>CM057009.1:61077944-62277944 GCA_029891345.1 Dryococelus australis | reverse complement strand
ACCACTGATTGGTTGTGACACCGAAACAAGTGTATTGTCGAATTAAGTACAGCAAGCGTCATAAAACATTTTGTTTGCAACACCTGAAACCGTAAATTAAAGTGGGTCTGAAAGGGTTAATGATGCTTACCAATGGTATAAACATCCTAAAAAAAAAAAAAAACATAATTTCAACAGGAAACTAAAAAGTACAGCTGAAAACCTTTTGTTATTTACTCTCGTACGTCATCCAAAATTATAACTGCATGTTTTTAAAAACATTCCTGCTAATTTAGTAATCAGTTTATCTAAAGATGGTAAGCCATAGCTCTCAGGCGCAGCTGGTGCAAGATAGAATTGCGGTCGGGATTTCAATCCTTTTTATATTAACTGGAACCATTTAATGTACGTAGAGCGAAACAAATGTTTAGTTGCACCAACGATATATTTGTTTGGGGCAAGAAAATAAGAACAACAAAATAATTTGGCTGCAACAACGGATACCAAAAATGGATTTAATTCCGTGGATGAAACTTTGTTTAGTTTAACTAAACTTTTTCCTCGGTGTGTTGGCGCAGACACTTCAATATGCATAACCATATCGCTGTTTTAATATTCAGCATTTGTGTGCTTGAAGGTCAGCTGATTACTTTTCATATGCACGCCTAGAGTTCTTACAGTCAGGTTTCCTTCTCTCCGCCACTTGTAAAAAATAAATATTTCCCTATGAATTTCTTATCGAATGCGATGCTTACCTGCATTCCGTTCAAAATAATACTTCATCATATTTACTGAGTTGAATCGAGGAACTCTATGCAAGAAAGTGTTTTAAAAAAATCCCATTTTTTGGGCATGCAACGGAATGAAATGAGCACAGAAACGAATAATGGCGGGCAGAACTTAACTGTATTTTCTTCCAGTTGTAACTAAAACATATTTAAAAGGACACTAATACTCAAAAAAACCTTTCATCGATTTTGCCCATCGCAGAGCATCAGAGTGACAGTGCGCTTATAGTGCGTATTTAGTTATTTAGACCGTGATACAATACAAATGGTGTCATAGCCATCATCAAATGTCGGAAAAAAAATCTTTGAAAATCGCACATACGAGTAAAATATTTTGCTTGTTTAATGATTAGAAATGGCTTTACTTCTTATGTCAAAATGCAAAATTTTACATGATTAAATTGGGCACAATGTTTACTACAATAGTAACCATTTTCGAAAGTATTGAACGGTTGCTTGATCTGATTTACAAATTACCTAATAATAATTTTATTATACATAAGCTACTAAGAATTGCTGATTATGTGTGCTCTAATTGTGTAACACTATAGTTCTATTACTGAATCGCAAAGAAATCTCAAAGTTGTACGAGAAAGTTTCAGGTATCGACAGCCTACTAGGACCGTAGTTTTCAATTCCCAGGACAAGTTTCGCTAACTTCACCTCTGGTATACGAAGGCGGCAATATCTAAAAACGTAATAATATTCACCCGAGGACTTTTATTTCGAAAATATCACTTTCTCTTATAAAATTTAATTTTATACACCGGCAATGACCTAGCTGTACAAGAATGTTAACAATTTAGCACCTACGTGGCGACTAGGTAGGTATAGACTATAACAAAACCTATGTACTGCATTTCATTCACAAACAAATTCCTCCAACTTCCATTTTGGAAATATTACCTACCCTCCGACTACAGTTAAACTGAGCCTAAAAAAAAATCCCACATCGACTCTAGTGGAGTATACAAATAAATCAAACTGCACGAAACTCTGGTGGAGTGGTAATAATATTGTATACTCGAATAAACCTCCATGCAGATAATGTCACATTTGTGGCGTTCTTTATTTGAAACGAGTGGTATGCGGTATTCGTAGCATGTGTTATTATTAACTCTGGTTTAAAAATCCACTAATCACAAACCCAGGAGTGTGAAATAATAACTTTACTGTCACGTAACATGCTACTACGTTGCCTTCAAACTATTTTCAGGTGTTTAATTAAAATAGGTCACCTAAATTACACGTAGGCACGCCTCGCAGTCCAAAAGTATGCGGAATGTTAGCTTCCTTTCAGCCACAAGCTTATTTGAATACACAGATACGTTATTTTGTAAGGAATTGCTTCATTGTTACCCATAATTATTTTTGAATATTTTATTTATGAAATCACCTCAGTATACCTATAATCATGTTTTCCAGAACAGTACAACGGTTATGACGACGATATTTCAGAAAACTGACAAAGTGTAGTTATGACACTCACAACTACAGTATTTTAACATCACTAAAAATCCATTATCTGTTTTTACCCTGTAATCTATTTCGCTGTGTGTCTAATATCCTTTTCATGTTGAACAACGGTTCAGAATACCTAATTGTGCTGACACTAATACAATAAATAGCTGGCTAAAATACATGCACCTAGGCATATCAGAAATATATAAAAAGAACAACGTGTAATAATTCGATACAAGTAATTCGTGTAACTAGAATTGAAAACTTTATTTTTGCTCTATGCACAAAAATTTAAAGAAAAAAGTGTATGTTTAATATGGACAAAGTATACGGTATATACATAAAAGGGTAATTTCCTGATCATATATATATATATTTTTTTTTTTGCAAAAATAAGCATAACTTTTTTAATTTTTTAAATGTAAACATTGTGGCATATATATTGTAAGAATTCCTTGCAGTTATCTGTTTGTTTATAATTAACGCAAGAACTAAATACAGTTCTTCTAATTGCTACAGATTGTATCTGAAAATAGGTGTTAATTTTTTTTTGATTTGTTCACGAATTCTGATATTGAATATTATTGAAAACTTGAATAATTTTTTTTGCCTGCCCTCTGCCTTGTTAATATCTGTCTGCGAAAGGCAGTTAAACTCCACAAAACAGAAGGCAAGTTATTAGGCATTAACGCACAAAATAAATACAAACCGTTCCAGTTTGCGTTGCTAGATATTATAAATCTTATTGGCCCTATAATCCTTGACATTCAGTTTCCATCATTACATTTAGCTTTCATGTTGAAGTCGTTTCACCATCAGCCTTTACTGCTCGTTTTATATCTATAATCAATCGTCGGTGTAAAGCGTATGGATTTAATAATCAATGCAATCTGTAATATCATCTATTTAAGTAATGATAAAGATGTTAGGCTCATGAGGGCGAACACACTTTGTTAAATTACGGCCATTAGGTCATTATAAAACTATTGCTTTCGCTTTTTTTTAATTCGTATTATTTAATTTTTAGCTACGCCATAGTTAATTTTTAGCTACGCCATAGTTAATTTTTAGCTACGCCATAGTTAATTTAGTGGCTTACGTTTTAGGAAGTACTATATTAAAGGCATTTCATGTACCAGAATTTCTCGAAATGGCCACGTTCAATTATTACCCATTTGTATATTTTACGTTAAAAAGCCGATTATGCATATGGTGTGGTTTTGTAGTATCTACAAATCTGTATTAAAACATGGATAACTTTTTTGTAGAACAAAAATTTATACGTTTAATAGTTAAAATTTAAACGATTTTTAAAATCCGCTTGTCGGGAGTAATTTCAATTATATATTACATTTATTTATTAGGGACATATTTTGGTCTTTATTAAAGGGCAACACAGCGTCTGTGTACAATTTATTGGATCACAGCGTTAGAATATTAGTGTGTTCATGTTGCGGTTGGATATTGTTTTTCTTCTGTCTAGTGGCTTGGTTGTCTGTGTCGTGAGGCCTTAAAGACTTCGAATAGATAATTGAATTTCTCTTTCCTGTTTTCCAGGAAAAGTATTCTCAGGTTAGGTTCGAATTTCTCAACTTAGTCACTTCACTTTGTGACTCAGTCAACTGCGTTACTAAGTCGTTCATCTTAACTGTAAGTGCCATGACTTGTGCAATTTCAGCTGCACTCTTAGTAGGTCACAGATGTCTTCACGAGAAGAAATCCTGCCTTTGTTTGCCATCGCAGAGTGCTTAAGTATTGTACGGTTTAATTTTCGTACGGTAATTATCTTGTTGTGTCTCTGTTGTTAGAGGTAGAATCTGATTTACATTATCTTGCTTTTATTGACAATAAATTACATGTTCGCTACCACACAAACACTAGGACATTGTAATAGCATTAGACCAGCATTCCCCCAATTTACTGTATGTCAAACAGTTTCATGTTTTGAGGAATCCGAGAACTCCCAAAAGTGGAAATTTAAGATAAGTTTAATGTTTAACTGGCCTATGTAGTGTAAAATATCTCAATGGTGACAGCAGTGAGTGCGTGCTCGATCACATTAATAGAATGCTGATGGTTGGAACCTTATTAAAATGACAATGACAAAATTGTGGTCAGTATTTTCGTCTCAGACACTGGTCAGATTTTTATATATATTCTTATTACCATCATTTTCATATTTCCACTCCTACACTGCAGTAGAGTTAAAAGTGGTTTTCTGAATACATATTTATTAGTTAAGAGAAACCTTACATATACTAGAGTTTCAAATATTACACAGATTAGGAAATTCAATAACTTCTATAATATATCGTAGACAAGAAATATAGAACACTTCTAGCTTCCATGAATGCTCAAGTCATTTGTTAAAGTACCAAAATATTGTGTTGGGCTTATCAACATTGTTAGCCATTCTGAAACAAAAAAATCTTTTATGCGTACGTGCCATGCTAACTTGGCAACAGCAAGTCATGCGATGTTTATACATATTGTTTCCTTTCTTATGGTTACGAAATTTGTAACAATTCCTGTGATTCTGTCGTATATATCAATTTAATATTTCAGAGTCGATGAAACATGTTTATCAGGAATATTCTTAAACAGTAGCAGTGAAACTACAATACTGTACATTATTCAAAACATTTTTTGTTTTGTTTCTTCGCTGCAGAAAAATTTAGCTGTGAACAAATATTTGTTAACTAACGTCAGATTTCTCTCTTAATCTAAACAAAAATGTTTCGATCTAGTTTGTGTGTCATCTTTTTCTCCGTGTCCGATATACCAAGTGTGGTGCAATCAGAATTTCGATTTCAATAAATTCCCGCTATGTTATATAGCTAAACTGATTGCTTCGACACCGAAATATCACTAGCTGAAAATCCAGTGATTTTGCAGATGCCTGGTGGGTTAAACGCTCTCGGGTACTGATAAAGCTGTTAAATCGTATCTCAGAAATAATAATTAGGGTTTTACTGTTTTCGGTTCAGTGCTTTCTCTTGTTATAAGAAAACATTTTACTGTTAATTTTACTTTATTTTTTACTAGATATCAAGAGTCTGTAACTGCTGCGTTTTGATAACTAGTTGTTTCGATTGCTAGCATTATAGGAATTAAATCATATTCCTTGTACATTATTGAAGTTTTCAGAAAAAATACTTGAGTGCGACGTATGCTGTCGCATAAATAACATTGGCAATATTACAAAACTCTTAGACATTTTGGAAACACAAACGAAGGTAACGCACTACTGATGCGTGACTGTCTTTTAAGAAGGCATGCGCTTGCTTTAGATGGACAAAACTGCGTCATGAAATTTTGTTCGTACTAAAATTCCGCGAAGATCCTAGTTATAAAAGAGTAAATAAACTGCAAATGTAGTTTTCGCATAGAGATAGAAATGTTTACATTTCGAACAACGGTTCACTAAGTCAGATAACAACTTTTTGATCGTTTATTTGAAAATTTGTGTTTACTAGCATATATATTTATTAAGAAATGCAGTGTATAACTGTGAAATTCCTCGACAATATTACACTGATCTAAATAACCGTGTAAAGTTATATCTTAATAGCTGCCTCATAATTTTACGGCTACTACATGCTTAAATAGGCTATCGAGTGTTACAAAACTAATTCTTTTTTGTAAAATAAATATATGTGATATCCATTATATATTTTTCTGAATTCATGCATTCTCAGTATATAATTAAACAATACTTTACTTGTACAATCTCGTGTGTAATAAATATAAAATACATCAACTCATATCCTCTGGAGATATGTAGCTTGTTTAAAGAAGATAAATTACTACATGCAGTGTTTTCAAACGTTGTATTCAACCAGTAAAAATTATTTATTGGGAGAATATAAGGTCCAGTTACAATCCCTGAAAAGGGAAAGAGAACGCATTGTTTTGGTAAGTTATGCATGCCAAAGATCTAAATGCGAAGCATGAAACAGGTTATCCTGTGCAGAATCGGTGACATGACACTAATTATTTCATTTATTTAACTAGAAATGTATTAATGATGAAAGGTTTCCGTTCAACTAGGATTCTTCACAAAATAATTACTCTAAGATATCACAAATAATTTTACGTGTTTAGCTGCCACAACTACATACCTTGAGATATGTCCGAAGTGTAACTATGTTTTTTACCGTTATTTTGGCGATCAAAATAAATATTACAGAAAAATAAATAGCATGAGCTCATTGCTATATCTCAAGCAACTGAAGTTAACAAATGCATCATTTATTCCTTCATGCTCACTAAAAATAACATCGTAGTAACAAGTCGCTGACTTAAAACTGTCTGGTAAGTTAGATGCATTAAACTGGTCCCAAAATTATATTGCAGCATCTTAATTACTTTGTAAATCAATTAATTTTAATTAAATAGCTTTCGTGTTCGAAGCGAATGTCCTAAACTCAATGGATAGTAAGTAACCTGAATAACTATATATTTTTTTTCAAATAGACCATAACTTTAGATAAATATGTTCCGAAACTGATGATTTGGTGTCGTCGATTATTTGCATTAGAAATTTTTTATAGGTGTTATTTATTTTTTTTCAGATTTCAGTACCCTTTGTAGTTGTTTTGGTTATGTCCAAAATAAACGTCTTATAATAGCAGAAATCAATTGTTGCTCTTTATTTAATAAAGAATGATTCGCAAAATGTTCCGAAATAATTCGATTAAATGTTATCACTGTTCGTACAAAATATTTTATTTGAATACTCTGGAAGATGTAATTATTCTCTCAAATATAATATAGATGCGTTTATTTAAGAACATTTTATAAATGGGAGTGATAAGAGGAGTAACACACCAATAATTCAAACAAAATAAAAAAATTACTTAACACAAATTTGTCTCTTTTACACAGTTTTATTGAATGAACCAAGAAAAAATGGTGTTTGTTGAACTTACAAATTTCCTTCCATTCCAGCATCTGAGTAGTATTGGAGCCAAATTTATTGTAACATATATACGCTTACTGTGACCACCGGAGGGAAACGGTAGGAGATGATTCCACAAGGAAAGTTAAAATATATATGATACCAATTATGAACTACAATAATCACAAAAAAAAAAAAAGGAAAGTATCCTTAAAATAATGATTTTTAAAAGATTTGATTTTAAATTAGTTACAATTTACTAGTGATGAACCAAAGTGTTCTTGAATAGCATACTGACTTCTCAAATTCAAATGTGGTACTTGTGAAAATTTGGTGGCGATATTATCCTAGCACATTAAGAAAATTAATCAATGAATACATATGTTGTATAACTGTTAGGCAAATAACTACGTCATTTAAAACCTTGCGGCAGTTTCTCCAGAACTGTTTACACTGAGAGAAATAAATATTTTGTAATTCTGATTTTGATTCGATCTCCATGCCTTCAATGACTACGAAAAAATAACGAAAAAAAAAAGTAATTGTATGCAATGAAAATCCAACCTAAACCAGAATTCAGTCACAAAACCATTGCCATTAAACTTCAGAAATAACAGAAATGTTTCTGACAAAATATATATGTTCCTACAAACCAAGTTTATATTTAAATACTTCCAAAAAAAGTTTTGCTGATGCAACGAATCATTATAGTTCAAAAATTGTGTTAAGGCAAATGTCAACTTTGTTGTTTCCTAAACACAGCAATTTGGTTGTTTGAAATATTTATTTTGTTGCTAGGAAAGTGTGGCACCTCTATGTCCAGAGGACGCAACAAGGCGGCTGTCCAAAAGCCCTAAGTTGCCCTGAAGTGAGTGGTGCAGAGAAGTAGCAAAGAGGCACCAATAAAAAGCTAACCTATAGCAAAGATGTGTATGGAAATATGCAATCATTTTAACGCCACTTTCTATTTGCTGTGTAAACTTACTTCAACTACTGAATTTTTGTAAAACTTTTTACTGTCGAAATATTTAACAGGATACTTATCTGACATCATTGGTTTTTCAAATAGAAAATTCATTCATATATTCTCTGAGATCTATTCAGATTTCACCACAGGCTGAAAAGCCAAAGTAATCAGTAAACAGTAATCAGAAAACAGTGTTTGATATGCTTTCAATAAATTATGCACACTGGCAACATCTTCCAGTACCAAAAAGTATGCAAGGTATTGAACAATATAATGTACTGAACAATGTAATGTACTGATTTGTAAAATAACAGGAATCAATAACATGGTTGAATGTAAATTCATTTCTTTAAATTCTATGCATTGAACTTCAAAGATCATAATGAAAATTACAGAATACTACTTATTGGTTTATTGCCCATGGCCAAATTCTTCAACAAGGCTGGACAGTTCCGTCTGTCATTTGCAATAATTGATACTTGTAAATTGTGACAAGTTTTGTAATATATCATGACTTTAATTTAGTGAAAAATCTACATATGATTATGAGAAACTTTATATTGGGCCATAACTTAAAAGCCATATACCATATTTATTAATTATACAATCAATATTTTAAACTAATATATTCATTACTTGGCCATAGTCACCTTGCCGAAGGCCATAAAAAGCATTATCTGCAATTAAACAAATATAGTAATATATTGTTTATATAAGCAGAATTTTAAACTGGGTAATTTCACTATTTGGCCATAGCTAACAATGATAAATGCCATTAAAATGCATAGCTTCAAGACAATACAAATACTGGAAAATGCCAATAATTTAATATGACACAAGCAAATATTTAATAAACTGGGTAATACCTTACTTGGCCATATCCACAAATGCTAAAAGGCCATTTTTCATTTCAATTAATAACTGATACTTAAAAATTTTCCACAACAAAATTGAATTTTAAGCCTTTTTAAAATCTTTAACAGGAACTTGTTTACATTAACTGTCCCTTCAAACCTTATGCTCTATAACAATTTGACATTGATGGTGGCTTAAAAGGGGAAAGATGGAAAAATATTTTCGTAAGACCATCATTTTAAAACTTCATAAATTGCAACAGGAATTTTCAATTTTTTTTTGTTTCTCCAAAAATTTCTTAAATTTTCCTAAGAAAATCCTCTCCTGAAAATTGAAAGCAAAGTTTCGATCTCGACAAACCTCCTACTAGTGCCTTCCATCTGGTCCAACCTGACCCGCATGCCCAAATGGCTTAAAGATAAAATATTCAATAAATGTTCTCTATTTACCTAACTGTTGCTGCCATCTGATCTCCGCACAGGAATCATATCTGGCGAGTGGCTATCCTGGACAAATTTTTATACAAAATTCACCAAAATGTTAATAGACTGAGCTCGGCCATTAAGAACACTCTCTTCCATGCACGTCCAATAAATGCCACTAGCACACAAAATCCCCATAGCGGGGTGATTTCAGGGACGCTTCCAATGAACGGCGATTCCGTTCCACCATGCCTCCTGAAGTCTTGGTTGCTCGGCGAATCGCAGGGTGCCTGGGAGTCAGCTGTCCACAGAGCACCGGCGAACCTCGCGCCAAACCGCGGGAAGACTTGACCAGAGGGCATATGCCGGGTCGGTTCGTGTGGTAGCCGACTTACGCAGCTCAGTCGGCCTTGGAGGCCTGCCGTGTGCTGAACCCACTTCGCTCCGGGCAACGAGCGCGGCAGCCATACGTCCGGGCAACGAACTCTTCAGCTGAAACTCACCTCTTCGTTCGTCGTGGGCACCCCGCAGAATTCTTCCAGATTATGCCAAAATGCAAGTAAGTGAGGAATCAACTAAGACAATAGCATAGTTAGAGAGTTTTAGCAAAAAAGACAAGTCTTCATAGCCCGCATCAACTCTGTCCAAAAGGGCAGCCGAATTTTCTTGAGAGCGATTACCTCAAAAATTCTTTGAACATACTCCCAACATGTGTGATAATGTTTGCAACTAGAGAAACGTGCGTTGGAACAACATTTTCTGCAGGTGAAAGAATAATTGCATACTAATAACTTCAGTTAAAACAGGTAGCAGGTTCTGTTTTTACTCGTAACAGCAGAGCAAAGAAAACTGTAAATTCAGTACGTGTTTAAAAAAGAACCAACATTTTTATAGGCTCACATTGAGCAAAAATGCTGTTGAGAAAATTGAGACACCCCGTCTCAAAAGAAATGCTGGCTAGACAACACATTTAAAAGTCATTGTGTCAAACAACCACAATTTCCATTACACTAGTGTAATGCCGCACCATGATATTCTGTTTAGTAAATATTAAAATAAAACAACGGCGCAACCAAGATTATAACCAAATGTTCTGGCTGGAAAGCCTAATAAGCTACTCACAGACCTACCAGTACACACTAAAAATCAGCTGATATATTTGTAATAAATACCAAACCGTTATACACATATATCACTTTTTTTTATACAGAATGGGGCTGAATTCAACCGACAAACTTCGTGTATGGTATGCATTGTTTACAGTAGGTATTAACCTTGTCCACCACCATCTGCTGTGTGGTAGCCATAAGCGCATGTACTACTGCCTGCACACTAGGCACTGTATCACTGCAGTGGAATCTAGAGGAATAATTGTGTGCTTTTTAAACGAACACGGTGGGTCCAAGGCAGTTGCAACAACGGGACAATTTTTGTTTTGTAAGTCATACTGTTCAATAAACCAGGATTTCACAATTCCCGACGGTTACAAATTTGGCGGAAATAAAATGGTGGCCATCCATGTTATTTTCGTAACAGGGAGTGTTATTATTGTGAATTTTCTCTTCGGTTGACAATCCCGATAACATAAAACAATTTTCCGCGAATTGTACTTTCATCACACCTGGTTTCCGATATTTCACAAAAAATATTCCAAAATCTCCATTTTCGGGGACTTATTTCGCCCTTAATATGTACTTTAGGCACAAAGTGTCCTATATATTTGCCACTTGATTTTGCATAAGGAAACACTTCACGAAGTTTGTTGGTCAAATTCAGCCCAAACCTGTATATTCTCTTTTACCTTCGCTTGTAATGATATCGTCGATATTGTTTATACCAACATTGAGCTTTACCAGCCGTACAAGAGAAAATAACTACTGATATTCTCACCGTCACATAAATTGTATACCAATCCTCAAGCTGTATTTTCGAACAAAGGCTCCCAAATAACTCGAATATAGTGCAATAAACCGAATGAAAGACTGTAATGTAAGCATTTGAGTTTGTTGTTACAAAGACTTGTGGTATAAACATCATCAGATTCTTCAAGCCAAAAATATATGTGCTCAATTTTAAACAAACTCGTTATTGGAATCTAACACGATTTGTATGAAACTAAAGACGACTGTATAAAAAGATTATCACGTACCCGTGAAAAGGTTGCGTTTTCTAAATGAATAGTGATGATTTTGGTACATCCGAACAAGTGTCTGGCTGTACACATTATTTTTAAATACATTATTAGGTTAAAAGGAAAGTGGGCTAATGAAATGTTTGGAGTACGATCAGTATGGTTGCGTGGACAAAATAATGTTTAACTTAAATACTCTACAAGTAAATTTATTTTGTACCAGCAAGTAAATGCTTTTCACATTATGCCTGAGACACTTGCAATCAGGAAAAATCTCCCTTTCCCCAATAATTTAGATGTTATAATACATTTTACCACAAATATTTATTCTTTGTCTATAAGTTTGAAAAGATATTCGATAGTAACAAAGTGATGTACGTTATATTAATGAAGGGAATGCCAATACACAAGAGCGATTCGCGTATTTCCGATATCCTTGAAAGAAAACCACTTTCAGGCATTTGTTGTTTCTTCTCAAGTAGCTTCTGTCATTAAAACAATCATATGAAGTGTAGACTTTCGGGGAGCATATATTCGTGTTTTATCTCTTTCCGATATTGGTTTTGTAATGTTTTCTATTTCGTTTATCGTAAGAATTCGTATTTCAGCGTTTTTACATTAAGTTCTTTATAATTCCGTACAAGCACTTGCTTGTACGGTACCAGGTAACAGAGCATAAAAAATTGCTTTGTTGTTATGTTACATGAACTATTATTTATGATGCTATTCTCGGTATTTTTCAGCGAAGGGTTTGTGGGTGCTTTAGCAATTGTCAAATATCCACCAGATAAAATTTGAAGCCAATCAAACTTACTATCCTTGTGGTAATGAATATTTTTCTCGTGGAAAAATCATTTCCTTATTTAAAAAAATACATGTTAAAAGTTCAAGCGAGAATTTAACTAGTGCAAAATCAACTGGTTAGGCACAAATACGTTTACCAATTTTGGCATCATGTAGAGGAGAGTACGTTTTTGCAATAATTTTTATTTGAGAAATGAAACATTTTTAGCTGTAGTAGAAATTGTTTGCTTATATTACATATCGGAGCCTTTTTTAAGGCATGTGCACATACACTAAATTTAACATAATATGCCTTACGTAACGAATGTTTCCAGACATGTGTATACAAGCACTATTACATTTCTTTACCAAGAGTCCTTGCTCCAACTTATAATCTAGTTTCAGATTTAAAATCGTCCGTATTTTATCAAAATCTTTCCTGCACATATTCAACAAAAATCATATTCCAAAGTACCCTTAGAGCATAAATATCCCAATAAGCACCACCCGAAATGTAGGTGCATTATGTGCCAAGCATATTGTTACAAAAGATATTTCCCCCCTTTTACACTTCATCATTTAATAACATACTGTGCATGTGTATGGCAAAAGAATAAATTGAAACCAAGTGTTAACTTTTGTGGTACAAATAAATAAGTTTCTTTTAAAGTGTCTTTACCAATATATTGTCACTAATAAACGACATCATCCACCCATAGCTAGGAAAAAACAGAAAAAGTTGTATATTGTTGTTACATTTACTGCCATACTAATTGCTATAAAAAAGAAAGGAATGTTTTCCCTTAGTTCTTATTTTACTGTTAAGAATTCCTCCCTGAGAAACGATCCGGTAATGAAAAATATACACAAGAATTTGAGGCTTACGTAATAAAACAACCACTGTGATTAGCATGGTCATGTAGGAGAAAAACGTTTTCTGTATTTAAATGTGTTCTCAAACTCTCTTAAAATTTATTGTCACTTTTTATAAAACTTTGCCATTGATTCTTATTGCGCTGATGACACCTATGGTCTTTTAGTACGTTAACAACCTACATTTGACACATGTGATTTGCTATTGATTCTTATTGCGCTGATGACACCTATGGGCTTTTAGTACGTTAACAACCTACATTTGACACATGTGATTTGCCATTGATTCTTTGCCTTTGATTCTTGTTTGTACTTTGGAGCATGTTCTGGTCTCCTGAGAAAGAAGCTAAATGAAAAATGTTATCTATAAGTTAATTCATTTTTATATTGGAGTGGAAACTGTTTGTTTTCCTACAGACAAAAATATTTTGAGAATAACTTTTCCAATTTTTTCTGGTTTGTGTTCTAACAGCTTCGAACTCTCTGAACATATTTAGGTAAAATATTTTAGAATTAATGATGCAACGGAATTTCGCTGAAAAATTTAATTTGATCAGAATTAATTCAAATATATACAAACAAATAAATATGCAGAAATTGTACAAAATGTTCTGTACGCGGTTAAAAAATTTATATTTTAAGTTTATTACAGCAGAAAAAATTTAAATTACGTTCATCATTTTTGTAATCATAAACAAGAAGTCATTTCACATTCGCAATGTTTAAGACAATTTAAATGAAAATAAGATTAAGTCGAAACTGGTTCAGAAATATAAGAATTTCTCTTAGATGCATTGGCAAATATTCTAAAAGATATTTTGCGTGCACCGCTTTGTAATGAATTTATTTTTCTTTAACAGAGCTATAACATCATATATTATTGGCAACATTTTCGTTTTCTTTGTGCAGTAATTCAAAACGTATTCGTAGAAAATTTCAGAAAACTTACTTTTAAGGAGTAATTCCTGTATTTCTGACGCAAATAAAAAAAATTGGTACCAGAACAGATCGAATTAAATATAGCAGCCAAATGTTAAACTTTATACAGTTTTCAGTGGATAGTGTGTTTCCAACATTTTCGTATCATAAACTTCTACTGTGTCAAATGAATCTCTTACTATTATGGATCATTTTATTAATCCTTTAAACACAAATCACCTCGGTGTCAATAAATTTAAATAAAACACGTGTTTCTTGGCAACTGACTTCATTATTTTGGCACTATATTTCATAATGAAGCGTAGCTAATATATTGTCAGCTCCTTTACGTTTTGCTATATAGCACAACAATGAATGTCTTTAACGAGATGCTGTGGTTATGTTGTCGTTACACTGTTGATATTTGAGTCGTAAGTCATGATAATATAACAAAATTGCTTATATTTTATTCTTGCTAACACATTTTTGTCCGCTTGAATAAATGTAACGCTTCGAAAATTATGATTCGAATGTTCTAGTTATGACAACTCGTTTTCCTCAAAACTGTGCATACTTTCCTACAGTATTATGATTCGAATGTTCTAGTTATGACAACTCGTTTTCCTCAAAACTGTGCATACTTTCCTACAGTATTATGATTCGAATGTTCTAGTTATGACAACTCGTTTTCCTCAAAACTGTGCATACTTTCCTACAGTATTATGATTCGAATGTTCTAGTTATGACAACTAGTTTTCCTCAAAACTGTGCATACTTTCCTACAGTATTATGATTCGAATGTTCTAGTTATGACAACTCGTTTTCCTCAAAACTGTGCATACTTTCCTACAGTATTATGATAACATTTCAACATGTGTATTTAAAAGGTTTTTGTATTTCTTCCACAATAACATAAATATATTTCTTTATACAAAAGCAAAGATATTTTTAATGTACATTTTAAAAATAATCGTATATTATAAATTAAGGGAGACTCAGCTGAGTCAAAATAGCCTAAATCATATGTATTTTAAAAAATGTTTAGTACTTTTTCTATATTTTTGAAAACAGTATTTTTGCCGAAGAAAATATAAGTTGAGCCATTAGTTTAAGAATCTATCATTCGTAAGTGTGCTATGTTTACACGCCAAACATACTAACGAATTACAGGAAAATTAAATATTGAATAATTTACCCGTCGTGGTTATTTTTATTTGACGCAGTTTGTGCAATAATCGAACTTAAGCTAAATCCGTATATTAATAGTTCACAGTTTGAAATATTCACATCGGTGTATAACTTGTCATTAATATATTATATAAATATCAATTTGAAATTCTCTATCGTATATATTTGGGCGTAACATGTCACAAATATTAAACGTAATGTTACGTTGCGGAATTAATTTTTAAAATCTTTCCTTTAAGGGGCCTGCCTCTACAGAAAAAAAAAATTATAATGTTCTTGCAACAAGAAAATTACTATTGGGGCATTTATTTAAACGGTTATGTTGTATTATAATTAACAATGTTGCGAGAAAATTAATAACGATAACTATTTACAAAATTAATTTTTACAGTACTGAAAATTTACTGTTGAAGTGTTAACGTTCATGAAGCCTCGAAGTAAAAAATTAAAATATCAGGAAGAACAAAAAGGAAGGACAAACTACTTTGTGTTTCTGCGATATGAAATAAATGTCCAACCAACACAAGCTTACACTGGTTTGGCGTTGTAAAATGGCTGATAGTTGTGAACAGCGATAACGTCGTAAAATGAAACCACTGTTTATAGATTTTAAATTAAAGTATCAGAAATAAATGTAGCCTAGACCAGCTCTGAAGTCTTGCAAAGCAGTTCGCGTGTGCCAAATATTCATACATTTCTAGAGCGTAATGTATTTACGGATAACGAATAAGAACTGCAGTTTGTCGTTATATTGCATTCAATCCCCACAGAATGGCACACCGTTATGTTAAAATAGAGCGGTTGGCCAGATGTTAGATTCCGTAAAGCGTATAACGTCAAAAACCCACGCTGCGGGTTCGATCACTCTCCTGGTCGTCGATATTTTTCGTCGGTAATATTTATTTTGCTGACAAAATAGTTGCACTTCATTTATTTTACATCGGAATGTTTTTTAAAGCAAAGAAAATGTAAGAAAATTTCTAACACGATTGTTAACACCAATGCAACACAAAATTGGTTTTGCCGCAGTATAAACACCACCTGCATATTGACAGGACAGTAAGGTGGTAATGTTACAAAGGTACTTAAAGGTACGTTAACATTAAAAACATAATACTGTATTACATGAACAGCAAAATTAGTTACTGATAGTTCAGAGATAGCAAAGTCAGTGTTGTGGTAACATTAATACTATATAGTATATAGTAATGTTATATTTTCTGCGTACTTTGCGCAGAGAGTTTGAAATACACATTTTTTGTACGAAACTATTAAACGGGCGTTCAGTTTGGTGATCTCCGAAAGGAACACATTCTTTATACGAAGGCTGTCGAGTGCTTTCAACACGTTGCGCGCATTTGAAATACCAATTCAGAGTACTTCAAAATGGCTACAATGGACTTTTTCAGAACTCCGTAGGCCTATACGCTATTCACGATAAAACGAGCACTTTCGAAAGTCCTGCTTAAGATGTGCTTGCATGTACGTTGTGTATTCTTCCGCATTATATAAGAGTAACATTGCAATGGGCGTCATCACTTTATTCATGCGTCGGTCAAGTGAAACCGTGAAATTATTAGAAAAGCAAATCATTTAAAAATTTGCTAATTTTAACGCATCGATTCATAAAAAAAATTAAAAGAAAAACTGAACGCAAAATGAATAGTTTAAGTTATCAGAAATGGTTACCCGACCATTTTTATTCGACGTTAAGATACAGAACTACTTCCCATCCATCGTTATCAAATTTACTGGGCGCATGTCACTCAGTGCGCCAGTTAAAATATATGCAGGTAGTGGCAGTGGCTTATTTTTAGGTTGATTTCAAAAGCGATAAATTTATCGTGAACAGCCTTTAGCTCAAATTATACGTGTCAGATACATACAAAACTACCCACGGGCCCTGCAGTGAAACTTCCTATAAACTTTCCATGAACGAAATTACAGGACTATCTTTGAAACTCCGTAGATATTCCCAGCATGATGAGAACACTGCACGCCATTTCAGAGTCTTGCGCTTAGAGGCGATGGCGCAATTGCAGCTCACGGCAGTGTCGACGTTATCGCCCCTGCGCCTCCCGATCTCGACCACGGAAAAAAGCTCCAGATACGCTGGAGCTTTGAAGTAGAATCAGAAAAAATATTGATACAATAAAATCGCAAATGTACTGATTCCAACTCTTGCTTCACTCACGCAACCAATGAAACATGTGCTTGGTGCTTGAGAGTCATTGGGTAAACCACTCAAAAACCAGAGGCCTATAAATATCCACCAATCACTTTAACGACAGGGAAGTCACTGGCCGCATTAGGCAATGATCCTACATGTGTACACTTCTTCTCATATTTCTCCTTCATCTGTAACATATCCTCTGTGGTGGACACAGGGACTGAAAGGGTTAAAATTAACAAAAAGGAATTTAGTTTTTTAAATAAAAAATGAAATTACAACACAAAGTTTTAAGAATGTATTCGTAAATATGTTATTTGCAAAAAAAAATTGTTTCAAAATAAGTTTTGAAAACAAAACGTTCTATTCCAAGCATTACACCCATAGGAAGTCATTTGGCATAATATCTGATAATATCATAACACTGAACATAATTCTTACATTTTGATAGACTAAGTAAAATATTTATAGTATTTTGTTCAGATTTGAAATATATAAATATTCATATTTCTATTAGTTGCTTCGATTCTTAAACATAAATTTTCACCTTGCAGTAGTTATTTTTTCTAACGCAACAAAATGAAACAATTAAAGATATCTAATGTTGAGATATTTTCAGTGCACGAATTCAGCTGAAATACTATAAATCTTAAAAACCCCGGACAGTATACTATTATTAAAATATTCAGACGATTGATTTTATTATTCACAAGTGTTTCGAATGTTGTTACCTGGTTAAAATCTTTAAATCCTGCAAAGCAAAATAAATGTTACATAAAATATCGCCGTGCCAGTGCTAGGTTAAAACCATCTGCCATTTTTAATTTTACAGTATTTTGTACTTTACAGCACGAGCTTCAATTTAAAACATTAATATGAACAAAATTCCTTAAACTATCAAAAATTTATGAATTTATTTATTTGAAATTTTGGTTTTAAATTCTAAAATATGACATACGTAAGATTAACTAGACTGTAATGTAAAAATTATCAATTTATACAATTATCAAATGAAATATTAAACGAGGTTGAAACTTTCTATGCCTTTTACGTAGTTATATATTTTTTTGCAGAAATCTTACTCTTTCACTAGGACGGCATGTGTTGTCTCTTGACACCGTGATGAGACTCAGAGCTTAAGCATCATAGTAACCAGGACTGATATAAGAGTAAGTGTCGGTGGTGTACGCGAAGACTCTCAAAAAGTCCTCGTTGTCCGTTCGCCAAAATGCGGTCTTGATAAGACGAGGTTTCTTTATCCTTTTTGTGCACAAACATAAGCCATCAAGCCCATTTTCTAAATTGAAACCTATAACACTATTCAAAATTTGGTATAACTCATAGAACGTAACGGCACGACGTAATATAGGTCTAGTCATTTTTCTAATGATTTTAAATTATTTCTAACGTAAAATAAAATGCTGATGCTACATTAATTTAAGAGCAATGATCTCAAGGAAACCGTACGAGAACACCGCGTTTAAAAATAATTCACACAGTCTGGGTAAATAAATGTGAAAGATCTCAACTGATTCGAGATGTATAGGATGAAATGTCATTCCTCTTGGCTAGGGAGGCTACATATCTGCGAACAGACCATTATATTCCACTATTTTATGAAATCGCGGCTACTTGAAAGGTTTCACGACAGTGGAATATTTCATGTAAGATATTTATTTAAAGCTATTCCGTCACCTCTGGTCAAATCTAAAATGGTCGTGCTAGTTTCACTTTAATGACGTGGCAAAAATCAACGAAGAAATATATTTCATAATTAATAATCCAATAAATATAAATATTTGTAATATTTATGCTTGGCAATAAGGTAACGTGTTAATCAAACTACAAAGTACATATTCGATGGTGGTAACAATAGTTTAAAATTAATGAATTAAATAACTGCAAACTTGTTTTACAAACAGCTATTGATAAATGTGAAGCTCCAATTAGAAAAATTATTTTGGCAAGAAACGGAATAAATGAAATTTAATGACGTTAAATATTTGACAATATGTGTAACAATGATGATTATTCTTGCGTGTCTAACAGCAAAATTGGCCGTTGTTAAAACTTACATTACCATGATTATATGAACGCTGATATGTAATATAACTCAACTTATTTTAAATTAATATATATTTAAATTTTGACATAGGGCTAAACAAATAAATAAAATAAATATTAATTATTATATATTACCGTATTTAACCGGTTTGTTTTGAAAAACATGTGTTTTAAACAGTATAACCTTACACTTAAAAAATTGTCCGATTTTTCTTAAGTAACTGGGAGTAAAATTAATTCTTTGATTTGACAAGTTTAAGTATATTACACATAATTCTAGTGGTATTTGTTTTATATAAAATACAAAACTAATAAAAAATCTTATCTCTAGATTGTCTATGTTACCGGGTGAGCTCTTATTTCGAATGCCATTACATGTAAAAAATTATTACAATCATTAATTTTCCCAATTAACTTTATTTAGTATATCAGGTTTAAAAAAATAATTTTCAGGGTAAAATTTTTAGCTAGTGATAAAATTGGTTGCAACTATGATTATGTGTGACTTCGATATTGTAGGCTACGCTGCAGGAGGAAACTGAAAAATAATTGGGCCCAGGAATTTGTTGGGGATCCTCAATTTCCGAAGTTTATGGAGAGAAAAATATAAATAAAAATTAAATTATTAAAAAAAAAAAGAACACAAATATTGGAGACAAAATTTCGCCGAAATTCTTGCAAAACTAGCAACGCAAACATTAAAGCGCAATACATGGTGATAGCTGGAGAAGAAAATTCAATTCAGAAACATGAAAAATTGACAACACAATAAACAAGACGGCTATAATACTTAATAACGCACACAAAATGCAATATTTTCTGTATACGAATATCCCAGTTGTCTTGTTCGAATAAAATACACCAGAACCATTGGATTTAAAAAAATCTGCAAGAACTGAAACATAACAGAAAAAGTAAAGGCACGAAACGTTTTGAGGATCGGGACAAATAATCCAGTCGAAAACAACCACGCCACACGCAAAGGAAACGCAAGTATAACAAATGACACATATGCAGAAGCATTCGAAAAAAACAACACAATTCGCAAACCGTACGACGCATACTCCCAACTTCAGGCGATGTAAGACTGCGAGCTGGATTAAAACAATTTCGTTATAAGTAGTTTTATTGACTCCCTCCCCCACCGCGAGCAACCAATGAGAGGCAAGCTTCTCTGTAATTGGGGGCACCTAAAAAAGTGGCCCCTGCTTGGCCCGAGTTGTGCACCGACAGGAGACCGGAAGGGCCTGAGATAATTAAGGCCGATTGGTAGGGACTTGCGAAATTCGCGTTATTTTTTGCCTTCAAGCTAACATACCCTTACCGGCGTCGTTCCCTTATTGGCTGTTGCCCAAATGTGAAGTCACGGCCTTTCTCAGTGAACTGTACATGATTGGCTCAAACGATTGTGAAGTATTCATTTATTGGCGCAGAGATACCCGGAGCACGTCGAACAAAGCATGGTCCAATGACAAACACATTGCAATGGTATAAGTGTTTTAAGTTTAAACTGTCCTCAAATAATAACGCGAATTTTGCAGGTCTCTAAAGATTGGTTATCTGAAATATATTTTCACTTAGTTCATTTTTTCCCGAGCATATCTCTTGTTTTCACTACTGGTAGTCAAATTTCCTTCATTTCAATACTCTGTTGGCTGATCGCGTTTTTATTGTAATCAATGAATGCTGATTCCTTTGGTTTCATACCCTTTGCCAAGGTATCATGTTACTTTTGGCCGATGAATGTTCCGCCAGTTTGGATGTGTTCAATTCTCCTCTCTTTATATTTGTCTTGTGATTGTTATTCGTGTTGACAATGGCCAGTCATTTCTACCTATGTATGCACTGTCACGCCGAAATGGTATTTGATAAATTTATTCCGTTTTATTTTTGTTGTCTAGTTACTGGTTTTACATTTGTGAGTATGATTTTTGAGAGTGGAGCTGGATTTAAAATCAACGTGGAGTTGGGTTTCGTGCAATCCTCATTTTCTCAGACAGGCCTGAAATGTACGGGATCACCATAGTAGCAATTGGTGCATCTGTTTTTTTGGTTCCCTGTAGTGAGGGTTTCGATGTAATGTACTATGTGTAAATTGATAGTTTCTTTGGCCAAACATTTGCAAATAGCTCTTGGTTAATGTGCTGCAATTCTGTTACCTCAGACGCTTCTTCCGAGCACACTTTCCTAGGTTAATCGACAAATTTTACTATTGCATATGTCAGTTGTTTTTCGCCGCTTTTCTCGTAAGCGTCTCCACCAATGGAAAATTGAACACATCCAGTAATGTTTTGAATGTCAACTTATTATAAAGTTCCGAGTGATATTTGCGCGTCTATATAGGCCGGAAACAAAACTAACAAAAACAATTAAACGTGTGACCTTGCATATCATTTACATGCAAAATGCACACACAAACGCACACACACACTTCAAACGAGACCTATTGAGGGCTTTCAATACGTTAAGCACGCGCGTTAGAAGCTGAAGCTGAAAAAGTTTTTTCAAAGCTCTGCATCTCAAAATATAGGTATAGGCTGTTCACGGTAAAATAAGCACTTTTGAAAGCCCTGCCGCAGATCTACCTGTATGCACGTTGTGTAATCTTCTTCATTATGTAAAATTAATATTTGCATGAGCCTCGCTACTTTATTCATACGTCGGCCAAGTGAAAATGTGACATTATTAGAAAAATAAATATTTTACATATCTGTTTATTTTACACTTTCGATGTATTAAGAAAAGAACAGAAAGCTAAATAAATAATTTAAGTTGACACAAATGGTTACCTAACACTTTTTATTTGACGTTAAGATATTGGGGGGAACTATTTTCCCTCCATCGCTACCGACTTTACTAGGCGCATGATTTTCAGTGCGCCTGTTAAAATAAATGCTGATACGTACAAAAAATTACTCGAAAGTCCTGCATTGAATATTGTCACAGACTTTCCACCAATAAAATGACAGGGTCACGAGTGAAAGTGACATATGTACACGCAGCATGAGAACACTGCACGCCAGTTCAGACACTTGCGCTTAGAGGCGATGGTGCACTTAATGCGCGTGGCATAGTCGCCTTGAACTCTTATCTTCTATGCCTCAAACGCCGAAAATCGATACAGGTAGATGGACACCTTAATTTTGGCGGGACTTCCGTCCGTTTCATTTCTTCTTGTTTATGTGGGTAATGTTATAGGTAGAGACCTGAAGAAATCGCGGATTCATTTTGGGACAATCTAGAAATCAAAACGTGCTTTCATATAACTTTAGCCATTGTTCCACGCGGTGTTTGACAGCTCCTGGAGAACGGTGTCCAGTTGTCGCCTTCCGCTGTGACAGCTGACAACCAATGTGCAGTTGATATCGGCATATTTGCACATAATATTGTAGAGTCTAGCCTGCAGGTCACTGAACTCATGGATTTTTCAGGTCTCTAGTTATAAGCCAGGGAGGTACATTTGGACACATGTGTCAAGGCACATTTTTCATGTAATGTGGTATACTATCTTCGTCTAACTTTGACAAACGTTTCAGCGAAGTCTTGCATGTATTGTGTGGACTTGATATAAGCCGCTGTTTCTAAATTCTAGTATTGTACACGTGATATATTTTAATGAAATATTTTGTCACCTTAAGAATTTGTCTGTTTTTTTATTAGTAAATTCAATTTATTTGCTGTGTTAAACCAAATAATTTTACGCTTTTGGTGTGAACATAGAATTTTTTTTAATATTAACATTTTAGATTTTCTGTTTTAATATTAAAAATTTTCCCTTTTATTATTACCAAATACTTGCATGGTCAAAGTGCGAAAAAGTATCCACGATTTAGTGAGCAGGTTTTTTTTGCTAACATGAACAAAAATCTACTACACCAAAACATTTCAAATCATTTTTCTAATACGAGTTTGGAGAAAACATCTTAAAATTTGATTCCTATCAGACAATTTTGAAGTTGTAAACAGAAAATTAATTAGAAGTTTCTTTCAGGTCCGTGGGGGCAGACAAAAAAACTAATTTAATGTATTAACTTATATGTTAGTTTAGTCTGAAGGGGAAAAGTCTATTTTAAAATGTAGATAAAGTTATCGCTGCAAAAATTGTATTTTGGCAATGATGTTTTGCGTTTACTTTAAATAATTTTTGTTCACTTTAAAAGATGTTTAATTTTAAACCATAATACAAACATTGTTGCAGTTAAAATGAAATAGCATATACGGTAATCGTTATTAACATTTGGCCGGATCTAATTTGATAAGGCAAATATTTGTGATGAAAAAGTTTAATCTCAGGCATTTTTTTTTTTTTTTAGTACGGGAAATCTATGAGTTGAACAATTGCCAGCTAAAATAGCCTTTATCACATCTGTGGACATCGCATGAGCCCACGCACAACAGAATTCTGGAATGATTACTTCTATGTGCAGTCATATCCTCTTCCCCTCTGACGCTTTTCTTTTAGGCTTCCTGGATTCTTGTTAAAAAATTGTTATTTGGGAATTAAACAGCCTATGTCAGGGAACATGTTTTGGGATTTCTTATGAAAAGTATCAGTCATAAATATGTAGTATGTACAGCGCAGTAATAGGGTATAAAATTTACCACTCCTTTAACAAAGATGTAATAAGAATTCGCAATGAGTACACCATGCAGGCCAACTCACTCAGTAACCAAATTACAGATGTAGTAGATGAATAACGAGGTGATCAATTTTCACAGGCGTCTTGCCTGCTGATCTACGAAACCAAATTTACCACTCCTTTAACAAAGATGTAATAAGAATTCGCAATGAGTACACCATGCAGGCCAACTCACTCAGTAACCAAATTACAGATGTAGTAGATGAATAACGAGATGATCAATTTTCACAGGCGTCTTGCCTGCTGATCTACGAAACCAAATTTGGTTTGGTGATCTTGAACCCCAACGTTGCTATTTAAATGGATCAGTTTTGCATTAGTCCGAAACCGCGGAAAAGTAGGCCTAATGTGATGATTATTACAATTTTTTATCATCATGAAATCTTCATTCTCTGCTCGAAATCTTAAGTTATTTCGAATAATGTTGAAACTGTTCGCAGTTGGTATTTTATAAAAAGGGTTTTCTTTCATTAAGTATGCTGTACCTTCAGCTATTCCATTATAATCGCTGGATTCGTTTTAAAGATAATATACTGGGAACAACGTCAATTGATCACAGTGGGTCTATTCAACATAATACGATATATTTTTATATTAGTAACTCTAATTAATGTACAAATTAAGTAATGAAACGGAGGGCAGGAATATATGTTCGTATTCACTTTATATTTACGGTAAAAAATATTTCTCAAAATTGTACTCTCCTATATGCTAACGATTTTGACGTCTCCTATGATTTTCAATCTCTTGTTGAATTTTTGTTCACAAGAGGCCGCCACATGAAAGATTTGTGACTATAGTTCATGTCCATTGGGAATACGTTTCTCAGGACTACTGAAAACAAATGTGACGCCACGAATATACAATTATAAATTAAATTGAAAGAGAGTTTTGTTTTATTATTTCTGGCATTCGTTCCCTGACGGAGAGACTACGTAAGACGTGTTAGGAGGTGGTGTGACACCACACAACTCAGAACAGAAAACACTGATCATTTACGGGCAACAACTAAGTGTTACGGGCAACAACTAAGTGTTACGTTACTTCATACTTCAAATAATTTAAATGTTTAAAAGAGCGGCAAGATTCTAAAAAATCAAATACTCCTTTCCTCTTTGCCAAATCAGGAGTAGTAGATTTTCTACCAATCTTAGATGTATAGGTTGTTTCGTAACTTATGTTACACGCTGTGGGAGGTGACTCCTTACGAAAAAAAGGTTACGAAAATGCAGATTGACGTATGTCCGGAAACGACGTCTAAGATTGGAGAACACTCCCAAAATCTGGGCTTTAAAATTCATTGTTATTCAATAAAGTGGAATATAAATAATAATAACTAAGATATTTAAATATTGTGACTTAATACAATTTTTTGTCATTTTATTAAGTAACGTCTGTAACATAAGTTACGAAATATCCTGTATAAACAAAATAACCATTCTAAGGCTCCATATTCAGTCAACTGTGATTTAATGAAGAATGTTATGTTTTGTATACTAATAGATACATTTTATATGAGGTGTGCATTTCCAAATGGTGTCTTGTCAGAGAACATCCCAAAATGGAGGAAAATGCAAAAAAAAAAAAATCACTAAGTGTAATCTATTATTTTATCAATTGTTGTAGTAATAATTGTGAAGTAATTTACTTGTACTATTAAAAACTTCCTGGAGACACTTCAGTTTGTAAGAACCAAGCAGTTTTGTGCGAATAAAGAAAATATAATAGACAAGATGCTTCCTGGAACTGTAAAATAGGCAAGGGCTATTCAAAAAGTTATACACAGTAATATGTACATTTGGAGGTATCCTGCTGCTAGGCTCTATGTAGAACCAGCTTAAGTCAGACGATGTCTCAGTACTGGAATAAGAGCCGGCCAGAGGAAAATGACTCACAGCGCGCAAAAAAACTTATTTACTTGTCACGCTGTTTATCCGATACCGCTCACTAACACGGTTTCATATTTTGGGTATTGGCGCACAGCTTCTTCCTTGCCATCCCTGCGTGGTTATTATTTTAGGTATAATGTAAAACAATTTAAGAAACAAATATTTCCTAAAAGGTTGAGCAAAAATCAGCAAAATTCGCAGTGGAAAAACTAAAATGCACACAAAATTTTTGTCCAGGGAAATAGGTGGCGGATGCTAGCGTATAACTTATAAAGAATCAACATAAATATTACGAGAAGGTTTCTACCTTGCTGTCGGAGACATAGTTTTCGCTTAACGAGTTCGTAAATATAGAGGTTAAACGTTATCAGGAATCGCGTTTATAGAGTTAAGTAAACTCGAAATATAGATTCAACATTGTACAAATAAATAGGCCTACAAAGGTTTTAACTACCTTGCTGTTCCTAAATTACCACCTCTACGACACAGTACACTGTCGCAATCAGTTGGCGTGGGTTCGATTCTCTGCAGTGACACGAACTTTACTATTGCTCGACGAATGAATGCGGGCAGGGAAATATTTAGTTCTAGCTGTGACGTTAATCTGTGTCATCGCACATCACAAATTTCTACGCGAGACCGCTTTAGTTTCAGTGTGACGCTGGTTAACACAAAGAAATCTTATTTCAACATAAAGTGAGAAGAAATCATCCGCTCGTATAGCTAAAAACTTCTGACCTCGAAAGTAAACACTTGAAAATTCTCTTAGTATAAATCGTTATGATTACTATGCTCACCCGAAGAAATTTCACTTTTCAAGGTTATAGGCATATATAGTGTCCTCTAAACATTGAAAAATAAAATTCTCGTTCGTCTGGAACTAATACGAAATCACTTCACTGCAAGGGGCCGCGGTGGCTAAGTGGTTAACCTGCTTGCCTCCCAGCAAGGCGAACCGGGTTCAGTCCCCGGCCGGGACACCCCGGATTTTTGTATGTGGGAATCGTGCCGGACGATGCCACTGGTCGGCGGGTTTTCTCAGGGATCTACCGACCGTTTCACCCGCCCCTCCATTCCGGTGCTGCTCCATACTCACCTCAATCACCCTCATCGGCTCTCAAGACCTCGCTGTTAAGAGTCGCCCAAATCTCTTTGCCCACTGCAATGTCGTCACACGCGGAAAGCTGCTCTACGTCACGTGGACATGTAAACGTCAGCAGTGCTATTGATACATCGCATCTGGCTTGATGATGTCCTCGTGCGATGATAAGGTTGTTTGCACATTCCCATTTTTATGTTAGTAACAATTGTGCTGTAGTTTAAAGTTATATTGAAATTAAGTTAGCTGACGTCATATGTGTATGATATTTTAAGGTCGATTTGGTAGTTACACGCATACTCGCGTGCTCGTTTACATACGTACAGCCATACATATGTATGTAAGCGATTCACTGTTACTCAAGCTTTTTTGGAAACCTGGTTTAGAATCTACTTTTACACTTTCACATATAATTTCGTATCCTTCCGCCATATATGAAATTATCATTGCCATAGACCCGACCACATTATTCATGCACCTTCCACGTTCAACGTCAAGTGTTAACTAGTTGCCAACTTAACTAAAAGCATGCATGCCAATTTACAAGGCATAGACTGTTCGCGGTAATGTGAGCACTTTTGAGACCAAAGTTAGATTTTTATTTCAGCAATTTTTTATCCTTTAACCACCTTACTAGAGAAATATTGCCACATAATTAATAAATACCGCTTCTGTATGCCACTGCACTAGGAAGTTAACGTCTAAGGCTAAAATAAAATATATTTATTGACTATTATCCCAAATGAGAACTTAAAAAATAAACTCACTTTACCGTGAATACCCTATAGCATATACAGTGTGTAGTTGTGAGCGTTGAGGTTCTGTAGAGGTTAGATTTAAAAGTGCTCACATTAGAGTGAAGAGGATATGCATACTGATACATTTCCAGGAAGTTTGCTTAAGGCTGGCATTCCCCGGAAATTAGATTAATAATTGAGGCGCGCCACGCATGAGGCAAAGGAGACGTCGTTGTAGGTGCTGGAACTGCGTTCGTGCAGAATCGAGCGCCTGTAAGGCCCACGCTGCATCGCCGGTCACGCGTGTCATATTTCTCTTGTTCGATCTGTGCGCGCGGGGTCAATTATCCCCCCCCCCCTCACCATCCACCTCATTAATATGAAATGCATTGCGCCAAATTTAACGCCGTTAATACAATTTACTTGGCATATTATGCAGGCGCGGCTAGCTGGCTCTTATACAGGCTCGTGCACGGGGATACCTGTGTACCTGCGGGCCTGGTCGACCAATTCAACCCCCCCCCCCCAACAATCCCCCACGCACGACCAATCCTTCCAACCCCTGCCCACTTTCCGACCCTCTTTCCAGGGCGCGCCGCGGCTGTACACTGCGAGGCCGCTGCATCGCTGCCGCGCTCTGATTGGTCGCCGCCGCTCAACGACTGCCAACTGCCGAACTCGCGCACCATAGCCTCCGCCGCAATTAATGCTGTTTGATTTCGCGCTGATATTTTCTCTCCCGGCGTGCGCGCGCTGTCCGGGTGCGACGGAACGGCACCGCGCCCCTGCAGCTCGAAATGGATGGCCGCCGGAGAGAAGAGCGAAGAGGGGGGAAAAAAAAAAAAATTTCATTTTCGAATCTCTTCCTGCCGTCGACAACGAATGGAGTGTATTTTCAGATACGCGGTGTTGTGCCAGCCCTTCTATTGTTTCGTGGTGGGAACGCTGGTTCGCCATGTTCGAACTCTAAAATCATTCCATCGTTTTCAATTCTTCATTACGCTGCGCAAGTCGCGATAGTGAAACAGAGTCATGAAAATGTAATCTTTCAAGAACAACGTATAGTAGTAAAGAAAAAAAAAATTTTTTACCTACATCATCTTATATAGTATATTCACCGTTACTTCCAACTTTTTGAAGCACTGCTGAAGTTCTGCTTCCGGGATATCCCTCGGCCACATGGGTTAAAGCTTAGACAATTACACCAGAGGGCCAAAGCACCGCACACGCAAGCACTCAGTGCGATAGTATTTTCCATAAGAACTATTTCTTACTAAGTGTTCCAAACACACCTATTTTGCAACCATATTTACTCACATTAATCATAAAATTAATTTTATTAATTATATATATATAATATAAGTACAAGTTAAATCTAACAAACCAAAAGTACTTTCATGTCAACACAAGTATAAAAAGCTTCTAATACGTGACATGGGATGGTTTTTCAAAGGTTTGATTTAAAAAGTGTGGAAAAAAACTGCGAATTGACTACGTCAGTATTACGGAGTTAGTACGCCAGCAGGAGTTTACTGCTTTGTGGCACGCATCTCGAATTCAACAACACTAAGTCGCAATGCTAGCTATATGCGTTCATTTCCTCTAATCCTTGTAGGTCAGTCCAGAAATGCGTTCGATCGTTTGCTTGACTTCCTCTGTATTCGGCAGACACGTTTTTTTTTTTTTGGCGTGCACTCTAAAAAATGTTTTCACTTTTACAAGAAAACTCCTTGGAAACCCTGCTGCCAAGAAAACCCTTTGTAAAACTACAAACAGTTTATTTTGTAATATCTGCAAAACGTATATTTTTATATCACAAATAATAGCCTTGTATAATTACTTACACTATTGAAAAGTGTAATGCACATTACATTTTTTTCTAGAGAACAAATGTAATGAATTAATAATAGAGAGTAGCTCAAAAAAAATATTTCAAAGTATAATTTACGAAAAAAATAGTTTCGCTTTACCAGCATGGGGACAAGAACCCATGCCCCTTGTGACATTAGCTTGCACCCTTAACACAAGACAAACATGAGTTACGAACTTAACACTAATTTTTATACTTAATATATCTGCTAGTTCGAACAAAATAATATGACGTTATTTGGTTATGAAAAAAATATTTGATTCACTTTAAGTGTTCTGTTGTTGATGAGAGATTTGGACAGCTCTTAACAACGAGGTCTTGAGAGCCGATTTAAGAGTTCTTTGTAGCTAGGAAACATTTAATGAGTAACACCTTCACATTTTATTGAAATAGTCGTTTTATTATAAATGATTTGTTTTAAGTGTTTTACGTTATTCAAAATTGAAATACATTTCTTTTTACATGCAAATACACTTTTCATCTCCCATATTTTTTGCATGAACAACTATATACGGTTTTACGTTGTTGAGTGTCCGCCACTTTGCTGAAGCTCGTGGATAAGGGTCAGTAGACTGTAGTAAAAACATTTATTTAGGTCTATTACAAACACGGTCCTTGTAGTTTTACAAACAAGTAGTTTCACAAGAGAAATCTTTGTACTGTTATCAGCATTTGTAAAAAAACAAACCATTTCTTTGAAAAAAAAATTAGAAATTTTTTTACAGTGTGTCTAATGGGGACTGGATTCTCAATTATTTTTATTTGTCAGTTTATCGCCTCAGCATCTACTTTGGAAAACGTATCGAAATTTTCAGCTCAGCAGATGAAAAGGAATAGCTTCAAGGAATTCCATGCATCGCTCCATGTTCACTACATTCGCTGCTATATGACTTGTGATCGTCGAGAATAAAGAAGCATTTTTTTACGTGAATAAGTCTTTAAAATCAGACTGACACATGAGTAAGGTACATTCTACTCAGGTAGGGAAGCTCAATGCCTTTAATTTGGCAATTAAAATGTTTCGCCACTAGGTAAGCGCTAGTGTCGCATATGTACCGGACTTTTTTCTAATTTCTTGTTTAAAAACAAAATAACTACAATAAACATAAATCGAATATTAAATAACATCGTAACTAAGTTAAATCTTTCTTTTTTATTATTTACGTAGCTTGACATTTTAATTACGAGTGCCATTTTTTACATACTACGCAACTAGTGGCGGAATTTTTCCTATGCCAAACTCTTCCATAAGAAAAACGCGTTTTTTTCCTAACCTGAGTAAAATTATTGCACATAGGATACAGGCTGTTCACGATAAAGTGAGCTTGTTTAAAATCAACCTCAGAAAAAAGTTACTACTCCTGCCTACATATATTTTAATGGACGCACTGAGTGTCATGAGCCCAGTAACGTTGGTAACGATTGATGGAAAGTAGTTCCGTATCTTAACGTCGAATTAAAAGAGTAAGGCAAACATTTATGACCATTTAAATTATTTCTTTTGTTTCCTTTTTTTTTTTTAGTAAATCGAAGTGTAAAAATAAGCATATTTGGAAAAAAAATATTTTTTTTCTAATAATTTCACAGACCGGCGCATGAATAAAGTGATGAGGCCCGTGACAATGTTAATCTTACATAAGGCGGAAGAATACACAACGTGCGTACAAGTAGATATTAAATATTGCTTTCAGAAGTGCCTATTTCACAGTGAACAGCCTATGACAAACGCGTACTCTTTAGTTGCTGTGGAATAAAAAATAGAATACTCCACGATGGCGGGTTTCGAGTCCTGTATCCAATCCCGGTTAGTTACAATCGGATATATCGTGATAAGACCTTAGTAGTGACACTGCTACCACTCGTACACAGTAAACTTTTTTTCCAGCAGTTTTGTGGGTTAGCGCACCCAACGGGATCCCGACAACGCGTTCCGGGTTCGATTCCCGCAGGTAGCACTGTTGACTAAAGATAAGGTTGACATATTGAGCATGACTCCATTGCTGATTCACCCACCGCTGATAGAACTCCCGAAGACACATGGCCAACATAATGAAGATTTTGTTTATAGAGGTTATCCAACAGACCCAAATTTTTCTATTAATAAAATATCGTTACTCACTATTGAATATATAACATTTGCATTAAAACCAGGCCGGCGGAGGTGTAAAATCGTTTAAAAGCACTCGCATAAATCAGTTTTCTAACCTCAAATCCTATCAAAGTTTGGTTTGACAGTGCTTTTGGCAAAAAGAACATGTAAAATGGTGCAACTCGGATTGTGGATACTGCGCATATATTACTCTCACTCTACCCCATATTAACTTTACGGGTAGAACGCCTGATTTCAGCAGGTGGCAAACGTAGCGAACAACGCCACTGCAACGCAACTGCCCTTTGACCCCGCTCTTGTACTCCGTCGTTCCTGCATCTACATAACGCTCATCCCTAAATGGCGTCGAGGACCTATATTCTCAGCGACTTGCAAATGTGTTCTTGGAATTATTGCAATGGGGTTAACCTAAACGAAGTATTATTTTAGGACATACTCCATTGCTAGAGACCTGAAGAATTCGCGGAATTCATTTGAGGATAAGATAGAATTCAAACACTTGTACGTTTGTGTTACACCTGCGATCAAGCTGACACCTCGTGGAGGAGACTGAGGAAATAAAGAGAAGTCAACATATTGCAGACCTAATGAGCACCTATCCCCGTGGTAGCACAGAGCCATTGAGCTGTTGATGTCCGCTGAAGTTGCCATACGAATGCGGAGTCTACCCTAAAAGTCATTGAACTCGCGCATTTTCCCGGTCTCTATCCTTTGCAGTGGGTCTGGTTTTCTACGAGACACTGCAATGGAGCATGTTCCAAAATGATGTTCCATTTACCTTGCAAATGTCTCGACCATCCAGCTGTAGTCGAGCAGTTCAGTTACTATGTATTCAGTTCAGTTAGACTACTGGAATTATTCAACTGAGTTCTTCCCTTCTTGTAGCACGATTATCGAAGTTTCTCCAAATTTATGTATGTACAGTTTCATTTCAAATTTTATTTTTTCATACCAAGTACGGAGCTGGCTTCAAAAAAGTTTGCGTTATTGCATGTGCTATTTAATTTTTTAATTTTTAAAGTACACGTACTAAAATAACGCTACGCACATTTGATCCTCCAGTCGCTTATATATAGTCTGTACAACTGTAGGTCAGTCATACTTCTCTTGTTTTTGTTCAAGAGGAACTCAAAACACATCTTCACACTGCATAAAAAAATACGTGTTTTGGGTTTATGCAGAATATATGTAGCAGGGGCGTTTTCCAAAGCTAATGTATTTTTGTATGTACAGTATACACTGTTTAAAAATTGTAACGTCATCGAAATCGCTAAAGTCCTTTCAGAACGCTCATTACCCACAGTATTTGTTTGCCACGAATGTTTGTCTATTTCTCATGGTTATAAATTCTGTTTTTCTGTCGCATGATTGCTCTAACATCTGTTTATTCTGTTGTATGATCGTTCTAGAGTGTGAATTTCTGTTATAACACATTTATAACATGTGTGGTTTTGCAATCCGTGGTTCTAAATTATGTGTTTCTTTTGTACGATCGTTATAACATGTGTGGTTCTGTTGTATGGCCATCAAAATGTTCAAAATACTCAATCCACTTTTAATTGTTTATAAATGCCTGTCCTAAATTACGTGTAATATGAAAACCATGTAAAATAATTCGCACTTACGAGCGTAACCTCAACAAATAATGAAAAAAATACATTTTTTACATTCCACCTATCAATGTTAAAAAAATATTTTTTTGTTAAATAAATTGAAATACTTTTCTTGAACCGCGATAGAGGTTTTGAGTACATCAACATGCAATTCCACTACTATGACTCTATGAAAACACGTATAGCAGGGAGTGAAACATAATTATTTCAGTTAGGTACGTTGCTGCAATATTATTTCGAGAGAAAAAATAAACATAAGAACTTGATTGTCTGTGGTCAAGCGCTTGATTCCTCGGAGTTTTCCAAGTAAAAAACATCGTACTCTAGTTTATATGGATTGGCTGAACTTTTTAATCCTGATCATATCAGAGGATCATTAAGTAAAAATAAAAATTTTTGACGGAAATTCACGGATTATTATTTCGAAATTTTATATACAACATCTATATTTTCTATCGAGGTAAATATATGTCACGATGTACTGACTAAAAGTAATCTTTTACGATCATTTAAAAACTACGCTGTGTATCCTGAATGAGTTACTACAATAGCAGAGTGTTTTTTTTTTAAATCAAGTGTTTTAAATTTTCTTAAAGGTTATTACTGTATATAGATCCAGTAATCAAAACGGATTACCAGCGCACACTAGACATGTCAGTAAAATAGTTAAACATTTATGCTCTATATTGTATTTCAAAATATGCATATTATCCGATTATTGCCCACTTGTAACTTTATTTAAGCGCAAATATTTTTAACAAACTTCAGATATAGATCCAAAAACTTAGGCTAAGTGTGAGTAAGCGTTTGCGTCATTTGCTCTGTTACAAAACAGAACATGACTGGTGTACAATTACTTCCTGTAAGGCTGTACTTGTTTGGTTAATTCTTATGTAAAATTCCAAAACCACACTTTTTTTGTCTGTAAAAATATTTTGATGCCAAAGTTACTATAAAGGTTACGGAACGGTCCCAAAACGAAAAAAAAAATGCTTGGGATGAAAATATATTTGCGCCTGTCAACAAAATATATTTGCGCCTGTCAACAAAATATATTTGCGCCTGTCAACAAAATGTTATGATTGAACATTGCCAAATGAATATTTTGTTGATGCATTCAAATATTACAGCTGAGAAAGGTTGTGTTACAGCAAACATATCCACCTGTTGTTTTACACAAACAAAGCAATTTGGTTTTTTGAAATAAATAGTTTGCCGAAAATAAAGAAATGCTCGTATGGGAAAAAATTTTCCATCAGACTTTATATAAAATAATCACGAATTATCGTTATCACTGTAGCGTTTTGCTGAATAATAATAGGCCGTTTAGTAAATATGAATGTTATTGTTGTCGTGTCAGACGAAAGTTGAACAGAGAGTGTTAGCTCGGTAAGCTACCACGTTACTATCCAACCTACGTGTGTGTGTGTATATATATATATATTTCCACTTTAAATGATCTCTTCTAGATGGTTTATACCAACATTACGTTTTACCAGCCACAACAAAGAGCACTATTGATATCCTAATTATCACATAAATTTTAAACGAACTCTCGAGCTGCATCTTTGTAGACAAAAGATCACAACATTAGAACGACCATAGTACAGCCAACGAAACGATATTCTGTAATGTAAACATAAGATTTAGTTGTAACCACAAACTGGGGCGTGAACACAGCCAGATTGTTCCAACCAACAAAATGCGTGCTTGGTTTCAATCAAACTTGTTACTTGAATCTGCCACGATCCATGTTAAACTTAAGACAACGACATAAGTAGTTGGTCACGTACTAGTGCAGTAGTTGCGTATACCAAAAACGTGCCGGCGACGTCGGAACAACTAGGCACATTACGTGGTTCAAGGGAATGTATGCGGATTTCCCGGAGCGTGGACAGTTTTGCTGTGTGGACAAAATATTGTTGGCTGCAAACAAATACTCTCTAAGGAAACATATTTGGTGCCAGCAACTTAATATACTTCTCTGTAAGCAGTACACGAAAACCTGAAAAATAAAAATCCACCTAATTTGTACTACTCAATGTATTTAGGTAGAGTTAGATTTACTGACTAAGTGAGTTCAATGCTGGTAGGTAATACGGAACATAAAACAGAAGTGGATACAGTCTATAATTTCAGTTAAAAAATTGTAAACTTTTCGTGAGTAATTAGGAATATAGACCGGAAATTAAAAAGTGATTAAAAATAATGTTCTTAGTATTGTCAAAATAAAATTATCTAAAATTCTGTAATACTGTGATTTGAATATAGTTAAAACAAATACATTTTCAAACAACATTTTCTAACAGGAGCTTTTAAGTTAATAAAATTTGGTAAAAACTACTAAGGAGATTATTTATAATATTTTTATTATAAAGTCGTAGGTAATAAAATTTTGTAAATTTTAAAATAAATTTATTTTAATATTTAGTGATTTTGTGGTTTCCATTGGTTATTATACAAAAATAAATATTAAATAAAATATCATTCATAAACAGTTTATTGTATGGACTATTGCCGTATGTGATGGTTTTTTAATTAAATATGTAGCCTACAAAACAAACCTCATCGAAATATGGTACGTAGTTAATATTCTATTCTTAATTATATTCTTTAGGAATTCGTGCACAACGAGTTATTTTGATAGCCCTTGGTAAATACGTCACAAAATAACAATATTCTTCATCTGAGATCGTGTATTATGTGATATTTCTTGCACGTATGAAATGTTCTGTTGCTACTTTAGTTAATTTATTGATTGAAAGTAATATAAATATTCAGCTTTGGGCATTATGATTTAGCTACCTAATGGTCGATTGATGATATTTGATATCATCAGTAATATTAATAACTTGGTCTTGCTAATGTTTACTATATTCGGTTAAAGTGGCGCACGCATGTATACTGTAAGTATTGGCAATGATTTTAAGCATATTTCTTTATTCCAAGACAATAGATTTAGCTATAATTTTTTTTTATATTTTCTTTACTAATTGAATCGTTTTCTTACATTTTGCTCCTCAGAATTATTAATTGTGTTTCAGGTTATTATAAATATATAATAGACATTTATACCTTGTTTTGTTACAATGTGTATAAGAATGCTAGGAAACATCCACTTCTGCTTCCCGGGGCCGTGGTGGTGTAGTGGATAGACTACTCGCCTCCCACATAGGCGAACCGGGTTCGATTTCCAGCGAGGTCGCTTCCGAATTTTGGCGTGTGAGAATCGGGCCGAACGATACCGCTGGTTGGATCTGCCGTTTCCTCCGCCCTTGCATTCAGGAGCTGCTCCACATGCACTTTGCTTCACCATCATCGGCTCTCAAGACCTCGACGTTAAGAGCCACCAAAACTGCTGCTTCTCGTATTGCCAATTATATCCCTTGACACGCTTAACTGGAGAAATTTTTTATGAAAGGGGATTCTCATTTCGGCCGTGAGACATGAGCATATTAGTGTGAGTTAATCTCACTCCTCATTTCACGACTTTTAACACATTCATCACGTTCCTGCCATAAATTCTTCATCGTAGCTTCTGTATTTTGGTAGAATTTAACTGTAGACATGGTGTATATACGCATAACAGAAAATCTGAATTTACATTTATGAAATATAACAATGTTATTAAGTAAGAAAATTTAAGAATACTGATATGTGTATGTGTGTACAGATGACGTCAGGCCACCCATCACAAGTTGCTCTCACAAACAAAATTGGAAAAGATTTCATTCCTACCAAAATCAGTTAAATTCTATTCACGCTAGTAATTATTATTACAAAATGTAGTGTAGTGCGGCAAACATTTTTAGATACTGTATAAATACATCGAATATGACAGACAAATTTATATGAAATTTCTAAATTAATATAATTTGCTCGGAAGATTTAACTACGTAACATGAATAGTGATAATACGCCTGGTAGCAGGATAAAGAAATAATGTTCCCGTCACTTGCCAGGCATTGATCATAAAAAGAGAGCTAAACACTAAAAATCTTTAAAAAAAATAACTTCACCCTTTTTCCTTTTGACTCTCTCCACGTTTTTTCCTACAAGACGTTCTGTAACATCAGCATCAGTTTAAAAAATTACGTCCTAAGGTAACTGTTCTCAGACTATTAACAGTAGTACATAAAAAAATATTTTTTTCATAATCAAACCTTCTAATTTGAACAGCATTTTGTAACAATTTAGTCTATTCTATCTGGGTTCTGTAAAAATATCACTAAATGGCGTCAAGTTTCAGTGAAGTAGCACAGACCCTTATTCCTTTTGTGGACACTAAGTTATGGACAGATATGCAATAGTGTGCAGATTGTTCCCTTCGCTCTATTTTTAGTAACTAGACTTTAGGTGTTTTAGAAACTAAGATTCTGTTGTTTTAGAAACTAAGATTCTGTTGTTTGAGGAAATAAAGCATCGAATACAATTAAAAAAAAAATGTTTCAATGGTTTTAGTTACAAAAAAACCTAAGAAGATTTTAATACAATTAAAAAAAACTTTAAAACGCTGAACAGCTGTCCAGAAAGAGATTGAGGATGCGGGAAAATGTATTTTAAGCCAATTATACCAACTACCTAACAAGCAGTCATTAAGGAAATATCTGCTTTGCTGACTTAAAAAATAATTGTTTTCCAGATAAAGCTTATATAAAATAAGTGCATTGCGTAAAATATTGATGGGAATTTGCACTCTTTCAAAATATTTCTAGATCAACTGTATTTTAAATAAGAACTATGAAGTGTTAATTTTTTATTCACTGAGTGAAAACTTAAGGCAAAGAAACAAACTGTAAATTGTAATCAATGTTTGTTAAAGAAAATTATCCCTGTCATACCTAATTCACGATAACATGGATTTTCACTGCAAGTAGGCCTGCTAAGTAAAGTGCACAATATTTTAATGTCAACAATTAAACACTTTAGTAATAAGTAACTGCCATGTACTGTAAATATTTTTTGAAATTTTTATTGTTTTATTGAAAAGTTCTTAGTACACTTACACATGCTTGTAAAGGAAATTATTAATAGCTTTATAAAACTGATTATATTTGTAATCTCACAACAGCCTTATTTGCAATGCATCTATGAAACGTTTCTATTAACAAGGAATCGCCTAAAATCGTGAAGTTAGAGTCACAAATAATTTTATTCTATATTATGCGTTTCACTTGAAACGTGTAAATGTGTTTACTAACGACGTATTGCCAAATAACTGGTATTGATTTGGGGAGGAGTGACGCTATATAAAAATCTTTTGAGTCTAGAAATCGTCATTGCCTATTTCCTCGATTTCCTAGGAATTAAATACTTAATGTAATAGTACGACTATATGTATTTCCCCTGACCAATTCTTTATGTAACCATCTGAACAGAAAGTAATAATATTTTGTAGGCGTGTAATGCCAATAGCTATTGTCCCGGCGCAAATTCATAAGAATTCAACTTCTGCAGTTAAAAAACTTCAACTGTGCATATGTGCAATCCGCCTGTAAACTTTTAACGTCACTCTGAATTGCAATAATTCTCTAAATAACTAACCTCATTTCTTCCCATGACATGTCATTATTATTCTCTGGCTTGAGTTAACACACGCAATAAATTCAGGATCAAAAATGTTCAAAAGTGTTGAGGCAAGTTGGTCCTGTGGTTGAAGGCATCGTTTTATAACACATGGGGTGTAGGCTATATTTTCTGTGATAACAAGTTCTTTCTTCTATATATTAATATATTGTGGAATGCCCTTATTTGTGAATTGTTCGTCACAGTTATTTTCTGGAGCACAAAAATAGAAGACTGAAGGCTTTCGCGGCTATGGTCTTGCTGATTATCTTCGCTTCGCGCAGGAGCCGCGGTTTTGATGTTTTCACGAACAGACGTTTCATCTTTCCTTGTAGTGCGAATCTTCGTGGTCTCTCGAACTGGATTGGAAGCCACCGCCGGATTCTCATATGCCCAGGGAAGGCCGTGTTGTCGCGAGGCCAGCAACCGGAGTTCCCATAACTCGTTAAGTGGGTTTGCAAATCTTGTTGCAGCCCGAGAGACTTGGGACTGGAAGCCAGGAGCTGGAGGAGGCGTTTATATGGGAAACCTCACATGACCTTGCCTGTGATTGGCTGCCCAGATGGACAGCGAGGTAAGAGGAACATACAGATTGGTTCCTGTGGCAACCAATCACTTCGACCTCTTCTGATTGGCTAAAGTCGTAGCCAATCATGATTCGAATAAACTGGGATTGTGGTTTGCAATTGTTTTGCCCAGATTTGTTAAAAAATGATTCCCAGGTATTAAATAAATTTGTAACCATTTTCTCTTTTGATATTCCCAGGGTGTTTTACTATTTATATAGTTTTCTTTCTGCATAGTAATATTTAAAGTCAAAAGACAAATCTATATTTCCTATTATTAGAAAGAAGTCTACTAGCATAATCAATTACTTTTCCAAATACTTCCTCATATTCTGAAAATGTTTTTACTTACTTACGACTTCTATGTAAACTCGAAACGTTAGCGTTGTATGCAGTTTAACTTTCTTCAAAATACTTGTTACGTTAGTGTGTTATAAAATCCTGTCTTTATAATAACTCTGTATATTTAATATTTGTATCTTAAATAATATAGACTAGCAATCAGCAAATGAAAACGTGTGATAGAATATGTTCATAAACGTTATTTATGAAATTTTTGCATGAAAATCTGCAAAGAAAATTCATTAGGATTTTTATAAATATTTCATATAACGCCACCTTTTCACAATACGTGTATGTACACATTTATACAAGAACACTCCTGCTGGTTGAATCTGTTCTTCATCCAAGCAGAAGTGTGCTTTATTATTATCGTCCCAGTACACAAAAAAAAATACTGCACAGAGAAAAAGAAATATTCAGGGTAAACAAAATGTGTTTCAACCTAGCAAATCGTAAGTTTATATGTTGACTAAACAAATATACTCTTGACGGAACGAAATGAAATGTTTCACCAAATTTCTTTGCACTAGTTACACCTCACGTGTTCGAGCGAAACATTGGTGTTTTTTTTTTTAAGGGAAAATTCTCGTATTATTGCAAATGCATATTAAATCATATTATCGAAGGTTAATATAATTTTATTATAGCGTTAAAGAAACAATAGATATTGGCATGTTTCGTTACCCTAGTATTATGAGTTATAATACGGTATCTATGAAAACTTAACATCCTTCGACTACACAACGAAGGGCCAAACTGAAGTGTCGACTTGCAATTTGATGCTATTCCTAATGACCTATCTATTTATAACATAAATTTATTGAAAAGCGTGTGTTTTACCTTTTAAAACGTGTAAATGCTTGATTTCGCATATTTTATTTTTCCTTTCACTTGCAATGTTTCACCGAAAAACTGCATGATTTTAATCATTTTCTCTTTCCACCTCAGTTATTGAAAAATTCCATTCTGAGACACATGCTAAGTTTATGCTCTGCGAAATTTAATTGTGTGCCTACTTCTCATCCATATGTTTATTTGTTTAGGGGTGTTATTATGTTGTCATTTGGACAACCCTTGCAAGTGTTAATACGCTATTTTACTTGAGGCTTTACACCCCGTAATGTCTGAAACTGAAAGAAAGAAATGTTGTTACGGAACAGGTTTCTTAAATCATTACATAAAATAATAGCAATATTCGTTATGCTGGTGTTATGTTGAGTAATGATACGTTGACAATTCTGCCAAGACTTAAAAAAACCAGTGTCAGCTCAAAAAACTGACGCATTATTCACTGACTTGCCAGTAGCACACACGTTCTCGGTGGACACAATGTTATATGCATGTTTCTAGTTTTAATCCTCTACACACGCTTTCACGTGAAATTATACTAATGAGATTGTTAATTCCAAAATCACGTTGTACGAGCCATAGTAAAAAGAACAACTGATGTCTAAACTGTCACAAACATATAATACGAAAGCTCGAAATGTATTTAAGAGCAGACTCCCAAATGGTGCAGCCAACAAAATGAAAGCTGGTAATGCAAACATTTGATCTTGTTGTTATAGACTGTTCAAAGCCACGACATTTTCGTTCAATTCTAAACAAGCTAGCGATTTGAATCTAAAGTGATCATATTATCATTATCAAAAAAGTCTGACGCCGCCGGAAATATGCAAGTTTACAGTGTCTACCGTAGCGCTAACAGAAGATATACATATAATGCGGGAGCCAGCGCACCTCACTAAATAGGGCTATTTTATCCTAAAATAACAATAAATAATACGTTTATGCTGATAGAGATATTTTTACAAAAACAACAAGAAACAGAACAAAATATTCGAAAACCTAAAATTCAATGAAAAACAGCCAAAAACCAAGCAATTTAAGCTCAAAATCAAATAATTTTATCGTTTTCAAGCAACTTTTTCATGTTTCTAGAAGCATCAATTTTCCTTCCTCAAAAACGAGAAGATCACAGCCAAAATCATTTCATGTTAAGCCAAAAACAAGCAAATTTTCCAATTTCCCCCCCTCCCCAGAAATAGTCGTCCAGGATTTGTGTTAATTTAAAAAACAGCACATTTTAAGCCAAAATAAATTAAATTTCTCGATTTTAAGCAACTTCTTCACGTTTTCTAGAAGTGCTAATTTATCAAGCGAGCAATCTAAATCAATTAAATTTAATCCTAAATCATGTAAACTTAAGTCAAATCAAATGAAATATTAGGTTATTATTCATTACAGTTTATATTCGAAGTCCTACTAACTTTTTAAACAATGCTTCTATATGTTAACATTCGTCACATATTTCTCGAAGTACATATTTATCGTCAATGTTTTCTAAGAGCAATAATCGTAAATTTATTAGATTTAGATGAAATTTTAACGCTATATCTCTGAGTTCGTCAGAAGTATTATCTAATGTATAGGAAGGTGTATTTGAAACATCACCAACTTTTAAAATGTTAGTCAGGCTACAAAGTAATACAATCGATTCCATTTTTATTTATAAAGAAAGAAATTTATTAAGAAGAAAAGTAGATTGTACAAATAAAAATGATACACAAATCCTGCACAAATAAAAATGTTGCAAATAAAATTAACACTACAAGAAAAATCTCATTCGGGTTTAACAAAATTAAGTTTTATTCGCTTAAACAACTTAACTATACATCTAAAAATTTGTCTTAAACTATCGAAATATTTTGTTGTTTCCGTAAAATTGTTTACATACTCCATTTATTAATTATAAAAAATTATAAATCTTCAGTAAATCTCCTTTCAAATAATTATAAGTTAGATTCCTTTGACTAATTAGAACAACATGACAATTCGCACCTGCTTCAATTGCTTTAGCGAAATCAACACTAATTTTTATATTTTATTTTTTTCTTTGACTTCAGTTGTTTTTCTATATAAACAATCAATAACACATAATGGTCTTTGCCCAAAAAATGAATAATAATGGATATCACCTTGAGTGTTTACATTTGGTATAAAAAAAATTTCATTATTTCTATATAGAGTATCTAGTATTGATTTTGAATATCTAAAATCATTATAAGTAAGAAACATTATATCACAAATGCCATTTTAAATATCCAGATTCCAACTTTCTTTATAAAAGATCTCATTTCTTCTATTCTTAACAGAAATATTTCTTACAATACAGTGATCAAACAAAGAAGCATGTACATACTGTTATACAAGATTTTTTATATTAGTTTGAAAGCCTATAATTACAAAATCAGACATATCAAATTGTAAATTATTAAACTGATCATACATCAAAATTAAAAACAGTTGTTCAACAGGAACTTCTTTTCCTGAAAAATTGCCAATAATTAAAACTAATAGGTATTCTTGGATGTTTGTATATTTTTTCTTTAATTGCAATGGCTGTGTCAGATTCGTATTCAACAATTGGCCATATAATTACAATTTTAACTTATCAGCATAATCTATTACAACGGAACCATCTGTTTTCTTTTTTTGATAAACAAATAAACAATTGTTATCAGATGAATTACGAAAAATTAATTTCATAACCTACTTTCCTTCATTGTTATCTCGAATAAAACAAAACAGATATCTCAGTGGATAGGTAATTAAATTTTTTATGTCACTATGAACAGATTTTACATCATATTTACTATCAACACCAGTAAATTCGAAATAATTTTGTACTCTTGGGGATCTTAACAAGTTGTTCATCATTGTTGAAGTTAAACCTGTGTTATCAACAGTCTCAATAATATGTCCATGTTTTGAGATTTATGTTCTAAAAAACTGAAAAGGGAAAATGTTCGAACAAACATCGACATTATCTAATTTGACATATTTTGCTTCATTTCCTATTTTATCTCTTTTTAGTCATCTATATTGCTCATAAACATAAGCGTCATTTGGGGGAGAAAATCCATCCCCTATAGGAATATCAAATTTAATTCCATTAATGTAATCATTTAAATTCCCCCTAGTTTGATAATTGGAACAATAGTTTGTCTTTCAAAACTCTCGATACCTTTATAACTCATTTATAAGTTATATATATATATATGAAATATTTATCAAAGGCAGTATTTCCAGTTAAATTACTCATTGAGAAATGCAAAATTTATAACGAGAATCATGAAGCAGATTGTGAAAAAAAAAATAATAATAATAAGAAAGATCTACCAATAATTTACGAATTACGAAATATCGGTTTAAAAAATGTAGAACATGTAAGGGAAGAAAATTAAATAAAATAACAACACTAGTTCCAGTTACAGCAAAAAATTTAGATTATCCACCAACACCAGAAGAAACATCTTTTGAAAGAGGATTATTTTGGTAAAAAAAAAATCTCTTAATTTGGAAGAGCAAATGGGAATTGTACCATTGAAAAATTCACTACATGGAGCGTCCGATTCTACTATAAATGTCGTAAATAAAATTTCAAAAAGAATAAATGCTATTGATACTCAATATGGTTTACGTGCATAAGGACAACATTTCTACATAATTATACACAAGTAAAGATAGACGATGATAAAATATCTGTTAAAAATAAAGGATATGAATTAACGGAAGGACTTTCTAATTTGTTAACAAAAGAAAAAGAAGACGATATTGAGGATAATTTCACTGATACTGACTATGAAAACAACACGAAAATTGTTTTAGATACCAATGCTGCATTACAAGAATATAATCCTAAAATGAAAATAAACTCTAATAGAAGTTGCAAATACAAAAATATAATTAAATCTATTTATGATAACTAACCACATTCAAGAAAACACCACACATACCAGAAAAATGTATTTCTCCAATAACACCTAGATCTGGAGAAGGTATAAAAAATACAACAATTTTCCAAAAGAATATATCTGAATGGATGATGTTAGAAAATTGGTTGATAGATTATTAGTTATTCATGGTGAAGAAAATGCTGGAAATAAAAATTATTACATTGAGAAAGTACACATAATTAAGATGCTAACAATAAATTTTCTGATTATGTTGTTAGTAATCCAAAAGGAATTCCTTATCTTATAAGAGTTTTAAATGTAATTCCACATTAATTTTGGGATTCTGAACATCATGTAAATGGTATAATTTAAATTGACCCGAAATGCATTTGCCCGGTTATAATTTTTGTGGTCCATTTACAAAATTAAATGAAAGGTTAGAAAATTAGATACAGGAATAAATAAATCAGCTGAAGCCTGCAAACAACATGAAATTGCTTACAGAGACCATGAAGATTTAGAATCTAGACATGTGGCTGACAAAATTTTACAAAAAAAAGCTAAAGTGATTATGTTAGATAAAGATACTCCAATCGGTGAAACAATTGCTTCTGCGGCTGTTGCTTCAACTATGTATAAAAAAGGAAAATTATGATGGGGCATTACAATTTATTAATTATTATTTTTTTTTTTTTTACTTATAAATGGAGATAACAAATATAACTATTGATATACCCATTGATCAACTCAGAGATTTGGGTATACGCAAATATTTAACAAAAGATAACTTGAGAGAAAAAATAAAAAATTATAAGAAAGAAAAGATTTTAACCAACTTTACCAATAATAATAATAATAATAATAATAATAATAATAATAATAATAAAAGAAAAATCTGGAAGTGGCTTACATATTGATTTTTTTTTCATTCCAGTTTAGCTGCACTCGGTGCTTTAGCTGGTGAGGCTAGCTCAATTTACATATCTGTTTAAAAAACGAGAAAAAAAAAAGAATTAGAACAACAGAGACACAATTTAGCCATGGAAAATAAATCAGGAAGTGGTTTAGTTGCAAAAAAGAGAGGGAGACCAAAGAAATTTGAATATATCCCCACTATCTAATATCGATATTGAAAAATACATGAAAATATTAAGTTTCAATAATTTCAGAAATGTTTATATGATTGATGAATTACCATATAGAATGCACAAAAATGAATGTGCTGTGGTAAATTTTGACATCTCAACACTTCCGGGTACTCATTGGGTTTGATATTTTAAAGAAAAAATGATGTTTACTATTTTGATTCATTTGGAGGCAATACTCCTATTAAATGAACTAATTACTTCAAAAAGAGAAATGTTAATTACAATGATAATAGAATTCAAAATTTTAATTCAGTTATCTAATAACATTTAAGTTTAATTGTATTACACCTTTTTTCGAGAGGTTTTAAGTTTCATGCAATAATTTCTTTATTGTTAATTTATGGATATATTTGGAAAATATTAATCAAATTTTAAAATACAAACTGTGACATTTATGCCAATGAATTAAAAACACACGTATATAAAAATTTCAATATTATGGTTTCTTTTCTACGAAATTAACTAAGTCAAGTTTTTGTTTTGACAACATATTATGTTTCTCTTCAAAATCGAAGACTTAATAATATGGTTGTTTCTATAGATGGTAAAGTTGCAGCCACTGTGAGATTTTTTGATAAAGAAATATTAGATAAATTACAAAATTTAAACCAATCAGTTTTGAAATATTGTAATTCACAACTCAAAAGTTGAAAAATATAAGGAAGAAAAGTCTCATATATTTTATTTGCCTGCAAATTGGGATAAAAAAAACAACATTTGCACCTAGATAATAATAAAATTTTCTTAATTTTTTTAGTGGATTGTAATGTTTATAAAATAATTACAGTTAATCTCAATTTGCCTGATGATACTCTGACTGTTATTTATGATTCTAAAAAAATAGAATATTGTAAGCCTTTTGGTGTTAACATATGTGATATTATATCTTTTAAAATCAGAAAAAATAAAATAGTTCGTTATATTGATGGATTGATGACAACAATAGTTATATTCGTGAAATATAAAGATTAATTTTTTTAGTATTGAATGAAGAATAATTGGTGCTTGAAGTGTAAGAAGTTACTAAAAATAATAATAAAAAAAATGAAAATACTAAAAATGAATGATTAGTTCAGAAAAGTATATGTTCAATATGTAAATCTAATGCATCAACATTCTTTAAAAAAATCGTCAAATGTAAGAAAAGGACTAATCAATTTATTACATAAACCTGCACAAAAAATTTTTCGAAGAAGAAAAGTAATTTCTTATGGTATTGATGATTTATGGCAAATCGATCTTGTAGATATGGATACTGGTAATTTGAAAAGAATATCACATTTAAACAATGGATACAAATACATTATGACAATTATTGATGTTTTTTTTCGAAATATGTATTTGCTACACCTTTGAAAAATAAAACTGTTAAAAATGTAGCAGATGCTTAAGGATGTATACTCATTAAAAGAAAACCACATAATTTACAAAGTGACAATGAATCCAAATTTTATAATAAAATATTAAATTTACTTATGCATAAATATAACATAAATCACTATTCTACAATCAGTGAACTTAAAGCCATTGTTATAGAAAGATGTAATTGTACAATGAAGAATAAAATGTGGAAAATATTTGCTTTAAATGGCAATCACATATAGGTAAATATATTAGATGATTTAGTTAAAGTTAACGAATACAACAATACAAAATGTGGTACTATTGGTATGAGACCAATTGAAGTCAATTAAAAAATGAAAAAAATTTAAGGCAACAAGACTTTGCGAATTTGTTTACTAAACCGAAATATAAAGTTAATGATATTGTCAACATGAGCAAAAATAAACAAATCTTTGAAAAGGGTTACCCAGCGAATTGGATAACATAATTATTTACCATTATTGAGGTTTTAAATTATGTACCAACTTACAAATTAAAGTATATAATGGAGAAAGAATAAAAGGCAGTTTCTATGAATATGAAATTATGAAAACCAACTATCCTGATGAATAATTGGCTGAAAAAGTCTTAAAAAAATAAAGATGATAAAATTTATGTAAAATTGTTAGGTTTTGATAATTTGCATACCTAATGTATTAATAAAACATATGTTTAGTGAATTTATATATTTTTCTGTAAGGATTATAGTCGTGAAAGATAACAGTCATGCAGGTTCGTTAATCGTACAGTATCACAGTCATGCAGGTTCATTAATTGTACAGAATCACAGTCATGCAGGTTCATTAATCGTACAGAATCAAAGTCATGCAGGATCACAGTCTTGCAGGATTACAGTTGTGCAAGATCATTATCGTGCAGAATCACAGTCATGCAGGATCATTATTGTGCTGAATCACAGTTGTATAGGATCATTATCATGCAGAATCACAGTCGTGCGGGATCATTGTTGTAGAGAAGCACAGTTGTGCAGTTTCATTATCGTGCATGGCTACTACACCGATGAATATTTCGTTTAAAAAGTTTTAAAAATTAAAGGTGATAAAATTTATGTTAAATTGTTAGGTTTTAACCATTTACATAACTCTTGTATTAATAACACAGATGTTTTGTGATTTTTTAATATTTTTCTGCAATTATCTATAGTTCTTAAAAAGTTAAATTTTTAACAGTTTGTCAGAAGGCTAATCATTTCAAATGTAACATCGTTTACCATACATAAAACTCGATCAATGTTTGTTCATCGTTTAACATACATAAAATGCATTCAACATTCATTCATCATTCGTTCAATGCACATTTCTCCTATGGTGAGCTATATTTTTAAAAAATTTGAAAATATTTATGGGCTGTGAAACTGTGTCTGGTATCTCCCTGGTTTATGGATTGTTATACCTTCGCCAGTGACCTGTTATATATATATATAATACTCTCTCTCTCTCTATGACTACCTATCACCATCCAAGCCTATATTAGGACTGCCTAGCACCCTCCATGTCGAGCTTAGGACTGTCTAACACCTACAAGTCAAGTCAAGGACTGCTCAACAACCTCCACAACAATCCTAGGACTGCCTAGCACCGTCTAAGTCGGGTCTAAGATTGTCTAGCAAAGATTGTTATATATATATTTCCGGTCATGATATTGACACAAGCAAAACTCCAATTGGAGAAACCCAATATCCTCTCCACTCGGCCAGCCTGTTTTTTATTTTGTTAGCGGAGAGGTGATTAGTTTTTTTATAATGTTTCAAATTTTTTAAAAATTTTTAGTTGGCACCTTACATCATATGGAAACACTCCAGCTTATACATCTATTATGTTACAAACATAGCATAGAGAGCATTGATTCTGGAGTTTAAGTGTCCAAAATTATTTACAATGTACTGGTTTTTATAATAAATATGATGTAAAACCTGTTCATAGTGATAAAACAAATGAAATTGCCTATCCACTGAGATAACTGATTGGTTTTAATCGAGATAACAATGAAGTAAAGTATGTTATATAATTTATTTCTTTCGTAATTCATCTGATAACAATTGGTTATTTGTTTATCAAACAAAGAAAACAGATAGAAGAAATGGGATCTTTCATAAAGAAAGTTGGAATCTGGATATTTAAAATGGCATTTGTGATATAATGTTTCTTACTTATAATGATGTTAGATATTCAAAATCAATACTAGATACTCTATATAGAAATAATGAAATTTTTTTTATACCAAATGTAAACACTCAAGGTGATATCCATTATTATTCATTTTTTGGGCAAAGACCATTATGTGTTATTGATTGTTTATATAGAAAAACAACTGAAGTCAAAGAAAAAATAAAATATAAAAATTAGTGTTGATTTCGCTAAAGCAATTGAAGTAGGTGCGATTTGTCATGTTGTTCTAATTAGTCAAAGGAATCTAACTTATAATTATTTGAAAGGAGATTTACTGAAGATTTATAATTTTTTATAATTAATAAATGGAGTATGTAAACAATTTTACGGAAACAACAAAATATTTCGATAGTTTAAGACAAATGTTTAGATGTATAGTTAAGTTGTTTAAGCGAATAAAAATTAATTTTGTTAAACCCGAATGAGATTTTTCTTGTAGTGTTAATTTTATTTGCAACATTTTTATTTGTGCAGCATTTGTGTATCATTTTTATTTGTACAATCTACTTTTCTTCTTAATAAATTTCTTTCTTTATAAATAAAAATGGAATCGATTGTATTACTTTGTAGCCTGACTAACATTTTAAAAGTTGGTGATGTTTCAAATACACCTTCCTATACATTAGATAATACTTCTGACGAACTCAGAGATATAGCGTTAAAATTTCATCTAAATCTAATAAATTTACGATTATTGCTCTTAGAAAACATTGACGATAAATATGTACTTCGAGAAATATGTGACGAATGTTAACATATAGAAACATTGTTTAAAAAGTTAGTAGGACTTCGAATATAAACTGTAATGAATAATAACCTAATATTTCATTTGATTTGACTTAAGTTTACATGATTTAGGATTAAATTTAATTGATTTAGATTGCTCGCTTGATAAATTAGCACTTCTAGAAAACGTGAAGAAGTTGCTTAAAATCGAGAAATTTAATTTATTTTGGCTTAAAATGTGCTGTTTTTTAAATTAACACAAATCCTGGACGACCATTTCTGGGGAGGGGGGGAATTGGAAAATTTGCTTGTTTTTTTCTTAACATGAAATGATTTTGGCTGTGATCTTCTCGTTTTTGAGGAAGGAAAATTGATGCTTCTAGAAACATGAAAAAGTTGCTTGAAAACGATAAAATTATTTGATTTTGAGCTTAAATTGCTTGGTTTTTGGCTGTTTTTCATTGAATTTTAGGTTTTCGAATATTTTGTTCTGTTTCTTGTTGTTTTTGTAAAAAATTCCCTATCAGAGTAAACCTATTGATGCTAATTCTGAGTGTTTTAACTTTCTCCAAATGGTAGTACCGTTCCCCACTTTATGTTAATTTGGTGTAAGTTACTCCGATCAGGCGTCATCGACCCCAATTTAAACTAAATGAGCATAATTTACTGTATTGGGCGTAATTTATCATAATATATTCCTATTTGTTGTAATTGGCAACAATTCATTCTTATTTGGCTAATTTATTCCGATTTGGATGTAATATACTACAATTTAACCTCATTGGCTATAATTTATTTATATATAAAATCGTCATCAGAGCTACCAATGTTTGCAAAAATTCAAGTCAACATAAGCTTGCAAATTTTCACGTCACAACTAAAAAGTGAAGCCAAATAAAATCTTGAAAAATAGGTAACGAGTACGCACATTACAATACATCTCTGCGCCGCATTTTAGAAGTATTCACTTAGGAATTGCAACACACGAATCTTCATTCACCTAGTAACGTTTAACTGTAATTGTGTGGATGTATACCCAATAAAGAGACATTATTTATGAAATCCGGAAGTGTGTACCGAACAATATAGTGTATATATACCAAAAAATATACCACGACGTTAGCTGAACATTTTTTTTTCCAAAATTGTGCAATACGAGTGTTGAGGGCATTCCTATAAAAATGTTTTCTTCCAGTCCTAAAAAATGCAAAACAAAATGTATGCCTTAGGACTGCAAGTGAACAGAATCAATTATTTCCCTTTTTCTTTAAGGAATGCCGTCAATTCCCAAGTTTAGTCGAAAAATTTTTCAGCTAACACCGCGGTATATTTTTTGATTCATGTACACTAGATTGTTAAGTACCTACTTGCGGATTTTATAAATACTCTATGTTTGTTGCATAAGTATACATTCACAGAGTTATAATTAAACACTTGCTGATATGTTAGAATGTTTTATTATGTTCTTTGATGCATAGGGTACCTCAAGATTGATCGTTTTCCTAGAATGGCAAGAAGAAATTTAATATGAAATACTATGAATACGAAAAGACAGCTACACTGAATATTCAGCATGTTAAAAATCGAAATCGCATCCAGTACTTTGTTTATACCATTTCCCGATATAAACGTTAAAATGACCACTTAATATCAAGTGGTTTTTATGTATAATATAATTAAATATAATTACGACAAAGTCAACATTGTAACGCGTATTTTTTGTAGTAATATGTCACTCAGGTGTTCAGCCACCTACGAAGTGGAGAGCAATTTTCATAATGGTAAGAATGTGTATTTGTTTGACACGTAGATATCGAATTTAGTAAGTACTTATCTAACTGAGAAATTTTTAAGCTAACCTTTTAGGAAAAATTTTGCTGCTTACTACGCAGATCTTGGAAATCCAGATATTTTTCCAAATTAAAATGCTAAATATTTTGCGAGAAATAACGAGGCACATTGTCGAAATTATGTACAGGATCCTAACTACCTCAAACTCTTCCGGACCATTATCTTTGAACTTTGTTTTTTTATCAGATCTACCATCGGTAACATGCTATCAATAGTTTCTTTAAAAAAAAGTTTTTTTTTTTAGAAAAAGAAAGTTACAACGAGAGAAGCTGCCTGAAAGTAAACCATAAAATTTTACCACTATCAAAAATGTGAATAACATCGAACTAAATGCATTAAAAATCCACTTTTTTTATTATATTGTCATACACGTTTGACTTTTCTGTTAACTGTTTTATGGGAATATCAATTTGCTGAATATAATATTTTTAAAGAACCGTTTCCTTTATTCAGCATATGATCCATACGAAAACAGAAATTCGTATAACGCGACACCCAGCAGTCTTCCCCGAACTTTTGGAGCTACACGTAGTTTAAAACTGATAAATGTGTGTATCGACCAAAACTGTACATTGCATATGCTCCAGCAGGCTGTGCGAAAGACAAACACGAAATAAGAGCAAATGGCAAGCAATTCAAACTGAAATTATCTCGTTTATTACGAGCAACCTAAGTCAAAACACAAAAATTCCGATTTGCATACAAATTTGCGCGAGATTCACTAGTACAGTAATAATAACACTACCATGAAATTAGTATATCATGATTTTACTTTTACCAAACAAATGGAGCACGTAAATAAGGGAAGCACATACCAGTAAAAAGTTTGCACTTACAAGCTAACACAGAAAACTAGTGCCAAATATACTTATATAGAATGCAAAAGTAAACGTACTGCAAATATTTAATTTTTTTAATTGTTATTTGTTTTATTTATTAGCTGAGCATTTTACATGAAATATAATGACGTTCATTGTCCAGGTATAAGGTATATAAGTATAAACTGACTCTAAAAGTATTTTTAAAACATAACATCCCTCTTTCAGACCAGGTACAGTCGGTATACCTTCAACGAACGTTGGAGTGGACGAAACTCCCAAAAAGTGGCCACTGACATGATGTCATCTCTTTACTGAATATTTAAAGCAGGCACAATTGCTCTATATTGTTAAAAGGAAGGCGATATGCTTCTGTGAAGACAAATGTACATTTACAAGAATTGACCTTGCGAATGTACAGAATTTTTTCATTATTCAGGAACAGGTAATTTGCAAATAAACAAATAAAAATAATTATTTTATTTCACTGTGCACCCTAGAACTAGGAACACCGGAGACGATTTCCTTTTCTTATTTTGTAGAAATCGCTTTTCCAGTAAATTAACATCAACTAATGTCCATTATGTAAAGAGTGATAAAAAGTACCCGCTTTATAGTATATAGTGTTTTGTAATAATAAAAATTGTTTATATTTTTTGCTCCTCTGAAAGTTCCGACAGATCTTATTATGTTACATATCTCAAACCGTATTTCATCTCAAAACACTTCAGTTATCAGGAAAAGTCGTGTAATTACAAAGTTATACGTACAGAAGTAATACCATGTGCTGAGTTTAAAGAATACATTTTTTTGTGTTATTTTAAATTTTCAGTTTCATAATACTACAAATCTGTGTTTATCTTCTAGAAATTCCTTAAACTTATGCCCAAAAAATGTGCATCCTGCTTGAGTGAATGTTAGAGTAACAAATCTAGCTTTACTCAGGAGCGATCAGTTGAAAGAATACGAGGGAAATGTGTACACCCCCAGAAAACGTACTTACACTTTAAATGGTTTGTCGTTGTATCAATGTTAATGCTAAAAGCAAGAGGAAAAGAACATTCTTATAAAAATGTGCATCCTGCTTGAGTGAATGTTAGAGTAACAAATCTAGCTTTACTCAGGAGCGATCAGTTGAAAGAATACGAGGGAAATGTGTACACCCCAGAAAACGTACTTACCTTTAAATGGTTTGTCGTTGTATCAATGTTAATGCTAAAAGCAAGAGGAAAAGAATATTCTTATAAAAATATAAATGGTTTAATAATAAAATATTTTTTCTATCATAAAAATACTTTGAAACTCAAGTGGTAAACGTACTAATAGAATCCTCGCATGCTATTACAGAACACCATACAAATAAGAAATGAAAATAGGGTTCTATATACCATTTTTCTTAAATTAATGTTTACACTCTTTGAACGGGAATAACAGAGAAACTCTAAAGACAATACAATGAGACTTTCTGTAATTCAAACTATAAGGAAAACGTTGCGAGTGTTCGAATGTAAATAACAGATACAAATGTTCAAAATGCCTGCCATTAGCAGCAGTAGATCGTCTGTAATGCTGTAGAACAAAACGACAAACAGTTACTGCGGTTTCCACGTGAGTGGATTCACAGGCGATCACAATTGTGTCTCGCATGGCGTCCTGTGTCTGTGGCTTGTGGCGTACACAGTGTTATTCAGAGTTCCCACAGATAAAAACATATAATAGCGTCAAATCTGGAGATCTGGGTGGATACACAAGACTTCTTCGTCGACCTCTTCGCCTAGTAACAAATGTTTCATCGAGGATCGACCGTACATTCAGATAGTAACGTGGTAGTGCACCATCCCGCTGCAAAAATCAATCGTCTCCTGGGTAGAGTTGGTGAACAGTTGGCACAATGTTCTCCTGCAGCATGGCACGGTAACTTTCACCTGTCACTGTTCCTTCAAAGAAGAATGACCCACAATTCGTCTGGCAGATATACCGCACCACACTAACATAGGATGATTTACTGTTTGCTCTACCACACTGTGGGGATTGTCGTCGACCCGACACACACAGTTATGGCAGTTGATATGTGTATTCGATTTAAAGGTTGCCTCATCGGACCATACGAACACATCAGTAAAATATTTGTTGCCGTTGCACATGTTCACTTACCACTCACCAAATTCGACATGCTCATCAGGATCCTCATTCATCGCATGAAGTGACTCGACTTCACAGGTGGAACGTGTGGATGTGTGCCACACATCCTTCGTCCGTTGTCATTTTCTTCCTGCCGTATAGTCCTTCCTTAACATCACACACAGTCCCGCCCCTCTCAAACTTGTCACGTAATCGTGCCAATGTTACATATGACGGTCGCTCAGTATCGAATTGCGCCCTCCGCTATCTCTACACATCAAACATGTTCTCACATTTCCAATAACACTTTAAAAGCCACTTACGTTGCTCAAAAGAACAAAAGAAAACCTTGCGAACTCCACGATTTCCTCTTTAATTGTAGTGCGGACGCTCGTGGCTGAAAACCGAACTGCAGACTAGCTACACGTGTTTGCACACACCCAATGTTGTTCTTAGAGCGTCAAGTGCACACATTCCCAACAGAATTTCTTTAATATTTTCTCACTAATTAATGCAGAAAGAATTAACATTAAATTGTGACACCCGGTTTGTGTGTTCGTACATACAAAAATTCTATTTAGGGGCCAATATATTTCTTATATACTTAAACACACATACAATGAATAAATGCAGTACCCCGCACAGGCAATATGCTGGCTCGATACGTCGAACAAAATAATTTGAGGACAAGTGAAGTATCTAAAGAATTGCAGCATCCGACACTACCGCAACTTCCTTAAAAATGTTGTCATCTGTGAGGCCTACACAACGACATGTAGCGTCCCAAAAGACTATCCACCGGAGACTAAATGAGGGTGCGCTACATTCACGACGTCCTCTGCGCCACACCATCGTGCGACACGTTTGCAGTAGCGCACCAAATGTCGGGAGAGGCTGCAGGAATGACGTCGCGTTGTCTATTCCGAATTGATCGCGCTTCACTCTGGGATGGGTTTTGAAAATGGTCGCATCCAGACATAACGCACCAGAAGAAAGGGTCGGCATCAGACCCACTCACGTACGTCGTAGACCTCCTACAGCTGAAGTTATAGTTTGCGTCGCCGTTAGTTGAGACTGAGGTTAAGTTTGGTTTCTGTACAGTCAGACCCCTGATTTGTTACCGACGTAGTGGGTCATACTTGTTCTACCGTTTGTATGACGTACTCCCGACGGCATTATGCACCACGATAGCTCGTGTCCACACTCCACGGTCATCGTGCATCACGCTCCATGATGTATAGACACCACACGTTGGCTTCGGGAACGCTGGACATATCGCCAATAGTTGAACATGTATGTGACCAGCATGGACACTACAGTCTTCTGCAGCACCCGGAACGTGCCCAGACACTTGAAGAACTGAGTCGCCTCTTGGAGAACGAATGGTGTAATATACCTCGTGTACAGTACTCAAGCTCCATATGACTCTGTTCCACGTTGATTGGCCGCCTGCATTCCTGCAATGGAGGATACGCTCCATATTAAATATTTTCCAGCAATAACATCAAGTAGCTCAGTTGGCTTACGCCAGTCAAAAAATAATACATCTGTACATCCTGTCAATTTACAATACGTTCCACGCCCATGTCATAACGTCGCCAGCCTTAACTATGGTCTTTATTGAGAACACAAGATGTATTAAAATATATAACGGAATTAATTTCTCGCAGCAAACTTATCATGGGATGTAGAATACTTTTATTGAGAAAGTTATCGAAAACCTACAATAATGGTGTAAGTATGGGAACTACAAATGTTGCGTAAGTCGCGACGACGCATCGCAACTGAAACTAACATACAGAAAAATATGAAACTTTTGTGATTCATGCCAGATACGCGGGTGTCTCAACCAAGAACATCTTAGATGTCCTCAAATAAGAACACTATCGGTGTCAAGTTTGGGCAACATGGTGGTGATCAGTTAGGCCCACATTTGCCTGGCAATTACCAAACTATGATAAAGTGTGGTTGAACGTCTTGAATATCCTTCTCAAATTAAAAGTACAAATGTTGGTTTTTTGTACCTACGTCATGTAAAATGCCGTAAATTCAAACTCAATCTTCCTTCAAAGTATGCTTCCTATTCCAAAAAAAAAAAAAAACTGCGTGAATGTTTGGCCAAACCAACGGGCCGTGTATAGGTATTGTTCAATGAGATTTTCCTGTACTATGTTAGTGTAGATGTAGGAAATTGTTTGGTGATGATGGCCTCTAACAATTGCAAGTCACTTGTCAACGTAGCCTCGCCGTTATGCAACAATGCGAGGAGAGTCAGTCTTTAAAGAAAACAGCAAGAGAGAACAGCCGGTTACTGAAAAGACGCTTCCATCGCCGCTACCAGTCAGAAAAAAATAACGTCCAGTAGCTGTTCGTATACAAAACCTTCCACGCAGTAAATTCACGCTGGCCCTTGTGCTCTTGCTCGACGCTGTTTTTACAAATTTCGTCATAAATTTACTATGTCCTCGCGTTGCGTTGGACGCCAGTGTTAATGCCTGTTTGATGTTAATGTAATGTTACTGTAAAATCTCCTTGCATCCGCTTAGCTGTCTCTCTGCACGCATAATCTCTACTGCCATTTCGTTACTTTCAGTCACGCGTCACACACACTAGACGCCCGCCTAGAGCGGTAGCGTCACCAGAAGGGTATTGTGATTATTAATATTTGTTCATGTGTAGTAATGAATTTAAAATGTAATAGCTCTAAAAAATACGACGTTAAAATTTTTAATTTTAATAGCCGTTATGTTTAATTTAGTGTCAAATTATTAAAGTTTCAATATAGCCGAAATACCACGAAAATAATTAATTGGTACAACATTTTTTAATGGAAAATATTCTGAGAGTGGAGTGGAGAGATTTGGGCGGCCCTTTAAACCGAGTCTTTATGAACCTATGAGGGGGAAGCGGGGTGAACATAGATCAGCGCCGGAAAACAAAGGCGGCGGGAATGGGAGATCCCCGAGAAAACCCGTCGACCAGCGGCATCGTCCGGCACGATTACCACATGCGAAAATCCGGAAGCAACATCGCTGGGAATCGAACCCCGTTCGTCTAGGTGTGAGGCGAGTAGTCTTACCACTACATTGTGTTCTGAGAGAATAATTGAAAATCTTTTAAAAATTGTTGGAAGTAATCAAAGCTAAGAAAAATAATATACAAAATAATTATATTTTAACTTTAAAATATGCATACTTGGGAGAACAGAGAAGCATTTTTTAGTACTCCAAAGATAATTATGCCTTTTAATTTACAAGATAAAATATACATAGTTAGAGATTAGACCAAATTTTTTTTTTTTGTTTGTGCAAATATTATTGATTATTAGAGGTTAGAACAAAGAAGAATTGATTTATGGGAGTATAAAACATCTAAAATGAGTGCATAAAATTATTTCACTACACTTCACAATAAATAAGTAAAAAAATGCATATAAAAATGAAGATAATTCAATTCTGGTAACGGTAATCGTTGTGTAAGAAGTTGTATAACTAAAGATAACTATATCGTACTTTGAATTCACATCTATCTTAAGTATTAAAATAAGTTTTTGCTGTATTTGTGCTGGTAGGTGGGAAGTATTTATCACTGGAGTGTGAAATACTGTCACAGAATTGTACTTAGTTTTACTGGCCGTCTGGTGTATAAATGGATGTTGCACTTCGAAAAGAAATTTAGTAATTAAATACTAATATTTCGTCTTTACACGTGCTTTTTTAAAAGTGTTGAATGGCTTACTGTCATATATTTAAAAAGTTAAAACACTTCATATCTCCTTGCTAACGTAGTACTTTGAAAACTTGTTAAAACGTCACAAATCTTTCACTCTCGTTTACTGTACATAAGAATTTTGCGTTACGATAATCTTATATTTTAGATGCAATATGATATGTTTATGTAAATTATTCCCAATTTAATCATTGTCAAAGCTTTTGAAACACGATACTAAGGATAAATTTTCGATAATTTTTAACACTTAACTTTAAAAATCTTTATGGTCATCAATTTTAATCATATGCGTAATCTGCTTTAACAGATGTTAATAGAATATTTTGAACAACAAATTATAAAACCATAAGGTGTTTATGTCAGAAGCAATTCAGCTTGTTTTGTCAATAAAACGCATTCTTAATTTTATTTGCAAATATATCCGAATGTGTGCATAGATAAAATTTGCGGCAGTGTCATTGTTGAAAATATTGTTGTACACAGATGTGGACAAGTAGAGTCCATTCACGGTTTTTTCGGATCCATTGAAACGAACGTTTGGAAAATCACCCTAGGCGTAACATGTTAATAACTTGTACTCCACAAATACAAATAACTGGAATTAACTTTAAAGTACTGTATTCTTGAATAAATTAACATTTGACTTAATATATTTTATTAATTGTGCTATTAATTTTGCATTGGAGTTCACAGTTAAAATATGATTTTAACATAGTTGTTTGGTATGCTATTTGTAAATTTAACGTTGTCTATTGAAATATTGAAAGATTTATTTAACCCCAATGGAAACATATTTCATTACTACAGTTGAAATTATTAGCTCAAAACATCGTGCGTAGGCCCTAGTGACGTGGTGTTTGTTTTTTCGATCTAGAAAGAAACTGTGGACTTAGCGGAGCTTAACGCTCTCTCTCTCTCTCTCTTTCTTTTTATCTCTTTCTTTCAGGAAGTTTCGCATCGCTAGTAGTAGTAGAAAATTATACATGTTTTCAATTCTATCATATTTCATAATTATTATATAAAAATAATGTTTTTTTTTTTAATTTTGTAATTTACAGTTGAAAAGAGATTTTATTTTTGGATACCTATTTTAATATATTTAGATGTGTTAGTTGGCATAAGTGGCGAGTCTTGCCATGCCAAATGGAGTGTTGCTTTTTGTCAAATGAAGCATTGATTTTTCTTGCTCCGAAAATAATTCAAATTACCACATCAAGATTGTACACTTTTTTAACCTACCTAGTGAAGTTACGATGTTGTGATAAATCTGTGTTTCCATGGCAGCAATAAGTATATTGTAACGTGCGTCGTAATCGCTGCATGTGAAAGAGCGTGGCTGTCACTTCCTTCTATGGTGGATGCGTCGTGGTCGTTACGCTGGCGCGGTGCGTGATTTCAAATATTGGATATGCCAAATGTATACGTTTTAAACGTGAACTGTTTTTATGACGAGGTTAATTATTTAAATTCACATCTGTTTATTTATCACAGCATTGTAACTTTTCCTTAGGTGTTTGAAACACAGTTGTGTAACGTGCTTACATTTCTGTGATTTGAATGTTTGCCAAAATCCCAACAAAATACTAAGCCCAGCCAGATAATTTTAAATATATAACGCAATAAACAAGTCATCTGCATACAATATGGATGCAAGATGGCTGTCAACCAAGTAAGCTGATGGTTAGGTCTGACTTTGATCCTGGATACCTTGTATCGATTTGGCATACCCTATGCGTATAAAACCATATGGATGCCACTGCTCTGTGGGTCTTAAGGAAGCCCCCAAATTACATAAATTGAGCGAAAATAGGATTTCAAGGGCTTCTTTCTGCAAATGGGGGGCTTCTACCGTTTTTGAGAGGAAAAATGGGTAATTTTTAATAACGCTTTTAATAATTTTTGAATAATTTTAAATAATTCTTTATAATTTTAATAATATATTTTTTCGGCTTTTTTACAAAATTTTTGGAATTTTTTTGGAAGTTTTTGAGGATATTTTGAATTTTTTTTGGGTTTTTAATAGTTATTTGGGGTCAAAGGTTTTCAAGGTCAAGATCAAAGGTAATGTGGGTCAGGGGTAAAAGGTCAATTACATCCAATATGACGGTAGGGTGACATAACAACATGGCGGCTCCTCGACTCCGGCTCCGGTGCCAGACGCCGATGTGTTTCAATCGGCTATTCTTACTACTGCACGTGTATATACATAGATTTATTTTTTAATACTATCACAGAACTTTTGTTAATTAATACAGACCACATAAATTCTGAACACTTTCTTAGGTTATGCCGAATTTGAAGTTGGCTAAAAGTAATGAGTGGTATATTCTCTTCTCTATATGGATGGTTGCAAAATGGGATAAAAAGAACCGCTACAGTTATAAATAAGGAAAAAAATTGCAGCATTTTACCAAGCGAACTCCGCGTAATGGGAGCAAAGTCCAAGTAAAGTTTATTTTTACAATGGCTAGATTTGTGAGCGCCGAGAAATTACCCCATGTATGACGTTTATGGTTTTTTTCCTAATTATGACATGTATCACATTCCTTTTATACTTGCGTTAACGTAAAAATACCTTTTTTTTCGTTAAATTGGAATTTTATTTTTTATATATGTTTTCTATTAATTATAATATTTAATTTATGATGAATATTAATAAAAACTGTGAGAATATAGGATCGTTGGAAATGCCTAGAAAGAAATAGTTCTTATGCAAACTATTGTTGCATTGAGTGCCCACGAATGCGGTGCGTAGTGTAATATTCTAGAGTCAGATAAGCTTTTTATGCATAAGGCGGAGGAATATCCTGCAAGTAGAACTTCAGCAGGGTTTCAGAAAAGTTGGAAGTAACCATGAATGGACTATAGAATGAGATCAGCTGCCAATGAAGTGCTGCACCCGACTGTACAACACATACAATTCATTAAATTCATTAAAAAGTATTACATACACCAACAAAATTGACAGAAATCTAGGATCAGTGGTTATTATAAATCAATAATTCATACATTTTGTATTACTATACAATTTGTTGCTATATATAACTTATTAAAATGTTTAAAACATCATTTGCTAAGAGTTTGTTTTTAAACAAAATTTAAGCGTGTTGTCAATCTGGATACTTTAGGAAGGAAATTTAAAAAAAAAAAAATCAAGGAAGACCTTCATAATAATTACTCTGGCTGTTTGTAAAAAAAGTAATAAATAGAACAAATATTTTAAATAATTAAGCCATTTCAATAAATAAAAACTCATGAGATTTAATTAAAATTATATGTGCATAAAATCAATAATTGAAAGTATTTCTAAATACTATTACTCAAATTTTATTACGTACAATTAGAGTAATTATTATGATGGTCTTGCTTGGTTAAGAGGGGTGCAAAATGTGCTTTATAAAGTATCCAGGGTGGGAATATGCTTAAAATTTTGATTAAAAACAGAATTGTATTATTGATTGTGTCAAACATTTAGATAAGTATATTAAAGCAAAATATTTTAATGCATTACGAAATAAGTTAGGGTATATATGCATTTTTCTTTCACATTAATTAAGAATCTTACTTTTCTACAATTTTGGGAGCGTGGTACTAATTTTTGATGTGTTCTGCATGTTATAGAGCCAGGTGCAGGGTTCTATACATAGTAATTTGTATCCTTTTACCTTATGAACTATATGTATCTATGTCCCCTAATGAATTAAGCATAAATATACAACTTCTAGATAATTAAACAATATTGCCGTAATGCCGGAATACCTCAGTGATTTTCTTCTTGCAAACGTTGGGCAATTGTCGAGGTGCTTAGTGGAAACTACGAGTTGTAGTTTTTCCTTTCCAGCAGTCATGACGAGTAGAAAATGTAGGAAAACGTCATTTCCTTAGCGTTTCTCTACACCTACCTACACCAGTTTGCCGTCGTTAAAGTAGTCCGAGCAGTCAAATGTTCATCAAATCGTAGCTGGTAACATCACGGAAAGTTGCATCCAGTTAGCGTGTGGGTTAATTTTTATTTTTATTTATTTATTTATTTTTAATTTTGCGACACAGAGTGGTAGTGTTTGTTTTTACAGAGCAAATGTTACTTAAAACTGAAATCTATATTACAAAATCTAAGTTATTACCTATCAATTTGCCATGTTCCCTAAAGTGAAGATACCGAGTCTGCACATTTTACCTTGACGATTGATTTATTTTTCCTGGTTCTGTAAATTTCAAAAGAAATAAATGTTTTGCTGTGTTATATTTCGATTGACGATTTTGAAAGTGTTAAATTCACATTGCTTATATCGACTTTTATTTTTCAGCCGTAAATGTGCTAATTGCTTTCAGGCCATTAGGGTACTAAACTATGAGTTACACTTTATAACATTTTGCTATACACAATCTACAAATTTCATTCTTTGTTTCGAGAGTAAATAGTACAATCTAAGAAATAATTCGGAAATTTACCACACCAGTGTGTACGCTTAGTGAGAAAGCGGGATGGTAATATTTCCTCCTATGCATTTATTTTAGCGTTGCTGGAGTTGCTCAAGAAACAGTCAAATGCGTAGGGAAGTTCCGAACTTTGTACAAGAGCGACGCTAAACATTCCCATATATGCAGCTTGATGTATAGTATTATTTTCATACAGTGTATAGGTTAAAAACTTCCATATAGTCTAGGAAGTAAACCAGAAAAATTTTTACATTGTATGTCTTTCGTGTACCTTGGTATTAAAAACTATGGTTATACATGGGAGAAATTCTTAAGTATATATTCTCTGAAAATATAAGTACCTTCATTCGTTTCTACACATTAACACTTCTGATAGAGTACCTGCTTTCACTTTTCGGCCAATCATTATTTTTCACTTGATGGTGTTATGAACTCTTGTGTGTCACTCTGTTTTATCTTAATATATTTTGAAGATATCATCCAAATGTTTCGCAGTTATTGTGCTATGCAAATTGAAACTTCTGGGAATTAATGAAAACATTTTTAGTACTTGCAAGTGACTAGTGTCCTTTAGCATTCCATAGAGGCATTGCTGTTTCATTTATAGTTGTCAATGAGTTAACATGAAGAATAAAACAAGAACTAAACATACACTGTTTTGTTTTCGGCATCATGTATAAGATCGTATAGAACACAATACTAATGTTTAAAACTGAATAAATACTTTCTTAAAACAATTGTTTGCTTCATAGTTAATAGAAGTGATGTATGTTGCTCTCTTTAAGTGGTTAAATGCATTTTCATAAAGGATTATTTTGTAATCTGTTTCACAGAATGTCTGAATGAACCTAACTTCCGGTGAGTATTTTTTTTTTAACAATTGAATGTATTTGTTTCAGGTCAGGCACTTCCGCTCTCTTTGTCAGGAGTTGAGATTCCCGCCAGAATCTTCGCACGGCAACTTTGGTGTTGACATCGCTGATTGCAGACCGCTTGGAAACCGCATCATCTCAGAAGAATGCATGTGTTGTGTTGTGGCGCGGCTGGTTTAAGTTCGTTGTCTTGATGGGATTAGAGTATGTTTTTGACGAAGTTACCGTACGGCGAGAAGCTGAAGTGATATAATAAAAAGGTTTATGGCCACTCTGAACGTCCTGAAAAGCGAACAGTTGGCTGCCAGGTCTCCAGTCAGCTGACAGACGTCAAGTAAGCATTCGTACAAAGTGTGAAGAAGTCAGATTGTCGGGTTTCACAGACATTTCATATACCACGAAAAGGCATGCATGAGGTTCCTACAAGGCGGTGGTGTCTCTGTGCAAACAAAATGCATTTTCTGCAGAAACTTGACTCGGGGGAGAAGTTACGATGGTACATTAACTGTGACAAGCTTCAATCGATGAACACTTCTTTTCTTCATACAAACATCACGTTTTCCAGTGAAACCACGTTTCATCTAACGGTAACATTAAGTGACCATCAAATTCAAGTTTGCGAATATTAGCATCTAACGTACATCATGGGAGACGTGCAAAAGAGCACACGAATAGAAACTCGCTGTGGCGAATTGAGCAAAAAGATCATTGGATGGTTTTTATTCGTAAGGAAGACTACCAAAGGAGCGATTGGTTTAGATTTCACTGCAACTCTTCGACTTCTCTCGTGTTGTACATTAGAAACTAGAAATTAATTTTCGGAAATACAGTGCCCCGTGCCATTTGTAGCTGGGTGTACGAGAAACTCTGGGTTGAACATTCCACGGACCGTTGTGTAGGGAAAAAACGGATACAAGAATCGGCCACTTCAGCCTCCTGTTATATGTCGTTGGATTTAGTTGTGTGGCATTTGATGAGTACGTCAGTGAACGGTGGAATTTTCAAGACATCCGTTCCTGGATTGTGGCAGCTTTACGAACATTTCAGAGTGGACCTGAACAGAACTAGAATACGGACTTTCCATCCTTCATGTCACCTCAGAGGCTCATGTCGAAGTTGACAGATTATTTTCACAACTTAATATCGCACATATGTCACTATAAACACAATTAAATAGAAATTAAATTATTTGTTTCAGTGAATTTAATACATTAAGGCATTCTACACCCACGTATTTATAACTTTGGATAATGTGGAACATTGGTGGTAAAATAGATAAAGTTGTTAAACGTATCGCAAAACAGCAAAATTGTATGATATGCCCAATTATGAGGAACTCCTTATCTTATAAAATCTATATTTGTTCTATCTATATTTGTTTTAAAGAGCAAATTTTTCTGCAGAAGGGCTTGCTTAATTAAGCCTCAAAGAGTTTTAAAAAAATTGAAAAGCTATAAACTGTTAACTATTTTGTAGTTTCCAATAACCAAAATATTGACAGCCAGTGATTTACAAAAAGTTATTTTTAATGTATTTGACATAAAAAAAAGGTACTTTGTTAATAGAAATATAACTATTTTTCATACGATTGGGTTTTATTGTTGAAACACTTTTTGACCTCATACACTAGACTTACCAACACTTACGAAGTTGAGAGAGAGAGAGAGAGAGAGAGAGAGAGAGAGAGAGAGAGAGAGAGAGAGAGAGAGAGAGAGAGAGAGAGACTCTGTTTCAGTTTCACTAACAGTAAAGAAAACAGCACTTATTTCAGTCCTAATATCATATACATTACCGTAATTATCTTAGGAGGTAATGCACAATTACACATTTTTGACTACCTAGAATAGGTCTTATTAATACCTTATTATAATGACTTAAAAACAATTTTGATAGGTACATTTTCTCCATGTAATTGTCCAAAAAATTAATGTTTCCTGGTCTAACCTACACACAAACGAAACTACTACCTTCTCAGCTTAAAAAGTATATTATTATGAGCTATTTCTTTCATCCGAAATATTTGTGCGAATTTTAAATGAGTTGTTCATTTCCGTAGGCCTTACATAGAACGTTGTTATTCGCCTGGGATAAAAACGTAAACTTAAGTTTTATTGCTGAAAGCTGAATGTCATTTCGCAGGTGTGTCTACTTTACACGTAGTGTCGAGGGTGGCTGAGATCAGTAATGAACCACGAAAATTTGGCGATCAGGCCAAATCGGGAATAGTTCGTGTTCGTCCTTGGATATGACTTAACATTTATGAGTAATACTGGTTTGGCATATGTTGGTTCCAAGACCACCGTACGATTTGGCTCTGTGCTCCATAGAAATCGTCAACAGTATTTACCTTATAGCTCGGTTATTATTTTAGTACTTATACAATATTATAAAATGAAAGTGGATGGTTACGAGGTTTATTTTGATTTAAATTAAATGAGTAGCTCTTCCCGAAAGCGATGCGTTGACAATTATACCAAATATAACAACATTAAAATCAAACCATATTCATAGAATATTTCATAAAATAAATCTAAGTCTTTCTAAGAAACGTCCATTACATAAAGCAATAGCATTTTACATTGTATACATAAGTTCTGATTATTGTATTTGATATTTTAAGTTCGTTTATAACTTTGATCGAGGAGTATAATAACTTTTTTTAAAGTTAAAATCAAAAATCAAATTTCTGTGGTTAGGAATGCATTATTGTTGTAACAAAATATCATATAGTCGAAAATTATGCGAGGTCGCTCAACGATATTAACTGTATTTTTATGTGGATATTAAATATGGAGAATTGTAATATATTTTCTTTAAAGTACATCGTTAACTTATCACAATTTATAGTTGTAAAATTCTTTCGCATTTCTGCACTTTTTGAGGCCGCTTCCCTTAAAATATTTTATGCACTTTCGCCGATTAAAACGAAATTCAAATCACATTACAAGATGAACTAATAAAAACGGCCAAATACCTTATACTATGTATTTGCCTGATTAATTATATTATGTTTTAACCCTTAGCAAAAATACTGAAATATGTACAATTCCCAATGTAAATTTTGCAAATTGAATCACAGATTTGAAAATAACTCAGGTTACAAGTGTTTTATTCAGTTTAGTTGTGCAGTCAACTTTTATGTTTATAGAGATGACAATAAATTACTCTTATAAATAGTAACTCTAGGAAAATTTATGGGCGTGTTATATGTCCATAAAATATCATTCTTTGTATCAAATGTTTACCTATTGGCATCTTTACACACAAAAAGCCAAGTATTTATGACATAAGCGAAGCGTACCTTTATGCTTTTTAGAGACAGTAGCCGCGTAAGAATTATAACATACACAGATAAATTGTAGTACAATATTTGTAACCAAACACAACTAAGGAAGCTTATAAAAAAGTTCACAATTACGATGTATAAACTTGGACGTAATTTTAAAAAACGTGCCGGTTGAAAATTTATTTTAAAATAATGCATTATCCAAGGAAAGAGTTACTTAATCTTGACAATAATTTATCGAGCAATATAAAAACAAAGCTTGTTATATGCTTACAGCGAAGTCCAGCATATTAGGATAGAGCCACTCAAATATGCTATATATTATATTTGTAATTTTTACCACAGAAATTAAATCGTATTCCCACAAATTTTTAAAGCAGTTCCTTATATTACATAAATATATAATCACATTATTTCTGTCATACTTAAATTAGGAAGGACGTATACTCATAAAATTTGGGGTTTAGATAATGTGTATGATCTTAGAAAACATCGTTAGTTTAACACATTTTAGGGGTGCCTGTAATATTCGAAGTGTTTTAGCATAAAAATTTCTGATCAGAAGCTTACTCACTTAGCAGCTGATTTCCCAATATAGATATTTCTCGAAGATATACTTTCATTAGTGGGCGTGATTCGTTGAATTTATAATAGGCCTACTTATTGGTCAATTAATACAATTGTCAAACATTCCAGCTTCTTTATAAAGTTAAGTTATTTTTTACAACTATTTTAGTCCAAGGTAAATACTAAATTGTAGTATATACACATACCATCTTCTTACCATTCACAACAATTTTGGGTAAAATATGCAATCTGTGTCTTTCGAAGGAATAATTTTGCAGTTACTTTACAACGCGAAATATCAACGGTTAATTATAAGATAATTATATTAATGAAATATTTTCCATCATATGAAATGTATCGTGGTAGATATATAAGTAATCTGAGACAGTGATATCAAATATGCCAGTTACTCGTCAAAAGCATATACTCACATAAATCGTGAAATCAACACATTGAAAAGTAACTATAAATTTACACAAACGAATTTTTTGTGTTTTTTGATTTTTGAAATGGAATTTTTACATTAATATTCTTAGAAATCCGTAGTTTACTACGGGTCTTTGATGAAGATACGTGAATATATGGTTTTATAATGATCATATTAATGTTAGTTATACGTTTTAAATTATCCGTAAAATAACACACCCTTATCGTAATAAACACTTAAATTGTGTATATTTTGTGTTACATGGTCACTACATAAACACTCAATGTCAGTTTAATTGCACGTCGTCCACTGTGTAATTTTACAATGACAATGCTTCGATAAACTTACAGTACATATCAAGGTATCTAAGTGTGTCGAGTTATGCATACAAATGTTCGGTAAATTGATGATTTAATGTGCATTTTGCTAACACGAATATAGTATGAGTATTTTTACACTTATGTTGCTAGGAATTCAAAGAGTACGTTACTTGATGTATGTGTAACATTGGAAATATTACTAATTGTACTAATTTTGCAATACGTTATGGTTAAAACCAAACATTTATGTGTTTTAAACTTCACCAAGTAAATTCACATAAATGGCACACGTGCCATTTTTCCATCCATGTCAGTTAATTTACAATTGTATCGTGTATATTCACATACTATATATAGGCCTATGTAGTTTTGCTGTTTTTCCCTTTACTCTACTACGATCTATAACTAGGTAGTAACAAAGAAATGAAATATTATTTCTTCAAAATATGAATAATAACTGACTTAAGATTTATAAGAGTTGAATATAAACAACAAATATATTCCATCTGCGTGAGTTTACTTTATGTGTTAATACACTAATTAGGATCGATGTAGTTCTATTCCATGCCACCAGATGATCTTGTATGCGATTATACGTTTTCATAAATTTCACATAAAATAAGAATAATTACTTAAAATTGATACTGATGAATTTAAGAGTACGTAAATTGAAGTACGTGTATCTTTGCAAGTAGCCTACTACAAATATTTTATCATATATGTAAAATGTTATGGTTAAAGCATCATATTCGTGCATTTTTAATAAATATGTTCAATACACTTAAAATCTGCAGTACCAGTTTTAAGTAATCCTACAGGTTTTATGTGTAATTAATACAAAAATTTACTCGCATAAAAGATTATGTAGTGCTGCTGAGTAGAATTACTTCGAAATTAAAAAGTATATTAACACAGAAAGTAAAATTTCCGCTGATGGAATATGCTTACTGTCTGCATACAAATATTATAAATTTAAAGTTATTTGAGTAGTATAAAAATGCCAATTCGAGCACAGCACCCAGCTATCAGAAAACCAACGGTAAATGAAATGCGCGAGCCATCAGAAAACATCAAATGCCGATTCGAGCACAACCGCAAAAAAGTGACTCAAAAAGTTGCGTTTGGAAGCAACCACAAAAAAAGTGACTCAAAAAGTTGCGTTTGGGAGTAGTCGCAAAAGGTGACTCAAAAAGTTGCATTTAGGAGCAACTGCAAAACGTGACTCAAAAAGTTGCGTTTGGGTGCAACCACAAAAAGTAGCTCAAAAAGTTGTGTTTGGTTAGATTGTAGTCATTAGAAAAACAGTTGTGTTAAACTTCGTTTTGAGTGCATCTGCAAAAATATGAGTAAAAAGTTGCGTTTGGGGGGAATTGTAAAAAAAGAGTGGTTCATAAAATTTGAATACGAGAAAATAAAATGTTGTATATAATAAATGAGCACTAACAAAAATCAACTGATATCATATATGATAATGACCATGGCAATAAAAAAGGCTAATGCAACTGGTAATGTTTGGGAAGAATATAAATTTAAGAAAGATGTTTTTGCGAAAAGAAAGAAGTAAAAATCTTAAGAGAAGTATGTCAAGTCTGAAATGTGTAGTCACTATTACAAACGATCTCTCATAACAAGTCATCTTAAAAGTAGATTGCACAAAGGTCTTACACCAATACATAATAAATCACATGAACCAACAAATGCATGGGGAATTTTTAAAGTACCACTACATTTAATATCAAAACAGAAGTTCCTACGAGAGAAACAAGTGAAATGTAATACATGTAGTCACTATTACAAACTGTCTCTCATAAGAAGTCACTTGAGAAATAAAATTCATAAGTACATACCCAGATACAGTGTAGCATTTCAAAGTAATATCCAGACTTATGCTGTAAAGAATGTGAATGCATACAAAGACCCAAATCATTTCCTAAATGATGTAAAATAAACTGTCACAGAACTAATTAGTAAACATTTAAAATCACTCAAAGTGAACATGAAACTCTTCACTGAGTACAAAAGGGGAATTGGTGAGAATATTGAATATGTAGAAAGCTCCTTTAAAACAAATAACGGGGGCTTTCGAAGCAAAGGGATCTCAGTGGGTACTCAAAAGAATATTTAAACTAGAAGTGCGAATAAATAAATATGTACCATCCAAGGGCAGTTCTGATGCTGATCTCCCAGAAAAAAATCAAAGATAAGCAGGTGGTAATTAATGTTAAGAACAATGATCAAAAATGTTTTTGTGGTATGTTCTATCTGCATCGCATCAAGTACAAAGAACCCTTCAAAGAGTGAATAAATACATAGGTTATGAACATGAGTTTGATGATGCACTTAACGGTTTGGAATTTCCAATGAAATTGGACAGCATACCAACCTTTGAGAAAAGTAGTGGAATTTCTATTAATGCATACGCATACTAAGAAGAAGATGGTGGTAAGAAATATACAATCTCTCCATTAAAAACAACAAAAAATAAGACTAATAAAAACATAAACCTACTCTATATCAAAGCCGAAAAGAATGACCACTACTGCTGGATAAAAAGTCTTTAGAGACTTATTGCATCACAAGTAACAAATAATGGTCACAAAATATTTATATGCTATAGATGTTTGCAACATTTCTACTCCGAAAATAAGCTAAAAGATCACGAACAAGACTGTCGAGATCACGATGGTGTTAGAGTTGAACTACCTTCTAAAGGAAAAAATGACATATTAATATTAAAAAACCAAAATCATTCTTTGAGAGTTACGTTTGTGAAATATGCTGATTTTGAATGTTTGTTGACTAAAATTGAAACTTGCCAACCAAACCCCGACGAATGTTACACGAAAACATACCAAAAACACGAGCCTATTAGCTTCTGTTATTATGTCAAATACGAACATGGATACTATAAACCACCAGTAACTTTAGAAGGATCTGATTCATCTAGTATATTCGTTAAAATGCTAATGGAAGAAGCAAAGTCTATAGGTGATATATACACACATGAAAAACCAATGCTTCCACTAACTCAGAAAGAACAAATTAATTGTTTATGATCCAGCTACCCATTGTCATATATGTGAAAAGCCTTTGAATGGCGATTCTGCGAGAGATCATGATCATCTTATGGGAAAATTTTGAGGATCAGCACACAGAGATTGTAACTTATCGTATAGAAATCCATGTTTTATCCCAGTGTTTATAAACGATAAATCTGGTTATGACACACATTTATTCATAAGAGATCTTGTCATCAATGAAAATAAAATTGATCTAATTACCTACAACGAAGAAAAATATTTTTTCCTTACGAAACATGTATGTGAAAGTGTAAATCTTAGATTAATTGACTCATATTTATGGCTAGTAGTATCGATAAACTCTCTAGCAACCTTTCCAGAAGCCAATTCCGAGAAATGTGTAAGTATTTTTCCAATGAACTTCTTGACTTTATTACAAGAAAAGGATATGACTACATGGATAGTGCTGAAAAATTTTGTGAGACATCACTTCCATCCAAAGATGCATTTTACAACAAACTCAATAAATTAAGCATTACAGACGAAGATTACGAATTTGCAAGAAAGGTGTGGCAAAAATTCAACATAAAATCTCTAAGAGAGTACACAGAATTGTATAACAAATCTGATGTATTGATATTGTCCGATATAGTGGCAAATTTTAGAGATGTGTGTCTCAAAACATATAAGCTAGATCCAACATGGTATTTCACAGCACCAGGGTTAGTGTGGGATGCTATGCTCAAACATACTAAAATAGAACTAGAATTATTAATAGATTACGACATGATTTTGATGATAGAAAAAGGTGTTCGTGGTGGAATTTCACAATGTTGTAAGCGATATGCTAAAGCAAATAATAAATATATGAATGCTTATGATAGTACAAAGGAAATTTTTTATCTTACATATCTGGATGCCAATAACTTATATGGATAGGCTATGAGTCAGTATTTACCCTATGGTGGGTTTAAGTGGGGTAATACAAATATAGATGAAACAAAAATAGAAGATGATTATAGCAAAGATTATATATTGGAAGTTGATTTGGAATACCCATATGAACTACACGATCTTCACAAAGATCTGCCATTAGCACCAGAGAATAAAATACCAGAAGGTTAAAAAAATTCCAAACACTTAACTAATCTAGGTGGTAAAGAAAAATATGTATTACACTGTAAATCTTAAGCAATATCTATCTCTCGGAATGAAGTTGAAAAAGATCCATAGAGTTCTGAATTTTGATCAATCAGATTGGCTCAAGTCCTATATTGATCTAAACATAAAATGCGAACAAAGCATATGTATAACAAAATGCAAATGTTCATCTACATTGTAAACAACAAGCTTATCCATGGTGGTAAAAAGGTGTATGTGATTATCGATGAAGGAGGCAATCCATGGTTCAAGACGAAAGACGTGAGAATACTCGAGTATGCGAATCCGCGAGAAGCAATCAGAGAACATGTTAGAGAAAAGCACAGGCAATCGTACGAGGATATAGGGAGGAGCGAATCGCTCCTCCCTCTGAATATGCAGCCACACACCATATTTAGCAATGAAACAGGCTTGTACGCATTGATCATGAAGTCAAAGATGACAGCAGCTGAAAAATTTCAGGATTGGGTGTACGAAGAAGTGTTTCCATCCATATGCAAGCACGGCATCGAACAAAAGTACAAACCGCTACCGGATGATTAGAACAAGAAGCTTATAGTGGCTAAAGACGTTATCGACATGCAAGAACAAATATTGAAGACGTGTGCATTACCGTTCACCACCAACCTTGACACACATCAACATTTTGTGCTAATCTCACTCGGCAGAAACAACTATGAAGCCATGAGGTCTCAAAAGCGATTGGTAAGCTTACGACTCGATGCGATTAGACAAGTATACCCGAGATGCATGTAGTGTTATCTCTTAGCAACATCAATCCCGTAATGCTGTACAACCATAGAAAGAGCTGTTGCCCATCATGTCGACGATAGAGACATCCTTCAAATCTTGTGTATACAAAGGGAGTCTGTGCGACAGACTCCCCTTAATTTTCAACCACATGTGTTTTTCATCAATGAATCTGGTTTGTATTTGTTAATATTGGCTTCCAAAAAGGACGAGGCTAGACAGTTTAAGAAGTGGGTGTATGAAGAAGTGCTTCCATCCATACCCAAATACGGCGAATACAAGTTAGAGCAAAAGTACAAACCACTACTGGATAACTTGAATAAGAAGCTTGGAGTGGCTAAAGATGTTATCGACTAAGAGAATAATCTGTGGTTCAAAGCGAAAGACATTGCGAAAATACTGATCTGAAAAAAGTGTTGCAAGCGAATGTAATGAAAAAGCATAATAGCCCATTGTCACAATTAAATAGGTCCCTCGAGGGACCCTTTATATGAATGCGCACCCTCAGGTGGTTTTTCAGATCACATTTAAAACACTCTCATAGAGCTATTAAAGAAAAATTATATAACAGTAAGTGTTTTAAATGGATAACCATCCATTAAAAACTAATAACCATACATGTCTGCACACTATTGGACTTCGGTGATTCTTTCACTTTTAACATCATAAATTAGGTTTCTTTGGCTTGCTAGTACCACATTACAAATAGTTGAAGCCGATATTGGTTTATTAAAATCAACTGTAAGTTTCAGATTAGTTCGATCTTTTACAATAGCCGATTTTCTGTAAGAACAATCAATAACATACAATGGTCTTCTCCCAATAAATGACACAGAGTTGAATCGCAGTTCATTATTACGATAAGGGGTATCTAGTTTAGTCTTTGAATTTCTAAAATCATTGTAAGCAATATACATCTTATCGAAAATTGTATCAACAATGTTTAAATTCCAATTCTCTTTGAGAAACACTTCATTCCATCCATTCGTAATAGAAATATTTTTGACAAAACAAGAGTCAAACATTCAACCATGTGTGAATTGCCCAAGATCTTCTTTTTTCCTATACTGAAAACCAACAATGACAAAGTCTGGCATATCTAATTGGATTGAATTGAACTGATCTTTTATATCAAATTGAAATGAGTTTGCATTAGTAGGTACTGGTTTTTCAAGACATTGCCAATAATTAAAACCAATTGGAATTTTGGGGTGTTTGTATAATTTTGCTTTAATTTCGTCTCCATAAATAGGATAGTATTCAACAATAGGATACAGAATTCCCAATTTCTCAATAACAATTTTACCAGTATCTGGTATATTATCTACATCATCAGATCCATCTGCTTTCTTTGGGGGTCTTCTATAAAAGAAACATCATCATCATTAGAATTTCGAATGAATGTGATCTTGTACCCACCTTTCCAGAATATCTCATTACAATCTCTCATAAACCCAAACAAATTTCTTAATGGATAGGTAATTTCGTTACGCTTTTCTTTCCTAACATATTTACCTAGTTCTATCCCCGACATTGGGAAGTATGCTGGTTCTGATTCCGAACCTAGCAATGTATACATGATTGTTGAAGTGATGCCAGGGTTGTCAATACATTCGATTATACAACCATGTTTAGAGATCTCTACTCTTGAGAACAGGAATGGGAAGATCTTCTCACAAAGATATATAGTTAACATTTTTTATGATCTGCATTTGTATCTCTTTTAGTTAGCTTATACTGTTGGTATACACAAGCTTCATTCGGATGTGAAAATGCATCACCAATAAGAATATCAAACTCAATGTGCATGTTGTATACATTCAAATTATTTTTTGTTTGATCATTTAGCAGAAACAACTGACGTTCATAACTTTCACTATTTTGTTGATCCATTTATTATATAGAAAAAACTTTGTTAAACAACTACACTTTTCTTATGAATCCAAGAATTGTGATTACCATCAAAACCTAACCATTTAATAAGCAGCTTATATCTTTTTCTTTGCAAAACTTTTTCCACTAAGTATTCTTTATCTTATTTGGTCTTAAGCAGCTCTGGCACATCAAAATACCTTTAATAAGTTCAGTTTTTAAATCTTTTATTCTATATGTTGTGGGGTTTGTTTGCAATACTTCACACACCTCAAATACTTCAGTGGACCAATTTGGCATATATCGTTTTTCAAACAAATTATTACTTTTACTTATACAAACTTGATCTCCTATTGCAAACTTTGGTATAACCATTTTTCTTTCTCCTCCATACATGTTGATTAGAATAGAACTTTCATTCTTTGCATTTACATTGGTGGTTTTCATTCCGATTGTACTGTGTACAGTGTCATTGTACTCACTTATTAATTTATGTAATATAGCCACCCATTTATAGTTTCCCTGCATAGTAAATATCTTCCACATTTTCTCCTTCAATGTTCTATTAAATCTTTCTACAACACTAGCTTTCTTTTCATTGTATGTTGAATAGTGTGTTATGTTGTTATTGACCATTAATGCCTTAAACAATTTATTGTAAAATTCTTTCCATTCGTCTGTTTGTAAATCCATGGGTTTGCGATCATTAAAAATAGTTTAAAATGCTAACATAACATTTTCACCAGTTTTATCTTTGATTGGTATTGCCCATGTATATTTGGAAAAAACATCTACCACAGTTAACATATATTTAAACCCTTTGCTAATTCTATGTATACCTTTTAAATATCCTGAATTCATCTCAACTAAATCAGCTTGCCAAAGATCATCGATACTAAAAAAGAGAACAGTTCTTCTGGGGAAGGTTTTTCGTATTGGTTTATGAATTTCATTTACAATATCATTTTTTATACTCCCACCAGTGAATATCGAGTTATTGGTTACATGACATCTACAAACACATTTAATTCTAACTTTGTTTTTATTTCTAAGTTCATATGAACTTAGTGTATTTTTCATATATTTGAGACAGTATACATTTAAGTTATTATGGTTCATTTTATTAATTTATATAATAAATTAGACAACAAAAAATTGTAAACAATATAGAGAAGAATATAGAGAGAAGACAGATAACTGAAAAGTTTAAACTTTTAGAAAATTTTGCCAAGATGAATATGATAAAATTAAAAAACACGATCAACCATTGATAGATGCGATAGAAGATTTGAGGCAAAAAATTGGATATGTAACAAATGAGAATTAGAACTTAATAAAGAACTTGTTCCATTTGCTGTTAAGAATTTAGACTACCCACAAAAAACCAACAGAAACATCTTTTGAAAGAAAACTGTTTGATAAAACAGGCACCGATGAATGCTAGATTATGGCATTAAATGAATTGGTGATGATGATGAAGGCTATGATGATGGCATTAAACACATTGATGATGACGATGAACGCTATAATGATGAACGCTATGGTGATGAATGCTATGACGATGGTGTTAAACACATTGACTGTGATTATGAACGCTACAATGATGAACTCTATGACGAAGCATTGGGGCATTTGAAAACTGATATGTCACAGTTAACTAACTACAAAACCACATTTATTGATAATAAAGTGGCCGATTTCTTAATTGACTGCAAAGACAATGTTTTTGGACTAAAGTCTGATGAAGGTAGATTGTATATTGGTGATAGCAAAGTAACATTCATCAATGACAATTTTACTGTAAAAGGGTGGACATACTCTGGAACTGATGGTTTGATGAAATTACTAACTAGTAAGAAAGTAACAGAAAGTGACTACACTGCAACCGACTATGAACACTATAGTCGTATCCTAGCAGATACAAACACAGTTTTTCAAAACAATGGTCCAAACTTGGGAATGCCAAAATCGAGAAAAGGGAATTAATGGAAAATTATTGTTAAACCTATGTACGATTCGATTAAAAGAAATGTCCCTCACCTAAAAAGGGGGAAGGTATAAAGAAGTATACAGACTATCCTAAAGAATACATATGAGTGGATGATGTTAGGATGCTTATTGATCTACTTCTCATTATTTATGGCGAAGAGAATGCTGGAAATGAGAACTATTACAATGAAAAATTTGGAATAATGAATATGCTCAACAGCAAGTTTAATGACTTTGTTATGAATAATCCAAAAGGTATACCGTATCTGATATGAATGTTAAACACAAAACCACATACTATTTGGGAGTCGGAGCATCACGGAAAAGGGTTACTAAATGGCATAATAAATTCACTACCTTTTGAGTTGCATGCACACTGTTACCAGTACTTAGGTCCGGGTACCAGACTAAAAGAGAGAATTGAGCATGGTGATAAACCCATTAATCCACTATATACAGCTGCAATGGAACATGATATAGCATATCATCATCATCATCATAATGATCTAGCTGAAAGACATGTAGCTGACAAAGAACTAGAAAAGAAAGTGTTCAAAAGATTGTTAAGTTCAGATGCTGATCTCAATGAGAGATTGTGGGCTGGTATTACTGAATCTGCGATGCATATTAAACATAAGCTTGGTTGGGGAATTAAAATGAAATCATAAAATATTTGTTATAATAATTGAAAGTAAAAAAATATTGTATTTCAAGTTCCTAACAATGAGGTGAAGGGTTTTAATATTAATTCTTTCCTAACGAAAGACCAACTGGATTGTAAAAACAAGAAATTAAAGGAGGCCAAAGGGATGACTGTCACAATATCAGTTCCACAGTTTAAGAAGATGTCCAAAGAAATGAAAACTGGAAATGGTTTGACAGTTCACAAGGGTGGATTTTTACCCTTAATTTTCACAGCGTTGGGAGCTCTAGGGACGTGAGCTGATGGTGCATCATCTATCGCGACATCAGTAATTAATACTAAGAAGAAAAACAAAGAATTGGAAAAACAAAGCAGACATAATTTAGCTATGGAGGTATACGGCAAGGGATTGAAGAAAGTTAAGTGGTGTAAGAATGTTAAAAAAAAGTAGCTCCACTCAGTAACTTTGATATTGATAAAATGGTTAAAAAATTAAACAAAAGATTTTCAGAGTGTATTTATGATCGATGAGCTACTTATCACACCACTCGATAATGAATGTGGGATTGTTATTCTAGATGTTTCAACAAACTCTGGTACACACTGATAATACTATTGGAAAAAAGCAAACAACAAATATTATTTTGATTCATTTGACAAAAATTCACTGCGACAATTAATAGCATATCTCGGAAGTAATATTTTTTATAATGATGATAGAATTCAAAACTTCAATCAATTAACTTGTGGTCATTTGTGTGTAATTGTGCTAAATCACTTTTCACATAATTTTAAATTTCCAAAAATTATTTCACTATTAATAAACAATGGATATATGTGGAAATGCATTAATGAGCTCTTGGATTGAAGATCAAATTAAAGAACACACGGACAATGATACAACTACTGAGAAGATAATTCCTTATGATTTTGTTTCCAACACACAGTTCAACGACTTTATAGTCACACTGACAAGAAATAAAATATCATTGGATTAAGCCTATCTTACTTACTTGGAAGTAGATAATAATATAGATTTTGAACAAAAAAGACTAAGACATGTGGGAGATCCCATTGCACCGATGGATGCAATCAATTTAGAGTAATATCAGGAAAACAGAATTAACGTTATTAGTTTAGTTGGGAAATACAGTTCAAAAGAAAAAATATTTTACTTTGATAATCGAATAGAATATTTTTTTATGAGAGATGGCACTATAGTTGAAATAATAATAAAACCAGAAAAATATAAAAGTGTTATCAACTTATATCATCAATGGAAAAAAATTGACATGTATAAAACTTTTGAAGTATACCCTGATGATATGATATATTTTATAATACTAAAAGCCCACAATGTACCCGAAGGTACAACTGTGTTTATTAAAATAGTTATAATATATGAATACATTAAAAAAATATATGATTTTGTTGATTTTTAATGGAAGCACTTCCATTAAAAACATACTTATAATCTAAAAATTTAAAAAGTTTTTAATTTTATTATGGTACTTACCATTATTTAACTTATGAGTCAAATCTATTGTAACAAAACCATATTCATTATTCCAACATTTTGAGCAAGTCTCCCTAAATTTCTCGAACGACATATAACCACCAACAAAATCACTATTAATATGTTTAAGATTTGTATCATCATGTCTGAATATGAAATGAAAATTGGCATTGTCTCTTATAAGCTGCTTAGGTACTTTTGAGTATGTCTGGGCTAAATAGAAACAATCAATATATTTGTGTCTATCATGAGTAAAGTAATCCCTTAACATAGTTTGGTTTTCAAGTATGATATCATCGAAAACAACTACAGACGCTTTATGCCATTCATTTACATAAACCATTTCTTCATTTGATGGAAAGAAGTATGCTATCGGTTCATTAAATAATTTTGATGCTACATCTATATCTTTCTTCAAATTGATATATTTTGGTTGGTCCAGACTTTTTGAACATTCATGGAGAGTACCAAAGTCCTATCATCCCTGAGCATATATAAAATTATCTATCATAAGTGTAGTTTTTCCACAGTTACTAGGACTCACTATCAAACATCTTATAATATTAGGTATATTTTCACCATGACATTTTGTCGGTACAGTCTAGTCCAGTATTCTGCTTTTAATATCCCAGTCTACAAGTTTCATGTTTTTCTTGCTTATTTATTTATAGATTTTTTAAATAATATAATAAATTAGTAAAGTATTCAAACTAACAGATAACAAACCAGTGTTTAAGAAAAGACTACATTACCCTTTAGAGATAGAGGGTCACTCATTGGCTTACTACTTATCTAACACATACTACTTATCTAACGCATAACATTATCTTTGGAGAAATAAGCTATATTTTGTGGGTCAGAATGATATGGAATCATAATTGATGTTCCAGTTGGTCAATATAGCTTAAAAGATCTTGAAAAAACTATAGAAGCAATTTTTTTTTCATTTAGTGCAGGGAAAGAAAATGATATATCTTTCGAGCTGGATAAAATAACAAACAGAGTGAAAGTAAAATGTACGCTTAAATTACAGTTTGGAAAACCGGGTTCAATAGGAAAACTACTGGGTTTCCTAGAAAATAAAGCTCTGAAAAAAAATGTGGATCATTGTGGTGATACAATTCCAAAATTTGCTCCACTTGAAACAATAAATATACACTGTAATATAGTAAATGGTATGATATTAAATCATGAACAACATTTGGATTTGGCGACACGATCTATTACGAACCAGCTTATCCATTATTTATTCCAGTGCAAACAAATCAAGTTAATGAAATAATAGTTGATATTAAGGATGAAAAAGGTAAGTTAATTAACTTTGATTTGTCCGAAAAGAACAGTGGTATTATAGATGAGACCATAGATTTTTTTTGGGCTGGAAGAAGTCATATTCCATATATAATAATGTTAATAGTTCTTAAACTATTAATGTTTCATGTGATAAAGATGAATAATATTTCTATAGAAAATGCAATGAAAGATTTAGAAAAAGAATTCAATGTTTCGGCTACTTTGATATGACGAATTTGGTGATGCATATCTAAATTTTTAATTAGACTATGTTGTAACACATTGCCGAAGTCAGAGCTATAATTGTGTTTTAATGATTGGATAACCATTAAAACTTTATAGAGATATGAGCACAAATAAAAATCAACTGATGTCTAATTATACAACGATGATCATTTACTCTTTAAAAAACCTAATCGAATTCATTTGTTTAACACCACAATCCGCCATTCCATCATATAATAATGATGTAAGTTATCACAAATGATAACTTATAGCTCCACGATTAACATCAGCTTAAACTTTTTCACTGAAAATCTGAACATATCTGTCAGGTAAGGTTACTTTAAAACTTCCGAAATAATTACCACTTTGTATCCATACCGTGTATCATTTATTTCAGCATGGTCTGTGGGATAGGACTGTCCAATTGTAAGTTCGGAAAGTTTCTTAAATCGTTTGGTTCCGTTTAATACATTTGACAACTGATCCATCTTTATTATATACAACATTTTATTTTTTCGTATTCAAATTTTTGAGTCACTCTTTTTTTTGCAACTATGCCCAAACGCAACTTTTTACGCGTATTTTGGCAGATGCACTCAAACGCAAAGTTTAACACAACTTTTTTTTAAAGACTACGATCTAACCAAACGCAACTTTTTGAGTCACTTTTTTGTGGTTGCTCCGAAACGCAACTTTTTGTAGTCACTTTTTTGCGGCTGTGCTCGAATCGGCATTTGATGTTTTCTGATGGCTCGAGCATTTAATTTAACGTGGGTTTTCTGATATCTGGGGACTGTGCTCGAATCGGCATATTTATACTACTTATTTGTTATTCAGATTTTGAAGAGAATCTACTTTGTTACTTTTCACGATCAAGTTTTCATATCACACTACACTAAAGCGAAAAATAGTAAAACTGCATAAGCCTATAGGCCTACATAGTATGTGGATTAACACGATACACTTGAAAACGGGCTGACATGGATGGTTAAGTTATGCACGTACATTTTAAGTGAATTTACTTGGTTAAGTAGTAAGAAAAATACAAACGTTGTGTATTTACAAGTAGAGTAACTCAGTGATTTTACTTCTGCATTAGTGAAAAAAGAAACACTGTTTTAAGAAATACAATTGTAAAATGTGAGTAAATTTTCTTGACGTGGAGAAAAATAAATCATTAAAGTTATAATTTTTTCTTCTACATAGGAATGTTAATTTGACTCAGTGAAATTTATAATAGTACAGTTGAAATGTTTGTGGAAATTACTTTTTTAATAAATTTACTTTGACCCAGAGTAAAAAAGAATAGTTTCTGCCTTCCAAATATATTAGTGTAAAACTTCATTTTTTAAATACTTAATTCCCTGTAAATAAAATGTGCGATGAGCTGCTTCGGAAAATTTTAGCAGCTTGTAATGTGCAGTAGTGACACTGAGAAAAATAAAAATTAGGGGGAAACAAAATTTGTTTGGGCCAAACAAATCCTATGTTTGTATATGGTGAAACAACTTTACTGTTAATAGAACAAAATAATATGTTTCGTTGTTTACACTACGAATAACCGCACATATGTGCGTGAAACAATATCGTGTATTTAAAGTGAAATTGAATATTGCCGGTTAAACATATGACATTCATTCGACGGAAGAGTAACTTTGTTTTATTCATGTTTTGCTGTAATAATGTTCATAATTTTCGTTATCCTAGTGTTATATTGAATAATAATACTACATTCATTTTAAAAAATCAAAACACATCAACAAATCAACTGGAATTCAACCCCTAAGCGATGGCGTGGAAGTCTTATGTTCTACACACTGACCTAGCGATTGTACACACAACACGTGGCACAGAATGTGATATATAATTTATAACTAGTCGGCAGTTATTTATTTTTAGCTTTCACTTAAAATGTTTTACAGAGAAATATTCATGATTCTAAACACTTCCTTCCATACATCACCTTGCGTATTGCCTTGAAAACTTCCATTCTGATAAATTTGCTTTATTTATGTTCTGCGAGATGTCATTGTTTACTTTTTATCCATGGCTATTGTTAATTATTAAAGGTGTCGTTTGTACTTATGTTTTACTTTTTACGACACATTTGTTAATGTTCTATGAAGGTGTTTAACCTTATAATTAGGACAACACTGCCAAGTGTGAACACGCTTTTTACACTAAAACCCAACAAATCGCAACGTCTGAAACGGAAAGAAAGAAATTTTCTTAGGGAACAGAACTTTTTCATAAGTCATTACGTAAATTAACAATAATTTTCGTTATGCTGGTGTTGCGCTGAGCCATAATACGTAATTAATTAAATTTAATAAAAATTTCACAACCTAGCCGAAACTTAAACATAGAGTGTTAACTATAAATCCTGACACTTTACTCCTTTAACTACCCAGTACCACATACACTCCCGGTGTAGGATGTTCACGGTCAACTGAGCACTTTTGGAAGCCCTGCTCAATATCTACTTGAATGCACGTTGAGTATTCTTCCGCTTTATGTAAAGTTAACATAGCCATGGGCCTGTTCACTTTATCCATGCGTCGGTCAAATGAAAATGTGAAATTATTAGAAAAATAGAAATTATTTTACATATCTGACAGTATTTATTCTTCGATGCACTTAAAAAAAATCGAACGAAATAATGTAAGTTATCACAAATGGTTACCTAAGAATTTTTAGTTGGCGGTAAAATATGGCACTACTTTCTCTCTAACGTTACCAACATTACTGGGCTCGTTTCACTCAGTGCGCACGCTAAAATATGTATATGCAGGTAGGAACAGCGAATTTTTCTAAGGTTGGCTTCAAAAGTGATCACTTTATAGTTAACAGCCTCTAACAGAATGTTACATCTTTTCTAGTATTAATCCCTCTACACACACACACACGTATTCGCTTTGATATACGTTAATTTTGCTTTCATGTGAAATGATATTAATGAGATTGTTTACACGTATCAACATTTCGTTGCACCAGCCATACTGAAAACCACTACTGGTATCAACAATGTCATGAACGCTCAACCTGTATTTTCGAACCAAGACTCCTAAATAGAACAGCCAACAATAAAAGAACCGGAAATTGTTAACATTCGAATTTGTTGTTACTGATTGTTCAAGGCAACAAAATATTTGCTCGATTCGAAACACTCTACCGATTTGAATCTCCTATGCTAATGTCGAAACAAACAAAAACGTGTTTGACCCAGTAAATTATTTTTAATAATATTATTTGGTTCAAGGGGACGCATGTGGATGTTCCGGGAAAGAGCGGTTTGGTTGTGTTAACCAAAAGTTATTTAGCACAAAAAAATAATATCCAGGTAAATATATTGCTACAAGGGTTTGTCCTTGTTTTTCTCAGTGCACAGCGTAGTAGTTTTTTTTTATAACATTAATCGGTATCATTTATAGTTGAACGCAGACTATATTTATATGGGCTGTACAGTTTTTGTATTTTTGCAAGTGTGATCACGTTCCTGTGACTGTCGTTTGGTTCACCCATTATTGTACTCAACCATGGAGCACAGGAATTCACTGGTCTATCACCTTGCTACAGACTGTTTTTCTGAACTTGGCAGTGAAAACTAGTGACAATGTGAAAAAAAAATTAGAATTTAAAGAACATTAGTTCCATTGTAATTAGCAGGAAATGATGCGCCCATTAACAAAATAATCTGCATTAGTTAAGGAAAGAGGGAATATTGAGTGTTCCTATTATGAACTGTATGAAACTGTGTTTACCTGATTAAATGGGACATTTTTGTGATTATGAAAATTAATGTGTCTTTTATTTCAAGTAACTAACATTGTTGCTGTTCTGACAAATTTTAATGTTGTGTTGTTAACTACCTGCTTACAAAAAAAACACGGATATTTTATTCTATATTAAGTACTGCGGGTATGTATTATGCATGTGTGTCCTGAGGTATGCTGCATCTATGTTTGTGGCATGTATGAGGGAAGTCTATATATTAATTTTTTCGTGGCTTATTCATGAGTACCCGACCATGTCACCAGGAATAAACCACTGCTACTGTGGTAGTACCTTTATACAAAACGAATACTTGTCACTGTGAAAAATGCAGAATGAACTTTGTTTCCCTGCTCATATATTTAGGCGTTCAAGAATAGGACACAACTAACACCCCTCATACATGAGGTATGTTCAGCACAAATGAGCGGTAGTGCGACTCAAATTTGGTGTAAAAAGAACGAGCCTACAATACAACGTTGTGGAAGTCAGCTTTATTAAAGAAATGTTAATAAAACCACTATACAAGATAATTTATATAAGTGAATTTTATTTCACTAATGCGACTGTCTGCGACCTATCTTAAAAGTGCTTCAAGAAGCTAGAAACAGCACGTATGCCTTCTTATTAGAACCATATGCCACGGCAGTTCTACGGCGTAAGTACACACTAAGAAATTATTTGCATATTTACATCAGTGTATATATATAGTGAAAAAACTCACATGGTAAGGTTATTTCCTGTACATCCACGGTAGCGTTCCTACATTTGTTCAAGAAACAGTCAAATACGTATGGAAGTTCCCAATTTTTTATAATAGAGATACTAAACTTTCCTACGTTTGAAGTTTGATATGAGGTGATATTTACATACAATGTATAGGTTAAAAACTTCCAATACAGTTTAGGAAGTTCACCAGAAATTTTTTACAGTTACTATTTGATTACGTAGAGTTACCTAAAATAAAGTACAGTTCGATTTATCTAAAATAGGTCGACAGAAAGTAAACTGTAGGTCACTACTTTTAATTGAAAAGTTTAATATAATATCCCTCCGTTTACTTTATATGACACATTTCAGACCACAGAAAGAGTACTTAAAAGTTAATGAACGGAATTTAATGACGTAGTGCTTATGCCATAGAAATTTAGTGACATATGCTTATTTTAGAAGTACGTTGAACATGTAACATGCATCATCCGGTTATTCGTAATTAAATGGACAGAAGTGGCACTTATTATCCTTATAAATTAGCCTGTAAATTTATTTGAAATACATACCACTGAAAGAGAGCAAAAAATCCCACGTAGGCTATGAAGTTTAAAACCCACTTCCTTAAGAAATTGTACAACTATATATAACTCTAAAATTTAAAACACGCTGAAGGATGTATGTTCTAGTATTCAGATTAGAACAGTAGTGATGAGTACATGATGGAGTGTGGAGGGGTTACAGAACGGAATTACGTGGCAAAAAACAAAGATTAATTTCAAGAGACGTTAAACAAAAGGCAATGAAGACAACGAGACAACGATGGTTGAGAAAACATAACTAAGCTAGTAAAGTATCTCAAATTCCGGGAATTACAAACTGTTCTCAGGTGAAAACATACAGTGTTCTGAACGAGAAAAGGCAGAGATCTCACAGCTGTGTTCACGCATGACAAACCGTATTTATCCGTGAAATGTGCATCTGAAACACTGTCTCCGATTGGCTCAATGGTGTGTCCAATGGTGGAGGCAGGGCTGGTTACTGAGCGGGAATGATGCCCGGTTTTTCTTGCGTCATATCTAGTATTCTTATGTTTCACTACATTTTAGTGATATTTTGATTCATTGTATTTTTATTACTTGCAATGAAGCGTAGCATTTTTTAATGGAGCCCTAACTACTCTATTTTGTGTATGTTGCTGCAAACGTAATCTGCTGTCAGGATTGTAATATTTAATGTTGTTTTAAGATTATCGTGCCATTTTATAATTGATAATACGGCCGGTCAGTTTCGTTTCTGTATTCAATTATGAAATCTTGACAAAATGTTTGGTGGATGAGTTATTTTTTCCTTACTGTTCAATAACTGGTTTCATCCAGTTGACGAAGCTTTGCAAGGTTAAACCTGATTTAAAGTGTGTATGGATTTTATGTTTAGTAGCCATTTTTAATTTTGTTTTCCAAACAACTCTGGAATGTTTGGAATCATTTTAGCAGTGATTGATAACTTTGAACGTTATTTTAGCAATTATTATTTCATCGAGAAAATTACGCAATTGCGGCTGTCTTATTAAATTCTGAATTTCATTCAGCTTTCCACTTGTCGAAAAAAAAAATCTAACTACAACTTTACAGTCTTATGGTTGCTTCATGTTGCAATATACATTTTATAAAACAAAATTTTCAATATGTCCAGCCAAGCGTCTTTATTTGTCCGCATTCCATTATTTACCTGGCTATAACAGTTGAGTTGTGCTTTAGAGGAAATTTAAAATTTTTAAATACTTCAAATAAAGCATAAAATAAAATACAATTAACAGAAAGTAACTTCTCCAGCGCTCCTTGCTTCTATCTGAAAAAAAACGCAATAAACCGCATAAGCGTGAAATAAATTGCGGTGTCGCTCTAATAAATTGCGTTTCCGATAATATAAATGAAATTTAGATTTTTTTACACTGAAAAAGCAGTGTAGTGGTAGCCACAAAATATTTGGTGAACATTGGCCAAACCAAGACATATTGTGGTGAACACAAAATATTTTGTAGTCACCACAAAAGTGTAGTAGAGTCAGGAAAACATATTTTGTAGTCACCACAAAAGTATAAGTAGAGTCAGGAAAACATATTTTGTAGTCACCGCAAAAGTGTAGTAGAGTCAGGAAAACATATTTTGTAGTCGCCACAAAAGTGTAGTAGAGTCAGGAAAACATATTTTGTAGTCGCCACAAAAGTGTAGTAGAGTCAGGAAAAAATATTTTGTTGTCTCCACAAAAGTGTAGTAGAGTCAGGAAAACATATTTTGTAGTCTCCACGAAAGTGTAGTAGAGTCAGGAAAACATATTTTGTAGTCACCACAAAAGTGTAGTAGAGTCAGGAAAACATATTTTGTAGTCACCACAAAAGTGTGGAAAAGAGAGAAAAATTTTTTGCTTCCGCCACAGTCTATTTTAGTGAGGTTAATGGCAGTCACAAAATATTTTGTGACTGCCATTAAACTAATTTTTCAGTATAGGCATTTTTGATATTCGTGCAATATTTCACCTACATAAATGATTTTCTCGTATAATATGTGGCGACTATGTGTTTTGTTCGTTTTCACACTGACAAACATTTTTTTTTGTGAAGAACATACGATTTTTTGTAACCAACACGAAATCAAATTTTAGTGACCATAATAAAAGTTTAATGGTAATACTCATAAAGAAAGTATATTCACCACCAAACAATTTGGCCGGGTGAAAACAAATACCACGTTGTGACACCACTAATTGTTATTTAGTGTATTACAGTAAAAATAAAAAACAGAAGTCCTTAATTGTTTTAATAAGGAATTTTTTTTCTCGGAAATAGCTACAGTATTTCTTTTTTTTTTTTTTTTTCTACTAGGCATGTTATGCGTATTCCCATACTGACAGTAATGCATTTGCTCAATGATACCAACATTTTTTTAGTCGTCATATTGTGATAAGAATCGCATAGTTATGAGATAACTGGCAATTTTAAGTAAGATCAAACAAAACGAAGGCAAATTCAGTAGACGTGACAGATCCAACACTTGACAATATGCGGCTGCTATTTTGAACGACACGTTTTGCTAGCGAAGAGCGGTGTGGTTTTATGTTTTACTACACTCGTCATTTGACTGTACGACGAGTTATCGAAAGCGAATAGGAACACCTTAATTCTATATTTAATTTTTGTCCAAAAAACGAAAAAAGCAGGAATCATGTCGGGTGATGTTCGTGTGTGATTCAAGTTGTTGTTAAGTGAGAACTTGAAACTTAAGTACGTCCCTTTGGCCGTGGTATGGTGATTGTTCGGTAGATATTCAGACCCTCTTTAGTGGTTTTCAAGTTCACCCTTCAATGCCCTTATCGAACAGGTTGCCAGGCAAGGGCTCGAACTTTATGTTATTTAGAGTTAAGAATTTCTCAGATCGAAAATATAATTTTAACACGCGCGCCAGCAACGCTAATGCCAGTGCAATCTCCTTTCCTTCAGCCAGTGGATATCCTCCTCTCTCCCCGCCTTGAGAAATCTCTAGCCACGCCACTGATTCCACAAATACCACCTACAAATTATTATGCTTTTGCTTCCAGTTCGCTTTTCAATTTGATATCTTGTAACTAATATGACAATATTAATACTCCAGATGATACTTGGAGGGTCATGGCATAACCTAATGTGTGTCAGTTTCAGTTTTTTTCAGGAGAGCAGATTGAGAGTTCCTTAAGCTGTATTAAATCAGGATTAATTTTTTTAAATACTATTTACTGTGAATAAAATTTATATAATTTTATAGCACAAATGTGCACAACTTATTATAAAATATTATACCATGTCATACCACTACGCAGATATTTATAAAACAAGTGCATGCTCGAATCAGTGTAATATTTCAGAAATCTCTCAAAATTGACATATCAGTATATTATATGACGTAGATTTGACCTTGGATGTTTCATAGAGCTAAAAACCTCAAAAAAGGTTAAGCAGCACCACTATAAAGCTACCATTGCGAAAGGCCTTCTGCAATCTTTTAAGGCAGTGTACTGACTTAGAAGTGTGCTCACTTTCACTCTTAATTCACACTCTCCCTTCTTACTCTCGCCCACTTTGGCTCACTCTAGCGAATTGTGACTTGCGCCCTCTGTGAACCTTCGGCAATGTGTTTCTGACGGGAAAGGAAAAACACGGAGAAAATGAAACATTGCAAGCATTTCCCATTCCCGGTATAAATTAAGAGTATTTTTTAAATGAAAAAACAATTTATTTATTAATATGTTCAAAGTAGATTATTTAAACATATACGCATACCTAACCTAAACTTAAACACCTCATAATACTTTATGTTCCGTATCATACGGAATATTGTTGGTATTACACATTTCACAGTCGTAATTCTTACGTTACGTAAATAAAATATTTCTAACACTGCTGTAGAAAACAAAACATATATCTCGATATTCCAGATTACACTTTAAAACAACATAGCTGCCGCGAAAGTCAGCAACGAGTGGACATTGCCGTTCACTCTCCCCCTCCCGCTCTCTACGCCGAGTTGAGAGTATTTTCTCTGTGACGTTAAGGGTGCTTGAGAGAGTGCTCTCTCTCGGCGGATTGGGAGTCGTGGTGGCGTAGTGGTTAGACTACTCGCCTACCATCTAAGCGAACAGGATTCGATTCCCGGCTATGTCGCTCCCTGGTTTTCGCAAGCGGGTATCGTGCCGGACGGCATTACTTTCCAGCGGGTTTCCTCGGTGATATTCCGTTTCTTCCGCCTTTTCCTTCTGGCTTTGCTGCATTCTCACCTCACTCCATATTTTACCGCTTTCAAGACCTCGATGATAAAGGCCATATTACACGATACCAGATTCTGTACAAGCTTGTGCAAGGTCCGCCATAGCGGCCGTTATACTGACTAGCATGGGACCCGTCATGACATTTGTAGCCTTCTACGGACAGATTTCACAACAAGTTTGGTAATTGGACACGTCCTAATTTTCGGGGCAGGTTCCACGCAGGCTTTCGTACCTGGCCAATCACGTCGCAGTTTCAGAGCGTAGGGTACTCCCCGTGGCTACTACTTGAAACGAGTTGATGAAGAAACCAAAATGACGCCTCCATCTTGATTATACATCCGTGAGGTTGAAAATCTTTGAAATATATAAAAATTCGGCAAAGATGAATAATATTGGCGATGACAACATCTAATTACTGTTCAAAATCGTCCTAAATATCTAAAACACTCCCTACACTGAGATAACATTATTTTAAAAGTATTCATATATAAGCTGTATTTAATGATGACAAGTTCTCGTGAGGACTTGAAGTACAGTGGTACAGCCCCGGCACTCAAGTTGAGGCTTTACATTTGGGCGTGAGTTCGAATCTCCATCCTACGCATTTGCTTTTACCCCAATAAAAATTTCACATGGATAATAACTTGGTACTTAAAGGAAAAGCTGCATTTTACAAACGGTTTTAAAATGTTCGTTACAAACAAATTAACACTCGTATTCTCGTGATTCACGTCATTTTTCGGAAAATGAATGAATCTACACCAGTAAGCAATGAATTGATATAAAACCCAACAATAATAAGCAATATTAAGATGTGCAAGCTAGTTCTCTATAGGCCAATGCAAGTTACTGACTTGTATCATATATACGAATGGTAATTTTAATTACTACGAACCACACGCTACGCACCCACCGAGGGTACCAAATGCTAGTACGCGAAATGCTGTCACGTTATATGAATCTTCCATGGCGGCTCATATAGCGGCTGGTATACCGGCACGTGCACCAGGCCTTGCAGAAGCTTGTACAAGTACCACATACGGCAGCAGGTATCGTGTAATATCGGCTTAAGATACCCACAAATCTCTCCACTCCACTCACGGTGGATTGGGCCACGGCCTTGAGAAGAGAGCGAGCAACGACCACACATGCATGTTGGTGTAGAGTCGTGGAAGAAGACGAAGGGGGGACGGCAGGAAATCGGGCAGCCTGTGTAAAGTGGCATTGTGCTGGCATTGCTGGAGAGAAGATGTATGAGGCGGCGAGGAGTGTGGCAGACCTGGGCTTGGCGACAAAGGAACAGGCAACAGCCGAATGCAGCGGGGGGCCCCTCACAGCCTTTTCATCTCGGGAGGAGGGTTTATTTTGGGGCACGTTCTGTAGAGAGGGGGTTGGCACCTCAAGATGCCTTCTTTTATTACGTCCAATGAGATCGCGCGCGTGTGTAGCGCGTGCCAACGCCTCCTTGCAACTGCGCTTCCAGCCACCCGCACGGCTTACAAGGTTCACACGCACGATGCCAATCTCTTAACCCTTCCTCTCAAGGTGATCTCTTGAATAGGCTTTACTTAGCTAAATAACAGTCAGGTTGGCGAGCTCCATGGTTGTCTCTATACTGGGCTTAGCTAAGATTAATAACACTCAGGTTGGCAAGCTCCATTGTTGTCTCTATACTGGGCTTAGCTATGATTAATAACACTCAGGTTGGAAAGCTGTACGGTGGTCTCTTTACATGGGCTTTCGTAAGCTTAATATCACTCAGGTTGGCAAGCTCCATGGTTGTCTCTATACTAGGCTTAGCTAAGATTAAAAACACTCAGGTGGGCAAGCACCATGGTAGTCTCTATACTGCGCTTAGATAAGTTTAATAATACTTAGGTTGGAAAGTTCTAAGGTGGTCTCTTTACATGGGATTACCTAAGCTTAATATCACTCAGGTTGGCAATCTCCACTATGGTATCTATACTGTGCTTAGCTAAGACTAATAACACTCAGGTTGGCAAGCTCCACGGTGATCTCTATACTGGGATTAGCTAAGATGAATAACACTCAGGTTGGAAAGCTGTACGGTGATCTTTTTACATGGGATTTCGTAAGCTTAATTTCACTCATGTTGGCAATCTCCAAGGTGGTCTCTATACTGGGCTAAGCTTAGATTAATAACACTCAGGTTGGCAAGCTCCATGGTTGTCTCAATACTTTGCTTAGCTAAGATTAATAACACTCAGTTTGGAAAGCTGTACGGTGGTCTCTTTACATGGGATTTCGTAAGCTTAATATCACTCAGGTTGGCAATCTCCACTGTGGTCTCTATACTGTGCTAAGCTGAGACTAATAACACTCAGGTTGGCAAGCTCCATGGTTGTCTCTATACTGGGCTTAGCTAATAACACTCAGGTTGGCGAGCTCCGTGGTTGTCTCTATACTGGGTTTATCTAAGATTAATAACACTCAGGTTGGCAAGCTCCGCGTTTCTCTCTATACTGGGCTTAGATAAAATTAATGACAATCAGGTTGGCAATCTCCATTGTTGTCTCTATACTGGGCTTAACTAAGATTAATAATACTCAGGTTGGGAAGCTCCATGGTTGTCTCTATACTGGGCTTAGATAAGATTAATAACACTCAGGTTGGCGAGCTCCATGGTTGTCTCTATACTGGGCTTAGATAAGATTATTAACACTCAGGTTGGCAAGATTCATGGTTGTCTCTATACTGGGCTTAGCTAAGTTTAATAACACTCAGGTTGGCAAGCTCAACGGTGGTTACTTTACTTCGGCATTTGTAAGCTTAAAAACTCTCAGGTTGGCAAGCTCCATAGTGGTCTCTGTATTGTAATTTTTAAGCTTAATAACACTCTGGTTGGGTAGCTCCACGGTGGTCTCTGTATTGTATTTTGCTAAGCTTTGTCCACTCACGTTGGCAAGATTCATGGTTGTCTCTATACTGGGCTTTACTAACGTTTATTCTACTCAGTTTGGCCAGCTCAGTGCTTTCAGTTATGAAACTAAAACGTTTCACCCCCAGGTTGACTGGAGACACGTGTGTACCAGAATTTTCCGTTTTGTATGTATGCATGTGGGATAATTACTCTATTCCTAAAATATATGTAGCAGTGTAAAATCATTATTTATATATATAGTTACAATATACGTAAATAATAAAGATATTTATTCTTACTCTAGAGGAAATATATTTAAATATATTCACACATAAAATTTTCTTTTGTAAAATGGATTTAGCATAATGCAGGCGCACACAATTACTTTATTTAAATGTAACATAATCGAACAATATAATAAGGAAATGGTAAAAATGTATAATTTTTTGGTTTTTCTTGTGAAGTTTACTAAGTCGAAAGGAGGAAAGTCCAGAGCTCCTTTAGATAACACCTTTAATTTTTCACACTTAAATTCGTAACGTTTTTTCTATTTAATTGTTCTTTTTATTTATGCTGAATGCTAGTCACAATTGTTTTTTACTCTTTGCTTTTTTAAGCAACATTGGAGGGCGTGAATAATAGTTATGGAACAATGTTAAGGCTTAAAATTTTTGCGCGGGCAAATACGTATCACAATTCGAGCCACGCACTATTATTTCAATATTTCCGCAGAAATAAACATAAATTCTTTATATAGCGCCTGCTTCAAAGTGGAACACAAACGCACCTAGCGGCGAGAAATATATTTATGCTAAACTCTGCCATGATAAATGTCATTGTGTTCCTAAACTGAGAAGAATAAACCTTAAGCCGCTCTCACTCCGTCAAATTTTTCCGTCAAACTGCTTCCAATATGATCGGCCAAATATAGTTGGACAGTTATGACATCATCAAAACGTCATAATCGCCACTATATTTGTCTGAGAAAGTTCGATGGATTCAATTTATATCAAACAATTGAAGATTGGACTGGTTATAAGATTTATTTGATGTTTGAGTGTCTCAGCCAATAAGAATTGTGCACGACAGAAATGGACGTTAAGAAACTTTAAAATAACGAACAACTGCTGGAAACGAAGTAGGTTATGAAGATAATTAATTTATGTAGAATCTTTCTGGGCATGAATGCTGTTTGAAGCAAACATTGCACACAATATTACGAAGTCAGAGGCTTTAAATTTCATTGTGAAGGCAACATCTCTGATAAATAAAACTTGACTTTAGTAAAGAAGCGAAAATAAACTACAATATGCCTTACATTTCTTCATGTATTAGACTGCATGGAAAAACAAAAGCAATATCCACTAATTTTTAAATAAAAATTCGAATTATATTCTCCTAGTAGAAAAATTTGACAGCGTGACACACTTTCGAACACATTAAAGATTATTTGATCAAATTTATTGTAATTAAAAATGTTATGGCCGCATTTTGACTTCAAATTTTATTGTAAAATATGGTTGGCGGAGAAAATTTGACAGTGTGGCAGGGGCTTTAGCCTTGCGCAAGAAGCGGATTTCATTACGTGCTATGTACACAGCACAAAGCGACATCCAACATCTGATGTTTTTTTTTTCGCGTATCGGGTAACGTCATTCGTTCTCTAGGCCCCAGAGTACGGAGAGTATGAAACGACGGCAAACTTACGTTGCGCTGTCCTTACGTGCAATGGAATCTGTAGGAGTGCGGAAAGGAGGGCAGGCAAATATCATTACGATTGTAACACCAACCACGCAACCCCATCACAGAAATGACTACGCTCATTTAAATATTACTCATATTTTGCACTTCAAACTTAATATCATAGGCCAACTTTAAGCTTGTCTGCCTTGCCAAAACGTATATTTTTTTTACATTTTCCTGAGCTATGGTGCTAATTGAAATTTAAAAAAACACGTGTTTGTGTCAATATTTCGGTTTCACTTATTTTATATTCTGCCTTATTTTAACCATCGTACTTTCAAAATTTACATGAATCACGCTAGCAATCAACGTCCACACACACGTAATAACTAGTTAAGCCACTAAAGGCATACTGAAACTCACCAATATAAGCGTTAATAAAGCGAAAAACCAGCACAGATTTTTAAAATAGGGATAGTTATTCAAACTGACCTTATTTTGACAAACAATTATTGAAATGCAATTTATATAAAATATTAAAACATTTTGTATAGTTATGAACAGTATAGTTATGAACAGGTTGATATATAGTCAGTATGATATTTTCGTAAAAGCCAGCGTAGCGCATATTCAGTGTGGCCGTCACCCCCTCCCCCCTCCTATCATGAAATTGTGGGCCTTACTATATACCATAGTCGCATAAACAGCTTCTGCGAGTAAAATTTTCCACGAAACTCTTTTTATTGCTACTGACGTATGACAGGATGTTTTGATGATGCCAGTGTAGTCCCAAGCAAACAAAATTTTTCTCTGCAACGCCTGAAATTACAATTTCATAACTTTGCGATAAGATACAAATAAAAATTAACATTTGATGTATTTGCATAAAGTCTTATTAGAGTGTAAGCAGACAAGATAAATAAGCGACTGTTAAAAAGCATGACAGAGTATTCTAGAATAATTTCCATTATAGAACAGAAATTTATTGTTTACTGTTTTCATAACAAATCACGCAGTTCCCATTCTTCACTTCCATAATATGTATGATGCAGAAATTTTTGGGAGGCTCATGTACCTCCTGTACGTGTCATATAAATCACCCTGGTTACTATTTCATATTTGTACGAACTATAGTGTAATTTGAGGACATTATTTACATCTCTGCTTATTCGCATTAAATATTGATTTATACTGCAGATATTTTCCTATAATAGCATGTTTAAATTTACACTTTTAGTTTTTTATTTGGATGCATAAATAATAAAACTAAGTTCTTTTACCGGAATCAGAAAATTGGCATTAAAATGAGCTACCGTGAGTAATTTCCAGAGATCTTTAAAATCACGCTGTGATATGTTTTCGCAATTATTTAAATTGCTTGAAGTAAATAAATGTATAGGAATGGTTTATTTGTAACGGCCTATGAATTTGTTTTTTATTAAATTACTTTCACTAAGCATGCCTTACAATGAATTAAGTACTAAGAGTTGCCCTGTCTATCCTGCTTTCCGAAGGAAAGATAGGCTTATGAAATCACCGGACTGTCTGAACTGTAGGTCTCCACGTAATAACTTTTAAATCTGCGGACCTAGTTTCACATAACCCGGTCCACAAACAGTATTTAGCAAGTTCATCCTACTTTTATAGTTTCCGATAACACTGGATACTTCATTTTAAAATGACGGCAATTAGACAATTTAGTTCACTAAATCTTACGAACCATCTAAACTACTTGCACGAAATATTATACTTTGATAGTGCATGATGTAAGAATCTTACTTAGAAAGCTGTAATGTTATTGGTCGGTCATTTGTGAAGATAGTGCAACATGAAAAACTAAAGTTATGCATTTTATCTCGAGAACCACTCAACCGATTCCTGTCAAATTTGGCATATAAGTAGGATCATGTTGCAACTTAAATGTATAAGGCAATTATTTCCAAAATGGCGGCCATATAAAATATTTTAATGTTCATTTGATATATTAACTATATAGTTTAACCAATTTCGATCAAACTTAATATGCTGTAAACATATATAACGGATATCAAATGTGTCAAATTTAGCACCACATGAAAAATAAAGATATGTTATATATCGGGAAAAAGTCAACTGATTCTTACCAAATTTGGAAATATAGTAATTCTACAGTAGGTCATGCAAATTGATATACTAATTTCAAAATCGTGGCCACATAAACATTTTAGATTACTATGTTAGATCTGCAAAACCATGTAACAATTTTATCTTTACTTTGTGTGCTAGCAGTAATGTTTTACTACAACCATCAAGTGTGCCTACCCAAAGCCTATTTTGTAAAACATTCTGAAATATAGGGACACATGAATAAATACGTTTTGTCGTATTTCGGAAAACAATCAAACCATTCCTACCTGATTTGACAAACAAGTAGTGCTATGGTAGGGCATGCCAAAGTAAATCATTTTATCTTAACTTTGTGTGCTAGCAGTAATGTTTTACTACAACCATCAAGTGTGCCTACCCAAAGCCTATTTTTTCCAACATTCTGAAATATAGGGACACATGAATAAATACGTTTTGTCGTATTTCGGTAAACAATCAAACCATTCCTACCTGATTTGACAAACAAGTAGTGCTATGGTAGGGCATGCCAAAGGAAATCATTTTTGTGGGGCTGGTAATTTATTTTTTTAATTTGCAGCTATAAAAGTATTTTAATTTAGTGTATAGAATGTGTTAATGAATAACAGTTTTGTTCTCCTAAAATGAAGGTAGCACCACATGAGAAAATTGAGCTGTTATGCCGCATGTCAGGGACCAGTCAAGCAACTCGCGCCAAATTTTGCACACGTGTCGTGATACAATTTGCCACGCAAACTTACTTCTTTTAAGAACGTCTGGTATTATTTACAATATGACTGCCAGTCTTATCTATTAATATATTTAAGCAATTTCGATAAAAATTTGTATTCTGAGTGTCCATTAGAAGCATCAAATATTCTTATGGAGAACCTCTTTTGGCCATCTTTTTGGAAGATAGTGGCCTGGTGAAAAAATATAACATTTATGCAATATCTCGGGAACCTACCAATTCCCACCAAATTTCCCACGGTAAGTAGTACTACAGTATCATCAGATATGCCTATACAGAGCCAGGTTTTGGATCTTTTGTTCACTTGCGGCTAAAGAGAAAATGACGCTTTTATGCCATATTACGGGAACTAGCCAAACTTTAACCAAATGCATACAATTAGTGCTACGGCAGTCCATGTAATTGATTGATATGATTTAAGTGACTCAAATACTTTTTTTCTAAATTATGGTCCCGTAAATATTTGAGGTTGGTAAAGTTATTCAACCAAAACTTTTAACTGTTTACAGCCCTAGTCAATGCTCCGTATTCTACCTCTGTAATGCACTTGGTTACACGCCTTTTTACGGTACGAGTTGTTCTGGGTTCGAGTCCCGAGTAAGACACGTATGTATTTGTAATTGTTTCACTAGTATTGCATTGGCATCTGTATCAAAATGGAACTTCATAAAAATTATTTGCATCAATGTAGAGGAAAGTAGGCTCGTTAGTTATATCGGCGCCTTCTCGTTTCATTTGTAAATCCTAAAAAAAAATTAAGAGATGTGATTTTAACATGCCATGATGCAGAAACCAAGGCATCTAAATTGTTTAAGTGGGGAAATAGTACTTCCAATAAACGTCTACAAGCTGAAGAGTATTTCTTACATATATAAAGTAATGATAATTTTTGTTACCAGTGCCCTTAAGGTTAAGTGAGAGTGGCGTGACTGAACAACATTCATAACTCATTAAAAAGTTGGACGCACAATGTCAAAAAATGGCAAAAAAAAAAAGTGCAGTGTGTGATGCGTATTAAAGAGGAATGCATATATTTTGTAACGCTGCAAAATATTTTGCTATAATTAACTTATTAAAATTCCGGAACAGCATAATACACAGTATACCCTTCTCTGTCAAATGGAATAAATAATTAGTAGTATTCAAGTAGGGTTCTTGAAATACGAGGATGATAAAGAAAGGAAGGTAACATGATCTGTCGTGTAGGCCTACAAAATGTATTCCACAGTAGTATGGCACTAGTACACATTACTCTTCAACATAGTCACGATAAGTTTCCAAACGTTTCTTCCCAAAGGACACCAAGGTATCGATGCCATCACAGAAGAAATCTGCGTCCATCAGCTGATGCTATTTCATGAGGGCTCGCTGAACTTCTGCATCGGTTATGAAACACCAACCACCCAGGTTCTTCTTCAGTTGCCCGAAGAGATGGATATTACTGATTGCCAGGTCGAGGCTGTAGGGAGGATGGTCCAGCACCTCCCATCGGAGCGCCATAACAATTCACGCGTGCTCGTGGCTGAGTGTTGCGAGCATTCCAGGTAGTTTCCTTCAAATCGGCTCCCATGACCATCCCATTGTGTGTGACAATAACTGGCAGCATTCACTGTCGCTCCCTTGGGGAGTAAATGAACCGGATCCCACCCTTGTGTTCCCGTAGAACTGTCGCCATAACTTACTTCGCGGAATGGAGCTGCTCTGGATTTTTTTTTTTTTTGGGAGATGGAGACGATGTAAGTTTCCATTACATTGATGCTTTCTTCGTCCCGATGTCACAAATTAGATCTGTCCGCAAAAGTTTACAAATTTAGTGTAAGATGTGTATAATATCTAGGTGACCAATATTTATACATTTTTTTATTAAAATGAACTAACACTTGTATTAGATCCTCAATATATTGCATCAGAATACTCACAAAGTATTCACAACATCTTAACAAGCCACATAACTAAAAAATCCTGGTATTAATCCTATACAAGAATTTTTTCATAATTTTTATGATTTGAACTGATTTTATGTTTGCCGAGCTCGATATTTAAGCATTTAGTAATGTCGATCTAAACTTAAAACTGCTTAACTTCGTTGGATAAACAATCAGTTGATTCGGCCCTTGACTATATAGCTAATTAAGCAGATGATCGTAAAAGTATGAAGCGTGCAGTGGTATTCCGAACTTAGAAATAAAATTAACTATAGCCTACTTTATAACATGTCGAAACAGCATTTCTACAGGTAATTTTCGTGTGACGCCAGACTGGGACATAATGCGGCGAACGCATCTGGATGACATTAACGCATGGTAGGAAGGTGCGATTAGGATGAGCAGTTGCGGCCTTGGTTTAAAACATTTTTGGCCCGTGAACAAAAATGCCAAGCTAAGGAGAGTGAGGGGCGAGAGTGAAAGATGGATAAAAAAAAAGATTTAACGGCTCTGGTGATTAAACATGCAACCATGAAGTTAACGTTAAATTAATTATTTCTCAGTGTATCAGTTTTAAAGATAAGAGATTCAAGAAAAAATATTTAACGAATACTTCTCAAATAATAATGCCACGTTAAGAAAATAAAAAAAAATATTATTCATTAATCATTTTTAAATATAAGTATTGACATTAAAATTGAGAAAATAATTATTAGAAATTATAATTGGCAAGATTTCTTTAATGTGTCAGTATTCGTTGATAAATTTCTTGTTGAGTACAATTTTTTTTTTTTTTTAATCTTTAAAACTGATACAGTGAGCTGCTGCCTTGGAAGTTAGAGCACTTAATGCATGTGTGGAAGAAAATCTCTACTCCGCACCGTCACGAAAATTGACCGCCATTTCAAAGTCAAACTTCTTATATATTTTCCGACAGTCTAAAGAACATGCACTATAAAACCAAATAATTTACTTCCGTCAGAGAAATACTAGTTACTGAAAGTAGGTTTCAATGTTCTCACAGAGAAACGAGATTACGCAGCAGTCGTTCAAAGAATAATTATAATGTTCTTGCAACAATAAAATTATCATTAAGGCATTCCTTCTAACGTTTATGTTGTAGTAAAATTAACAATGTTGTGACAAAGTTACTTAATGTTAACCGTTTACAAAGCAATACATATACTACTATAATGCAAATATACTGTTGAATGGCTAATGTTAATAAGGCCTCTAAGTAATGTTTCCGCAAACAAATGTTGTATTTCGCTAAACATAACAGGAAGAACAAAATAGTTTGTGTTACAGCGACATTAAAGTAATGTCCAACGAATACAAGGTTACACTGGCCTGGCGTTGTAATCAGCGATAACCCCGTAAAAATGAACCACTTTATTTAAATTTTAAATCAGAGTATGAGAAATAAGTGCAGCTTTGACCAGTTCTCGAGCATTGCAAAGCAGTTTACGTGTGCCAGATAGGCATATAGAAGAGCATAAAGAATTTCCACATAAAGAAAGAATATTGCATTTTCTCATTACGTTGTTCTGGATACCTGCAATATGAAACACAATATTTGAATATTTTCAATATGAAAGACTGTCGGATGTATTTGAATAGAGCAATTGGTAAGACTTCAAGCACTGAAGTCAAGATTTCGATTCCTCTCCCTGCCGTAATTTTTTACTCCTAGGTTATATTTCTTTTTGTGACAAAGTAATTGTACTTAATTTATTTTACATAGCAATGTTCTTTTAAAGCAAAACTAATACAAGAACATTTATAACACAAATGTCAACATCAATTCAACACAACATTTGTTTTCCCGGAACGTAAACACCACCTTAATGTTGACACTACAGTAAGGAGGTAATGTTGTTTATACAAAAGTACTTATAGTTACATTTATTTTAATAACTTAATGTTATATATTATTAACAGCAATATTAGTTACTGACGGCTCACTGGTGTTGTAACATTTATAATGTTGGTACAACATTACACTTTTTTATTTTTGTAGCGCGTTTACAATTCGACCATGTGTAGATATATTTGTGAACTGTTTACGAATTCGGTGTCATCTTGCAATATTGTCTACTTATTTACAATATTTGTAAGATTACGACTTTTGTTGTGTGCGATGCAATATGACTTATGTACAAGTGTTGAGAAGTGGCAGTGTACAGGAAATACATCACTCTCGTTGTAAGCTGACTGTTAGGAAACGTGCAAGAGATAATAAAAGCGAGGAGGTGCGATGTAAATACATGAGTACATTCATTGTTTCGGCTGACTGTAAGATTTCATTGGTGCGACTAAAGGTTTACTGAACAAAATATTTTGTTGGAGTAACCAAATATATGTTTGGCCCTATATAAACAAGCATTTTGCTTACTGGAACGAACATCACTCTCAGTGTACTATACCAGACGGTATTCATTCCCTGAGGGATAAGTATCTTTGCGTGCTATAACATTGGGCGTTGTTGGGTTTATGGTGTGCAGCTCTCTTCACGTAGAAGTAGTTATAGAACTTTATTACGCGTATATTTAAGCAGCTCCAGAGAAATGATCACACCCAAATCTGCGCCATCTCTACTTCCAGGTAAGTAAGCCAAGCGAGTGCAGACGGCGCGCAGATTTACATTCTTCCTATGAACGCTTCGCTTGCTCTTCTGGAAGCAAAGGGGCGCAGAATTATGTATTTTCACTTGCGTGGAGCTAACAGTTATACTTTTTTTATATTTCAATTTATGTTCTGTATGTTTTTGTCATGTTGCCTTTTATGTTTTATTCGCCACAATTCCCCTTATCTTCTTAGCCCCTCCCGCTATGGTGGTAGTTAGAACGTGGATTTAATACACAAAATCGCCTAGCCGGAAATAAATCAACAACTCCTGTTAAACAAAACTCGCCATTTCTGAATGAAGGTACGTGGCAAAACGTTTGGCTCGGCCACTTTTTATGCCACTACTTGGTCTGTTAAACAAAGCGATTTCTTCTTGTGCTTAACTTAAATTTTTGAAAATGTAACGAAAGCCTATGGTGTAGCTTTCGTTAACACTATCTCCCAAGATGGCGGGAGAAAGATATTATTGATTAAGAAATGTTGTTATTAGATGTTTCCATTACACAAAACTCGATTAATTTCATTCTTATAGCTCCAAAGATCTCACACTAGAACTACAGGAAGGCTGCCATTATGTAGGCATAAGATGTTTTATGTTTACCATAGCACATCTTGAAAACTAGTTTTGTAGGTTTGAATAAAATTGTTCCGCGATCATCACTAAAAATTTTAATTTTTCTGTCTGTACAAAGTTCATAAAATCGGATAATTATTGCTACATAATGTTTTTCATGTCACGTTTGCTTCAAATACGTGCGATGATTCCAAATTTGTGTCACTTAACGTATAATAAAACAGCTACTTTCAAAATGAGTTCCTGGATCATTAATAGGCTATTATATTGAGCACTGCAAGTGTATCGGTTTTAGCCATAATAGGCTGAAATATTTTGAAAACTATAACGTAGGCAAATGCGCCTTTTGAATTTACGAGTTATCTTTAGTGAAAGACGCATGAAAGATATCTTCAATGTGCGATTTATATACCCTTAGCGTTTTTGCCATAGTTTCACGTTTCTTAAATTCGGTTTAGGCTATTAGTTGCTGTGAAAACATATAACCCCAAAAGTTTGAGATACTATCGTTTTGAAAACATCAATATGGTTGAAAATTAAACCTAAGATGTGCTTATTGAGTTCTATGAGCCTACTTAGTTGAGTGTAATTTGGCCCGATTAATAAAAGTTAGCGCGATATAACACGCATAAAGAAATATGGTCTCAGATACCTACGTTTACATAGCAAATCAGCTGTTAAAAATAAAATTTCGAAGCTATTTTTGTCGTAAATATTACTATTTTCCAATTTGAACATTAGAGTATTAAAATATTTATATGAGATTATCCATAATATAAAAATATTAATCACTATATCAAGATACATTTAAGTTAGTGTTATAGCTTACTATCTTCATCTGTAATTAAATGAGCAAACACAAATTTCTTATAACAAGGTAACTGCTGGTTTAAAGGCGAATGCTAATATTTGACAATTCATAAGGAATGTCTTAAAGTGAAATGAAAATTCGTCATGTGAATAAAACTATTATTAAAACATTTTACAAACTACTGTTTTTAAAAGAAATTTTTAAATTTTTTGATTCGAAGATCAATACATACCTGTCTTTACTGTGCAAACATAAGCCAAACAACTTCTTTCCTTTTGATTACATACGTTATTTGGGCATATGTCTAATATTAAACACTCCAAAATAAGACAAACAAAACATACTGATCCCGTAAAATATTTTTTTTTTTACTTCTAGAATTATGTCACTAGCCAGGAATGAAAACAATTTGTTTTTTGGAAATTTAATTATTTAATAAGTCTTGATGTTGCATAATTTTTTGTAGTGAAGTGAGAAGAAATTCCCGTAAGACATAAATTATGATGTATGCAATATATTATGCTGTGAGCAAAGTAATTAATTTATATAATTGGGAGGGGGCAGCGCAGGCTTGAGTTATAAGTATTATACAATAAAAGACTAATCTCATATTCATTCTCAACCCGACATTCGAACACAGAATTTTTCACACCATAGGCCGGTGTTCTCTTAACCCCAAAGGGTCTCACCTGTTTATTGTGTACACGATTGGTTGTCCTCTGCATTTATATATGTTCAATATGAGTTGGGAAAGATACAGACAAATTTTCAATTAAAATAATTTCCGAAAAAGCTAGCTGCAGGTGGCAACTCACCAATAGGTGTAGAAACCTTTTAAATTTATCATTACCGTGGAAACTGTTTAACATGTTCACCAACGAATTTATTGTTTTCCCGCTTTACGCCGACCACAACAAAGAGCTGTTACCAACTTTCAAATAATTCTCAACATTTAAGGATCGTTACATTCAACATAAGAAGATCATGAAAGGCCAGTGTAGTAAGGTGGTATATCATATTTTGAAATACTGATAGAAATATATATACTGAAAGATGAATTAACTTTTAAAATTTGAATAGTACTTTTTCGGTATCGCGATAACATAAACGACCATAGATCGAATGGTTCTGTGCAGTCTGTATTTATAAGAGCCAAAATATCGCGCAATATTCGTTTAAAATGTTGTTCAAATCTAAAAGAATTAAAATATTATTAACAGAAAGGTCGTATATCCGGTATGTTAGCCGGAATTTCGTCAACTGCTCGTGCGAAGTCAATAGAAATTTTAGCCTAAGGGAAAGAATGTACGAGAAGACTGTAAGAAACGCAGGCAAGCCCGTATATTGTAAAGATGATCCGATTGCTGTTTTATAATAATTGTCCAAATTTTTTTCCCTGGTAGGTGATATTTAAGCCCCTGGCACAATTAGCTGTTAGTGTTGGTGTTGTTTTTGGCGGTTGTCGATTGGTTTGACACGTTTTTCATGGTACAATAGTCTATTGGTGCGTTGGTGTAAATTGTTTCGCGATCGAGCCACCAGGTAGCCCTAAATCTGTTTAAAAAAAAGTCGTATTGTTTTCATTTGGTGAGATTTTGACTGTCTCAAACAAAAGGAACTTAGGTAAGTGATAATTGAAAATTGTATGCGACAGAAAGATACCACGTTCTACTAAAATGAAAATAAATAAAATACTCTACCTTACCAAAACATACATGTCAAAAGTTTTAAAACATTGAGTTTTTAATATTGAAAAATGTTGCACGCTGACGGATATCTATAATTTTATTTGTACCTTTATCGTACTCTATTTCAACCTTTTCGCGTATTTTTGCCGCGACATGTCCAAACTACAAAACATTTTCTGATGGGGTGGTTGGTGGCCAAAAGTTCGTTATTTTCCACTTTCTACATGACCAACCACCGACCGCCTATTGTGCCATCTCATATGTACAGCTCTGTACTTCCACTGCTGTCAACATCAACAGCAACAACAACCTACACGATCGACCACCTATCGTGCTAGGTAGCATACACAAGAACGTGGCTCAGAGGCATTCGGCCCCAAAATAACCCTACCTCGCGGACGTGCAACACTGTTAATAATGTCGTGCTAGGTAGCATACATAAGAACGTGGCGCAAAGGCATTCGGCCCAGAAATAACCCTACCTCGCGGACGTGCAACACTGTTAATAATGTCGTGCTAGGTAGCATACACAAGAACGTGGCGCAAAGGCATTCGGCCCAGAAATAACCCTACCTCGCGGACGTGCAACACTGTTAATAATGTCGTGCTAGGTAGCATACATAAGAACGTGGCGCAAAGGCATTCGGCCCAGAAATAACCCTACCTCGCGGAGGTGCAACACTGTTAATAATGTCGTGCTAGGTAGCATACACAAGAACGTGGCTCAGAGGCATTCGGCCCCAAAATAACCCTACCTCGCGGACGTGCAACACTGTTAATAATGTCGTGCTAGGTAGCATACACAAGAACGTGGCTCAGAGGCTTTCGGCCCAAAAATAACCCTACCTCGCGGACGTGCAACACTTAATAATGTCCGTATCTTTAAGGAAAGTTTAACGGAAATTTACAGTATGTGTACGGAAACGCAAATCCGTAATGATGAAAAACGGAGTTAAGTCCGTAAATACAAAATACGGAAAGTCCCCGTATTTCCGACAGCTTCGGGTTTCGGGGACGAACAAAGCCGAATCTACACAAAGCTTTCTTCGCCACTCTAACTAGTAAAATGACGTTACTGCGGCAGTTTGGTTATCCACGCCACTAATACATATTGTTTCTTACATAAGAACGTATAATCAAGTGTCTGCATCATTTAGCAATACTTAAAATGCCCTAAATTCAGCAGAAACTGAAAAAAGTTGCTCATGTAACATTGCTAAATATAATACATTATGCCAGACGTGTCGCGCAAAATTTGTAGGTGAGTGGTTTGAGTCATGGTCTTGCACTATTTTGACTCGGGTTCAACTCTTGCCGAAGTATAAAATATTTTAACTTTCTAAAATATATTTTTATACGCATTAGAACACCCACATATCGAAAATTAAAGACTTTTTTCACCATCTCTTTTCATTTTAAACTGGAAGTCCAGAAAACTAACAATGAAATCAACGGAAATTCCGTGAACACACGGAAAGGTTTGTAAAATTTACGGTAACTCCGTTTTTAAAACCAATGTGTCCATAATTTTACGGAGAGTTTACGCACACCTCTGGATAAATTTTTTCGGCCACTTTTTCGTAAAATGAAGAAAAAATTTTTTTGCTGTGAAAAAATTAATTTTATTTACTACGGTTTTGACATCACTGAGAAAGAGGTTTTGTGGAATGAACACAAAGTTTTTATCGCGCAACCGTGTTAATTGTATATATATAAGGGAAATGATATAAACTGTTTGTTGAAACCAATTTATTTTGTTGGTCTCAGTTGGTTTCCCAAAACTGTAAGATTTTGTTCGTGCAACTAAGTATTTGTTTCGATCTACGTACATTGAATATTTTTGGTAATTATGAAAATAAGCTGAAAAAAACGACAGAGATTCGAAACCCTGATTAATGACGCACGAATGCTGCATGGCAGCAGACGCGGCTATAGTGCTCTCTAAAAAAAATACTTACAGAGTTTTCTGTACAGCATAGAAGTTGATTTCGTAGATGCTGTTTTGCTTACAATAGTACAATATTGCTTTAATTCAAAGATAAGGCTACAGAAACATAACTTTTATGACAGTAAATGCCTCCTTTATACGTTTCTGTTTTATGGCAACATTACCTTCCATTAGAGCAAAGAAATCAAACTTTTTGAGCTGCTTTCCTTCACAATAAAGAAATATTTTTTTCATATAAGGACACTCATGGTAAAGTGAGATCTTTTGAAAGCCCTCTCATCTAGAACAATACGCAATAGATATATTATATTTTACCCTTAGACGTTAACTTCCAAGTGGGGTGGCATATTCACACTGTATTCATTACTTCCATAGCAATATATGTTTGAAAAGATGGTTAATGGACAAAATATGGCTGAAAATAAAAAAAAAAAGTAACAAGGGCCTGAAAAGTGTTCACTTTACTGTGAACGGGGTATATCAAATGTAATGGTTTGGGGATTTTAAAGGTTTTCCGTCGCTCATTGAAGTTTCCAGTAAGCAACAGTTGTCCCAACGCGAACATTAATGAACCAATATATCCTGCAGTTACGGAACTGCAACTGAGAATACGTGCAGTCCTATTGCAGACGTTTAATGTTATTCTGAAGTGCAGAGACTCTCCAGATCGCTTACTTCAATTCCAGTAAGCAACAGTTGTCCCAACGCGAACATTAATGAACCAATATATCCTGCAGTTACGGAACAGCAACTGAGAATACGTGCAGTCCTATTGCAGACGTTTAATGTTATTCTGAAGTGCAGAGACTCTCCAGATCGCTTACTTCAATTCCAGTAAGCAACAGTTGTCCCAACGCGAACATTAATGAACCAATATATCCTGCAGTTACGGAACAGCAACTGAGAATACGTGCAGTCCTATTGCAGACGTTTAATGTTATTCTGAAGTGCAGAGACTCTCCAGATCGCTTACTTCAATTCCAGTAAGCAACAGTTGTCCCAACGCGAACATTAATGAACCAATATATCCTGCAGTTACGGAACAGCAACTGAGAATACGTGCAGTCCTATTGCAGACGTTTAATGTTATTCTGAAGTGCAGAGACTCTCCAGATCGCTTACTTCAATTCTTCCCGAGTCGTGACTCATCCTGGCCCATTTTAATACCTTTAATAACCTACATCTCAAGCGCATTCGGAACGCAGTGATCGAAGTGGTCGTTTGGTGGAAGTCGTTAGACTAGTACCACGTGGGTTGCTGCTTCGAATCTTCGAGCTGTCGTAGTACTTCTTTGAGTGAATATAATTTTGAAATATTTGTTACTTATATCTTATTTACAAATCAAGATTTCTTTTAAGAACAAAACTTTTCTTAGCAGTGCAACTGATATTACCACAGAACGTCAGCTTATCTATTGTAAAGGCTGTTCACGATAAAGTAAATACGTTTGAAATCAACCTTAGAAAAATGTCACTGACCCTGCCTGCATAAATATTTAAACGGGCGCACTGAGTAACATGGGTCAAGTTGGTAAAGATGGAAGGAAAGTAGTTCCATACCTCACTGTCGAATATAAAGTGTTAGGTAACAATCTGCGGTAACTTAAATGATTTCTTTCGCATCGACTTATAAAAAAACGACCGGATTTGTAAAATATATACTTTTCTAATAATTTTACAGTTGCGCCTGATCGGCGCATGAATAAAGTGATGAGACCCACGACAATATTAATTTTACATAAGGTGGACGAATACAAAACGTGCATACAATTATATCTTAAGCAGGGCTTTGAAAAGTGCTCATTTTACCGTAAACAGCCAATAATGACAATGTAAAGTTATCGCAGTCATCACTATAGGAATTGAAAAAAAAAAAACCATTACATTAGTAGCTAACCTACTTTGAAGTGGTTCATAATGCAAAAAATTTTCTTCACGGCTACAAATAACGTGCTAAAGAAAAGAAAGCGTTTTACCGAGGATGACTGACAGAGCATGAAATGTTTTTTAATTCATACACTGCAAATACTGGACAACCTATGTAAAATATATATATATATATATATATTTCAAAATATAGAGTTTTAATTTTTATTCTCCTATTGAACTTGTATTATTGGGATTTTATACCATTATCAAACATTACTAACTGCATCTGCGAACACTATTACTATCCTAATTGTCACAAAAATGACAAACCCTTGAGCGGTATTTTCAAACGAAAGCAATCAAATGAATGGCGAAGCAAATATATACAGTACAATTGATTTAAAAGATTTTTTCCTTGACAGTCTAATATTTTTTTGGGCCAAACGCAATGTTTTTGTTTATTCAAGCGTGTATTTTATTACATGAAAGTGCCAATTCTATTGCGTTTCTAGGATTTTTACTAAAATTATTTTGTTTTAGTTACCAAATGTATGTTTAGCCCTACACAAACAAGCAATTTGTTGACTGGGAAAGACTCTTCTCTCAGTGATGACAAATATATAAATATATTTTCGTTGTCACATAAAATTAAATATTGCAAAGGCGCAAAATTACATTTTAAAAAAGAAGAACGAGAAAATGCGGTTATTTTACATTTATTTCGTATTTTAATAGAAATCTAAAAAATGAACACACTGTAATGTTCCCATATGGCGGCCATTCAAGGTATGTGGGGAAACGTGCTCAGAATGGATAAAGCGAGATACTCTACTATGTCATGTTTTTAAAGCGGATAATCATACAACGTTTTACATTATACAATAGAACACTACCTCGAGTTGTGTCGGGGAAGCTCGATATGTTAGGTATTATTTAGATGCTTTTAATTAAGTGTCTCTCTTGTAACTACCGGAACGGCTGATCACTATGGCGGCTTACGGGGGACGGTCCATCTTGACTCGTCTTCGGCGGGATGTGGTGAGACCTGAGCTCGACTCCTCGGCGTCCTGAAATATAGAGGCAGTTCACAAATCACTGCGTTTATTTGCAAACTGTCCGGCGGCTTGGCTTGCCCTGACTGACGCGGCGCGGCGCGGCGGTTCCTCGCTCCCAGAACCTCGCCTGTGCGTTCAGGCAAGCACCACTGCAAGGGCTTGCTCACATCGTAACAAAACATTATACGTTACCACCGAGGAAAAATGTTTGTTGAGTCAAGCAAAGTTTGCTGGCACAAAAAAAGAAATTAGTTTTGGTATAGAGGCGGTAAGTATTTAGTTGTTGTAACCAGAATATTATGTTGTTTTTTTTTTTCCTTTTCACCAAACAAAATTTTGGTATGTGTAACTAAAGATTTGTTTGTCTCTACGTGTATTAAACTGTTTCGGCAAATAAAAAAATGTGAGCCTGATCGAGATTATAACATTTGTTATCTGTACCCGAGCGTTGCGCCATAACAACCGCAGATAAAGCAATTACAAATAAAGATCGAATGTTGTTGAATACATACAATTCAAATACCGGGCATAGTATGCAAATATATATTTCAAGTTTTACAGGTTTTCTTTTCTAGTTTCCTGTTGAACTCATTTTATTAAGAAGTTTATACCTTTACGAAGCTTCGATAAACGCACTAACAAACACTGTTACTATCCAAATTGTCACAAAAATTGCTAACAATCTTTCGAGCTATTTTTTCGAAGAAATTCAAATGTGCGGTCAAAGATATATATATAACTACTGTTGATTCAACTAAATATTTTGTTGGCTGTCTAGTTTTTTTTGGGGCTAACACAGAGGTTTTATTTATTCATGCGTGTATTTTATTACATGAAAAAATCATCTTTGTCGCATTTACAGTTTTATTTTCTCAAGAAAACACTTTGTTGGAGTAATACAGAGATTTTAAATTAAAATCATAGTTTATTAGAAATATCAAAAATAAACAAAGTAATTATTTTAGACCCTTGCTTGAAACAATCAAAACGCTGTAAATAATAGTATCTTAGAAATATAATTAATGCTACCGAGTATTTCCATTTTAACATTTCATACAAAATAGAATTCAAAATAGCTAGAAGTTAAAATTTATTGCAGGTGATACAAGTTTCAGAAATTGTAAGGACTTGTTGACATGCCACTTCTGTGATTTCAAGAAATGTTTTTCTTTATACAAATCGTCGTGTTAAAACAACTTTTTTTAATTTCACCTATTAATATTTTCTGTTAATATGCTGATATGTGTGATAAAACATGGTACATATTATGTTTTTAACAATTTAGTATTTTAACTCGATTATTTTTGTTATGCCCAATAATATAAGATATGTTAAATTTTTAATAAAAAAAAACTCTCCTTTCTTGAACATTTTTATTGCAATAAAGCTCAAGTGTGGATATTTCACGTAGTTCCTAGTAACATGTATGTTGGATATGGGAGTGAGAGTTGATGTCGTACTTCTGTGGGCTCAGTAAACGCTGCGTTCATTTCGTAGTTGTCTGCGACATGGCCTGCAATCCACAAACGCTCTTCGTCCTTCCAAACGCTCGAAGAAAACATCCTTAACAAATGGTACAGCTTGTATCTAAGCGAGACCAGAAAACTAAAGCGGAAGGATAATTACGAAAAAAATTAGGGGAAAACCTTTACGACTTGTGGTCTAACGTGAGTCGGAAGGGCGAAAGAAAACTTTGAAGTTGGATTTGAAGCAATAGTTTATTGCAAATACTGGAGAAATTATTCAATACTGAACACTTTGTGTCTGCATAATGTGTAACCTTCATTGGGACATGCTGATTATAGGCCGTTCACAGTAAAATGGACACTTTCGAAAGCGCTGCTTAAGATCTAATTGCATGCACGTTGAGTATTCTTCCGCCTTATGTAAAATTTACATTGTCGTGGGCCGCACCACTTTATTCATGTGTCGGTCTATAGAAACAGTGATATTATTGTAAAAGTAAATATTTTACAAATCTGCTCATTTTTACTCTTCGGTGCATTAAAAAAAGAACAGAAAGCGAAAGAAATGATAAAAAAAAAGTCACAAATGGTTACCTAACACCTTTTTTCCGACGTTAATATATGGAACTTCTTCGCTCCATCGTTAACAACTTTATTGGATACATGTCACTCACTGGGCCCGATAAATTATATGCAGGTAGGAGCGGTGAATTTTTTATGAGGTTGATTTCAAAAGTGATCATTTTATCGTAAACAGCCTTTAATAGTCCATTTTTAATCCCAATATTGCTGCAGTGTTATGGAGATTAAGTCGAAATAAGGGCAGTAATCGTGATCATTTCCATGGAATAATTTGATGACAGCAACAAACAGATTTTGTGGTGTTTACAGATCGTTGTTCCATTATAGTCCATTCACGGTTCCTCAACACTTTTCTGAAACCCTGCTAAATTTATAATTGTTTACAAATTTCGTGTCCTTCCGATACACGTAAACATAAACACTGCCATGTGACTTTAACGTTTTAACTTCCAAATGTATTCTTTACTGTTTACAGCGTTTCAAAGAATTGTCATATTTCATAATTAATTACATTCGAATATTCACAATTTAGTCCTATAACCATATTCAGTTCAGCTTTATGAATTTTTAACAATATCTGTAATAAAGATAATTCTTAAGGTTATTATTTTACATTGTTACAATATTTGTTATACACGATATAGCACTTTACATATAATACACGTTAATATTTTGCCGTGAATGTGTTTAACTCTGTTAAAAAGGTGGGGAAAGAACTGTAGTATTTAATCTTTTGTTATTTATGTGTTATTGGATTATTTCCTTAAACGTATGGTCTTAGTTGGAATAAATATTAAAACGAATGAGCAACCAGTCCAACGAAAAAGAGAGTAAGTTCAAACACGTAAATCGTGTCGTTAATTTTTTGTACGTAGTAGCGATAAACTTACAAGATAGTGATGGAAATGCACACAAATAGACCTACCGTAAATTTTATTCCGCTCATAGTTCTTTGCATAGGTACTTAGTTTTTGCTAGTTTTATTTAAATATTTATTTGAAATCTCTTGTTGGGCTTAGTAATTTGTTGGGATCGTGGCAAACTTTCAGATCACAAAAACGTAAGCACGTTACACAATTATGTTTCAAACACCTAGGGCGAAGCTCCGTTGTGTAATTAAATTCGTCATAAAACAGTTCACGTTTAAAATTTATAAATTTCGCACGTACAATATTTGCAATCTCACACACACACACACACATACACTGGGCAAGCGTAACGACCACGAAGCAGTCACGCCCTTTCACACGCAATGGTTAACGACACACGTAACAGTATATTTATTATTGCCATAGAAACACGTATTTTATAACAACATCGTAACTTGCCGGGGTAGGTTTAAAAAGTACAACGTGTATAAACTTGACGTGGTAATTTGAAGTATTTTTCGCAGTATGAATAATAAACGTTTCGTTTAGCGACAGAAATACGTCATGCCATCATGTCACGTCACTACTTGCCACTTCTGCCAACTTCGGATTTATAAACCTCCCCCATCACATCTAAATATATTATTATAAGTATTGAGAGTTTAAAATCTCTTTTCAGTTGTAAATTACAAATTCAAGAATTATTATTTATGCTGTAATAAGTATGAAACATGCTAAAATTGAAAACATGTATAATTTAATGCTTCTGCCAGTGGTGTGAAACATCCCGAGAGCAAGAAAGAAAAGCAGATAGGGTGACAAGCTCCGCTCCGCCGACAGTTTCTTGCTTGGTAGAGAAAAAAAAAAACAATTTCACTAGTGCCTACGCACCGTATTTTGCGCTGATGTTTTTAACTGTAGCAATAAAATATGTATGCATCGGTGCTACCTAAAAAAGTAAATATTTCAACAGGAAATCTTTAATTTACAAATAGCATAACAAAACACTTTGTTAAAACAATAGTTTAACAGTGAACTATTTCTTACTAACCGTTTCCAAAACACCGCTTCTCTCACTGCTTCCAATTCTTATTGATTAATAAATAAAAATTACATGTTATAGAGTATACTAAGGTAAAGATTAATTTATTATTTTATTTAATAATTTTAAAGTTAATTAGTGTTGTGTACTTCTAGTGTACAATTTATTTAAATAGCTGTTCTACATATATTAACTCTCGGGTAATTTTTCAAGTGTTTGTTTCAAAACACACGAGGAAACTGTGAATTGTCTATACATATTGTCCAGACACTCAATGTTTTATCTTTAAAATTCTCTTCAATATTCGTTATTTTGCATGTTAATTTTAGAAATGGGAATAATATCAAAAGACATACAAATATCCTCGTACTCGTGTAGTGTTTCCTTTAAACTGTAAGAGCAAAAATTTATTTTGGAATGTCGTGAGTAGTACCAGTTGGAAAGAACTGACTACAAACAAGAAATAACGTTTTAAATTTCTGACTTAATACTCGAGAGCTTCATATTTATCCCGCGTGATTTTAACGAATAATTTAGCTGGCTATCTGTATAACAGGTTTATATCGCATATGCCTATTTTTAAATATAAACCGTAATACCTGCAACTGTTAGTGGCTTTCCAGGAAAACTCATTTCCCGGAATTTTAAGGACGCAAATAAACTACAAAATACCGTGATAGATACTTACAAAAATTCACGAAGACTATCAAAAAGGTGTTCGTGGAAAAAAAATCAATGTCTTAATACATTTTACAGTTACGGAAATTGTTGTAGTTTGTTTGGTCGTGATGATGGTATGAGGTCGAATACACAGAAACCCCGCACTGACACACTGAGAAAAAGGTTTTGTTGAATCAAACAAGAGTTGTTTGTTGCAACCAAGTTCATTGTTTGTATAGGGGAAATTAAATATTTCATTGCTGAAACCAAATTATTTTGTTGTCCTCAATTGGTTGCCCCAAACTGTAAAATTTGGTTGGTGCAACTATAGATTTGTTTGGCTACACGTACATACATGAAACAGTTTGGGCCGATACAAAAATGTTTACTGGTTCAAACAAGTGTTGAAGGTCGAACGTCTGCGTCCGAGCGCTACGCCCTAGTAACCTCGGCTAATGTCACAACTGACGTTAACTGAAAGCTTTTAGGTAGATATAGTACAAATATTGGCAAACGTGTGGAAAGAAATATTTCAAGTTTTACAGCTTCACTTGGCAGTTAGTTGTTGCATTGTTTTATTGATATGTTTATACGATTATTAAGCATCAATAGATGCACTTACAACCACGGTTACAATCCTAATTGTCACAAAAAAATGCAAACAAACTCTCGAGCTGTATTTCCCAACGAAGGCAGTCAGATTAGTGGCCAAACAAATACGTACAGTTGATTAAACAAAATATTTAGTTGAGTTTAATTTTTTTTGGCCCAACACATAGATTTTGTGTATTCAAACATTTATTTTGTCAGACAAGAAGCTAATGCTTTAAGATATCATGATTGTATCTGTAGTCAAATTAATAAAGAAAAGTACATGTAATATTTATAAGTACGATAAGAACACTTACTGGAAATAATTTGTGCGCAAAATAATTGATTAATTGTCACAGTGAATTACAATAAATAAAAGGCATATGGCTTACGAGATTGAATATTTTTAAATATAGCATTGGAGGTCTACATTTATGCCATGACTGCATCCGTTAAACATGCTTGAGAGGAATACTGTCCTGTTAATCTTGATTTTTGTGGACAGTGACTATCGATATAAACAAAGCAGCTTTTACAAATATGAATTTTCGCTGAGTTGTTGTTATTTTGAACTGTGCCAGTCTGCAAATTTCTTTGTGTAACACGAAATAATTTTTTTTTTTTGTTGGCATAAATATTTGTTTGAAAAGTTGTTTTTTCCTTTCATTTTCTGCACACAATGGCACTACTTCTTCTGTGTTGAGCAAGTCAATTTCAACTCATTCACAAGTATTACTATTCTTTGGGGATAGTGAGTTGCAGCCTGAAAATATGAACTATGTTCTTAAAACAATAGCAACTGCATGCGGTGTATTACTTGTTCTTTCTTTCAACAAGCAAATGCAACACCAAACATATCAAACACGTGCGAGAACTAAATTCATAGAAGCTGCCGTGTTGTAGTGATCACACCTCTCGCCTGCCACTACAGAGAACTGGGATTCGAGTCCCGGTGGGGCCAAACCTCAATGTTCACTTGTGTCGTTTTCTTGTGGGATTTTCTTGGTTTTCCCGACTCTCCAGTAATGCATATTGTTGCTCTTTCATCTGCTCTTCACTCTAGACTCCAGCTGTAACGTGCTACCCAAATGCCATGCTTACTCGAATATTATTAAAAAGGCTTCGCTATTCCTCGGTCTCCAGATGATTACACCAGTTCAAGAGCTCGTAAGCAAGCATTTAAATAGAGCTGTAGCATTTTCAGTGCCAACAGAGTTCAGATAGAATTATTAAACACACCCTGTCTCCTCTTCCAAGTGTATATTTTCTACAACCTGTGCATAAAATCTGTAGCTTCGAACGACCAGTAAGACTACATAAGACTATCCGCTGTCTTGAATTTATGTTTTTCTGTGTTTTCGTGTGTCATGGACATGGAAAACTTGCATTTATAATAAAAGTATAATTTTTTGGAACATAGTTTCCGAATGTTAAGGTATTTTGATTAACTATGTTTCTATTCATGTATCAGATGTGAGTGTGCAAATACCCAATGTGGAAGTGTAAATATTTTCTGACACACGAGTATGTAACTTGAGTCGGAATGCAGTGTTGGCCTCGAAATAGCTATACGCAGTTGACTATCTGCTGTCCCTCTGGCACTGCCCACGATTCTAGGACCCAATGTTCCTTTAAATTATCATGGCAGTGATGTTCGAACATCCTTTATGGGGATGCAAAATTATTTTAAAAAATTGCATCCTACAGGAAAGTTAAAAAATAAAGTTTCTTGGAAGTCAGCAGTAAAGATCATTACAAAGATAGTTAAACGTTTTTGATGATTTATTATGTTGTACAATACTAAGGGATACGTACAGAGCTTTAGACTGTATAACCTAAGAAGCCGACCTCACGGGCAGAGTCAGACTCAACCAAAGATGTTGTTGGCTCAAAAAAATCTGATGATGACTATAAGATGCCAATCAAAGACATGCCTCGCCTTCACATGCTCGATTAACCTTGGGCACTGTGGTGCAAATCTGGCGGGTTTATTAAAGTTAAAAAATTAGGAAAGTAATAGAAATATGACTTATTTTTAAATTTTATTATATTTTCACCCCATCAAGTGACGATGAAAGCTATAGGGACAGAGCAAATTAATTAATTCACTCTTAAGCGCATGTCTAAAAAGGCAGTCTGCATAACATACACATAATCTGCCAAGCACGTGTCAGCAAAACATATTATATTTCCAAACGAAGATAACACATACTAATACACAGCATACCGACAATCTTTGGTAGCTAACACCGTATTTCCAAACAAAGATTGTACATAGAACCACATACTGACACTCCTCAATATCTAACTCGCAACGCCAATAGGATAATTCATCAGCTTCACAAACAAAAATCAGAAATTAGAGCCTAAGCCAAATGTCTCCTAAAAATGATGGGCATGTTATCACCCGTTATAACTTTTCATGGTTGTATTCATTAACACATAACTTTACACAGTTAATATAAGCGCTGCTGAAATGCATGACATAATGCGAATCATCAGCAATGTCACTATCCTTTATGTTTTATCAGAGTCATAACAAACTAATTCTGTAATATATCGTTTACAATCGTAGCTACAAAAATAACCTCACCCATGATGATTATGGACAAGAGGTAAAAGTTGTTATACAGCATAATCACGAGCAATGCTGCAATTGATTTGAGTAAGGATGACACTAACATTGTAAAACTGCTGCAAGGAAGTGCTAACACTGGATATAGTCAGGTTAAAGGCTGTCTCGTATATTTTACCTCAAGGCCAGCTATTATCACTTGGATTTGACCCAGTTATTCGGCACATATAAATTGCAACACGACTTGCATTACGGCAGTCAGTGTCGAAATCCCAGACCACATGTTGTCTGGGGGTTACGCAGCTGAAACGAAACACACTCAAGTCATTTTATCCTTTATTAAAGCATTACCAACAAACTGACGTGTCCGTACATACATAGGAACATCATCTGAAGCAGGGCCTACCTGAAATATTTCCATAAAAACCAAATCTCATGACCCGTTTGAAATTTCAATTTCATTTATTTCGCTAATACATTACAGGTGCTTGACAAATACTAATTACAGCGGTAGACGAAATTGTGTCTTCATATATTGCAGAAGACTTACACCAGTGTTGTTTAGGTAAGTCAGCGATGGCTCAGGAGTGCTTTGGGCATGACGAAAGAAACAAAATTCAAGCAAACTACAACCAGTTTTGGCAGTATACTGCATGGCGGAACGAAGCAAAGAAGAAAACAGCCAGTAAAGCACTCGAAAAACTCAAGTGTCTTTTGGGAACTTATTGTCAGACTTGTTGACGCCCAGAACTATGCCTCCAATTTTTGGAAATATCATTTGTGGCCCGTACGCACTTCTTCATTCATATCGTCTTGGCAAGTTTTTGGCCTGGTGGTCGGACACTGACTGCTGCAATACATTTCGGAGATTATACAAAACCGTACTGCAAGCCGCTAGTGAAAAAAAAAAACCGCTGTCCTTGAGTCGTTTATGACAATTCGTAAGGCTGCTTTATTTTTGCTGTTTTTTCAAGTTATTCTGCACATTTTTGCTATTAGGTACTTTATGTGGTAAACTAGGGCACAGTGGATCAATTACTTATTGCACAAGTCGAAACAAAGTTACCGTCATGGCTAATGCTTATTTATGAAGAGTTTAACTGCACCCGTTGTAGTTAGTCAACATCTACACAAGTTTAAGCACGACAAATACGAAAAATGTTGTGCAAATGACACTTCGTTTAGAATCAACTCTTTTCAAATATTGCGTGTGTAACGGGCGACCACATTGTAAATATATGACACACCTCAGAAAAAATTATGAATTGCTCAATTTCGGGATGGTCACGCGACAGTATCCCCGCATGCTAACACGTGCGATATTATCATAAAGTGTAATCACCACGAAGAAAAATGAATTTCTCACTGAGAAGTTAGCTATACATGCCTTACAAAGACAATCTAATTAAACCTTGCAATAGAGAAAAACATCAAGTATCTACCACAAAGCACCATTCGGCCTCATGCTGTAGCACTTAATGTCTCACAATTACAATAACTGTAGACAGTCTCTTTTAAATCTAAAATAAATTAAATTTGTTCTCATAAAATCAATAAACGATAATTAATAAAGTACGTATAAAATACACATGCTATGTGTTTTCGTAGCAGCCTGATAACTAAGTTCATAAATGTTTATAGCACACGAAGGAAAGGGTGCGAATGAAACTACGGGCACTTGCAATATTTCGTATTTTGTAAGACACGCAAAATCTTTCATCTCCATGTTACACGGGTATCTTCATGCTGACTGCTTAAAATGCAGCGAAGAGCTGACGGATGTAAAGTAAGTAGCCAATCCCATTACTAGGCACGTATAATATTACGCTCGATATGTTCAGTTACGAAATGAGGCTGCGATTTTATTAAACGCCATGCAATAAAATCCTGGTATTTTTTAATACGTGTACTTGTAATTACATTTCGTACACATTTATGTATACAATTAGATGCAAGGTTATTATGTATTCCATGTACAAACTTTATGAGGAGATTCATTGTGGAAAATGTGATTCACTGAGGAAAAGGTATTGATGAAACAAGGATAGTTTGATTGATGCAAACAAATTATGGTTTGTACATGGGCAATGAAATATTTTGATGTTCAAAACAAATTATTCTGTTGTTTTAATTTGGTTACCACAAATAAATATTTGGTTGGCTATATGTGCATGTAACAATTTCAGTTAGTATAAAATATTGGAAGCGCGGCCAGTATTTGAAGCTTTATCATTTCCCTATGCGCACTATGCTCAATCACCCTCAACCGAAATAATTACTGACGAAATACGAACTTTTTACTATTTAAGTTTCAAACTCTGGACTATGTGCACAAATAATTATTTCAATTTTTACGCTCTACATCTTACGTTCCCTTTGAACTTGTTATATTGGGTTGTTTGTGCCATTATTAAGCAACAATAAATGCACTAACAAGAATTGTTTCTATTCTAATTGTCACAAAAATATAAACTCTTGAGCTGTATTTTCGAACGATGGTAGTCAAATGAGTGACCAAACAAGAATATACAGTTTGCTGAACGAAATATTATGATGAGAGTCTAGTTTCTTTTGGGACAACTTAGAGGTTTTGTTCAATTAAGCGTGTTATTTGTTAGCTGGACAAAATTAATTGTGTAATTTTTTTAAGTTTTGTTTACATACTCAACAAAATATTTTACTGCGGCAACTAAATATATTTTTGGCCATATTTACCAAATATTTTGTTGAGTGGAACACACTTTTCTCTCAGTGTAGAGCACATAACACGACCTACGACTTAACGTGATTACTACGGAGAAGTCGCGCTATTTAAAATGGGGAATTTAAATTAGTTAATTGCAAGTCGCGTGAGATGAGGCAACGAACGCGTGAATTGTGTTAGTATTATTTGAAACGTGCCATCTTTAAACATTTCGCGTGGAGATAGCATCGCCCATCATTAGGAAACTATACGGTTGCCCGATTAACAACCAACAAACGTGTGATGCCCGCAAGTGTTTATCGATTGCCATGGCGTAATAATCCTGCGCCCTTGAAAGGGACCCAAAACGTTGATTTGATGCGACTCTCTCAGGCGAACTCGAGAAAACATGCAGTGTCGAAAAGCGTGCCGTGTGTTTCCAGCCAGGAATGCAACTTGTCTTGCCACATTTGTCGTCACAGCCCTCATGTCTTAATGACGAGCTATGATACTACAATCTATTCGGTGTCTCTTCGCACTTTTTAAACCAAACCTTTAAAAAAATCGCCCCATTTATGGCGTGTTTGGTTCTTTCCTAAATATGTCACTCATCACAAGCGTTTCATACACTGTAAATTTTTTTTAATTTTTATAGAGAAATTCTTTGTAATTTAAAAAATGTTTGTAACAGTACAGCGATTTCTCTTGCAAAACTACTCGTTTGTAAAACTGCAAGGGCCCTGTTTGTGAAATTCCTCAAGAAAATATGTCTGCACTATACTGACACGTTTCCACGAGCTTCAGCAAAATGGCGGGTACTCGACAACGTAAAACCGTATATAGCTGTTTGTGCAAAAACTATGGGTGTAGTAAAGTGTAGCTGCGTGCAAAAATTAATGTATTGCAAGTTTGAACAACGTAAAACTATTGCAACAACTCACGTAATCCTAATTAAGCGTGCCCATATTACTCACTAACTGTTGTGTTTCCTAGCGACACAGAACTCTTGAATAGTTTTTCAATTACCTCGTTGTTAAGAGTTGTCGATATAGCTTAACTCAACAACGGAACTCTTAAAATTAAATAAATGTACGCATTCTTCTTTACCAAATAATTTCATTAATATGTTGTAGGAAGTTGCACATGTTTGCTGTAAAAATCTAAACGCTCGTAAGTCCTCTTGGTATTGGTTAGATGTGCCTGTTAGTGATACAATGAGCGTGGGTTCTAGTCCCCGCGCTATCAAAGTTTATTATTTTCTCGTTAATTATATATTTATGTTTTTTTTTAGTAATCCTCTGTTATTAATTTATCACATATGTTTCCTAAGAGAAAAAATATTTTTATGTACACTTCTCAGTAATAACAATTGTAATACAAGGTAATAATTTGTAATATTGCCGATTTTACTAACCTCTTTGTAGTTTTACAAAGGATTTTGGATTGCCTTGGCAGCTGGGTTTCCAAGGATTTTTATTGTAAAAGTAGAACAAATTTTTAGAGTGCTCTAATGTTAACATAAAAGTATCTTATATTTGGTTAAATTGAATTTATGTATTTTTTTCTATAAATTATAATAATTAATTTACAGTTATATTAATTAAAACAGTGAGAATATAGTTGTGTTGGTAATGCCTAGTAATAAATAGATCTTATATATAATATTTACACTCTGATTTCACACGAATGCAGTGCAGTGTCCCTTTAGTGTAATTTTCTATACTCAGTTAAGCTTTGTTTTCACGAGGCGGAGGATTATCATGGAAGTAGATCTTTAGCAGGGCATCAGAAAAGCAGGGAGAAACCGTGAATTGACACTACCCTTAAATGTTCAGAGAATGCAAATATCAAATCGCACTAACGCTATTCACGAATTTGTTTTTTTTTTTTTTTTTTTTTTTATCCGAAGGTTTTTCTGACATCTGGAAATAATTAATACCAATTCTGAATTTTTAAGTCTCCCTTAACAATCATGTTAGGTCATACGACGTGTTAGGTTTTCAACTTAATTTTCCATAGCGAGTTGTCTCATCCTGGAGTTCAGGACAAGGCTGTTTACAAACATTTAAAGGCTCTTCACGACAAAGAGAGGATTTTCGATATCAACCTTAGAAAAAATGTCACTGCTCCTACCTGCATACATTTTTAAGGGCGCGCTGAGTGGCATGCGCCCAGTAAAGTTGGTAACGATGAAGGTAAAGTAGTTGCATGACTTAACGTCCAGTAAATGTATTAGATAAGAATTTGTGATAACTTAAATTATTTCTTTTGTTTTGTGTTTTTTTTAATGCGTTGATTTGTAAAAATGACCAGATTAGTAAAATATTTACTTTAATGATATTTTTCACAGTTTCACTTGACCAACGCATAAATAAAGTGATGAGGCACATGGCAATGTTAATTTTACGTAAGGCGGAACAATACACAACTTGCACACAAGTAGATCTTAAGCAGGGCTTTCAAAAGTGCTCAGTTTGCCGTGAACTGCCTATATAACAATTTCATTTCATTATTCACATATTTTTATTGCCCCTGAAGGGCTGTAGGTATTGGTTGAGGCACACTTACGCATATCAAATCACAAAGATTACATAAAAATGGACAATACTGAAACAAAAATTTGTACAAATATAAAGAAATTAAAAAAATTGAAAGAACCACCACAGTATAATCTAAACAACATGCATGAAATAAGAACACAAACATACAGCAACATGGATAATACATAACGTAGCAAACATCTACTACAAATGTACTACTAACAAAAAAAAGACATAATGAACAAGTACAAAGTTAAAATATCATAAAAATTTTAATGTTATATTTGTCAAATAAATTACAGGACAGTTTTGATTATTACATGTTTATTGAGAACCAAGGTTTATAAACAGCAATAAATACAGTCAATGTGACGTTATAGACTTACATTTTATCTATTTTGGTAGAAACTCTGATTGAAACTTTGGTATTAACAAAAGGATCTACATTAACTGAACTCGTATTTCATTGTCTACACATTGTTTAATTAAATCAAAGGTCGTAAGTAGTTACAAATACATGTTTTATTATAAGTGTAACTTTAGACCAACACAATGTAATACTTCGGAACTATTTGCATTGCCAGTAATACAGTTAATAAAGAACACAGCGTCAACCACTTCACTTCTATGGCAAAGATTATAGGTTTTAATATTTTTAATGACTGTTCATAGTCGAATTTCTCGTTACCTTTGAAAATGTATTTGTTAAAAATGAAACGGAATATTTTCTAATGAATTTTCACAATTCTGTTTGAATGCGTATTTGTGAGTGAAATCCAGACAACTAACAATATTCTAATTTGTACCGAACTGAAGTATAAAATAAACAGTAAAGAATCAGAACTCGAAGCAGACAGAGTTAAATATTTTATAAGACCTAGATTTATATTTGTAAGGGTTAATATATTATGAATGTGGTGATGAAAATACAATTTTGAATCAAGTAATATGCCTAAATCCTTTATAGACTGCTCTCTTTGAAGAACTGTATTGTTGACAGAGTATTAAAGACTTATAGTGCATGTATTACGACAATATGTAATTATTTGATTTTTTCTTTCATAAAATTTCATACCATTCTGTCTAGACCAGTTAACAACAGAATTTACGTCATTTTGTAACAATTTACAATCAGTTCTTAAGTTTATAGTTCAATAAAATTTTCAATCTTTGACATACATAAAATATGAGGCTTTTGTAAAACTTCACAGATTACGTTTTTAAAGGATAAATAAAAGTGGGGACAATATTCCACCTTGTGGTGGGCCTGAGGGAGTTTAATATGCTAAGGAGTTAGTAATGTTGATTCTTACTGTAAACTTCCTATTGCTTAAGTAACTTCCTATTCAATTTATATAATTTGCATTCAAACCAATTATATATCTAGCTTGGACAAAATTAGTTTACTAATACAAGTATCAAAAGCCTTGCTTAGATCAAAGTTAATTGTGTATACTTGCTTACGTGGGATTATTTTACCCTATATTGAGTTAACAAATTCAAATTGATTGGTTGTATTAGTAATATTTCCTGAGATGAACCCATGTTGAGATGGCGTGATAAGAGCCATGATACTAAAATACATATGTTTACATATGATTTTTTTCGAAAATTTTGGAGAAACCACATAATTAAGAAATGTGCCTATAATTGCTAACATCATGTTTGTTGCCCTTTTTGACTATAGGACCAACTACAGCATGTTTCCATTTGACAGGAAAGGCTGCCTTTTCTAAACTGCAATTATAAATATGAGCCAATAGAGGTACTAAACTAAACACAACAATGATTTCAAACATTCAATTTTGAAAATAGTTGTTCTTTCGTCACTTCCATGTCTACTCATGTTTTGTCCCAAGGCAGTTGCTGGCACTCAAACTTGGGACACGTTTCCACGACCTAAATCTCAGACTGAGCGGTAGGACTTCTATGCAAGTACGGAGCTATCGTGTCGCCACAGCGTGAGGCCACAGTATTTCAGCATACCTGGTCTTGATGTGTTTCTACAATTAGTTACTTTATTCGAACCGCACATAACACTATTCACGACAAACAAGAATACGAGGTCTCTTTGCACATTCACAGCTACAAGCATAAGTATTCCTTGATATATCAGCATGTCAGTTTACACAGCTACCAAATCACAAATACAAATAACATATGCACTTCAATTTATACTATGAATATAGGTACATGCGTGACCCTACCATAATAACACGTGATCATAAGGTTGAATATGTACAAATCGAAGCAAACAACACAACATACACGTGGTGATCATGTTTGTATGAAACCAATTATTGCTTGTGTGTGAGATACCTTTCATAATAGCAAAGTTAATGTTAGGTCTATTTTATATCCCCGTATTGACGTTTCATCATCACAGTGTCAAGATTGTCAAGAGTGTAGAAATAATGTTAAGTTATTTAAATTAATAATTAACTTGTAAGACCTGGGGACAACACAAACCATGTTAGTTTGTCGGCAAAGGTTAGCGATGTCAATAAATAAGGTTTAGGTTTTAACGAAACGATATACGTATGTCAAAAAGTCATTACTTATGTGGGTTACTCATTATGCCTTAAAAGCGCTTTAACTGGCCAATTAACACTTTTGAATTTTACATTGTATCATATACATATTTATATTCATTACATAACTAGCCTAGTCTGAACGTATTTAATGCAGGTAGCAACAGCTAATTTTTTAAAAGCTAATTTATTAAGCAGGGCAGCACATTCTGCACTTTATGGGCACTCGAACTTGATAGTGAGTCACTTGATCATACAATGACGTTCATCATGGCGTTTCTAAATATTTCACCTTTCCGAAATACTCTAAACATATAAAAAATTTCAAAGCCAACCTTCCATGGAGCAGTCGGTTGGTGCGCCGCCTGTCTGGGGTGCGGGAGATTATGGGTTCAAATCTCAGGTAAAGCATGGGTGTTAGTTTTTGTTATATTAGGTTATAAGTTGTTTTGTAAGCTGTCCCCTGATAGACTTTCAGGCATAACACTTGGGGACGTTAAAAAGCCATTTCCAACCTACAAGAAAACTAAAAATATAAAACAATCCACGGGAAATTTACGATAGTTACTGTACAATTGCTCTCGTGGTGTCTTTCCAATTATAGACTTGCCATTTGTTAATTCTTTGAGAGCATAGGCAAATCAATTTTTTAATGAACCATTCAATATCTATTGAAGCCATTTTGAAATCTGTAAATTTAGTACTATTTTCAAACCCATACAAATAATAATTATTATATAATTATAATTTTTTTTTCTTGGTATGAAAGACAGCTTACTGTTTGTGTCGAAAATATTCATAGTTATCTAATTAAATTATATTGAACAAAATAATTGTTATCTTCTATAGAATTTTATGTATTTCTAATGTAAAAATCATTTTAAAACTCCTAAGTGAAACATTTTATTAGAAGTAGGCTAATTACCTATTTTGTTATCATTACTGAATCTAAATAGCTTTTTCCTTGTTCCACAGTTTAAGTTTTTTTATGTAATTACTTAGATGTTTATTATTCATACTACCACTGTTCAACAACAATTTTCAAACGAATTTCTAAATGGTTTGGAGGACAACTCAATATTTCATCAACGTACACCAAAACTGAAAATATGTTATTAATTTTCTGTCTTTGAAGTAATTGCAGCGCTCTGTGAGATATATCAGGTTGATAAGATGGCTTCTCTGTCATATCCCATTTCTCCGGAACGCCTACCTGAGTTATCACGCCGGGCAGTGCACAGCTTGTTACATGCACTGAGAAAAACGTTTTGTTGATACAAACAAAGTTTGTTTGGCGCAATCAAATTATTTGTTTGTATAAGGACAATTGAATATTTTGTTTTTGAAAACAAATTAATGTATTGTTCTTATTTGATTGCCCTTAACAAGGATTTTGTTGGTGAAAATATAAATTTGTTTAGCTTTACATACATTAAAGAGTTTAAGTTTATGAAAATATAAGTCCGACTGTGATTTGAACCTGCATGAACTGCGGCCTATTTTAACTTTACACATTAGCTAAAATAACAAATGAAAAAATCTGAATATTTTAATAAATATAAAGATTTTAAATACTGCATAGCGTGTACCAGGAAGTATTTTAAGTTTTACAGCTTTTATTATTAGTTTCATGTTTAACTTGTTTTTTTTAAATGTTAATACAATTATCAAGTATAAATAAATACACTAACAAACACTGTTACTATTGTAATTGTCACAATATATACAAACAAACTCTCCAGTTTTATTTAAAAACGAGGCAGTCAGACAAGTGACCAAATAAATGTATAAAGTTGATACAACAATATGTTTTGTTGACAGTATAATTTCTCTTGGACCAACGGAACGATTTCGTTAATTCAAGCGTGCATTTTGTTAAACGAACAAAATTTATGTTGTTGCTTTTAAAGTTTTTTTTTACTCAACCAAATATTTTGTTGGGGAAACTAAATATATGTTTGGCCCTACAGAAACAAATATTTTGCTGACTGTTCTCTCAGCGTAGTAGCTTACAGAACGCAACGACTTTCTTGAATTATTCTCACTGTCTATGAGGAAACAAATTGGCTCTCTACAGTCGAGAAGCATCGAGAATGCCCCCGTTATTTCGGAAGCTCCAACAGAAATTCTTGGATGTCGCTATAAGTAAGTCTTCTGTCAGCGTGACAGTTATTTCCATTGGGTTACGTTGTAAGTTTGAGACCACGCTCTATGAGCTTTTTCACGAAAATTGTAGGTTTCTATAAATCAGTGAGTTCGGGTGAATATTTTAGGTGTCCAATTGATACTTTATTATTAATTTGATAGTTAATGCAACGCGTATTAGTAAATATGATGATATAGTGTCAGGATTTTTGGTGTATTTGATAGTTCGACATGCTTATTTGAAGTGTATATGAAAACTAAGAACTTATACTAAAGTCTTTCAATGAATACGTTATGGCCTTCTTTTAATTGCAAATCTCGGTACGCCTAAAATTTTGACAGTATAAAGTTAATTGCGATATTACATTAAGCAATAGAAAATATTTTTAGTGCGATGGAAATGTTAAAACAATTATTTTTTTTATCAAACATTAGTGTCAAGTGTCAACTTAAACATAACGAAAATTGGTAAATGCACATATATATTCTGTGGGTTAGGAAAGATACACAAAATGTTATTGTTCAAAACAATATTTTTGCTGACGTGTTAGAGATGATTTTTTACATCAAAAAAATGTAAGAGCTGTAATATATCTGCAATATTGTATCTATGTTATGACAAGATGGATGTGTTCGTTTCATCCAGTACATTTTTAACATATCCAGTTAACCTATTTTCCTAGAAATTTTTTATTTTCTAGTACTATAAGTCTATTGAGAAGAGGGTAGAGTATTTTCATTCTCAAAATATGTTCGTACTTGCCCTTCTGCTACACCACCTTATTAAAAGTTAAATTATTGAGAAGGTGATGAAAGCGAATAGTGACAAAATAATGAGAAAAGTTTTATTTTTTCTGAACAATCCAATCTATTTACTAAAGTATACCAGAAAGAGCTGATTAATATAGTTCTAAACATCCATTTAATTGGGGAATATACTCAACGAGAATCGAGGAAACTCTAAAATGCAACTAGTATACTAAATACCAGTTTGTTGCTACGAGATTCTGGTAAGATATTTTCAAAATCTTAATTCGTGTCTAAATAAAAATAGCGACTTTTGCCAAAAATTAAAAGAAAATAGAATTTTCACGCAGAATTATTTTGAAGAGGAATAATAAGCCTGCTTATTTAATATTATTTTTTAAATTAAAAAAAAAAAGGAATTTGATGGAAATGTAGTAAATATTCCAATCCTTTAATATTTTCGACGAAACTTATATAAACATAAATATTTTTAATGTGATTTATATTTGATACGATGTATTTTTTTCAATTAATGGTAGAGTATTATGCAATGTCTAAATACTGGTACATGTCATCCATTTATTACCGAAATTTTTATTATATAAATAATTGTGCAATATCTTTTTCAAAATTTGTATTTCATATAAGTCGGATAAAGATAATTTATTATGCGGTTCACTTAATTAAAAACAGTCTCAGAAAATAAAATGTTATTTTAGCTCTTTTAGATGGTATACATTATTGGAATATCATTTGAAGCATAAAATTTGGGAATCATGTAAAACGATGGAATTTTTTTGGTTATTTAACACCATATTTAAAGCAAAAATTGTTGTGGAACGTTTGAAGATGGAATGTTATACATGTAGTATAAGGAGAAGTAATTAAATGCTATACTAAAGTTAAAATTAGTACATAATTTAAGCCATTTTGGTTATTAAAATTTTTTAGCCGAATATCATAATTTGTAATGATTTCCGAAAAGAATTTTTTGCTTTTGAAGTATCCGATTTCATCAAAGTTTATTTAGACAAAACAGTATTTTTAGTGCGAATGTTGAAGTAAAACTTTAAAACACATAGGCGCTCGCACACATACACAATTAAGGACACAGACAAACATGCACACGCACACACACAAAGATACTTAAGATCACAGTTATATTGTGAGAAAACCGTGAACTCACATGCATTTATTTCCAGAGGAAAATAGTTTTATAACACAATATTGTCCTTTACAATATGTGGTTTTAAGGACTGTGTGTTTAATTTGAAATGCAAATTAGTTTTCTTAACATTGCTGACAATTCTATCAAATTAACAAACATATTATAATGTAAGTGTAAATTTCTTATGAAAGCTTTTGAAATTAATCCTTTCAAATGACGGAGGAAAGGAGATACGAATATTCACAGTGTTTTGGTGCAACATCAAATTTTTGCAGAAGGACACGTTTTCTTCGTGCGAAGATATGTAAATGCACAAAATTTCAAACCTCCTTTAATGCGTAATATGTTTTTTTTTTTTTTTAACTTATTAATTAAATTTTACATTTGTAGCAGGTTTATAGCACCTTCCTGCAGTTGCTCACAAAACCGCAAGATTAATTTCAACTAAGTAATTTTCCAAAACGTTTAATAAAAATGAGCGACAGTATATGAGTAGAATAAATAGGACATTAAGTCTAGCGTGCAGCTGTTCTTTTCTAGTGAACGTATTACACTGCAGTAGTTCTTTTCTAATGGGACAGCTCTCAGCTTTTCGTCCTTGCCTAACCATCAGTTCAAAATAACTTAACACGCGCAGAAACCAATGTGTTCTGTGACGTGTTGTAGAGGTAACGTATACACAAATTATATTTTGAGCCGCTTTGACAAATTCTTGTTTGGTTTCAATTAATTTTTTATAAAATTGCAATACTTCATTAGCATAATTTCGTGTTTCCTAATATATGGTTAAGGCAAAGAAATGGGTAACCGGACAGTGAGAAATATTTTTCTTAGGCACAAGAAGTGGTTATGGGTACTGAGATAATCAAACATTAAAAACAAAAAAATTACTTGTTGTTTCGTTAAATAAATCATGCGAGCTCGTAATACAACCTCAAGTTAGCATACGAAATTAAGGAAAATTTATTCTTTTTAAGTTTAGTTAAGACAAGGATTTCTTTGTGCTATTTCATTGAAGCATAATTTCATGAACATATCACAAAAAATATATAAAAATATATTGTTGTACCTTGAACACTGATAAAATAGGAGTGCTTGAAACAAAGATTAGGCATGAAAATTATTATTTTATTTTTCATACAAAAACACAAATAAGCAACAAAAAGTCATTAACACGATTCAGTCATTGAACCTTTATGACATCCATTTATAAATGTATAAGATATGATAAAATTGTTTCTGTTATATATTATTAATTCTCATTGATATTGAACAACCAAATTTCAAAGCAGTAGTTGTGAAATACCTCAAAAATAGTTTATTTTCTTGTATTATATATAGGTTTACACAAAGTTCTTATCGCTCATGTTCAGGGTTGTTATTATAAGTATGCTAAAGCAAAATAAACCCTTTTATTTCAAGCAATATGTGTGAAATATGTAATATTATAAAATTGTTCATCATAATTAATGACGTTATTATCAAAAAACTATTCACAGTCAATCAACGTATGTCCATTTAAAAGAATAACTGTAAACTCGGTTCACTCATCAATATCACATTCCTTTTCATCTCTCTTCTTTGATTTTCTCATTGGATGGTAATATACTCGTGTAACATATTTTTGAGTAAGCTTCATAACATCATCGTTATTTAGACGTTTTAGTGGAAGACGTGTTCCATATGCAGGCTGTGCTTCAAGTGCATAATTTTCCACAAGAACTTTAATAATTTTGTATGCATCCATTTAACTTTCGACAGAATAAAAGTCGCACTTTCTTAAAATACGGGGCGAAGATTCTTGTGCAGGCCCATGACACCTTCCTGTGAAACATGATAAATGTGGAAGTCTTCCCCACCTCCCTTCAGCCACATCAGACCATTTCTCAGTTGCATAAACCACCATTTTTCTCTTTTCATTTATTTTTCGTTATGAGCGTAGTCTTGGCGACCAATAAAGCTGGGGCCAAGTTCAGCTGAATGAAAAAAGAAAAAAAATGTTTAACTAAGTCGAAAGGAGGCAGAACCAAACTATAAAAAGTTAATGGTTTTATCTTTGGAGTTTAATGGCAATGGTGAGTTCATGTTGTTATGATTGTTTGATAGGACTGTGTCCATTGCAGACCATGAGACTAAATAGAAAATCTCGCACGCACACAATATCAGCCAGACAAAAAAAAACTTTTACAACACCACAGACAGATAATTAGGAAAATCTGTTTCCTTGTCTAAGAGAAATAAATATGCATATAATTAAATAGACAAAAAGGTGGAAAAGCAACTTATTATTACAAAACAGAACAGACAGCAAAAGCAAACGAAAAGAAAAGACGCTACAACTACGAAAAACGAAAACACCACACGGGTGAACAAAACAGTGAAAAAACAATATCAGTGGACACAGCTAAACAATCACACTCAAAACACATACAAAAATGGGATAAAACCACATTGAAACACAGTCAACTCAAACAATCATAATAAAATATTAATGTTCACTCCTACACAGTAATAATTATAATGGTGCAAAGTCCGATGAGATGGCACCATTTACGTGATGTCCACTCTCCAGCACTAACTGTAACTAACTAGATAATTGTTACAAAAAGAATAAGAAAATGGAACTCGTTGCATCTGTAAGTATTACGCAATAACATCTGCTTTTGGCGTAACAAATAGTAGGCTGTTGATAAACAAATGACTATCAGTTTCTCCGAGTGCAATTCGGAGCAACAACAGTTATTTTTAATGAATCGCTATATTCGTTTGTAAACATGTAAAATTACTTTATGTCGTGATGAAATATGTATCTCAAAGGGGATATGGAACAAACACACACGCATTTTTTTGTGAAAACACGTTACTTGATCGTTTGTTGCACCATCCATCTAAATTGAACTCTCATGCAATTCTCTTACGTGCTTTTTTATTTTTTTATTTTTTTAGTTTACACGTAACAGCAGTTCGTTTACGCTCAACAAATGTAGTATATTCCTTTTCGGAAAGAGAAATTAGTACCTTGGTTTCCAAACAAACAAAATTCTCTGCGCGTGAACGCTTGCTTTCATCCTTTGATGTTTCTGGATTCCCGGGATGTGGCCATTATTATCGCATCTCCACGCCCTTTAGTAAATGTTCCCATAACTAATAACGGGTGCATTCAATGGAGAGATCGCATCCGGAATCTGTTGCTACTACCGTATTCTATCATCATTTCGTTGTACTGTTTAAATACTTAGAGTGAATGTGGGTGGAGCCCGGATGCTATCTGCGTGGTATCCACTCTAATTTTCTACTCTCAATTACTTTTTTGTGTCTGCTTCTAGAACTGTCAACAGTAAGTTGGTAAACTGTGGTCAACAGGTTGTTTACACAAATATGTGTTCTGAAAAAGTTAATATACTTCGTCAGACGAAATTAATTTTGAAACATGCAAATGTTTTCCAAAAGAATTATAATAACAATTTTAAATTAAGCTTATTTGCGTATTAAGGAGGCAAACAATGATAACCATAAGACATAAATATTTAATATGAATCTCATATCGACGTTTTCATTACAATTATATTACATTTGTGCCAGCGACAACCCGTTAAAACACTAAGAACAAGTAACATAGACCAAAACAATTTAATAACATAAAACAACGTACTGTTTGCTGGGTGGAAGGATACATGGGCACGCCAGTTGACGCATCGCATGCCTTGACAGTGGATGCGTGGGGGAAGGCACCGGGTTCCTTTCAAGGATTCGGATGCTAACCAAATATGGTTATTTCCATTATGATACTCTTTTAAGTAATCCCTTAGCTATCGGGCCCGCTCTAGGACTATTTGGAAATAGTTATTGCTTCGATCTTAACTAGCATACAAAAATAAAACAAGCAGCGAGTCACGAGCTATTGCGTCACTGCATGGTTGCCACTTTCACCTTAACCAAACTTTACGTGGTAAAATTACGTTGAGATACAGTACTAACTAACAATTAATTATTCTATGTGAACTAATTACATGATAAGATAACAAAAACTTTAAACGAAGATTGTGAAATCGGCCCTTACAGTATTGAAAGGCATACTCATTCCTGCTTTTCTTCTCAATTACCTAGATTACATATGCACATGTTACAGCGTGCCACAAGCTTCAATGTTCCTTCTGTGCATACAGCAGGACATTGATGTTCCAGAATGTTCCTTCTGTGCAGAAAGTATGATATTGATGTTCCAGCCAATCTCGGACAACATCCTGTATACATAATAGGAAGAGTGCACTCTAAACCTGAATCAGTGAAAACTTCACTGTTTCAATCAGTCAACAGTACCTGGCTGATTCAACTGTCACTTCAGTGAATATAACTGATGTATAAGTGAAAAAATGCCAGATTTCCTTCACTTATTGTTTCAGAGACATTTTCCACCAATTCATCAGTCATTTTTTCACTGTTTTTCAGTGGTTTGTTTATTGACTGATGAATCAGTCGAATAGCGTGTAGAAATGGGCTTCAAACAACGTTTAAAAATGTGTTTCGTCTTTCAAAACACCACTTTACGAGGTAATATGAACATTCAGCATTTCATTTCGCTATTACGTCTTTGATTTAGTTTACATGTAATCATCGCAGCGCTCTGTTTGAAGCCTATATGCATATAACGTATTGAAGAGCGTGCACTCATATATATACTCTTAGTTCTAACTATCCTGCCTGTACCAATTACACCAAAAACGAAAAGAAAGAGCATATCATTTAAATCTTCCCGATTTCGATACGAATATGACCCTCTCAATTTGGTAGTGCAGACGGCAAAGTGACGACCCAAACACCAAGTGGAAACAGTATGTCAGTTTAAAACACACCCTCACTAGGGTATTTATTTTTACTTCTTTAAATTACGGTAGATTGAGCACTATAAATAGTAAAATATCGTAAATATGTTCGTTTCACGTTATGATTTGGCTAGACTCAATAACAACAATATTTGATTCGCCACTGCAGTCGGCCGTCACTTATTCAATCAGGGAAATTGTTTCACGTCTCTAATTCAATCAGTGGATTTTTTTTCACTGAAACAATCAGTGGTTTTCCACTGATACTAAGTGAAGCCATATTCACTCATTCGATTAGTTGAATTTCACTGCGAATCAGTGGTTTTCCACTGATTCGAATTTAGAGTGTGTAATGACCTGTTGAATTTATACTGTATGTTTAAGCCTGTTTGCTGTAAACTGAGCAATTTGGATAGTACTGCTTAAGATCTTCTTGTATACACACTGTGTATCCTTCCACAATATGCACAAGCATCATTGTCATGGGCCTAGTAGCTTTATTCATGCACCAATCAAGTGAAACTGTGCAATTATAAGGAACGTAAATATTTTACAAATTTGCATTTTATTACTCTTTTATCCACTAAGAAAAAACATAAAGCAAAATAGGAAATTTCTATACTCGCAAATGTTTACCCAGCTCTTTTAATCCGACGTTAGTACAGGGAACTACATTCTCTTCGCCGTTACCCACTTTACTGAGAGCATATAAGTCAGAGTGCTTGTTCATAAAATGACTGTGGCATTTTTCAAAGCTTGATTACAAAAGTGCTCAAACAATTGTGCACAGCCTTTGCGTAACTTTGTTAGGTCTTAAAACATTATTTATTATATTTTAGAGAAGTCTGTAATCTATTATCGTTTCTGTAGACATTCTCAGAAGGTAATTAATATTTAATGCATATATGTATAATCTATACGGCAAATAAATTAATATTATTTCATTCATCTGAGTGACGGGATACTATGACCAGTCGAAGAAGAAATTTCAGTAATGAATGGTGAATATATTATATAGTTAAAAATATGGTAACACTGCGATGATTCCTGTCGCTCTTCTTTAGTCATGCCGAAATAGTCTTCCACAAATTTATTACAAAGAGAAATCCGATGAGGTCAATTTAGGACTATTAGGAGGGTGCTCGATAAGGTACCAGTGTGCAGTGAGAAGTAAGGCATTGCCATGAAGTAGTTTAATAATTCTAGGTTTACGAAGCGAAATTCTAGTACCTATCTAACTAAAAATACCTTGGGAGCCGTACTCATTAATACACGGCGGTTATTATCGGTTCGTAAAGGTTCTTCTTGATTTGTTTTACTCTGTGGTAAGTTCTGTTGTCGAGTGTGTTATAGTGTTTGTTTCGGCCTACATAATATTTATTTTTATAGGGCCAAAAATATCGTTAGTTGCCCCAAAATAAATATTTTGTTGAGTAAACAAAACTTGAAAAGCAACAAAATTAATTTTGTTCATAAAAAAATGTACGTTTTAACAAACAGAACCTCTGTGTTGGGTTAACATTAATAAGACTCTGTCAACAAAACATTTAGTTGATTCTACTGTATAAATTTGTTTAGCCACTCATTTGATTGCCTTCGTTCTAAAATACACCTAGAGAGTTCGTTTGTATTTTTTGTGACGATCATGAAAGTAAAATGTTTTATTAGTGCATTTATTGGTGATTAACTATAAAACAAGTTCAATAGAAAACTAGACAGTAAAGCTGTCAAATATGAAATAATTATTTACACACTTTGTTCAATATTTTAAATGCAGCTATTTTGAAACATTGTTATTTCGTCAGGAGTTACGTTAGCTGAGGTTTGTGGGGGACTCGGGTGCGGAAGATATAATTTCGAATCGTGGTCCAGCTTCCAATACCGTTTTGTATTAAACGAAAATGTTTCATGTACGTAGAGCAAAACATATCTCTAGTTGCACCTACCAAATTTTTGTTTCGAGCAACCAAATAAGTGCCAAATATTTTAGCTTCAACAACGAAATATTTCATTGCCCCAACACAACCAATTAGACTCATTTGGCTGTACCAAACAAGTTTTCCTCAGTGTACATCACTAAACATCAAGAATTAATCACAAATCTGTTGTTCTAAGCTGAAATACGTTAAGGATATCTTCTACTTTCTACAGTTCTTAATATTTCTTTTAAAGGAAATAAGGTCGAATGATGCATCGATTAGGAAAACTGTATTGGAAAATCTCTGAAATGTTTCCGTAGCAGAATTTTCGAAAGCCTACAACACAGAGCAGTTTAATATGAGTAATTATCTATTGACACAGAGCTCTAGTCTGCACTACAAGTACAAGAGTTCACTAGTAATATAAATTTCAATGCAAAATCACTTGGGTCCAAAATATCAGCGTATGCGTTCTCAGCGTAACTAGCCAATCGAAACATACCAATTACCTAGCATTTTTTGGTAAATGGCAGCCTTCCAGCAAAAACCTATGATTTTTTTTTTTAGCGAATCATAATCATCCGCTCTTATCGTGTATAATTTTTGGGTGAATAATAAGTGTCAAATTTGAAGCCGGGAAAAAATGTTTGTAAGAAACGCCTAGGAATTTGTTTGCCTAGGGTTAATGATTGTCTAGCGTTCGAGCTGAAAGACACTAAAAGATATTTTTAAGATACAGTCTTGTCTTTATCGGTGTAGGGTATTCTTGTTGGTCTCGGTTATAAAATATATTGTTTTCATAAATCCACCAAAAGTGCCTTTCGCTTTGCGATGTGTTCCGTTCGTTTTGATGAGTTTTCCTCATCAAACACGCTGGAAGAAAGTTTAATCCTTCGAGTATTTTATCCACAGTAAGCGTTAGCGTTATGAATTTCATCGATTTATAGTTTTCGGTGTATTTTATTACGGATTCCGACATATACCTAGACCACCTTAATTAGACAACTATTTAGAATTCCGGCTGAGCCATGTGTGTGTGTGTGTGTGTGTGTGTGTGTGTGTGTGTGTGTGTGTGTGTGTGCCGTTTCCAGACGATGTTTTGGGGGGTTTAGTTTGTAAGGGTCCAGCATTTTCTCCTATTATCTTTTGGAATTAAAGCTTGGGAGTTAACATGCTCACTATTAAATAATAGTATGGTCTGGTAACTTCCTGTTTCATAAAATTATGTAACTTACATAAGTTTACATCATAATGCTCTTGTCACAGAAATTGTAAAATGCTTTCCCATACTATAAGTAGTTGTCCGTACGTAGTCTTTCGCAAGAGTCCATTCTCGTGTGTATGGGGTTCGCATGGCGTGTTGAAAGGCCGTTCATGTACTACCTTTGCTCTTTTCCAGTTGTAAAACAGGTCACAAGTCTTGCATGTAAACGATCGCAAAGGTGCAAATATAATCTTGCGGAATGGTGTTTCAAGCATTGTAATATTATTTTTTTTCGTGTAACGATATCTTACTGTAAAATTACGAATCCATTGATCTTATACTTGTAAATATTCTTAGAACATTTCTTGTATAATACTATGGTTTTTTGTGCGTTTCTCTTTGTTACGAAAAAGGGCCAGATTTGTACGAATTAATTATTTCAAATTAATCTTTATTAATTCAAGGCTAAAAGAGAAAATAAGTAAGTTCAGGCGCTCTATGTAGTAACTACACGGATAACTATAAACTCAAGTAGGATCAAACATTATATAATAGCAGGTGTGTAGTCGGAATTAAAAATTGGCATATTGTAGTAACTATAAATAGAAACTGAGAGTAAAGAAATTTCCACTCACATGTGCCTTTCTTTTATGCCCTCATACTGCACACAATGAACTAAAGTGGCTCCAATAAATTTACGATATTGCAGCAAACGCATTTCGTGCAGCGTATATACCAACTGCAATTATAGTTTTGCTGTTTCGATGAGTTAAATTAGCTTATTTCACAGCAGAGCACACATTAATGGACATATACGGTATTTTCCTATGTCTCCTTCGTGAATAGCATTGCCACTAAATCTTCTCTTCGGTATTTGTTTCACGCGAACCGAACCTAAGACTGAAAACTAAAACAAGTATATCTACACCTAGATCCCACTCAGCCAAAGGCTATCTGGGGTGTGGACATCCTCATTTGGCCACCTGCCTAACTGGTCATAACCCATTGACCCAAGGGTATATTTTCCTTGCAAGGTAGAAACCACCTACCATTTACGCAAATTTTCAACTACTATCAGTATAAATCCAACCACAATCTGGCCTGGGCAGACCTGCGTCCCCGCCAGACCCTAGCACTCGCATGGTCAAATTCTCAGTGAATTTCAAGCTAGGTCCTTCAGGCCAGTCAGTGCTCCTCCTTTCCATAAACACTTGTGAGTTTTCCCCACCGACCAAAGTAGTTCGTCTCATCCATTACCATACAACGAGAACTTCTTCACTTTGAAATTCCCACGTGGGCCCCAATGGTCTGACCGTAAAGGAGTCGACCAGCCCACAACGAGGAAAATAACCCATCAAAATTGCCCGTGATTCAAGCCCAGTATGTGAGGCAGATACCCCTTTTAGTAAAACATGGAGTAGGGTACATCCAGGAGTTTCCTATGTATGTTGGCTTCAACCATGAAGGTCACCCAGTGGTACCACAAAGAAGAGTGGGCTCCCTTGAGCTAGCAGAGGCTATTCTCTTGAGCATAACTAGCTCTTTCTGCTCCAACAATTCACCATCCAGTGGTATCTTATGTACTAGACGAGCACCTGAAAATCAGCAAGTACTCCGGCCAGCTCCACCTTACTCGCCGGGTAAGATACATCCTTCCAATAAAGTTCGGTCAAGTCAGGAGTGCCCCTTCCACGTATGGCTCCACAAGACCTTATATTTGCCACAGTGGGGTCAGGTGGAGCACACCTTACATCCACTATAGCTTGGTCTCCCACATTTCTGGTTTTCCACCAGGTACACTAACAGAGGTCAGGTAACTAGGGAAACAGTTTGTACCGTGATATATGGCGCTCGACCGCATCGACAAACAGCGAAGTCAGACGCGAGGAGCGTTTCCTTCACGTCAACAACTCCCCAACTAGGACTATAGGCAATCATTCAAGGACAGACCCCAGCGGAGCTGAGGTAAGGACTGCCTAAATCACCTAAATTAAGTCCCCGAACTACTTTACACGCCTTACACCCATTACAGACTGGTTTCCTGATTTCTCCCATCACTGATACAAGCCGAGCTAACAACTGTTTGGACCGAGACACCCAGCCCACCTCTAAACGAGTATCTAGCCCTGACGTATCGATCAAGCCCGCCAAGCAAACGCATCCAGCCAAGAAGGATGAATACTTCCTTTCTGTCGGACAGAGAGGAACGCTCTCATCAGCTATGGCGCCACTGAGAGGCTCACAGTGATACGTACCTTACATCCATTACAGCCTGTTGTCTCGACCTTAAGACATTTACCAGCGTGCAGGTGGGTGCTAAGATTCATAGTTACTCACATATAAGACTGCCGGGAACTAAATACTCCCAAAGGCTTAAGGTCACCAAGCACATTTTCAGAGTGATCGAGACCAAGTAAAAATGAACTAAACATGCCAAATAATTTACTACAACTTGCTCCTAGAGACCCAAAAATTCCCAAAAAGGCTGCTGTTATCGATAAAAACTTTTGCAAATACGTTTACACAGAATAATTATGCTACATACCCAGCGAGGAGTGAAGCCTAACCATGGTTGGCTTGTAAACTCGTTCCCTGTCTCAGACGAATTAATAATTATAATGTATATAAATAAAAGCCAAACAGTTCCTGAATAATGCTGTATGAAGACGCCAACAAGGGTGGAAGCGCCGTATCAACACATTCCATCTGGTGGTAAAGCTTGGCTATAGTTTTGTCGCCGGAGTTGAACAAAGTCAAATGCAGTCCCACTATGGACTATTTCACACAGGGCGTGTAAAAAGTGCGTCTGCACATAGGCGATGACCTGCGCAAACTAACGATTGATGGATTAAATGGAAGCACTCATTGGACGCGAAGGCGGACAGCCACCCGCGCTTGTGGAATTCTGCTTGGTATTTATGTATATGACGAAATGAACTAATAAATGTGTGGCAAAAATCACACAAGAATATATTCTTCCTTACCTGATGCAGAAGTTCATCAATCATGGGATACCCGAAAGTAATTAAAATATTTCACATTGTCCTTTCTCAAGTCGTGAAATAGTGTAGCAAATGCTCCCACTTGGCTTCTTTGTTCTATAAGTGGATGCACCCACACCTTTGTTTTTCTTTGTTTCTTTATGCTAAGGTAAAAAAATGTAACGTAGATGGAGACGATTTGAGATGAAAAGATTTGGGTTGCTCTTAACAACGATGTCTTGAGAGCCGATGAGGGTGAAATGAGGTGAGAATGGAACAGCACCGGAATGTAAGGGCGGGAGAAACGGGAGACCCCCGAGAAAATCCGCCGACCAGTAGCATCGTCCGGCACGATTCCCACTTGAGAAAATCCGTGGGGTGGCCCGGCCGGGGATTGAGCCCGTTTCGTTTGGGGGAGGCAAGCAGTCTAACCGCTCAACCACCGCGGCGCCCTTAAACGGAGACGATAGCGATCCGTACTCATTCACCGCACTGTCAGGAGTGAACAAGAAGCCTGTAGAAGCGCGAAACTTTTCGCACTCTTGTGTGTGAAAGGTTTGGCGGATGCATTCACGCCCGCTCGTAGACGCAAACGCGGTTTTTTCTCGCGCAGGTGTGGACGAAGCCTCACACTCAAACGGAGACAGTTCTGCTCGTGGTGCTGGCCGCGGATGTTGAACAACATGAAGAACGCCTTGTCTACACATACTAAAAAAAACAAATCCATTCAAAGTTTTTTGTGCGGCAAAGAAAACCGCTTCTTTGCGGCTTTATGGTTTACAATTACAAAATATTGTTTTAATTCTGAGAGATAGTTAGAGAAACATACATATATATATATGATGTTAATAAATTTTTCTTTATACCTTTTGGTTTAATGACAATACTAGCTTCCTTCATAGTCAAGAAATAGAAATTATTTGAGCTGAATTTGTTTACAGCAAGGAAAAATTAATTGAAGTAAATTAGGGTGTAAGTAGCATTTTATTGGATTCTGAGTTATGATCTTTGTGCCAAGGCCTATAATATGTAAAAGGATCAATGTACATAACCTGTTTATACAGTTGCTATAGGTGTTGATAGATTACGCATGTCCATGTTGTAAGTGCCATGCTTTCGTCGTATATTATTATCTATGTAACACAGCATTGTTATTTTCTCTATTGCCATTAGCAAACTGTTTTGTTTGCAAGAAATTGCAATGTTTATGAATGCCAATATTTTTTATTGTGCTTCTATTTGTATTGTTCGTTAGGGCATCTAGTAATGAAGGTAGTAGGAAACGGCGTGTAAAAGGCGAAAGAGTTCTACCAGAACAAGATCGCAAGCAGTTCTGAAAAAAATTTAATCCAATAAAGGCGATAATAAGAAAACTGATGGAGTTAAAAAGACGAACTTTATGCAGAAGCACTAATATAATAAGTTTGCGTGTATAATTCGCTGGCAGAGTGTTGTAAAACTGTTTTATTTAGAGCCACCTTTATTTAGCGGAAATATTTACGCAAAGGCTAGACTTCAATATCCTATGTACACACTTTCGCTCTTCATTTGACTCTTGGCCGTTTGTATTTGTGCGAAGACATTCCTTTATATGAGTGAGTCAATCAGAATTAAGTTTCTCCGTTACCGATAATACGTGATTCACGAGCAGACAGACACGACGCGTAGCAATTCAAATGATCCAATCGCGAACGTGGTTCTGAACTGAAGTTAGTTGGAGCGCAACTCTTCCTGAAATATTTTCCCGAAAAACAGGTCTCCTTAGTTAAATTCAAGATGTTGTTTTTACATGTTGGAAATAATGGTGCCGAGTTCACAAAACCCTTTCGCCATTATATAAATTACAGAGTATGGCACTTAGTACATTTTATGTGTTTAGATGTAGGCAATTACAACCAACCATGAGTTGCGATTTCGGATGTAAATAGTACCTTTGTGTACGTAGATTTGATTTTTTGGATACAACAATTGTATGTAGACTAGTTACCTTTCTTTCCATTTATAATCATAGTTGAAAACTGTGATTCTACTAAGTGTTACTTTTTTAAACCCGCTTTCCTCGAAACAGCTTAAATGGCACTTATATCATAATTTACTTAACATATTCAAATGTTCTCTTTATATGATTTGTTTTATGACAATATTAGCTTCCTTCAGTGCCAAGAAATAAAAATTATTTGAGATAATTTTGTTTACAGTATAGAAAGTATACTTCGTGCCAAATAAAACGGTTTAGCGATATTAAAAGTTTTCTGCCATTCATTGTAATTTTCCGTACGTAACTATTGTCGCGATGAAGGCATTCATAAACCAGTGTATACTGTTGTTGCTAAACTGCAACTAAACCAATGTATGTACAGTCATCCTGCAAACTTTAATCTCACCCTATGAAAATAATACAGTCAGGCCTAGTGGTTGTCTGGCGAAGGGCATTAGGCTATTCACATGGGAGTTGTGGATTCGAGTCTCGAAGCCATCCAAGCAAATTTTTGTGAACATATTATTTTTGTAAGATTTGTTACTTCGCTCCTATCTACTAATAACGGTTGTTTTTCAGAGCATAAATTTGCTTTACAGTGTAAGTGATATTGCCACAAAGACACTGTTGAACTCTTGTAACGACGATGCAAGGTTATCATAGTCATTACGATATAGATTTAAAAAACTCTATTTGTGCACTCTAGGCCCAAATCAGTGATATAAATCAGTGAACCTATGCTCACTGAAAGTCAGTTGATGAAACTACTGCCGACTGGCGAATCAAGCAAATTATAGGCTGTTCACAGTAAATTGAACACTTCTGAAAGCCCTGCTTAAAATCTACTTGTAACACGTTGTGTATTCTTCCACCTTATGTAAAATTAATATTGACAGGGACCTCATCACTTTATTCATGCGTTGGTCAAAAGAAACTATGAAATTATTAAGAAAGTATATAGTTTACAAATCTGTTCATTTTTACACTTCGATTCATTAAAAAAACAGAAAGAGAAAGAAATAATTTAAATTTATTAAACATGGTTATCTACACACTTTTTATTTGACGTTAAGATATGTTTATATCAATCGTTACCAACTTTACTGGGCGAATGTCACTCAGTGCGCCCATTAAAATATGTGTATGCTGAGGCAGTAATTATTTCCTAAGGTTCATTTCTAAAGTGCTCGCTTTATCGTGAACAGCCTTTAACTGGGAAGAAGTGACTTATAACAATCAAATTCTGGACTTTCTGTGGGAATAACAAATAAATCAGCGAAATTCAGCCATCATATTATTAAGTTATCTGGCACTGATTATCAGCCGCTATATTTTCACTGATTGGGCTCAATTCTCACAGTTTCAAGTTTAGGGTGTGGCAAGTCTACTTTGCAGTGGTTAATATTTAAACAGCATTTCAATTGCGGTAACAAATTATGTGTTCCAGCAAACGGAACGTTTTTACAACGGCACGACCTGCACGTGGGTGGATGTTAACCTGCTGCGACATCACATCTCCCTGTTGCTGCACGAATGCCAGCAGAGCAGGTTGGTCTACGTTCGGGATGCACTGTTCAGTGTTTCTTTCACAAGCACAATAAGCGGACAAACAAACTATAGGTTATCTGTTCCAGCAAACGGAACGTTTTTACAACGGCACGATCTGCACGTGGGTGGATGTTGACCTGCTGCGACATCACATCTCCCTGTTGCTGCACGAACGCCAGCAGAGCAGGTTGGTCTACGTTCGGGATGCACTGTTCAGTGTTTCTTTCACAAGCACAAGAAGCGGACACACAAACTATAGGTTATGGCCGCGCCCATCATTGTTCCAGGCGTTGGTCCTGAGTCGCCATGCGGAGAGTATCGTCTGCCTGGTCTACACTACACGAGCTGACGGCCATCACCATCAACGACAACACGTCATTGAGAACAACGCTTTGCCCTTTCCGAGTAAGTGAAGTGACTGAAGACGTTTGGATGGCTCTTAACATCGAGGTCTTGAGAGCCGATGAGGGTGAAGCGAGGGAGTAGGGAACAGCGGAATGAAAGGGCGCGGGGTGAGAAAACCCGCTGACCAGCAGCATCGTCTGGCACGATTCCCACGGGTGAAAATCCTGGATCGACTCCGCCGGGAATCGAGCCCGGTTTGCCTAGATTGGTAGGTGAGTAGTCTAACAACTACACCACCGCGGCCCCAATATCGTTAAGTTACGGTTATTTTACAAATTAATTACCGAAATTCAAGTTAATGATGCTTTACGCAAAAATTGTTTTTATTAGTCATTACCAACGTACTTCCTTTCTATATTTTAGTGCATATTAACTATGAAATAAATATTATAACTTATAGGAAAAATATATACGCAAACACTAAAAAGACCACTTGAATACCAACGGACGTATACACAGCTATCATTTCAGACACAACAGTACAAATTTCTCACGTATTGCATTTTCAGAACTTTGATGCTAAAAAGACAAAGATGTTGTGAATAAATTCTATGCCTGAGATATTCGACGAATACTAGGTACTCGATTTCTGATTCTTCAGTTCTTCCACAGCGAAACATACGTATCACAGTGTCTGCTGCCCTCTAGTACTAACACTTACAAAACAAATATGGCATTTCTCATCCTCTTCATTCAAGGATGTTCTTTTTTTTTTTTTTTAATTTCCGATGGCGTATTTTATGTAGCGCTCTGGTTCGTTATTTCTTTTCTCAAACAGCTTATTTGTTGAGTTCAAGAGTTTGTTTACAAAATGTCGGTGCTGGAATTTCTGCAACATTTTTTTTTTTTTATGTAAAATGGATTGCTAACGGTATTAAAATTTCGCACCGACGATAAATAGCGATTTAGAAGTAGATATAACTTTTCGTATTTTTCATCGTTTCACTGCAGCCCGTTCTCACAAACATAAATTGGCACAAATGTCGTATATATGAGAGGATAATGGGGGGGGGGGGGGATGTCTGTTGGTCTTTCGCAAAGTTACGAAATGAAGCAGATTAATTTTAACCACAGTAAAAAATGATGGTTAAAAGAAATTTCTGAAGTAGTTCCCCATGCACAAGGCTACCTTTCTGGAGCACCGAAACAATATATGAATGACATTTAACCCTGAATGTTCAGAAACGTCTATACAGATAGTTCATACTGGTAGCCAAAATATTACATGCGGGCATGCTGAGAATAGCATTTCCAAAAATTATGCATTGCAATGGAATAAAAAAAATACGCTTCCTATTTCCCTATCCATGGCTGATGCAGTTGTAATCGCACAGGACATCGAAATGAAGAAACCGCATGGAGCTATGTTGAAAGCTGTATATTTACAACGTTTGAGTTTAAAGTGAAATATAATTTGTAATGGAAGATTGTGTATTTGATGTTCTAATTACTCTTTTCGGAACGAACTTTTATAATAGCCACGTTCCTCCAAACGGTTTACAAATTACATGAATGACTATATTTTCATGCAATTACACTTATGATGCAAAATTTGAAAGGAAAAGGCTATCATATTTCTACTACTTAAATTTTAATATGGGTTATTGTTTTGGAAAGAAATGTCAATTTGCAAGCAGAAGTCAACCAACCAGGCGTCAAAACTTTCAAAGCAAGCAAATGAAATGTTATTTGACTTTTTTAAAACTTTTGCACTTTAACAACCTGCCAATAAAAATGTATGAGGGTGAATGCATTTTCCAGATTAATATTTCCGGTTATGTCAATGTAATCTCAGTTGAATAATACAAACACAAGAAATTGCAATGTTACATTCCCATCAGGATAATCTTTAAATTGGTATAGTAATTTTTGTTCAAGAAGTAGTTGTTAATGTTTGAGAAGGCCGTTGGCATGGGTAATATAATTTAAATCAATCATTTGTGAAATTAACTTTCAAAAATAAATCGCTGGACGGAACTACGTATAGGCCTACACATTTTACAGTAATGTAGGCATAGGATAAGGAACATTAGTTTACGATTTGTCCTACTAAAGTGCAATGTTTAATCTGGCTCAGTATTTTTATTTTATACGCATTAGAGTAAAAACTGTCCCTCACAAAGGAAAACTATTGCAACTTTACAAGAAGAATATTTGGAAACCTAGCTTCCAAAAATTATTTTGTAGGATACAAAAAAAATTATTTTAAAATGTGCAATGTATACGTTTGTAATAATAAAAATTATATGCTTGACTTCAACTTATATGTGAGTAGTTAAAAAAAAAAAAATGTGTTTCGGGTTATCGAAATCAAGTGTGATGAATACGTAAGCGAGAAGAGAAGGAACAATATTTTGAATTACAGTCACGAAAAGAAAAGAAAAAACTGCCGACACCAACACATGAAACTAGAGGGGATTAACTTAAGCAAGAAAATTCGGAAACCTGTTGGGAGAAATTATGATTTGTGGCTTAGAGGAAGCTTTCACTATAGAATGACACTTCTTCAGGAGGAAAAATGAAAAGGAGGAGACAGCTGGATATTATGATTCGTTCATAAAATATATCTGCAGACAAAGTGATCGTAGCTTGCAAGACAATGACTAGTGGTAGACACCTTCACTACATCCATGGTGTGCTATATTTTATGGGTGGTTCACAGTAAACTGAACTCCTTTAGAAACTTTGTTTAAGACTAACTGTTACACGAGGCTCCACCCGCATGCAATGGAATATAAATAACCGACCACCAACCAGTGCCTACATAAAATATATCTGCAGACAAAGTGATCGTAGCTTGCAAGACAATGACTAGTGGTAGAGACCTTCACTACATCCATGGTGTGCTATATTTTATGGGTGGTTCACAGTAAACTGAACTCATTTAGAAACTTTGTTTAAGACTGTTACATGAGGCTCCACCCGCCTGCAATGGAATATAAATAACCGACCACCAACCAGTGCCTACATAAAATATATCTGCAGACAAAGTGATCGTAGCTTGCAAGACAATGACTAGTGGTAGACACCTTCACTACATCCATGGTGTGCTATATTTTATGGGTGGTTCACAGTAAACTGAACTCATTTAGAAACTTTGTTTAAGACTAACTGTTACACGAGGCTCCACCCGCATGCAATGGAATATAAATAACCGACCACCAACCAGTGCCTACTTAAATGGTTCGTGGCATATTTTATATATTCCCTAAGAAACTGTTTGTTTATCCTGGATTAAAAGTACCCTATTTGCTAATCCAGAATATAGTCAGCTTCTGTACCGAACTTCATCCAAATCCGTCGAGCCGTTACGGCGTGGTTGAGTAACAAACAAACATACAGACTTTCGCATTTATAATACCTATTATTCGGATTAAGATATACGTTCATGCGCACTGAGTATTCATGCATCTGCCTTGGGCCCGATCACTTTATTCGTACGACAGCCAAGCAAAACTTTGAAATAGTTTGAACAGTAAATATTTTACAAATTTTTTTAGTTCATATACGTATATTAATTTTAAAAATGCAGAAAGCCAGATAAATCATTCCAGTATTAACAATTGTTTAACGGGACACTTTTAATTCAACTTTAGGACATGTCACAAATTTCCCTCCATCATTACCAACTTTACTGGGAGCACGAACCTCAGTGTGTACCTCAACATATATGCAGATAGAGGCAGTGACAGATTTCAAAGGTTGATTTCGAAAGTGGTCAGTAAACTGGAATCAGTCTATACAAATTATCAAATTATCAGTATTCGCGCACTCTACCAGCGTAGTCACACATCTGACAATGCCAAAGAATAGTTTATAATTTCATACTTCTCATACAGTTACACATACAAACTTTCGTGAAACGAAACAAAATAATATCTCAAGACTCGCAGAATAAACGAATAATTATAAGTGTAAAATAATATGCACCACAATTAACATGGTTGTTGTTTATATTATCTTTCGTGTATTACACATCAATATTTTATTTTACTTTTTTTTTACTTTTTAATTCTACGGCTCTTTAACAGTTGCACACACATTCAATTTACTATTTCACCTACAATGCCGAATTAAGCATAAAACTAACACACGACATAGTGATATTGCACCCCCCCCTCAGGATACTTTTTAAGTTGGTATAGTAATTCTTGTTTAAAAAATAGTATTTATTGTGTGATAAGGTGGTTGGCATAGGCAATCCAGGTTTAATCAAGCATTTGTGTAATTAACTTTAAAATAAATCTCTGGCCGGAAATATGTATAGGCCTATACATTTTACAGTAATGTAGGCATACGATAAAGTACAATAGTTTACGACTTGTCCTATTAAAGTGCAATATTTTATCTGGCTGCATATTTTGGTCTTATACGTATTAGAGTGACAGCTGTCGCAAACACAGGAACAATATTTTAACTTTACAAGGAGAATACTTGGGAACCCGTTTTCCAAATATTATTTTGTAAGATACAGAAAATTTTAATTTAAAATGTGCGATGCATACGTTTGTAATAAAACAAATTTCTTTATCTTCTTTCTCACACACTGCAGTTCTTTGGAACCATGACTCACGCACATTTTCCAGCATTCGCTACCTCTGATTTCCGTTCTCACCTATCGCTGAACCTGCACAAACTGTCATTTGCGAAACAACACTGTCGAGAGTTCTTCACAAAGAATATTTTTCGCATAATTCATCTTCGCGTACCTTAATAGCTCGTCTCCTACCTCTCCGGTTGATGTATAGGTGGTCACATAACTAGCAGAAAACTACCAATAAAATAACTTAATTTTTGTGCAAAACTGTCGTGAAAAAAGGATACACTATATCTGCTGCTGCCACACGAGATATACCTTACACGAGACACTCACGCATGGCATTTAGTACGAGAGTGCCATTTTGCACGGATTTTGCATGAATCAGGCGTCGTGTTAAAGATGCTTAAGAGCGTCAAATATATGGCTGAGGACGTGTTCAGTGTTCTGCACTAATGGAGCTGCTAGAATATTCGTGCGATGTTATTCCGCTGTTAAATACAATCTTGAATGCACAAGGCAACGGAACAAAAACCGGTGCGCCTCTTTCGCCATGGATGAAAATAAAGATGGAGACCGCACTGCATGTAAACATACTTCGCGCACCGTAACCATACTAGGTGAACAAAAATATTTTAATGTAAGTATGTACGTTGTATACGTAACCTAACTCAACCAATCTGAAAATCACACACAAATACATCTTCTACATATTGTCTATTTGTGATTTCTTTACACTTTATTAATCAAACACATTAAATAGCAACCCACGTGTGACATGCATGGTTGTGTCCTAAATATATTATGTATGGTAAGCCTTTTATAATTGTCTAAACATAAAATTAACTTATTTTTGGTAATTTTTTACTTACATTTCGTTTATAAATTAATATATTCCTTTTATATCCATTATGAATAAAGACAGAGATAAAATATGTGTGCTTGTAATGCCTAGTAAGAAATATTTATTTTGCAAAATGTTATTGCTCTGAGAGCGCCCGAATGCGATGCGTTGGCCTTCTGATGTAATTTTCTAAGCTTTTTTTGTATGAGGCGGAGGAATATCCTGGTATAGGCTGTTCACGGTTAAATGAGCACTTTCGAAAGCACTGCTCAAGATCTACTTGCATGTTCGTTGTGTATTTTCCGCCTCATGTAACATTAGAATTGCCATGGGCCTCATTTCTTAATTCATGTGTTGGTCAGGTGAATCTGTGAAATTATTGGAAAATAAAATGTTATACAAATCTGATATTTTAATACTTCAATGCATTAAGAAAAACAGAAAGAAAAAGAAATAATTTAATTAAACCCAAATGGGTTAACTAACACTTTTTATTCGACGTTAAGATATGGAACTACTTTCCATCAATCGTTACCAACCTTAATGGACGCATGCTACTCAGTGTGCCCGTTAAAATACATGACGTTAGCATCAGTGACTTTTTTATTAGGTTGATTTCAAAAGTATTCACTTTATCGTGAATAGCCTTTATAAGCTGTTCACGGTAAAGTGAGCACTTCTGAGGCTCTAGTTACTTTTTCCTTTCACCCATTACTTATCCTTTAACCAAATTTTAAAATAAATACTGCCGTGCAAGTAATAAACACATTGTATCTCTTCCACTGCACTAGGAAGTTTACGTCTAATGCTAAAATAAAGTATATTCATTGACAATTATTCTATAAGAGAGTCCTTCAAAAGTGCTCGTTTTACGGTGAATAACCTATAGTAAAACTTTTCCAGTGCTTCAGAAAAGTTTTAAGTAACCATGAATGCAGTATAGACGTAAGCCTGCACTAATTCATGACTTCGTTGTACTTATTTGAGCTTACTAGCGTAACTTGAAGTACGCTCCCGACAGGATTCTGCACCAACGTGACGTCAGCTCGCGAAATAGTGGCGCACCAGGCCACGTGCAGTTGATGTGCGAGATTGCTGGCAGGAAGTCGAGTGACGTATGATTTACACAACTGCGTCTCCAGACAGGTAACGGAACGAATTGTATTGCGCATTTTGCGCGTTGCAGAGAGGTGACGAAATACGACCCGAGTACGACGCGCAAGGGTTGAGAAAGGAAGACGAAGAGCGATGGCCAACGTTACGTTGATATGCTCGCCGCACGACGGCACCACGAGCTAACGAATACAATCGGATCGATTCAGGAATGTAACTGCAAAAACGCGGAGAACATCTCTCGTGATTTCTTTCCTTCACTTTTGAAAATTTTCCGTATATTCACGGATATTCCAACGGAAATGTAGAACTACAGGTAATATACAGAAACAGGATCCGCAATGACTACAAACGAATATGCGCTCCGTAAAAACAAAATACGTAATATCTCCGTATTTTTTACAGCTTCAGGATTTGGGTACTTACAATACCGAAACTATACGAAGCTTTAATCGCCACTGTAACAAGATAACTTCCGTTTCTGCCGCAGTTCACGATAAAGTGAGCAATTTTGAAATCAACCTTAGAAAAAAGTCACTGCCCCTGCATGTATATATTTTAAAGGGCTCACTGAGAGGCTTGAGCCCAGTAAATTCGGTAACGATATATGGGAAGTAGTTCCATATTTTAACGTCGAATAAAAAGGGTTAGCTGAATATTTGTGATTACTTAAATTATTTATTTCGCTTTCGGTTTGTTTTAATAAATCGAAGGTTCAAAAATGAGCAGGTTTTGTTAAATAATTACTTTTCTAATAATTTCACAATTTCAGTTGACCGAGGCGCAAATAAAGTGATGAGGCCCATGAAAATGTTAATTTTACATAAGGCGGAAGAATACCCAAGGTGCATACAAGTAGCTCTTACGCAGAACTTTCAGAAATGCTCATTTTACCTTCAGCAGCGTTTATTAAAATCATTTACATTTATTCCTTTAAACATTAAAAATAACTGTCAGGTTTCCTTAACAAATGAGCATCGAAAATTACCAGAAACTGCATTAGTTGGATATGCTACAGTTCTAGAAATGCGAGTTGTTAGCCTTCTCCGAAGGAAAAATAGGCTTACGCAATCACCCGAATTTCTGTCTGGAATGGATGTCCCCCATCCTTTCCCGAATAACTTTTGAACCCGTCAACCGAATTTGGCTAAACTCGGCCCACACATAGTATTTAATAACTACGTCAGACTTCTGTAGTTTTCAATCACATCGTATAAGACTAATTATTTTCAAAATGGGGGGGAAAGTTAAAATTTAATTAATTATGTTATATATCTCGGGAACAATTTAACCGATTTAAACCAAATTCGATACGTCGAAAGTAAATGATGTATGAATTCAATTTAGAAAGCGATTACGTTATGTCACCATTTCGGAAGATAGTGCTACATGATGAAATAATCTTTTACATTATATCTCGAGGAATGCAAAACCGATTACTGCAAAATTTGACATATAACTGTTGCTATTTTAGGTTATATCAATATATGAAATTTAAGTGGGAAGGCATTTATTTTAATATAAATATTTTCGGTTCACTCGCTTTAGCCTATCTACCATAGACCCACCATTTGACCAAATTCGACCATACTTGTTATGCTGAAATTGTCCATTAAACCACCAAATATGTCAATTTAGAACATCTTTTGTCCGCCATTTTGTAAAATAGCGTGACGTGAATAATAATGATTTTAGGTGAAGTTTCAGGAAAAATAAACAGATTCTTACATAATTTGGCAGTAAAATGATACTGCGGTTGCTCATGTAAACTAATATGTTTTAGTGAGTCAGACAATTATTTTCTGAATGGTGGCCATATAAACAACATTTTATATTACTATGCTATAACTCCAAAACCATGCAACAATTTTCAAAATAACCTTTGTATGCTAGCATTATTTATGTATTACAACCAACAAAATCGTTTACCGAGATGCTCTTTCCTGCAGAATTTTCTACGGTAGTTCTACATTAATAAATCAAGTTGTGTCATATATCAGGAAACAAGCAACCGATTTACTCCAAACTTCGCCAACAAGTAGAACTACAGTAGGTCATGTAAACTGACATGTTTTAAATAGTGCAGGCACTTATTTTTAAAATGGTGGCAATATAAGTAGTTTAGCTTAGTATTCTATACATAAATCCATGTGACAAATTTCAACTTAACTTTGTATGCTCACAGAATCTTTGAAATATAATGAAATGTGTCTAAACACAGTCTCTATAGTCCGCTATTTTATAAGATTATACCACATGAATAAATAATGTTATGTTACGTTTCGGGAAACAATCAACCGATTTCTACTTAAGTTTGGAAACAGGCACTAATGTGGTAGGTCATGTAAATTGATAGGCTGTGTTTTAAGAGGATCAGACATTTATTTTCAAAATAGTTGCAATAAATACATTTTAGCATAGTATGCTAAATCTACGAAACAATGTAACACATTTCAACTTAACTTTGTATGATGGCAGTATTTTTGCAAATATCAAATGAGCTAGTAATTAAACTCATTTGCCAGCTACAATATCTACCAAAAAGTAATTGGGCACCCGTGAAGATAGGTAATTCAGTACGTCAGTTGACTTGTGTTTCACGGCCTTCGGCGTAGGACCGCTGGTGTTTGTCCGTGGTAGCATGAACACAGAGGCCTATTGTAACATTCTGGATAATGAAATGCTGCCAAAATTGTGGCGTTTTTACGGAATATACACGTGTTATTTCCAGGATGACAATGCCAGGTGACATGTTCAAGGGATACTATGCAGTGGTACGCCGACAACAATGTTCGCTGATTGAACTGGCCCGTCCACAGCTCCGACCTCAACCCTATAGAACATCTTTGGGACGAATTGGGTCGCTGGGCGAGGGCTCGTCAGGCGCGGCCAAAATCCATTACTCAGCTCATGGAATGGTTACAAGAGGAATGGCAACGAATCGCCGTGGATGTCCTGCAAACACTCATAGAGAGCGTGCCAGACAGGGTGGCTGCTGTTATAGCTGCAAGAGGTGGCCCTACGAGATTCTAACGGCGCAAACATTGTGGACAGGTGCCCAATTACTTTTTGGTAGATAGTATATTTTAGATGATAGCGCCAAATGAAAAATAAAGCTTTTGTGTACTACATCAGGAAAAATTAACTGAAGGTTACAAGTAGCAGTATATATGACAAACATAGAATGTGCCAATGCATAACTGTTTTCCTTCTCTATTAATGAAGATAGCACCACATGAGAAAATTGAACTCTTATGCCATATGACATGGACCAACCAACTAATTCCCACCAAATTTTTCACACAAGTACCTAGTGCTACAGTAGGCCATGTAAACTTAATTTTTTTTTTAACGGATCATGCACTAGTTTTCAAAATCATGTCCGTGTAAACATTTGAGGTCGGTAAACTTAGTCCACGAAAACGTTAGACTGAATACAACCAAAGTTGATATTCCAAATCCTACGTCCATAATGCAGTTAGTACCACGTGAGCTTACAGTACAATGCGTTCTGGGTTCGAGTTCCGGATAAGGCAAGTGTGTATTCGTAATTATCTCACTAGTAGGCTCATTATAAGATATTTACGGTAAAATGAGCACTTTTGAAAGTCCTGCTTAAGATCTACTTGTATGCACGTTGTGTGTTATCCCGCTAAGTAAAATTAACATTGCCATTGGCCTCATCATTTTATTCATGCGTCGGACAAGTAAAACAGTGAAATGATTACAAAAGTAAATATTTTACAAATATTCTAATTTTTATACTTCGATGCATTAAAAAAAACAGAAAGGGAAAGAAAAAATTGAAGTTATCACAAATGGTTACCTAACACTATTTATTCGACGTTAAGCTATTGAACAACTTTTCCTTCGGCGTTACCAATTTTACTGGGATCATGTAACTCAGTGCGGCCATTATAATAAATTATAGGCAGGAGCGGTGACTTTTTTCTAAGGTTGATCTCACAAGTACTCACTTTATCGTGAATAGCCTGTAGTCCAATTACGCGCACTTCATTCATAAATGTAGTAATTTCACATCTATGCTGCAACCAATGAAGAAACGACGCCGGCTGGAGTACATACAGCACTGTGAAGTTTAGCGTGCTGCCAAATAATAACGGGTATCATGCAGGTCTCGACAGATTAGTAAACCGAGGCGAAAAGGCGTGATAGTTCTTTCGATGTGGGCGTAGCCATTCGGTGACAGGCTGGGTGACGCTCTGGAGCGGGCTTCACGTTTGATTGGTAGGGACATGCAAAATTAGGGTTATTATTTGGCATCAGGCTGAACTTCACAGTACTTTATATATCGGAGCCGGCGTCGTTATCCATTGGCTGCTACATAGATATGAAGATACTCTCTCTCTCTCTGACTGACCTACACATGATTGGGGCCTACGTTTACGAAGTTTTCCTTTATTGGTGCAGAGTCACCCAGGGCGAGTCACATAAAGTATGGTCCCAAGGACAAACGTATTGCAAAGGTACGTGTGTTTCAAGTTTAACATGTCCCCAAATAATAAAGCGAATTTTGCAGGTCTCTACTGATTGGATAATGAGTGCTGCCAAAGTGTCCCTGTTGACTGGGCTGTCAGCTGCTGAGTAAGTTACCAGTCGCTGATGGATGAAGTGCGTCCCGACATTTTGCTGGCAAGTGACGCCGTTTTGCTGGCGCAAGGCGACGGGTGTTCCTGGAATAAGCTGGAGTTTTGCCTCTGTAATCTCAAGTGTTCTGTGTCCGCGGCAAAGAGGTTTATAAAAGTCAGCATCTCCCGGGCACATTGAGAGAGAGAGGTTTTGTTGAATCAAGGAAAGTTTGTTTGGAGCAACCACATTAATTGTTTTTTTAGGGGCGATGTAATATTTCTTTGTTGAAACCATCGTATTATTTTGTTGTTCTTGTTCGGTTGCTCCAAACAAAGATTTGGTTGTTGCAACTAGATATTTGTTTGGCTGTACGTACATTAATAAGTGTATGTTAATATGAAAACATTTGAAGCAGGACCGATATTCGATCCTACGCTCTAAGAAATTATTCGGAAATTTACCATACCAGTGTAGACCTATACGGTTAGTGAGAAAGTGGGAATGGTAATTTTTTCCCTTATACATACATTAATTTTAGCGTTCCTACATTTGATCAGGAAACACTCAAATGCGTAGGGATGATCCCAACTTTGTATAGTAGCGACGCTAAATATTCCTATATATGTAGGTTGATGTGTGGTATTATTTCCATAGTGTGTAGACTATAGTTTAAATACTTCCATTATGGTTTAGGAAGTTTAACAGCAAAATGATTTACAGTGTAGTTTAGATGCACCGAGCACGACACCATAACAACCTTAGCTAATGTGATTAGCAACATGGTGGATATGTTTCAATTACATACATTTAAATACTGGTCAATGATCGCAAAAGAATACATATTTCAAGTTTCACAGCTTTACTTTTTATTTACTGTTCATCTTATTTTACTACGATGTTTAAACCATTATTAGGCATCAATAAATTCAATAACAAACACTGTTATTGCCCTAATTGTCACAAAAAGTGCAAATAAACTCTCCAGCTGTATTTTCGAACGAAGTCTATCAAATGTTTGGCCAGACAAATAAATACAGTTCATTCTACTAAATTTTTTTGGACAGTCTAATTTCTCTTCGCCTAACACAGAGGCTTGACTAATTCAAGCGTTAGTTCTATTATATGAACAAAACAAAACTGTTGCTTTCAATTTTTGTTTACTCAACCAAATTATTTTTTCAGGCAGCTTAATTTATTTTTGGCCCCATACAAACAACTGTTATAAAGTGATCAGGCCTTAGCTAGACGGCCTGCCTGATCACACCTCCACACGTTGGACCAGGGCACGAGCGTGGTTGGAGTAATACCTTACGAGAGGCAATTGCAGAAACCCCCTCTACCGCCCAGTAAACGGGGCCGAAAATATTAAAACACGCGCCCGATATAGGCCAGCGTAACACTGGGAGAAGCGTCTTTTGTCATCGGGGCAGCGGACGAAGAATATGTGGAGATGGGTATGTCCCGCCGTCGTTAACAACCTCTTAGAATCAGTCTCCGGCAACATTAACAAGGTGGGGACTTTCCGATAAGATTGTAATTGGAGGACCGTACGTTAATAAAACTTGACATAATTAATTAGCATCTTGGTAATACATTTAAGCTTCCCCGATCAATACTCACGTAAATAATTATTGAATAAACCTTATATTGAATACAATAAACCCCATCTTGTACTGTTGTGCTTTGCCTTATCATGACTCATTATTTAGCTACGCCCGTAGCCCCCTTCAGGTATGAGTTAACTGCAAATCAATTTTTAACAATGGTATCTTCCTCCCCGGCCACGCTTGAGTGAAGGGAAATTTTGATAGTTTCTAGCCTGATGGTGGACTTGTCAGATTCCTACACAGTCAAGACAGTTTTGAAGCGCAAGGTAGAGCATTTCTAACGTGAATAAATTCAAGCTGCGGTGGTGAAGGGCTAGACATGGCATTTTTGTTGATGCATCAGCTGGCGGGGACCTGGACTTGTCGAGGTCGCACAAAAACAGGGAGACGTGAAAGCTTCAAAAAAGTGCAGTGAAAAGTTAGAAACACCACAATATGACCACAGTACCAGAGACACGGCTAGGACTCCCGACTTTGAGGGGCCGCGGTTGTGTAGCGGTCAGAATACTCGCCTCCCACCTAGGCGAAACGGGTTCGATTCCCGGCGGGGTCGCTCCCGGATTTTCGCGTGTGAGAATCGTGCCGGACGATGCTGCTGGTCTGCGGGTTTTCTCGTGCATCTCTGGTTTCCTCGTCTTTGCATTCTAGCGCTGTTCCATACTCACTTCGCTTCACCCTCATCGGCTCCCAAGATCTCGATGTTAAGAGCCTCCCAAATCACTTCACTCAACTCCACTCAGCTCCGGACTTTGACTGAGTGGGATGTTGGGGAGTGTTTTACTCTCGAGCCTTCAGACTTTGACTGAGAGATCTGTTGGGGAGAATTTTCTTTCGAGCCTCCAGATTTTGACTAAGTGGAGCGCTGGTAGTTACTTTACTCTCGAGTTTTCAGAGTTTGATTACGGGGAGGGTTTCATAATCGAGCTTCCAGACTTTGACTGAGTGATGCGTTGGTAAGAATATTACTCTCGATTCTGCAGAATATGGCTGAGTGGAGTGTTGGAGAGTACTTTACTTACGAGCTTCCATACTTCAACTGCGTGGATGGAAAACTTTATTACTCTCCAGCCTCTACGGGACCGATGGACCATTTTAAGAGGGAGCGACTTACGGCGGCAGTTGGTTGAAATTTGAAATATAGAGTGTAGATTAGGTTTGATCTGATACAATGCAAACGATAGCCCTTGGGCAAAATAAAGCCATACCTTTCATTACCAACTTCTAAAACGAGCGAGGTGGCGCACTGGACTCGCATTCGGGAGGGCCCGGGCTCGATTCCCGGTCCGGCCATCCTGATTTCGATTTCCTATGGTTTCCCGAAATCACTCCGGGCGAATGCTAGGATGGGTCCTTAACAAACGTCATAGCCGATTCCTTCTCAGTCCTTCCCCAATTGCTTTTCCCTGTGATACTTGCACCTCGCTGTCGACGAGACGTTAAGCCCAACTACCTACCTACCAACAGTTAAGAGGAGTTATTTTACAGCGTGATTGGAAGATCAGTGTTAAGTTGGATTGAAGAGATGTCACGGAAGGAAAGGCAGTGATCTGTAAGAGTAAAGGGGGCCTTCAGGAGAGCAGAATTAACGGGCAAACCAGCTCGAGCACTTCCGTTAGTGTCGTCGGAGGGTGAGTTCATGCCTGGTGTGGAGGGAGGCGGTGTGGGAAAGCCGGCAAGACGGTGGCCGGCGCAGGTATAAGACGTGACCCGCGCCGCTTTGCGCCATTCAGCGGGGCGAGGTAAAAGGGGTCGTCGCGAACCAGTCCCGCGGGGCGAGAGAGTGGACGCTGCCCGGCAGGAAACTGGTCAGGGCAGGACAGGTTTTTCCTCGGGCTGCCCCGCGCGCGTCTTGTGTGGGAAAGTCGCGGGTCCCGGGCCCGTTTTCGGGTCCCGCCGCCGGCTTCAGGGGTCATCGCCACGAACCCGCCCCGTCCCGCGCACGGATTACCGTTACAGCACCGCGCCCGTCGCCCTCCGCCGCTTCCTCTCCAGCTCGCGCCCTATTACTCTCGTCTGACGGCTGTTCACGATCAAATGAGCACTTTTGAAATGAACATTAGAAAGTAGTCACTGCCCATACCTACATATATTTCAATGGGTGCACTGAGTGATATGTGTCCAGTAAAGTTGGCTACGATAGATTTGAAGTACTTAGTTCCACATCTTAAAGTCGAATAAAAAGTATTAGGTAACTATTTCTCATAACTTAAATTATCTCTTTAGCCATCTGTTTTTTTTAATGCATCGAAGTGTAAAAAATGAGCACATTAAAAAAATATTTACTTTTCTAAAAATTTACAGTTTCATTTGTTCGGCACATAAATAAAGTGATGAGCCCATGAAAATGTTAATATTTCATAAAGTGGAATAATACACAACGTGTATACATGTTGATCTTAAGCAGGGGCTTCAAAAGTGCTAATTTTCCGTGCACAGCCTATAAGGATTATTGCAGTAATAGCCTACCCACGGTTACTTCCAATTGTTCTAAAGCCCTGCTAGAGTTCCGCATTCACTATATTCCTCGAGTTTAACTGTGCTGACACCAGGCGCTTCATGATTATTACAATTCCTGTTTCTGCCTTCTAAAGGCTGCTCACGATTAAGTGAGCTCTTTTGATATCAACCTTCGAAAAAAGTCATTGCGCCTGCCTGCACGAGCGCGATGAGTGGCATGTGCCCAGTAAAGTTGGTAACGATGGCTGGAAAGTAGTTCCATATCTTATCGTCGAATTAGAAGTGTTTGGTAACAATTTGTGATAACTTAAAAAATTTCTTTCCCTTTCTGTTTTATTTTATGCGTCGAGATATAAAAATTACCAGATTTGTACAATATTTACTTTCTAATAATTTCACAGTTTCACCTGACCGACGCAAGCATAAAATCATGACGTCCATGGCCATGTTAATTTTACATAAGGCGGAAGAATACAGAACGTGCATACAAATAGATCTTAAGCAGTTCTTCCAAAAGTGCTCATTTAACCGTGAACAGCAAATGGTACCGGATTTATTGCAAAACATATTTTACAAAAAAATCATAGACTGCTACAAATCAAGAACATGCAACAATTTCCTTGTATTAAACAATTTTTAAACTTTGCAGTAATATTTCATACTTTTGTTTCAAAGATTCCTTTAAGGTATTCGCGGTACCTTATTTCAGTATGAATCATCTCATTTCTGTGAGTTAGCTTATATTTTTGTACGTCCCAAGACTGTTATTGACAAGACATTGTGAAAAAAAAAAAATGCAGGCCGTATAAAATTATTTTTGTTCGAGGAAGTAGTACTCGCGTGTAAGTCGCCAAACTTTTGGTACAAATATAAAATAATGCTTTTTTCATTGACCAGACCCCTTATGATGGTTATGTACTAAAATATTATCTCAGACATTGTTATTTGCCCGGTTACGACTATCTCAGTAAATAAATGACCTGGTAGTTATATAATTTGCCAGAGAAAGTAAAAATCAATAATCAGAGTTTTTATGGGTTTCCTTCAGTTACATTAAGTGCAGCCTGCTCAGTTTCCTTCATGAGTTTGTAGTTAAATACGTAGGCTTTAATCATGCGTGGTTATAGATATAGTGTGCATAGTAAATCGCAACAGCGTAGATGTTGCAAACCAGCTCAGCGACTTTTCGCGTTAGGGTGACGATGCGCTAGATGCGCGTGTTGGTAACGCCGTTATCGCTGCCTCGCTTATGGGTCTTGAGCGCGCGAAACAGCTCCAGGTAAATAAAATTCTAAGAGCTTAAAATTACAGTTTTTTTTTTTTTTTTAGCGTTGGACATTCTTTCCCATTGTAATGTTAAATAATATGCTGTCTGAAGAAAGCAAAACAAAATGACATTTTTTTATTTAAAAAATAAATGTTTATGTTTATTTCATACTAATATTTCAGCCACAAAGTGAAAGCATATATTTTATTATCTTACGAAGCATTCTCTCTAGTTTCGACTACTTTCCCGTTTTCAGTTGATATTAAGGAAAACTGCCGATTTTTCAAGTATGTGATCTGCCCCGGAATTTATCACGTATTTTTCGAAATCGCAGATGTTAAAACACTGTTAAATAAATTATATTTCATTCACTATCTGCTTGGCAGTGGAAACATTTTACGCGTGGTTCAGATTGGGAAAATTTCAATGTTACGCCGTGTTGAATGACAAAACTATCGCGTTGTATATTCGCGAGGGCAATAGTGTGTGCATATTTGAACGTCTGCACTAGAAACGTGTGCGAGAAAACTACATTTGTAATGCGGTAGAACAAGTTTTAGATACCAGAGTATTTAGCATCAGAAATTAACGTTCGAGTCAGATCATTTTGTATGAAAAATTACACCAACTACGTAAGTAGCACGTTCATCATACTCTTACGCTACGGAATGTATAAGTGAGAATATATTGATTAAATTACATAAGTTGTCACGTACTTTCTCTCCTTTAATTACATAAAAATTAATTCTGAGAATGTTTATAATTATTTTGAAAATATATGTCTTAAATATATACATGATTATAAGTGTGTAAAGTATGCTTCTGTCCACAAAAACATGTTTCAAAGATTAAGAAAAATCATTTCTCTGAAATGGTAACACTGTCAGCATTTGTATGTAGTAAATAAATGTATGACACGCAGAAAGCAGCAAGAAACATTGTAAAACCAGTGTCTCATCGAAACACGCAAAAAACGTACAATATTTCACTTTTTTTTTGCATTTCCTCATCATCCCGTGACTTCTATCTCTGGGTATTAAAATTTTCATACCCATCTACATGCCTAAAATAATACCGGAACTTCTTCTTAATTGCTGTTGTACCCAATGTGTCAGACATAAAAACGACGGGCGCTTCAGAAACTGTATCAAGCATAACAAATTCGTTTCTGGGAAAATTACGGGATGTGTTGAAAGTATTTGTCCTGCAAAAAATAAAACAAATGTCAATGTACAGAATCTGACGCATGTCGGAATTAAACTTTGTTACAAGACGAGTATTACGTATAAAAAACGACAGTGAGGTAGCCTAACACTATATGTACAACACATTTCACCACTTCCCGGGCATGTATTGTGAATATGGGTAAAAAAAATATAAAGTAAATAATTAAGAACTTACGTTGAGTTGCGGCACTTTAAATCACCACTGCACTTGTATAAGCTCAGCAGAACCTGCGAACAGAATCAAACCATGAAACTTCAGAAGCAGTCAACGAAAGGATTTATAAACATAAATTGAACAATCTTTAAGATTTATCTTGTCAGTATTTTAGAACCAATATTTCACACAACGATATTAAAATTCCTATTAATATATCAACAAACATTATTTCCCTTATATATAAAAGTGTACTATTTGTAAATTTTCCTTTCAGTGCACATTATCGGAAATTGAACCAGATTTAATCTTTATTTTCTCGTGTAAGATGTGTATATATATTTATAAATTTGAATCCGTATTTAGACATAAGGAAGTGTGCATAAAAACGCTCATATTTCTCGTTATAGGCAAACATTTTCTCTGTCTACTTTATTTATACTAATGTACAGTACATTTCACCATCTTATTTAATTTGTAAAACTTATGAAGTTTTCAAGTTACAAATACGTTTAACTTTGAAGACACTTATATAAGTGAAAAATGAAAGGGATCCATCACCTAAAATGTGTCAACTGGTCCTTTGATAACTTAGATTTGCATAAGTTACGGATTTGAGTATGTTATTTATTTCGTATATAATGAACTTGCAGTTAACTTCACATAATTTCATTCACATTTAGACATTATCTTTATTCTTTCTACCAACATCTACCACCAAATCGGAGGAAAGAATGCTTGGGTCAAATTCACTTCTAATAAACGATAAGATAATATTCTCTCGGGACATTTGTAGGTCGTGTACTAGACTTGACTGATCGACATGTTACGTTTCCCGACCACTACTAAATACATAATAATTATTCGTAGAGTTTGAAGTTTCACCACAGCCTGTGCCGTCGTACTGTGAGGGTTATAGCTCTCAACTGGTATTCACTACCGGTGTTTTTTTTTTAACTGGTTAAGTGTCACAGCTGCATCCACAAATGTACGTTCAAAAACATCAAAACTGGATCACTCTGTGGGTTCCTTCGCCAGTAATTCCCATTAGTGAGGCGCATGCCTATTAGTGAGGCACCGATTCGATCAGCAGCGAACCGGTTAGTTTGCCGCTGAGGACGACAGTTTCGATAGGGCGTATTCAATTCATCTCTGCTCCGTTATTGGTGTTATTACCTCACTGCAGTGCTGATCTTTGTTTCTCCTTGCGAGTTTCACCGGGGCGATGCTGAACGATAACTTTCTTTCATTCGCTAGCCGGCATCTGGCAGACATGTTCTAGGGTAGTTCTTAACTTATTTTAGCTTCGTTCACCCTGGTTCAAGAAATTCTAGAAAACTTACTGAACTCTTACAGACGTTTTTAACTTTTATAGATCACAGAAATAATACCTCACGAGTCGGGAACTTACCTTATACGCATTTCAGTATATTTTGAGCAAACGCTACCACAAACGTATGTCAAAAAAAGGAATTTTTCGTGCTTTCTCACTGCACGAACATGATCTGATATGGTAAATCGGGAAGCGATTTCTTAGAGTATAGGTTTTAAAAAAACTCGTTTTTACCTACGGAAATTGGAGGCCAGGGAGTTTACAAAGGTCCAAAAATAACCTTAACCACTTCCAAAGAAAACGGCATTTCTTGCAACTTGGAAGTACTGATATTTACGAGACATAGAAAATACTTACGAATTATTGGAGTCAATAGCATGAGAAAAAAACACAATGGAAGTTTACCGGGATTCACTCTCAGATATTCGCCCAATGAAAGATGAAAATTTTTGGCATGATTTGAGTCACAAACCAAATCACGGCAATGTTAAACATATTTTACTGAACTATAAAAATATAGCTAACATTTTCGCACCTCAGAGTTAGCGAAAGATAAAATGTTGATGTGTCGGGCACTTGTAAAGTACAAGTGACATACACACTAAATCAGAATCAGTGAGAATTTCACTGTTTCAAACAGTCAACAGTACCCGACTAATTCAAAAGTCACGTCAGTCAATATAAATGATGAACCTGCGAAAAAATACCAGATTTCCTTCACTTATTGATTCAGTGACAATTTCCAATGAATCATCAGTCCTTTTTTTTTCACTGTTTTTCAGAGGTTTGTTTTTTAACTGATGGATCAATTAAATAGCGTGTAAAAATGGCCGCCAAACAACGTATATCAAGTGAAATAACAACGAAGAAACTAATAAAACCAGTACAAAATTATTTCTGAAATGTGTTTCGTCTTTCAAAACACCATTATTGGACGTAATATGAACATTCAGCATTTCATTCCGTTTTTACCCATTTCATTTCGTTTTTATGTAATCATCACAGCGCTCTGTTTAAGGTTTAAACTGCTTATAACGTGGCAAAGAGAGTGCACTCATATATGCTATTCGTTTCAACAATCCTAACGGTACTAATTAAACCGAAAACGAAAAGTATTACAATTTAAATATTCACGATTTTGTTAAGACTATAGGAGATATAGTTTCCTCAGATTTTCCAACTCGACTTGATAGCGCAGATGAAATGTTGCGGCGTAACAGCGAAGGGGTAAACGTGTATTTTTTTCAATCCCGGCCAAATCCAAAATTTTTCATAATTATTTAAAGTACCTTAGATTGCGCAATATAAATAGTAAACTATCGTATATATGTTTACTTCACGTAATTATTTGACTAAATTCAATAAAAACAATATTTAATTCGCCACTGCAGTCGGCTGTCACTTATTCAATCAGGGAAATTGTTTCACGTCACTAATTCAATAAGTGAATTTTTTTCACTGAAACAATCACTGATACTATGTGGAGCCATTTTCACTGATTAGAGTGGTTGAATTTCACTGCTAATCACTGGTTTCCCACTTATTCGAAGTTAGAGTGTATTTCTTACTATAGAGGTTAATTATTTGCTCCTTTTTTTTTTTTTTATTTTTAGGAGTGTAAAAATTTATAGTCTCTATTGCATCAGCTTTTTTTTCAGCTTGAAAGTTTACGAATTATTCCTGGCACTAGCTGTAAAATCAATCGGATGAAATACGATCCAATTCGTCGCAATAATGGGATTATCTGAAAGCTGGATGAATTCATTGATAAATTCGGAAATTTCAACTACCAACTATAACGAGTCAGCTTTCACTGATTTCCAGCGGAACACTTTTAGCTAGATTTACTGATGTGATTTTTACTACCTTCGAGTGTAAAAAAGCTTTTTTTTATTTTGGCTAAATCTAGGGTGTCTAGATTAGTCTTTTGAGCAGAGCTGGAATTTTTTTTTTTTTTTTTTTTTTTTTTTTATCCGCGCATAAAATTTTGTGCTACGTGATTCACTAACATGTCTATACAGTTTACTAGATACCTACTGTATTTTGTAGTCTTCTCACGTATCGGGTTTTCCCCGAAATTTTAAAACAATTTTTCATTGCGCGTGTATTATCGCACGAAGGTAACAAACGTGTCGAGTACTCTCTCTCCCTGATGTACACGTATGAAATATTTTAAGTTACTTGACGTTCGCAAATGCTTATTAGATGTTTACAGACGATGTCGTTAATTAAAATCTCACGTAATAAGTAGGAGCCAACTGGTTAAAAAATGACCTTTGAACCGTGAGATTCACAGCAGTTCAATATAAATCCCCGTTCATTCCATAGCTTGAAATGAAATAGACTGAATTTCTACTTCTGCTCATGGCCTCAACGTAAGATCAGGAATTGCCTCAATAACTTTGAAAATTGCCTACTAAAGCTGTAACGTGGAATTTGCTTTCTTTTGGTTATGCAAAAAAACAGGAACTTTTACAAAAAACTGGTTTTATCGCATTACATCTTGCTCAGGCCCATTGTAGTAACACTTACTGTAGAATTTCGCCGGTTTCCCGTGGCGCAGTCAGGGTGGGGTAGGTCCTGTGATCGAATCCCAGGTAAGGCATGGGTGTTAGTTTACGTTAGGCCATAAGTTAGTTTGTAAGTGGCCCACTGATAAGCCTTTAGGCATAATACCGGGAGACATTAATAAGACCTATCCAATCCAACTTAGATTGTTATGCCCGAGTGTAACTCAGGTTTTACAATAGAAAGAAAGTTTTCTGACACTGAAGAAAAAATTCGCACTGAATGCGCTATCATTGTTCCAGTAGAGCATGTCAGGATCATAAAGGAACTTTTTAGCACATACAGTAATTATCGTGAGTACGTAAAACAGTATTTTACAAACGCTGTTCACGATAAAATAAGCACTTTTGAAATCAACCTTATAAAATAATCACTGCTCCTGCCTGCATATATTTTAACAGGCGCACTGAGGGACATGCGCCTAGTTAAGCTGGTAACCATGGAAGGAAATTAGTTCCATATCTTAACGTCGAATAAAAAGTTTTGGGTAATAATTTGAGATAACTTCCATTATTTATTTCGCTATCTGTTTTTTAATGCATCGAAGTGTAAAATTGACATAACTTGTAAATTATTTACTTTTCTTATTATCTCACAATTTAATTTGCCCAACGCATGGATAAAGTGATGGGGCCCTTGGCAATGTTAATTTTATATTTAGGCGTAAGAATACAGAACGTGCGTACAAGTATATCTAACGCAGGGCTCTCAAAAAAGCTCATTTTACCCTGAACAGCCTATAACAACTTCAATGAACACTGAAGGCTGTCGTGCCTCTTACTTGTGGAAGGATATTTTATTCGGAGACTATTATTAACTCAGTACTACATCGGCGGACTGCCGACTGGTAATAACCTTTATTCAGTGTAGTAATCGTGTCACGTGTGATACGAATCAACAGGACCATGGTAAATGTGAAATCAGAGACAAACAGAAATGTCATGCTGACAGTGGCGTAATTCTAGCTTTTGAATGCCGGTATGTGAGGAGAGGGCAAAATGTTAAATTGCGTACTTATGCTAACATAGTGCTAGCCGTAGTCGAAGTCATGGAGTTTACACAGTTATAATTGAAAAAATAAAAACAGTCGTTCACTAGTTTTGCTAACATAGTGCTAGCCGTAGTCGAAGTCATGGAGTTTACACAGTTATAATTGAAAAAAAAAAAAAACAGTCGTTCACTAGTTTTGCTAACATAGTGCTAGCCGTAGTCGAAGTCATGGAGTTTAAACAGTTATAATTAAAAAAAAAAACAGTCGTTCACTGGTTTTGCTAACATAGTGCTAGCCGTAGTCGAAGTCATAGAGTTTACACAGTTATAATTGAAAAAAAAAACAGTCGTTCACTAGTTTTGCTAACATAGTGCTAGCCGTAGTCGAAGTCATGGAGTTTACACAGTTATAATTGAAAAAAAAAAAAAAACAGTCGTTCACTAGTTTTGCTAACATAGTGCTAGCCGTAGTCGAAGTCGTGGAGTTAACACAGTTATAATTAAAAAAAAAAAACAGTCGTTCACTAGTTTTGCGACGCAGAGGCGAGTACTGGTGAAGTACTTTACGCCACATTCACTCTACGGTTCTATTAGTTTTTAAATATGTCCCTCTAATAAACAGTAAGGTTTCCAGTGTTCCAGTGAATTAATTTTAACTGTATACAAAACTTTTCGACTTGACCATCTTCATGCAGCTTGAGTACTTGAAAGTAAAATTGCACGGACGTGGGGTATATTATTATTTCGTCTACACTTATCTCTTGAATATATTATATTAGTTTTTAATTTAAAAAAAAAGCAGAATATTTGCGAATATTAAGCGTCAAATCAGAGTGATACGATTAGCATCACGCTATGGATGCGAACACTACGACGACCCGTTTCCTAAGGGAAATGAACGTGTCTGTTTTTACGAGTGGTATACAAACATCAAACGCCACGTTATGCAAATGCTAATAACTGTGGCGTTTACAGCTTCCACATGCACGCTTAGATTTGTGGTGGCACCCATGACTTGTGTAATAGAAGGGATTAGTTCAATAACTCAAACAGTTAACGCATGATCATTTCTCGTTTTGATCTGTTTGATCCGAAGGTGTTATCACTTCGGATATTTTTGCACATCTTTGTGCTAGTGCCAGGCACATTCTGTTGGCTTTACGCAAGTGTAGTTTCCGACTGCACAGACTGTCGGCTACCTCAGTGAACAACGGACAGCAAAATACCGTCCTAAGTGACGTTCAGCATTAGACCTGGACTAGTCTGCTGTTTGCCATAGCTCGCAATCGACCCTCGGCAAATATTGATTGATGCTTGCGGAAATTTGTAGATTTTGAAGTTGGAAAGTTTTACACGAATCTCCCCCCCCCCCCCCCCCCCCAAATTCCCAATCCCCCCACCCGGCTTGCGTGGAACTTTCTGTTTGATCACCTCGCCACCGCTGCAGTAAAACTGTAAAACTCTGTTCCATTCACTTAATGACGCATCACTAAACCCGTAAGCCAAAACTTCGCCACTTCACCTTGTTGCTTAACAAGGAACATCAAAATAATAAATGAAAGGCGCTTTGCTGAGAGAAGTTCGCCACTTACAGTTTTAAACTTATAACTATTTGTGTATTCTGTTTTCGTTTTCCGCATGGAACAAGGAGTTAAAACACTACCGGCGAGAGAGTAAGAATAAAGATTAAAATAAACACTATAACATATTGATAAACTGTTTAATTCCAAGTAGAGGTGATTAAATAATACTGGTATTTCAGTAATGTTTTTATTTGTACAATTTTGATTGACAACAAAAAAGGGCTACAAATATAAGTGTAAACAATATTTGAATAAGATATATTTTCGCCTTGAAACCGGGTTTTGAAATAAACCATTAAATTGGAGTTCACTTAAAAAACACTGCATTGAAAAATTAAGATAGTACTACTAGCATTAATTCGAAATTTCTTTAACAAACAAATTACGTGAAACACAAATTACGTGAATGATAGACTTCTAATATTGTTATTTAGATTGACTATGTTCAACTAAAGATACAAAACGTAAGTCGAAAGAAAAATGTATCCACTCGCATGTTGTTACAAATGTGTCACTCAGCATTTCATCGTGTGTTTGAAAAATTTCTTGCATTGGTGAACATTAAAATTTTCAAACACTATTTTTTGGCCTTTATGTGGAAATTTTTCCTGGTTGAATATGTAATTTCTCTACTTGTTATAATTAGGCCTGCAAAAAAAGTTCTTGCAAGAATATTTGCATAAACACTAAGGCCATTGTTTATGAGTTCTACGTCATATTTAAGATTGGTCTGTGATTGTGTTTAGGAAAAATAATTAAATGTCGATTGTTAACTATTTAAAAGAACGGTTAGCTTTTGTTTTTTCTGAAACAATCACTTCCTCAAATTAATCGGTTCTGCACTTTTTTTAGAGTTGCAATTAGCTAAAAGCCTCTATACGTTTAAATCAGTACTTTAACGCTATGGCTGCTCAGTAAATATAAAGCATTACAAATTAAATAACATGAATACATATTTTAATATAACATTCAGAGAGCAGACAATTATAGTTGCTTTACACTTTGTATATACTTGACGTTTGCATGTTGTCTGGTTGCACAATTATTCCTAGAACTTTGCAACTTCGCCCTGTAGAGGCATTTACCACAGCGGCATGAATTATCATCTACTGTTTTTTCCGTATTGAAATCACTGACTTCCTTGACCCAATTATTTTGTATTTTATTGTATACGGAGAGAACAACAAAGTAGGCCATCTGTGCAGTTTCGTGAAATAACTGCCCTAAAATTCAGACTGAAGAGCGGGAAGATGATATATTTAAGTAAGGAAGATGATACATTTGTTATTCTGGAACTTGCCTTTCACTACATGAATTACTGTTTAGTGCGCAAATATCATTACTGCATGACATATATTTTATATTTTGTCTACTTTAACTACCATTACTCGTTGAATCCTATAATAATTAATAATTATGTGACCAATGTCGCGTCTCTTCGAAAAGTTACGTGGACATAAATAGAAGCTGATTTCGCACTGAACTCAAATCAGCTAGAAGAATGGCTTACGTTGTTGTTTTAAATAACCGATGTATTTCTGATGTATGTTGTATCGATAATTTATAAAGTATAGCTATATACGCTTTACGTTTTGAAAAATTGTTGTATAGATATTTGGTATTAAGTTCATTGCGTCAGATAATGGAATTATTATTAACTCTTAACTTTAAATGCACTCCGACACTAACATGTGTTGAGGTTGCTTCCAACTAAATTTTTTAAAGTGAGATTTGTAAAAAAGCGTTTTTGGTCTTCAAAAACCTAACTCGTGACGAATGCACCGCTTAAGTATGCCCAGACCGAGAGCAAAATTGTGATACATCCTGTTACACTTCTGGTCAAATATTAGTTGCAGTCAAGCAACGCATTTTCTATTACCACTCCAAGTCCATGTCTAGCGATGACTTGGTTTCCAGTCAATTGTCGCCGAGAATGAACCGGCCGCTAGCTGTTCCAGCAGGTAGTTGTGGAGAAAAGGAAACGTATTTTGGAAGACTGGTTATGAATACCGTGATAACGAGTAAATACGTACACTTGAGTTTCGTTTAACAGAATTTGATGGGTGGAAGAGTGGTTCGGTTAAACGAAAATTCGCTTAAACAGGAAACATGTGTGCTTTGCATAGTTTAGTACTGCATGCGTGTTCAAAAATAACTGTAATTTAAAGTATATTAAACGCGTCTTCCTTCCGTACATTTGTCTTATACCTACCAGTTATGAGATACGACGCGAAATATAGGCCTTTTATGCCAAATCGAGGAACCTAACCTGTGTCTATTAGAACATACATTGTACCTTTTGGGAAAATGTGATTTAACTAACAGTGGGCGCTTCGCGGAAACCTAACCTCTCCGTTAAAGAAGGGATTACCCTACCTACATATTTAATTATTTTACGTAACAATACCCACTTATTTTATTGCGTATGTACATACTCTACATGCATATTCAAATATAAAGTAATAATATTATAATTACTACCGAACATTGCAAATATTTTTCAAATACCTCTGTGGTAATTAGGGATATAAATTAAATGTAGAATCTGCATACTGCTAAAAATAAAACTTCACAGCACTGAGATATGGTAAACCCAAAAATTCGTAAAAGCATATTAGGATAAACGGGACTCAAGGGTATAGTAAAGGGTTTTAATGTACCCCTTCCCCCCCCCCCCCAGTTATGCGATTATAGGCCACTCACGGTTACTTCCATCTTTTCTGAAGTTTTGGTAAAGTTCTGCTTCCAGGATATTCGTCCACTTCATGCAAACGAAGCTTAGCAATGTCTACACAACTACACCAAAGGGACAGCGTACCACATTCTCGTCCACTCAGTGTAATACAGTTTTCCACAAGTAATACTATTTCTTACTAAGCATTACCAAATCACCTATTTTCTCTTTGACTTTATTCATATTAACTATAAATTAAATACGATAATCTATAGATAAAATATAAGCAAGTTCGATTTAACAAAAAAAATATTGTACTTTTACGGAAACAGAATTTCAAAAGGCTTGTAATACATAACATGTTTAGGAAACGACCAAACGCGCCATACATAGGATGTTTCATCAAAGTTCTGATTAAAAAAGTTTGAACTGATTCTTTAAACTGATTTCACTAAATAATGACAAATTTTTCATGGCAACAGAGATGTAAATACTAAAAATTGCAATTACTTAGAATTTATTAAAATTATGACCATTTGGGTTATCAGATATGAAATGAAATATTTTTCACAAATGTGTTAACATGGCACCTTTGCTTTCGTGTATTGGAATCTTGAAATCCACTTTCGGTATCATTAAATTAAAATGAGCAACTAATAAAGCTTTAACTAATAATATGTTATTACCGTCAAAAAATATAAATGACTTAATAGCACTGTCCTAATGAAGTTTTATAAGCAATACGAAGACTAAATGCCAAAAACTTTTAGGAACTTCTGTTAAGAGCATCTGCAAAATCATAACCTAACATTTCGGTTACAGAAATGAGGTTTTCACAAGAGCGATATCACACTCGCTTCCAGTTGGGACTGCCATGAGGCCCAACTATTGGCTGGCTATATTCCTGTTTTAGTGGGAAGTCAGCTAGCTGGGTAAATTTTTCATTGCATTTTGGTAACATTACGGTTGTATGTTGGTAGATCGAGTTGCGCATGGTAGGTTGCTCACGTTACACCGGTGTAACGGCCAATTGAGGCCGTTACACCGATGGTAGACTTGATCAGCTACATCAAGTGTACACCTGACGATAACGAGGGAAGAGAGATTCTGGAAACATGCCACTGTCTCATGTTTTAGCCGATTTTTTTTTTGGTGTCAATAGAGTTGCGCTTAGGTGGGTGATGTGACCAACCTGTCTTATATATTCACTTTGATTGAGGCGTAGATAACATTGGTGTAGTAATTGCCACTCTCTAGTAGAGGACCTTCTTGGAGAAATTCACTGGGACGGTAGGTTATGTTGCGGTGGGGAGTTCTGGGTTCTGATCCTGGGTAAGGCAAGAATAAGTGCGTATTTGTAGGTACAACGTCAGGTTTGGTTTTTATGGAAGCCAACGCCCGATTAGCATAACCACGTGAATTGATGCTATTCACAAGTAAAAAAAATCACCGTATTATGTCCAGTACTACATTTTTATTCCATGAGAGTTATATTAAATATGTGAACATAGAACTAAAGACTGAGCAAGAGCTGAGAAAAATCGTTGTTTTATATCTGGAAACTACTTGCCGAGATAATTTATGTAGTAAGTGTATAAGAAAAAAGTTCACGGCAGATTGTAATGTGAAAATATACAGTAGCTGTTTAGTTTAACATGTAGCACTGTAATCTCCATGTTCATTAAAAACGCGGAGACATATAATAATTGTTGCAAGTTTTAAGCCGTAAATATAAGAAAATTTACTTTTGGTGTCACAAAGAACATTTTTGGTACCCAGTTTCCAAGAAATTGTTTATACAACGTACAATTTTTTTTCTTACCGTGAAAGTCGACACGCGCTCTGATTGTACCCTATGGCAGTTGTAACGGCTATTCGAACGTAACATGCACGTGCCTACATACTTGGTGGCGCAGGAAATGCCCGGATTGAGCAGCGACGCAGTGCACTAGCGAACACGTGGAACTACGAGGAAACCCACAAGCCGCCGACAAGTTCACCGCGTTCGTTCGTGATCACATCATGATCCTGACACTTTGCGATTCGAACACGTCTCGCCGTAGTGCGAAGACGGCTTGCGTACTGCCCGGCCATCCTGCGCTCTGATTACAAAACAAATATGTTAGTTGACTAAACAGAGGAAATAGGAACTACGACACGATAAGCTGAGCGGAGCGGGAAGACATATAAAGGCTGTTCACGATAAAGTGAGCCCTTTTGAAATCAACCTTAGAAAAAGTCACTAACCCTGAACGCATATATTTTAATGGACGCACTGAGTGACATTTGTCCATCAAGTTGGTAATGATGGATAGAAAATAGTTCCATATCTTAATGTCAAATATAAAGTGTTAGGTAACCATTTCTTATAACTTTAATTATTCCTTTCGCTTTCTGTTTTCTTATGTGAAAATGAGGAAATTTGTATAATATTCACTTTCCTAAAAATCTCACGGTTTTACTTGACCGACGCATGAATAAAATGATGAGTCCCATGGCAATGTTAATTTTACTCAAGGCCGAGGAATACATAACGTGCACACAAGTAGATCTCAAGCAGGGCTTTCAAAAGTGCTCATTTTACCGTGAACAGCCTACAATAAACGAAAGTACTCAATAGTCCTTCGTATTTTGACAAGCTGCACGCATATGCGAATAGTTAGATAAACTAGAAAAAAAAAAGTGATGTGACGGAGAAAAGTGCTGTACTTAGTAACAGGCCCTCAGTACAGGAACCCATCGTAAAATAGTTGCACGCCTACCAAGGCTTAAACCTGGTCTTGTGCTGCGCCATTGTTTGTTTGCAGTGCATTGAAGTCACCGTGCCCAGGCCAACATATTCCTGCCAGTTATCCATGGCGTGTATACTACAGTGCTTTTCAGAATGTGTTGACTTTTTTTTTTTTTTCATTATTTAATTTACTTGCAGTATTAATGAGAGAATACACTGGCCGCATTTATATAAATTTTACCACTTTCAGCAGTTTTTCGGTTGACACCGACGTAAATGTAATGGGGTGCTGCGTGCTTTGAAATAAAGATGAATTACATTCCAAGGAGCGCGATTTTCTTCGTTCTTCCTTTTGCGTGAAGAAGGTCCAGTCGGCGTTGGTTTGCGGCCAGCGAGCCAATTTCTAAGCTCTCACTCGGCGGCAGTCATTTCGAGGCTCACTACAAGCAGCAGGGTGCGGCAGCTCTGTACATGACAGTAAAGAGATTTGGGAGGCTCTTAACAGCGAGGGCTTGAAAGCCGGTGAGGGTGACTGATGTGGGAATGGAGCAGCGCCGGAATAAAAGGCCGGGGGAAACGGGAGATCCCCGATAAAACCCGCCTACCAGCGTACTGTAAATATTTCCTAGCAAATTCCTCAATTGCAATGGAAGATTTTCCCCTAAACGTAGTGTGGAAACATCACCAAACGTCAGGCTCCAAATCTAGAAATGTTTAGTATCACTACAATAGAAAATTTAGAGCTTATCCATGCATTTGACTGTCTCCTGAACAAATGTAGGAAAATTATCATGGAAGTATGGGGGGAAAACTTTACCATTTGCACTTTCCCAATGTACGTATAGGCTGTTCACGGTCAAATGAGCACTTTTGAAAGCCCTCTTTAAGATCTACTTGTATGCACGTTGTGTATTCTTCTGCTTAACGTAAAATTAACGTTGCCATGTGCCTCATCACTTTATTAATGCGTCGGTCAAGTGAAAATGTGAAAATTTTACAAAAGTTAATATTTTACGAATCTGCTAATTTTTACACGTCGATGAATTTAAAAAATAGAAGGCGAAATAAATAATTTAAATTATCACAGATGGTTACGTAACACTTTTATATGACGTTGAGATATGGAACTACTTCTCATCCATCGTAACCAGCTTTACCGGGCGCATGTCACTCAGTGCCGCCCGTTTAAGTATATGCAGGCAGGGGCAGTGACATTTTTCAAAGGTTGATTTCACTGGTGATTACACTGGTGAGGTTCATTTTCGGACAACTTTTTAGAGTGCGGAATTGCCTGGCGTGATTCCCACTCACGAATTTCCGCGAGTGACCCGGCTGGGGGTTGAGCCTGGTTCGCCTCGACGGATTCAGTTTTATTTAAGGAGGATATAGGCTGTTCACGGTAAAGTGAGCACTTTTGAAGCCCTAGTTACTTTTTTTTATTTCAGCCATTTTTTTTATCGTTTAGCCACGTCCCCCCCCCCCCATGAGATTAATGAACACAGCATGTATATTCCACCGCACTCGGAAGTTAACGTCCAAGGCTAAAATAAAATACATTTATTGAACATTATTCCAAGATAAACACCTTTCAAAAGTGCTCGCTTTATCGTGAATAGTACACACACACACACACACATATATGTATATATTCTCAATAAACGAGAGCGCCGTTGGATTCGCAGCGTGAGTGGTGTGCCATGAGGGAAGGAAGACGGGTGTGAGTCCTGGGCGGTGTTGGTTTTTACTACGCCGGTTGGGGGGGGGGGGGGGGGTGAGTGGCCACGTGCCGCTGGCCGGCGTAGTGGACAGGACTGGTTTGACCAGTGATGCACGTGGTGGAGAAGTCGCGGGGGTCAGGCCCCCAGAAACACAAAACTGCCGGCCTGCTCGGCCAATCACGGCGCACGGCGCGGCGTCCACTTTCCCTGCGCCGCGCCGCCAGCTGGTCAAGCTCGAAGCACGCAGCTTCACAAAAGAGCGCCGTCCGCCGCCAGATCCGACAATGCCCGGGCCCCCAACTGCGTCCAACGGCGACTCCGGCCCTCAAGCCGAGCCACGCACAGTCCATTCGCCGACACTTCTAACTTTTCTCTAGCTCTGCCCAAGTTCTACTCACAACATATTCCTCCCGCCCCGTGCAAACAAGTCTATGAAACTACACCAGAAGGACAACCCACAGCATTCGTGCGCTCTCACCTTACAAATTTCTGCATAAAAACTAGTTCTTACATGGTATTGCCAACACATCTACCTTCTCACTCTTCATATTTATATTAATTATAAATGGAATATTATAATGCATAGCTGACCTCCCGGGGCGCAGTCGGTTAATCCGGCAACGATTTGCGGTGCGGGAGGCTCTGGGATCGAATCCCGGGTAAGGCATTGGTGTTAATATGAGTTTGATTCTAGGTTCGTCTGTAGGTCGTTCCCTGCTAAACTTTAAAGCATAACATTGAATTTGGGGGAGGGGGGTGGGGTAAAAGCCCTTTGCAATACAATTATAATCCGTAAATAAAATATAAACTGTTTAATTTAACAAAAATTACGGTACTTTTGTGTTAACGCAAGTATAAATCGCTTGTGATGCACGGTATAATTAGGGAATAACTAAACACGTCACACATGGGGTGATATTTCAAAAGGTTTGATTTAAAAAGTGTGAGGAAACGGCGAATAGATTATACAAGGGAAGAGCTACAACTCAACCTTGTAACGACAGGATGCTTTCTTACTCGTTTGTTTCCTCCAAGTATCGCCAACATTAGAACACAGAGTAAATTACAACTCTTCACTTCGTTAAGGTGGCAGGCAAGGTGCATAACTTCGCAAGCTTGCTTTTTATTTATATTCCACAACTAGGCCAAGCTTTATCAACAAAATAATTGATTGCGTCGTTTATAGGTCGTACCTTCATAACTCAAGTGCGTTCCGGTAACAATAATTATAATCACATATACGAAACACTATAGACAACAAATATTCATGAAAATACTCCTGTTATGAAATAACAAAAACGTGAAATTTACATAGAAAAAAAATACTGGGATACAACCATCGAAATAAAAATATGTAATCAAACAGCTGTTTCAACGATAAAAAAAAATCAACGACATTATTTTTATGGTATAGCCACGCTTTGCGCATATATTTAATATATCAGGTTTGAAAATGCAACATTTTTTATACCGCAGTTTCTTTTTCCCCGTTAGATTTACAACGGCCTGTCTAAAGCTCGTCTCACACGATCAATCCAACTCTAAGTTCCGACTGCTCAATCCTAAGGGGTAAGTTTCGAGCGAACAGAGGCATTCCCACACGAACGCATTCAAAACTGAACGAGACATACGTCAGTCTTGATAGGATGGGTTAATGTCGGATGTCCTTTGTGCTTTTAGAAAGAGTGAAACACAGTGTGCCGCAATTGCAATTAGTGTCACAAAGAGGAGACAAAGTAGGAAATTGAAACGAAATGTGTTTAGCTGGCATCATACAATTTACTTTTCACATTCCACAAAACATTCTTGCTTACGCCATGGGTGAATAAATTCCAGAAAAAATATCTCGTCCAAGAATCAATTTCTAACACGAAATCCACGCACTATACGATTACGTAGATATGTATTTCAATTGTAGATTACTTTTCACCGAAATATACAGAGGTGTGTTGCACAGTAATGTTAACAACTCGGCACTACGCAGCGGATTGACGGACTGGTACACTGGACTGGCCTCTTACCCTCTTCTCCCACACAAGCGAGTTCAGCTTGATGGCCCCCACAGACCACAGTGCAGTTTGGCGTAACTCAATCAAGCCACAAGCTCGTCACTTCAGACTGATCGGTCTACCATCCTTGCACACACATGAGAGTTCCCACTGTTCAGTTTGGAATTATCAGTAGAGAATGTCAGCTCCTTTTTCCCGTGTGTGATGGGCTTAAGGCCAAGTCAAAAATTTATCTCCGCTTGGTTTGGACCGAAAAATTTTTATTTTAATAATATGAAAATTACAAAATTGGAATGAAATACAAATATAGGAGTCAGTGTGTAGAATCAACATGCCAGCATACAAAATGGCTCTTCTATTGGTGTGGGGATTACAGAGAGAAACACAGAAACGTTACTGAAACCAACAAAGAATCAATTTTAAATAACTTAAAAGCGCATGAAGCATAATTAATTTGGTGAGTCCGCAATCTCCCCCACAAATTCGCCTGTAGTGAATGCACCAGTGTACATTGGTTGACGAATTCCTGAACACCGGTTCAAATGTTATTTTACTTCCATAGAACAAGACAAAGCTGAAGGCTTGGGTAAAAACCACTGCGATTAAGCATAGGTTACTGCATGGGGGAAAAAAACAGGCAAGCGTCATATAATTTAAAAACTTCAAACAACACCTACACCTTTCATATATCAATTTTTTGAACATATTATGCTCAAACACTAACCATGCCAAGCTTCCCATAAGCAAATAAATTTGACTACACGCAAATTATAAACTTTCCATTGCCCATTTTTAAACTTTGTCTGTTTTGTAATGCCTGAAAGTTACGGCAAGAGAGTGGGCATAATTTTATTTTCAGAGGAAGTGTTGAAAAATTCATATTGTGATATTTAGGTGCAAATCCCTAGATCCGCCGAATCTTCAAGCTGGTTGAACTAATTGATCAATCGCTTAAATCGGACTCAACTAAAACAGTAGCTTTTGAACGTCTGGTGTACATCGGTGGATGCACAGATAAAATTTTAATAGGCGGAACGCTAAGCACGATAATGGAAGAGAACATGGTTCTGGCCTGCAATACGGTAACTCCAAGAAAGGGCATTTCCAATCCAAATTTGTACACAAATATACTAGTGGAAATTCATTGAAGAACATCTAGTGAACATCGTACAAATAAAACGGGTTTTGCAAAACAAACTGTTGGTGTGTAGATGGCTCTTTGGTAGTTGGTGGGAATTCACCACTCGCCTGCACCGGTTTTCAGCCACTAGACCAACAAGTTGTCTGACAACATGACGAGTGCAGTTGACTGTGCAAATCCATTGCGTGTGCTTCACAGAGAGTGTCTGCAATGCCTGGAAGACGACGGCGAGCATCAAGTGAACAGTTAGTGACTGGGCGTGGCCGTATAGTGGGATTCTGAGAGGGTGGCTGGACGTTCCGCAGAGTTACTACTCACTTGAGGTGTACTGTGTCAGAAGTCCACCAGTGTACGAGAATGTAGGTGACAAAAGGTTCCCGCAGCTGCCTAGACCCATAAGTGCCACCTCACTGCACTGATGAGCGCCTGGATGGAAGGATAGTTCGGGCCATCCTGACTGTCATAGCAGCAATCGCATATGCAGTCAGGGTAGCTGTGGCACCCATGTGTCTTCACGGACAACAAACATTCGATTGTGGGAGGTAGATTTACGATCTCGTGTTCCTGTGGCACATTTCTACTTCTGACAACTGGTTATCGTTGTGAACTTAACGTCTCTAGTGGTGTTCGGAAAGAGTGTGTTGGAGAGGCGAATGGAGAGCAGTGGTGTTCAGTGATGGCAATGTTAGCTTTCGTAGATGTGCGGGTGAGCGAACAATCCATCGTGTATTCGCACTAGCCATACATGACCCACACCTAAGATTATGCTGTGGGTGGGCCTTAAGCTACGACATCACGACCGTCTCTGGTATTCATTCAGGGGAACATGACTAGTGTGTCGTATATCTGTGACGTCGATCTTGTCATCCGGCCATATCTCGACACACCACAGGAACCATTCTTCCAGCACGATAACGAGCACCATCATGTCGCTAGGTAAACACGACGTGCTGTACACTGTGTACGCATGCTACCCTGGCCCCCAGGAACTTCAGAGCTTGGCACCATAGATGAAACATGATGGGATGGCGCCTGACATCCAGCCCAACCCCCACAACGACCCTCGCCCAGCTACACCAATAAATACAGCGAGCGTGGGTACAGTACTACAGAGAGACATTTAGCATTTGTATGTCAGGTTACAAGCCACAATTGCTTCATTTGTGGTCTTAGGTGTGGTTACACTCATTATCAAGGGGTCTTCTTTATGAGTTGCATTTTATGTTATGGATGTCCACGGGACTTGGTGTTTTGTTCATTCCCACACACAACCTCCTTCTTGAGTGCCAAATTTGTGGCACATGTGTGTATTCTTATGACGTGATCTTAAATGCATGTACATTATTGTATTTTGCCAAAGTGAGTCATTATTTTCGAGACATTTCTTCCGCTTTAATGTCGACATTTACCTGCGACTCAGGTTATGATGTTAAAAGAATGCGTCACTGTAAAATATTTTGCTCAGAAAGTTAGCAAAATCTATCATTTAGGATTGCGGTTTCCTTAGATTTCTATTACTAGCTTTTAAAGATCTATGCACTTTATTTAACAAGTTTAGGGTTAATTTATGTTACGCGCACTTGTAACTTGCGCTGCATACACTTTCACGAACTGTTATCTACCGTCGGCAATCGACGTTAACATGAACGTTATCAAGTTTTCCTAATCACTCAGACTAGGATATGTATGTAAATAGGATATTATATTTTCAAATATGGATATTTTTACATCTATTTTTACATAAGTCGATTCGCTGTACTCTGGAAATCCTCCAAATATTTCAGAATTGCTGCACAATGTAACAAAAAATGTTCAACTATTCTATCACCAACACGTGCTAGACTTTATTTGAACAGCTGCTCGTCCATTATTATCTCACATACGACTGGCTGCGCGAGGCTTAACGAACGGGCCTCTCCTGTGATTGGCTGCTGCGTGTTGCGAAAAGATTCCCGTCAGCTGGGCTGCTTATTGGCAATTAGTTTACCAGGCTCTGATTGGCGAACGATTTTCCGGTAAGTTTTGTTTGCCAGTGACGCCATTGCTGACGTGTCCGGATAGAGTTCACTGAATACGTGGAAGATTCATTCACCTTTGTATTTTTGTGTATAATCTATTCGTGTTTTTTTCACAGTTTTTTAATCAAACCTTTGAAAACCACCCAATTTTTTGTGTGTTTGATTGTTTCCTAAATATGGCCTGTATCACAGGCGTTTTATAATTCTGTTAGCATAATCGTATCTTATTTTTATTAATTTGAACTGTTAATTATATACTATCCATAAATTGTAATATTTACTTTTCTTATAATTGACGTGAATAAAAACCTGGATTATGTAGGTGTGTTGGTAATGCTTAGTAAGATATAGTTCTTATGCAAAGTATTGTTAAAGTGAGTGGGCATGAGTGAGGACTCAATGTCCCTTGGTGTGAATTTCTAGACATGGTTAAGCTTTGTTAGTATGAATATCTGGGAAGTAGAACTTTAGCAGGGCTTGAGAAAAGTCCGAAGTAACCGGAGATGGACAATACTGTGTCGCGAAGACATCACGATGGTGCGATGAAGAGCGTAGAAGGAACATCGGGTAGAATGTGCACGCGTACTGTACACTACCCACTTTTTTTGTGCTCCAGCTGCAACAGCACTTCCAAAATAAACTTGGAGAAGATTTGCGATTAGAACCATGTTTATGTAAGTAAATGCTTTGAGGCGTTTGTGCACTTGTACTACCATAGTTTAAATGCAACAAGAATATATATAGAGGTTAATCAATAAAAATGGAAGGATTCCAAGGCAGGAAGGAAAAGAAAACAGGCTCGAAATGGTCCGGGGATAGGAAAAAGATACATAGTGAGAATATAAAGAAGTACTGGAGGAAGATGAAGAAACAGCAAAGGATGAAGCATTGAAATTGGTTTGTGGTCTCTAGAAGACCCTAACGGAAGTAGTAGAAGAAGAAGAAGAAGTTAGTCAATGTGTTTTATTCATATAAAAGTTTGCACCTGTCGAAAATTCTGAATTAAACAAACGCGTTCGTCAGTGCTGACAGTTATATTGCCGATGGGTAAGTTAACGTTAGGTTCATGCCTAGAAATTGAAAATAGTTCGACTGCAGCATTAATGGTGAAGAACCTCAAACGGCGATAGTGTGTGCCCAGCCTCCTGAATGTTGGAACATATGAACGCCTATTACCTAAAAGCCCATTAAACGTATCACTTCGTCGTCCATCTCTGTACGTAATCGTGCGACGTGAATATCGAGATTGAAATTTCCAAACTGCTTTCATAATGTTTGAAAAATATTCCCCATTCGCCGAATATTCTCCGCTGCAATACATGTGTCCCTCGTCACACGTTGCAGTCACTATACGCTGGTCAGGGGGCGGTAGATTTCAGGGCTCTCGCAGCACTAGCATTATAAAATATTTCATACCAAACTAAATATTTTAAAAACAAAATTAATTAATTTCGATTACTTGCCCCAAACTATATAGCCTTGCATTCGGCAGCTGACCGCACAGTTCTATTACAATTTTTCTAAGGAAAAAAAACGTCGGAAACAAAAAATATAAATATTTGTTGACCACTACGCTGTACTGTTTTGACAATATGTGTATTCAAAATGAGCTAATATATATTTAAATACAATTGGTTACTTATGCTTTAATTTTAGTACCGGCATAATGATCAATGCTCGGCACGCACGACAAGCCAGAAAGATAAAGTTATGCTCGGGACACATTGTAATTGTTCCAAGCTCACCGGAAGGATATAGTATCAACGGAATGAGTCATGAAAAGAAATTTGCTGCAGGTAGCTTGTTTATAGACTATATGTATTGACATTTGTGTAAACATAGTTAAAGAAATAGTTGAGAATTTCGTTGTTGAAGGGTGTACGCCGTTTTATGAACGCTGTCTTATCATTCCGAGATAAATCTGACATTCGCATGCTATCAAATGCAAATGGTTGTAACTTTTGCATCTGGTTTAAAGGTAAAAGCCTTGCCAATTAGTCATCTTGCCACTACAGTTTTGAGTTTCTCGCCTTGAGATGCAGTGTTAGACGCAAGAGAATTTTTAAATTTAGTAGAGACCTTTGTGTGCGATAAGTTGCTGTGACGGGTATTCTGTCCTGTTCAGGCAAACCAACAGTGTACTGAGATGTTCCCGGTAATGCGAATGTGGGATTCCTCCGCACAATACGAAGCAGGTAGCAAAGCTGATTATGATATCATCTGGACGTATACTTTGTTCTGGGCCTGTTCACGGCGAAGAAAATATATATATCGCTGGTTATAGAACGGCAGATGTTATTGAATACATCAATCGTGCGATACGGTCAGTAAGTGTCAAATACGCTTATTGTCATAAAAATTGGCGCACTCTGTCAAAGTAATTCGGTATCCGTGAAAGTTGGCAAGAAATCATGCAGATAGATAATTTGACAGCGATGAATACTTTCCGTTATGGTGCAGGCACATCATTCTCATTAGTGCTCTGTCCTCTCTTCATGTAGCACATATAATCAGTCCTCGGAATAGCTCATTTGAAGTTGCAGGCACGACGTTTTCAGGCGTAATTAATTGACGACTCATAATAATGAGACCTACGAGACTGCCGTACAAACAACTTATGGGGCTTGAAAGATGCTGCGAAAGACAAGGGGGACAGCTAGCCATATTGCCCATTATTTGGATAATTAGATTTATACATTTTAGAGTACTGAAGAGGTGAAGACACCAATATATTGGGGACCCGTTATGGACGACCTCAACAAATCTACAGTAGGAAGGGTAATTTGATCATCTGAAAGGCACAAACAGAGACAACAACTTGTTTGTCCACCAACCACCGACAATTGGAAGCATCAGCATAGTACCATATCTATTCCAGAAGCATTTCCAGACGCATATAGAAGGCCACTATTCGAACACTACCTACTTCACTTGATCTACCATCGACACCCCAACATCGTTTCGTTCGTTTACAGTGAATGGTGTCAATAGAGAACAAAGTAAAATGCTACGGAGTGGATTCATGATTTCTTTACCGATTATTTATGCGTTTCTTTGGGAATAGATGACCACTGCGCCAGAGTTTAGAGGACCACATGAAACCACTACAATCCTTGGGTCACATTGCAGTGGCACACGACTCCTACTACTGTCGCAATGGTATGTTGATCCATTGCATGTGTACTTCGTTCGCCAATGTTAGTTTTACGAGAGTTATTGAACACACACAGATATTCTGACAAAATGTTGCGGCCTCATCTGTTACCTTTCTGGTTGAGTGGCAAGGAGCCAATTTCTAGTAAGATAGTGCTCGCCCGCACACAGCTATTGCTTCTCAGGATTGCTTAGGGGCATATGCAATTTTTAAACCCTTACGGCCCTCTGATTCGCTGCTCCATCGAGCGTTTGTAGGACCAGATGGGACGCCATATTAGTCCATGTCGATGTGCTCATAATTCAGAGAATAATTTTGAACAACTATGTATAAATTAGCCACAGGTTAACAATAGCATTTCTGTGATTCCATGCCCGATTGCAACGAGGCGCAGTGTGTGGGCGGAACTTCTTAACAATAAATATGTATTGAAATGGCGCCTTTAATTTCATATGTTCTATCACACTAACGAAATTTAGTTTGAATGCAACTTTTTCTTTCTTAGCAGGGGCAAATATCTTTGGGAGAGAGTTTGTATACTTTATAGCTTTTCTTGAGGATATAACGAACTTATAAATTAACTATGAAAGCAAAAGAAGTTGGGAAGACCAAAATCGACGACAAAGCAAAATGCGTGAATAAGCGGAACAAATACTGTGAAATTCGCTTGGCAGTTCTGGTAATATTTCCCTGATTTGGAGTTTATGTAAAGGAAAAAAGCAGGAAATATTGGATTCAAGTCCATTGCCCTGATTTGACACTATCTCGAATCTTGAACGATTAATAATAACTACCTGGCGCGTGTCGTGTGTAGGTACGATGGTTACGGTGCAAAGGAGATGTGATGCTTCCGAACGAAGTTATTCATGCCGAAGACTGGACAAAATAAGTCAGTCTGTGGCTTATAGATATCGGCATTTCTCTAAGAACCTAAGAAGTATTACAAAACCAAATCTGCAGAAATGTGACAAGATACCGGATATTACTTAATGTTTTGCACAAACCAAACAAACAGATGGAGTCTAATACATTTGGTCCCTCACAGGAAGCTGGAAATACAGTATGTAATTGAAAGAATCATCCGATTTCACAAGGCTATAACTTTTACATGAATGAAGATATGGCCTCGCGGAAAATTGTAAAATACGCATCAAAACATGAAGTATCCCATAGAACATGTTGCACGACGCCGGTTCACTTGGTTACCAGCAGGTGTCGCCCTGGTGGCGTTACAGCTGACTCTGCCATCTCGCTCGCACAGTATGCGTCGGGATGCCAATAACACAGAAACAAAATGCGTTTTGCGTTCTACGTTTCAACAAGTGTGTGTTAGTTGTAACTGTGCAGCGTGACTTTCATCGACAGCATGGCACTGCACCTTCTGCTGCGCAGAGCATCCGACGTTGGCATGAGAAGTTTCAAGAGACCAGTTGTTTACGTTAGGGAAAGTCCACAGGTCGCCCCCGTGTGCCTGAACATGACGTAGAGCGCAGTCGGCAGTGTTTTGTACGGAGCCCCCATATGGTCACTCGTCGTGGCAGCCGAGAACTGGTCATCTATCATATGACTGTCTGGCGTGTTTTGCGGCGAAGTTGTTTTTCAAACTATACAAGATTCAAGTGTTACAAGTTCTTCGTGATGGTGGTAATCAACGAAGTTTTGAGTTTTGTGCATTCATTCTGGGCATGGAGATGGACAATGGAAAATTGTGTTCACGTTTGGTGTTCAGCGATGAGGCCACGTTCCATTTAAGTGCAGTGTCACAATTACGAATATGGGGAACACAGCTGCAGATACAATAGTTGAGCTTGAGAGATACTCTCCAAAGCTGAATGTGTTTCGCACCATTTCCCGAGAGCAGGTGTAGGTCCGTTCTTTTTTGCGGAAAATATCGTCGCGGGAATGTCATACCAGGATACGTTGGAGATCTGGCTATTTCCACAAACACGAGAACATTTGTATGATTTCATTCTTCAACAGGACGGAGTACCACCGTACTGGCATCTGCACGTCAGAGATTTTTCCAAAAATGAGTTTCCTGAACGATGGATCGGCCGTAAGAGGCTTACAGATCGCACATTGCCCCACTGGCCTCCAAGGTCGCCTGATCTCAGCGTAAGTGATTTTTCTTGTGAGTGTTTGTGAAAGACTTTGTCTACGTGCCTCCCCTTCCTACAACTGTGGGCGAACTGCGACGCCGCATAGCAACAGCAGTGGCTGTGGTAACATCAGACATGCTCGCACGAGTATGGGGAGAGTTTTACTACCGTTTAGACGCATGCCGCTGCGTGCTGTGGACAGCACATTGAATACTTGCGAAAAGGTATATTGAAACTTTGTATTCTTATAAGTATTTTAAAATCCACCCGAACGTTTTATGAGCATGCATTTTAAAGTTATAATCTTGTGAATTCTGATGAATTTTTTTGGTACACGCTGTACTATACACATCAAACAAACGCGAAGTGTTTTCACTGAATAATCAGGTTATGAATTGCTTGTGGTCTGCCAAAATATGTTTGATTCAGAGTATGGTACATGGAACAATTTAATTGAATAAATACTTTGAGTTTTGAATAATGTGTGTTTTAATTCGTATAAACTACTTCAGTTCCAAAAACTTGATGATCTAAGTTCAATCTTTGTGCAATAAAACATGATGATCCTAAAGTCATGCTTTTGCTGCGCATGTGCTGAAGTTCAAATATTTTTCTAAGAAAGAACATTTAACCAGTGTGTGAAAAAACTTGTATATACCTCAGCAATGCAAGTTACTACTGAAGAAAATCTATGTTTAACGAAAGCGGTATGCATCAAGAAAGATTATCCTGAATGAATTAATAAATTCATGTCTTAAAATATCGGTTCAAAAGTTTTACAAAAGTATTTAATAAAAATAATAAATTCCTGCTGGTTTATTATTATGCATGACTTTGTATCTAACTGATCTACTTTCATTCAAATTCTGATAAAAATTACTCATTCATACAACATACTATAATAATGGTACCTCGCTATACGCCCAAGGCTAATGTTACTGTGTATGGCTGCCGTGAGCCGACTGTCGCATCCACAGGTATACGATAAGTATTAACTAATACACAAAGATCATATTGAGACCTAGAGCGGCTTCACAGCTTGGGGTGAAATATATGTATCCAGTAGTATGGAGCAATATCACGGTATTTCATAGTGGGTTTAGTTCACTAATGAGTCAGTTAACATCAAGATCTTCCATAGAGTGGATACAGGCAAGTAGTTTTGGGCTGGAACTTATAAATGGACATCCATGACAAAATATATTATTTATAGTAGCACTTTATTAATTTGCATATTACTATAGTATTTATATTAAAAATTAATGATGACCGCGTACCTCAATATTGTAGCACTAATTAAAATTATGTTTGATTTACAGGAATGGTGAAATACAACATGGTAAACAGAAAAATTTCTTTGTCTAGGAAGATAAAACCAAAAACAGAACTCAATTACTTTGTTTTATTTTGTTTATTTTTAAAAATCGAATGGAGTTTTCTAAAATTTCTAATTTCTAGAATATTTAGGTCGAATTCGAAATATGATGGCCTAGGTCACGTAATCTTCAAGGCTCCCAAAATGTCGATATCACAGAAAAATTTTCGTTGCAACCATCGACCTGAGATAACAGAGCACAAAAAATTGCTTCGTAACAACTATTCGCCTACAATTTCAAGAATGGAAATCTTTGTACATGAAATAGGCTAGGCAGTGGTCTTTGGCCTCTCTGCCTCAAGATCCAGCGTGTCGGAAGAGAGGATAAATTAACACCACCTCGTAGCATCCTGACTACAGATCAGTCTGACCTGTCCCACACTCAGGGCTGTATGCACAGATTTGCCTAGAAATTCAGCACCAATACCAATTCCTATAGTGGAGATTCCAAGTGTCACTAGATTTCTTATGCACAGTCAATTTTGCTAAGGTCTAGTGCAGTTTCACTAAGTTTATTTTGGGAAGGTTACTAAACAAAGACGATACACGAGCTTGTCCGTACTCAATGACGTCAGTTGATCTCAGCTAATAAGAAAAGGCTGAAACTATGAAGTTTGTTTCTTCTAGTGTAAAATGAAATGGACAGGTCTGCTCCTCGAAGAACTCATTTTATTCTTGTGCCATTTAAAAACGTAATTTGTTTGCTTGGGCCAAGGGAAAACTCGCGTAGAACTTAAAATACTTCCAGATTACAAATAAATATATATTTAACTGTCATTTCCAGGATATTGTAAACAAAAAAATTGTGAAATAATAAGTGCATGTTAAAGGGATGAGAAGGGGATTGATATTGGTATCGAAAGACGCAGAAAAATTAGTTGATCATTTTATTATAAGGTTACAATGCTCAATAACTAATAGTTTAGAAGTTACGGCCAAAAAAAAACCACAATTTAATTGAAAATCAGTTAAGAAATGATAAGAACTGATAATAAGAACGTTGAGAAACTCCGCGGAAACGCTCCAAACATTAATTCGCACAAATAGCACGTACATCGATGGTGACGAGAGGATTGTTACTGCAAACTTGGTGTATGAGAAGGGTTTTTCAAAAGAGGACTCTCGTACGTATTTTACTGCAGAAATTTTAATTGTGACAATATTTTTAGTTGTTCTGTTCATTACATTAGCGGTGATATTACTTGCATAAAATAGAGAGAGAGAGAGAGAGAGAGAGAGAGAGAGAGAGAGAGAGAGAGAGAGAGAGAGAGAGAGAGAGAGAGAGAGAGAGAGAAAGCGATATATTTATGTGTGTGTGTGTGTGTGTGTGTGTGTGTGTGTGTGTGTGTGTGTGTGTGCCATTACGGCGCCCATAGCTCGGTTTTCCAAATCATCTAGAAACGTAACTGTATGAAAAATTAAAAACTAACCGTATCAGTAGGGCGAGTGAGTGAAGAGATTTGGAACGCTATTAACAACGGGGTCTTGAGAGTCGTTCGTATCTGTAGGGTTTTAGTTCCACGAATACGTTCTCACTGAAGGAATATGTGGATTTTCAGCCCCATACGAAATGGATTCTTTAAATGTTAACCTAATACAAGCCTTGCTATCGCCATTTCGCAGAAAATCTTCACTAGTCAGTCACTTAGGGAGCTCAGTTGATGACTAGATTTCTGCACTTCAATAATAAGGACTCATAGGTCTGAGCATACGAAACGAGCCATCTAATGCTGATTTCCCGTCTTTTGTTATGGTAGTGGCGACTAGATTCTTCATAAGCCCCTCAGATACACATGATGCTCCTCCAGGCAAAACGTTCAGTTCTCGTAGGCATAATAGCGCATCTGTTGTATCCATGAGTGTGACGAGGGGCTTCATGTGAGGAATAAGTCTTAACTGATGTGAGTATTACTTTCTCACTTTTGCCAAAACACCTATTCTGTTTTGTCTGTCGGACTCTTGCTATCAGATAGGTCTTAATGCGGCGGTTCCTTCAGACTGGCACTGGCGTCTATGGATCTAAGTGACATGGAATTAGAGTGTTACACACTGCGTTGAGGATAGGGGTCAGAGAGAGCAGCAGTAGCTGAATGAATAGCAGTAGGGGAGACGTGAGTTCCTTACATACGACATATCTTGATGTGAAATCAGGATTTGGAACAGGGTAGTAATGTGAAAGGAAAGGTTCTCTGCCATATGGCCGACTACGTCATGGTGTCATTCCTTGAGACACACGTAATGGTTGAAAAAATCTTATCTTTCACTGACGACCCGGACCAAACTATTTTCCCTCAGAGGATAAAGCGGCCGAAGTGGCTGAGCGGTTAGTCTACTCGCCTGCCACCAAGGTAAACCGGGTTCAATCCCTGGTCGGGTCACCCCCGAATTTTCGCAAGTGAGAATGGTGCCGGACGATGCCGCTGGTCGGCTGGTTTTCTCCGGCATCTCCTGTTTCCCCCACTCTTGCATTCCGACGCTACTCAATTCACGCTTCATTTCAGATATATCAGAGAGGTAGCATTTCATACGCATTAAATTCTTGGAACGTGGTAATTCTATAGTAAGTGTAGTTTGAAATTATGCAACACCAAATAAGATGAAAGGAATTTTGCTAGATAATTGCCATATAAAATTAACGGCAGACTGCCTGTATTGTAAACAAAACGTCATGGACTGCACAGCCAAATATTACAGAGAAGAAAATTTATTTTTATTCCAAGTAAAGGTAATATTATGTTTTTAGGGGTAAGGTTAAGGAAAATTTCTCCCTTACCATGCAAATGTGATAAGCATTCGTTTCGTGTAAGAAAAATCACCTAAAACTTTTCAATGAATTGCGATAGTCTTCATATTTATTACACAGATAATACTGAAATAGCTTGTTGTGTAAGAAATATTATTAGAAAAATATCGTTTACGCTAAAAAGTATATTGTCGTGTACTCAAAACGGTTTTGTAGTGAACAAATTGTTCTAATGTAAAAAAAAGGCTGCAAAGTGGTTATATACGTATATGATGTATTTAACCTAAATAAGAAGAAGTAAACAAAATTTTACAATGGTAAGAGCGATTCGTTAACTACACATGATTGGGTCAACGATTTCTTGAATTCTAAATATGTCCACGAGTTTCTTTAAAGTTACACTACGCATTATCTCTTACCCATGTATGAGCAGTTAACATCTTTGTATTCACACACAAAATAACTTTCTAAATTAGAGAAACATAATAATTTGAGTATATAATTTTAACACATTTCCTAACAAAGTCAACTACGTCTCTAATGGTTTCATCGGATCCCTGCAGTAAAAGGCCTCAAAACTGAATATGTTTGTATCACAGTGACAAGTGATGATTTTTCAGCAAGTTACTGCATGCAAGATACCTTCTTTGATTACGATGAGCAAACCTCGAAACAAAATTCATTCGCGGTGAGCAAATGTTTTAAAATGGTTTACCTTTCCGGAAGTCTATCGGGGGATGTGTTTAATACGACACAAACCTGAACATATGTACATATAAAATGACACACTTTATGGGTCACCGAGATGCAGACCTGGAAGCCCTGGACTAAGGACAACGAGGACCGTCAATCTACAAATTAACCCTGCAACTTAATGACTGACAGCCTGTGTAAAGAAGCCTAAATGGGGATAACGTTGTTCCCTAAATGGAAAGCCGGAAATTAAATTACGGCCATTTTCCACACCAGAGGGATTAAGCAAAATGCATTGGCAGTAGGTACAAGCCTGTTTCTTTACTGTTTACTCCTCAAAAAACCCATAGATCATTGTCATTTGTCACTGGCTTGGATCCTCATGGCTTCAAACTCGAACTGTAGCGGAGAATGTTTGGCGCCTGAAAATCCGGAACTCTACGCAACTGGAGTGCATAGTCGTCTGTGGAGGACGTCACTTCGTAAAGTAGTCTAATTGACGACTGGCCTAGCGAAGCCGTTGTAGTGTCGAACTGGGTTTGAGGAGGCCAGAAATGCTGGGTGCGTAACTGGACCGACGGCAGAGTAAAGAAGATGGATGCGTTGTGAATTATCTGCTAGTTGCCTCAGACGTCATCCCCAAATCGCAAGATTAGCATTTTGTCCCTATGCACGCGATGCTTCGTAAGAACACCAACCTTTCCCGAAAGAAAACTGTAAGTTTTTAAAGTACTTGAGCACTGTCTAGCATTTAGCACTTAATTTAGGTGCGTGACGTGATCGTAAACAATTCCCTGCTCGAAAATTTGTCAACATTTTTTTTATACACAGAAACCTACTTGGTGGGGTCTGCGAATACGAATAATTGTGGGCGTAATTCTGAACGTAACGACAACTGAAAGAAAGCTGTTTATTAATCAATTAAGTCTCCCATTTTTCGAAAATATTATTTCTCATTTAACACGATGTTGCCTGTAAGAAAACAATGTGTTCCATCCACTGCCATAATAGGAGCATTTGGTTGACTTTCTGAAATGTTAGGTAATAATTGCCTTTAACAAACGCACAAAGCTGAGAAAATACTTAAAATTTTCACCTGAACTTCAAAGTATTGTTAGTATTTAGGTTATCAATAAACCTCACATTTTCAGTTTAAAAAAATATTAAAAATATTTTTGGTGGTTTTGGTCGGCAACAGAAGAAAAGAGTTCCGGAAATGAAGAAGGCTAATCATAGTATCCATAAGAGAAGCAATAACATCACAGAGAGATAACATTCTCATTCAAGCCTTTACGTTATTATTAATGCCAAATACATTCGTGCCATTAATTCAGTCATATTCAAGTAAAAGTAAACTTCTACTTAATCATTCCTAGCACATGTTAAATTTAATACAAGCAATGATTTCATAACTTCTCATTAACTCCCTGCTTTTATGACTCTGAACTGACCGATGATTATTGTACACATTCATATAATCATAACTTCTTTTTACAAACAGAACATGACAGTCTGAGTCATCTACTGTTTAAACCAAGTACTCAGTTCAGCGTTCAGCGTTCAGCTTTTAGGAAAACAAAAGGATGTCGTGGTGGTTAGAGATTGTTTAACATAGTTTCATCTTGTGTACTATTAAATCGATGTAATAATTCGTACCTGAAATAACAATTTTGCCAGCGTAAGAAAAAAATTAATGTCCGCACAGAAAGAGTGTCTGCATACAGGTTACAAGTCCTGCCGTAAACTGGCCTCAAAATGTATTATTTTTAATTATGATCAGTCTTTAATGTGTAAAAATAATAGTTTGCATCCTTATGATCCTTCAAAAAGCAAATAATTTGGAATATTTGTGCCGTTCCGTAAAGCAGTTCCGAAATTTAATTTACTTTCTAAATTAATCTTTATTGTTGCGGTAAGTACAGGCACAATGCTACAGAAAAATACACCAAATAAAATTTATTAATCTGTGAAATTTAACATAAGTGAAATTACTTCATTCTCAGAATATGACAAAATATGTTATAAACGGCGTTCAGATGAAACCGTATTAACAGTCAAAGGAATGTCACTACAGTTTTAAAACTGTAACATTTTTAAATCAAAACATTGCGCTGAATTAGTTTAAGTGTTGATACACATAAAACTAATTTTTAAAAATGTCTTTTAGTTGAGTGATAAATCGTGAAAAATCACGCTTTTCTAAATTTTGTACATTTAGAAAACACTTTCAGCAATACCTTTTCAGTTGTTAGTTTTAGTGTAGATGTAATATTTTAATAATTATTTATATTTCTGGCATGTTACCCGTGCTTACAGCAAATAGTTATGTGAAATTCAACTGCGTCCAAACAAGTGTAGAAAAACCTATAGGCCTCCAGCAGGTGTTTGGTTTATATAAAATATTTCTCTTTCTTATAGAGTCAAGGGCAATTTTCGATCTCGATTGTGAATATCGACACTAAATAATGGTTTATCGATAATTTTTAATTTAAAAGCTAAGAAAAATTGAAGCAAGGAGGGGGTAATAAACTGATTTAATGTCGATACAGATATTCACGAGGAGCATATAAATGCGATTTTAAAGCGGGACATAAATTAAAAACCTCCATACCACGAATACTTCGGGAGGCCACAAACCCCATGCACCCTTGCTGTCTTGAAATCTAAAAAGACAGCAACAAGAAAAGTGGCTTTAGAGCATTTCATATCTTAAAACGAGACTTTGGTATATTTGTTAGGCCCGCTTCCATAACAGCGCACGTCTGATCAGCAACTACAATATTAGCAGCGGTACCTGCACACTTATACTTGAAGAACGACACCACTTATACCTTGTCCATGACAGCTTCTGCATTTGCGCATGCGCAGTACGTTAACAACGTCGCCACAGCAGCTTCGGGGGAAAAAAAGAGCTCATTGCTGTTGCCTTGTCTTCGCAAACAACAAGCATTACTATATGTTACAGTAAACTAAACTGCAATGAAAGTGCGGACACGTGTGTTGTTGAAGAAAATTTTAGGCACAGCCTTAAGTTAAGGTGGTGTTACATTCCGTCTTGCGTGTGTGTGTCTATATAAATATATATATATATATTACAGTTAAGATTTAATATTAAAATTATTAGAACTACTTTGCAGAATTTCTGAAACCAGAGTGGATTGATTTTAATTCCGCATTTCCTCCTGCCGTATTGAAAAATATTATTATAAATAATGCGAGTACAGACGCAATAGAAACGACACGGGCAAAAGTATTGCGGAGTTCAAAATAATATCTGTTACCTACCCTATGCCTTGAAAACTCCTTATTTGTTTCAAATATATGATCTGGAAAAGTTATCTACGGCAAAAACAATACGGTAGCACATATGCAGCAATTTTTTTTCTTTCGAAGTTTGATTTTTAAAAAAAAATGGTCGCTTCACCATGAACGGTGTATGAAGGCTGTCATCCGTTACTCACTGATTTAACTGACCATTAATTTCGGTGACGTCAGCTATTGTTTCGATAATGCTGACGAGCACTGAGGGTTCACTGGCGGTCGTTTTGGCGAGAAGCTGGGCAGCGCCCTGTGCGAGGCTAGAAAGATTACTGAAAACGCTGAAACCACTGGGGCTCAGGAGTACGTGTTATGCCTGTGAAGTGATTTATTTGTTCCTCGATTGAAGATATTTGCAAATGTTCCGGCGATTGTAGTGTTGTATTTAAAATAGCCCTTGCAAAAAAATTCTGTGAATTAACAACAAAATAATTATTTAAGATTGAATAATATTTTTACGGTTGTATATTACTGGGAAAATTCGGCTGAACTCAAAATACTTTTTGTTTACAAAATACATCCTAAATAAGTGTAACTCACTCTTACATACTTTTTTGCTCTTGGAATATAATTTACAATAGGCTGTTCACGGTAAAGTGAGCACTTTTTAAGGCCCTCCGAACAGGCTTTAGCCACTGATAAATATATCTTATTGCAGCATCAGGCATTACATTTTGAGGGTGGTGAAATGTTTACACTGTGTTTATTCGTCACATTGCATGTTTATATTAAAAAGCAGCAGGGAGATGGTAATAGGATGAAAAGAAAAATTAAGAAGGTCCTTAAAAAATGCTCACTTTACCGTGAACAGCCTACACCAAGTGTTCCCAAAAATATCGATTCGCTGACGAGTAACAATATTTGCTGGTTTCTGGTAACTGTTCCCTTACTGCTGACGAACGCTGACCAAGCATTAGTGATTTCAGAGCTCATCAACAGTTACGGAAGTCTTACAGATTGTAACACAATATAAAACTTCAGCAATGCACGAAACACTTCCTTTCCTTTTGAAAAAATCCACCGATACACAATACACCTGAAAACCACCGATACACAATCAAATCATTTATAGACAAAGTTCTCGGTTATGCAATGTTTGTAAAAATTTGTATATTATGTTAATCATTATATATTACCGCGGAATGAATTTTACATGCCAGTTTTTAAAACAAGCTTGGCATTTATATTGAACTCTAATTGTAAACCAAACATTTGCATGATTACGTCATTCACAAGTATAATCAATTCATGTGTTTACTCTTCACATTATGTTCGATTGCCATTTATTTAATTTCGACAGGCCCTACCGTAAAACAAATTTCCATTGGACATAACATCCGATAGATTCTTGACAAACCGATTGCCCGTGTACCGATTGTTAAATATCCTTGATACTTTGTTAATATATTGTGGTATGTGGGCATAGAAACTTTGGCTCCCATATTCCGAAAATTTCAAATTTTCAAAGCTATATTTCTAAAACTATAATCATTTGACTAAAAATACTTACATGTATGCGGCCATTATATTAATCTCTTTCAGATAATTAAATAGAACAGTTATCGTGGAAGATGGTCTAAAGTTTCAATTTTTCGAAATTGCGGAGTCAAAAAGTGCTCGACTTGAACTTCGACACGAGGACTACAGAAAAAAACAACGGGCCGGAAAGTAAAATCGTAAAGTCAATCAACTGTGTAAGGGTCAAAATATTAAGATATCGCTTTAGGCGCTGCAAAGCACGGCATATATATTTTTTTTTTCGGCACTATGCTAGTGTCGGTTAGACGCACTGTCGTGTATCTGAACGAATAAAAATGATTAGAGCTGAATTTTACTGGCAACCGCTGTTTTAAGAGAACGGAAGATATCCAATAAACGTTAGGGGGTTTCCTCATCTGAAATTAGTTTTCCTCTGTACACAGCGCAGACCATTAAAACCTCGACGTGCGCAGCGTCAAAATATAAGGCACCATAGGCTGCTCACGTCAAAATATAAGGCACCATAGGCTGCTCACGTCAAAATATAAGGCACCATAGGCTGCTCACGTCAAAATATAAGGCACCATAGGCTGCTCACGTCAAAATATAAGGCACCATAGGCTGCTCACGTTAAAATGAGCACTTTTGAAAGCCCTGTTCGAGATCTTCTTGTATACACGTTGTGTATTCCTCCACCTATGTAAAAATAGCATTGCTATGGGCCTCACCACTTTAATAATGCGTCGGTCTAATGAAACTGTGGAATTATTAAAAAAGTAAATACTTCACAAATCTGCTAATTTTTACACTTCGATGCATTAAAAAAAAACACAAAGTGAAAGAATCAATTTTAAGTTATTACAAGTGGTTACCTGACACTTTTATTTTTCTCGAGTTCAAGATATGGAACTACTTTCCACCCATCGTTACCAACTTCGCTGGGCGAATGCGACTCAGTGCTCCCGTTAAAATACATGCACGCAGGGGCGGTGACTTAAATTTTTCCTAAGGTTCGTTTCTAAAGTGCTCACTTGATCGTGAAGAGAGTTGATCATGAAAGGGGAGTGGTAGCAAGCACGCGAGGGCGATGTCATCAGTGGCCGGCCCCGGGGCGAGGGGTAGTGGTGGGTCAGTGACCGCCAGGGCGGCGGGCGTCCCCAGTAGCAGCACCTTATGTCCCCGAGGAGACGGACGGCCCGGGAACAGCATGGGAACCCGCGGGAAGAGAGTGGACACTATGACGCAGCCGTCGCCACGAGTCCGTCGCCCTCGGCCTACCTCAAAACCTGTTTCCCCCCCCCCCCCTCTCTCCCCGCCACGCAAACACCCCTTCCCTCCTCGACCAGACAAAACAACCTTTTTTCTATTTCCGAACACACAAGACGAAAGTAAAACTGGCCGGCGGATCGGCCCAAGGGACGGGACGGGGCCCCGGAGAAATGTTGTTGGCTTGGTAAGGGGGGGGGGGGGGGGACACTTGGACGTGGGAAGTGGTTTACGCGCCGGTTGGGAAATCTCAGTGCTCGACGACAACCTTCAGCGCCGGGCCGCGGTCGACTTCTTACGTGCTCGCCTCGGCCCGCACACGGGATCACATGCGCGACGCGCTTACTTACGTACATGCATCGACGCGGGTGGGTTGCCTGAGGGTGGGGGGGGGGGGGGCGCCGGTATGAGAAATGCTGACGCTCGTCCAACCATCCGAGCGCTGCGTCTTCGACTCCGGCGGGGCTAAACATCCCGCTTGGGTCGGCTCCGTCCGGTGTTGTGACGTGCCGGCGTTGCGGACGACCCAGCTGGTGGAAAGAGCCTGCGAAACTTCCTGTCACTGCACCAGGTAATGTCACACTTTTTTTTTTTCTTTTCGTATCAACGCCACTCCCCGCTGAACCCCAGAGCAGTTGCCAGAAGAACGTTTTGAAGAAATCCAGGCCCGAAACAGGGCAATTAAATATTTTGACTGAACTTTATTGGAAATATTTTCCCCCTGAAAAATTCTAGATGCGTATTCCCAATGAAAGTAACTTTAAGCTACGAACGTTGTTACTTTAATTCCAAAAAAAAAAAAAAGTTTAAATGATTAAAACGTTTGCGTTCCACATTATATTATAAACAAGTTCAGAAACCGTGAGACTAAACGGTAAAATTAACTTTGTTTGAGGTCCAAATGCGACTCCAGTGTATATACTTTATCACGAGAGTAAACAATTGCACGCCTGCTTAAATTACGTCAACTTTAATACGGTTTCATAAAGGTTAAGATTTCGACAGGACAATTAATAAATCCTTCCTCTAATTTTGAAGTAACTTTTTAATAAATTATATTTTATAAATTTAATAATTAATTATCATTTAAAAAAATGTATTTTGTATTAATTGAGTGGCTTGTAATTGGTTAAATAAATGCAAGAAATTTTGATGACTTTCTACTCTATTGCCTCACACAAACGACTGTTGAATTGTTAATGTTATGTTTGCTAAACCTTCAAATTACTAATTGAAAATTTCACATTTCAAAATAAATGAATACGAGCGACGGATAGTACCAGTTTAGATAACATACTGGTATTGTCATTAATAGAATTTGAATTTTTAAATACGGGAACAGCTATAAAGAAACGCGTGCGTAAATTTATGGTACTACGCCGAAGATAATCACACACGAATTTGGATCTCCCTTTCCTGCATGCAAAAAGAAAACAGCAATTTTTTGGTCCCAAAAACGTATTTAACTTTATTTCAGTCTGAAATATTCGTCAAGCGGAACATTTAACACGAGAGGGCGTGTGAGCGTTTAACTGTTTTAAACTACTGGAAACAAAATGTTTTTTAAGTGACTAGAATGGTAGCGTACCTTTCCATCGTGATAGGTATGATGTTTGGAAGCAGCTGGAAAAAAAAAAATCGATAAAATCGCCGAATGAAACGGAAAGGATGTCGTTCGTAAAAGGCGCAATTTAGAAAAAAAAAAAGAATGCGGTGGCGGCGGCGGACGAGCGAGTGCGGGACAGGACGAGCTGTCTCCCGGCCGTGACAAGAAAGTGACCGCAACTGGCGCCGCGAGCCTAGGCGGCTGCCCGCGACCGGGGCAAGCAAGCGAGGAAGGCGTGGCCGGGGTGCGAACCCGTGACGCCGCGCTAGCGGGGAGAGGCAGCCCGCCCCCCAGCCGCCACCGTCGCCCGACGCCTTCGTGGGGGACGTCACAGCGCAGCGCCCCCGTCTTAGCCTTGCATCGTCCCCCCCCACCCTCCAACCCTTCCACATAGCCAACCCGCGGCACCTGGCTGATCCTCCACACACGCGCCGATGGGGCTCTTCATCTGTGTGCATTCCGCCGCATCCGACCTTCCTTCGTCTCGTTCTTGCCGCATTTTACGTCCGTCCCCCCTCCCCCCCCCCCCTCTGACTGGTTTACATCACCATACCATCCAACACGACCTCCACGACGCGCAGCTTCCGTGTAACACGTGTCTCGACACCGACAACGGTCAAATGGGGCCACTATGGTCACCACGCTCACGACAGAGAATTACGTTTAAAAAAAACTTCTCTCATCGCAGAATAAGGTTGCCATTTTACGTTTTTATTTCCCCCCCCCCCCCCCCCCCCCAACCCCTCGCCTACCAGATCGGGTGAACTTATAAAAATGTAAAATATGTTTCTACTAACCTACAGATATTTCTTTCTTTGGCGATTTTCCAGCAAAACCGTGTTGGCGGTACCACCTCATGCTTTCCCACCCCGGGTGCAATCTAAACTCCTGGAGCCGATTACTTCGTGTGACGTACATACCGCGTCCTGAATATAGTCCATTCGAGTTTACTTAAAACGTTTTTGTAGTCCAGCTTAAGTTCAACATTCCGGCTATTTCCCCGCCTCGTGCAAACAAAGCTCTACTTAGTCTAAAACAAATTACGCCGAAGAGACAACGCACCGCATTCGTGCATAAGAACTATTTCTCACTAGGCATTACCAACACACTTATTTTTTCTCGGCTTTCTATTCATTATAATTCCAAATGAAATAATGTAATTTACAGACGAAATAAAAGTATAAGAATGATTTAACCAAAAATAAACTATTTCAATTTTTGCAGAAGTATAAGATGTCTGTGATACAAGACATGTTTTGGAAACAACCAAACACGGCATACATGGGGTGATTTTTCAAAGGTTGTGTTCAAAAAGTGTGAAGAAACCGTTAACAGACTATACGATACTATCGCAACTCATAATTACTTATTTTAGGTAAATGACCGTTAAAGAACTGGGCCTTTTTTTTAAAGGTACCGCCGTATCAACAGACCAATAGGTTCAAATAAATACATGAACGAATTTCGTGACCCCGGGTGAGGCAACACACCCCTAATGACAGGTTTCCAAGCTGGGGGGGGGGGGGGGCTCGTAGATGCCTGTCATCACCGGACACGACTCGAAGTGAGATCCTAGGAGGGAGCAGCGCTTGAATGCAAGAGCGGGGGAAACGGCACAGCGAGAAATCCCGCCTGCAAGCGGCGTCGTCCATTACGATCCCCACGGTGCGAAAACCAGCGAGTGTGCGCCATTAAAGGCTGTTCACGACGAAATGAGCACTTTTGAAACCAACTTTTGAAAAAAGTCACCGCCCCTGCTTGCATACATTTTAACGGGCGTAGGCATGCTGAGGGACATGCACCCAGTTAAGTTGGTAGCGATGGATGAAAAGTAGTTCCTTATCTTTACGACGAGTAAAAATTTTTGGGTAACCATTTGTGATAATTTGAATTATTCATTTCGCTTCCTACTTTTTTTTTTATGCCGTATTGGTAAAATATTTACTTTTCCTATAATTTCACAGTTTCACTTGTCCGACGCGTGAATAGAGTGATGAGGCACACGGCAGTGTTAATTTTATATATGGTGGAAGAATACACAATGTGCATACAAGTAGATCTTAAGTAGGGCTTTCAAAAGTAATAATTTTATCGTGAACAGCCTTTAGGTATGATAACTGTTTTAATATTCAATATTGTGTCATATGTAGCTAACTAAGTACATGCATTCATAAATTAGAAATGTTTTGTAATTTTCACATGAAAAAAAAACTATGAGCTAAAATAGTCTCCGTTCCGCTAGATTGCGATGCTTGAAACGTAATATCCTGCGCCGAAGTTAGCAACGCCCTTTCGTTTTTATTTTTACACTGGCGGCCAAAATCGTGCGGAATTCTTCAAGTGTCCCGCGGGAAAATTTAACGTTCGGGTTGACGAACGCTAAGTCAGTTTCTTCTGTTTTAGGTCCGTTTTAGTAAGACTCGCAGTATTAGAAAATACCTGCATTTCAAACAACTTTAAAGTATAGCATAATGGTCTAACGGATTCGTTCACGCGCGTTTCTAACAAATCTGAAGTATCGCGTGATTGTTTAACTCATGGTTTAACTGATTTATCCGCTCTTATAAGCGCGCTTCTAAAAATGTTTAAGTACTGCGTTGTGCTATAACGGATTCATTCCTTTTTTTTTTTTATGTCGGCAAAAAGTACAAAGTTGGCATGTCCTTGAAATTGTTCACTTAAGAGTGAGCCATTTATGAACTCTGGTTTAAGAATCAGTCATGTGAGCAAATGTTGCAGGGATATTACTCTACGTCCAGTAATTCTAGCAAAAAAAATTTCTCTACTGGAAACGGAAACTATTACTTCGTGCGGTTGGAAAATTTAATTTTCAAAAGCACTCATTTTTCTTTTACGTTGCTCAAGAATTTTGTACCACTCGGCCTATCCCGTTACCAACGTATTTAATGATAATAACTGTTATAAATATCTGGTATTATATGGAATGTAGGTACTGCAAAACGTGTCGATTTCTAATGGACAACTTTTCAGTCATGTTACAGATCGACGTGTATAAATTGTATCTATTAGATTTTATTTTAAATATTGAGGTATCGATCTGGTGACAAAATACATATAGAGAATTTACATATAACAGCTTATTTTAAATCATAATTTCTGCATTAATTCACTCCAATATGTCATAGAGAGCAAAGTCTCTTATAACCCCCCTCCCCTCCTTGTATGGAATACATTGACTAACATTTGCTTTTATACATAGAACTACATAATTTCGCTGCACATATACCTGAACTGTTAACAAATTCCCTTATGTGCACAAATTTATTACTCTATTTAAATAGTACATAGTAGCACGTTGTTTGTCCTTATAGTTCACGGATACGGGCAGGTTAAACATTAATTTAATTTTAAAAAAATTGGCTTTTAAACATCACATGTAATGGTATTTTCAAGTTTTACATTGTTCACATAGTCACATAAAACTTATAAATTTTGCGGTTTTTATGTTGCACAACTAGTAAAAACTATAATATTTTAACGAAAGATAATTATTATATTTGGAACTAATTTCCATTAAACAGTCAAGAGAAAAATTTTGTATTTTAAAAGTTTCATAATATATGGAAATAATTTGGCTGTTTTTATCTGTAACCGGAAATATACTTTGCAATCAATTTTTAAGGCTAGTCTTAAATTAAAAAAAATTCCGGTAAGTTTCACGTGTTAAAAACTTTTTTAAAAATTTTCTTCGTGTTAATCGTGTTACACTAAAACCGTAAATTAATGACTCCGAATAATAAATGTTTCAAAAATATTTCAAAAAACTTGTAAACCCTGATACTGGATGTCATGTAAACATTATTATTTTCTATTTTCTCTTCTTTTTATGTAACAACTAACAGTAAATTAACCACAGTAATTACCTTGATACTGAGAGATGAAGATGCCTTGAATGCATGTTGCCTATTTATGAACACAAATTACTGTATTTTTCTGTATAAATGTGTTACGAATATAGTTAATCGCATACATATTATCTACACTAGATAATCGCATACCTAAAACTATACGACCGCAACTGAAATGCCTAGTTTCGAAGTAATCGCGTCTAAAAGTTGGAATTCGCGAGATTTAATTCCTGTTTATATGAAAATGCCTAAATTTTAAAATGAAATGAGCATTTTGAAAAATTCGCATGAGAGAAAGTATTTCATTTTGTGGCATGCGACTGAGAGCTGTGATTCATTTGCTGTCGTAGTTCGATACATCACAGTCTAAATTATATACTGCCAAATGAACTGATTCTGGAACACTCGCATAAACATTTGTGAAGGCTCGAAGTATAATGATATTATTTGTACATCGCAGGTGGTTAGTTTGGAGGATGACTTTAGTACAGTACATGACACAAACTTGTGAACCGCACATCTTGCTGTGCGCCAATAACATATGTGTGCCGGTAATACAGTGGTGGAACAAGCTGTAAATGTATTTTATTTATTCTATGCATATATTTGATTTTTTCATGGGTTGCGAAGACATTCTGTCATCGGACTTTTGAATAAATTGAAATATAGACACAACGTATGATTTTGTTCTCCGCCTTTTTTCGATTCCTGTGTAGATAAGGAGGGCGACATAGTTTTGCCACACTGCTGCAAAATGTCCAACTGGTAGCACGGTCTATAACGCAACACACGCTCACAATAAAACATGAATTTTGCACCCCGCAGATTTTCAAAAACCCCGCAGAGGTCACAGTTTGATGATAATTACGACTACTGAAATGTCTCGAGAATAGTGTCGATCTCAGGAGCAAGATATCACTGACTGGTCTCAACGACTCTTTCGAATGTTCGTACTTCTTGTGAAAACTGGCCACGCATTTTATTCCAAGCAACTTGAAAGTAAAGTTATTGGACAATATTGAAAGTAATGCATATTTTCCAGTCCACGAGGTCAACCTACAAATAGGAGTCCTGTAGACTCCTCAAGTATTATTCGCCGGACATGAATGTTGTTTGCGCAGATTTGCTATACGATGGAGGGCATATCATACCGGACCGATGAATTGGTATTTTTTATAAATAACCTGAATGTGTATTCCACATATACGTAGATTCTTCCCCTTTTCGCGTTTACCGAAAGGTAACATTATCAAGATTTCATCATCTTTTTTTTTAATGAGATTTTTTTTCATCGCTATTCGAATCACGTAGGAGAAACGATGAGGTGTTTTTTTTTTTTGCCCCGAAGCAACACGGAAAGCATTTTTCAGTGTGCCACTACCATGGCAAAGCGCAACCTTTCACAGCCTCCCTCCCTTCTGCAGGTCACCCTTCATTGCAAAGAACGCTAGCTCTGTTGTCTGTCCGCCTCACATGCAAACCTATGAAAAGATGTCACGCCACAGAAAGATGTTTCTTTTTTTTAAATCCCTCTCGTTTGTTTATCTCCTGGCTACAGACGGTTCAAAAGGGAGCCGCGAACGTTTTCTATCAGTGCATGTTTCCTTTTTGTACGTTATCGACATGTATCTGGGAGTTTGTTTTTCAGCTGCTAAAGAAGGCTGCCAGCAGTACGCGAGAACACAATACCAGAACCCTATAAGGCAACAATTCTACGCTGCCAATGGAAATAAATGGGAATTTCAAACTGAATTACAATCGTCTATTTAAAAACTTTTTAATGTGTTTTTCGCGCTACTTTCTAACGCTGAGCAGCAAAACATGACAGCGGCTTAGTTCGAAATCACTTCATATCCGACTTGGTAGACACAATTTTTACAGACGGTTCTGTAAAGTACTGAAATGGGCACTGAAGAGAATCGACAGAGGAGCGACAGCAAAACATTCTGCAGGGACCAAACTTCGGGTACCAGTGACAAGATATTCCGCTTGTTTATTATAGTACTGTTTGTCGCGGGAACAATTTGAAGTAACTGTCTGCTCTGTGCCAAGAACAGGTTGCTCTGTTCTAGGAAAAATCACGTTTCAGTTGCACATAAAAACCACGGGTCTGGTCACAACAGACACTTGGGTTGCTATTGTTATATCCACTAACAATTTTCGACTCTACCAACGAACCAGTCATCGCTGTGTCAAGAAATCCGTATGTTCACGTACGTTTTTGTGGAAACGTATGGTTAATAAACGGAAACTAGCTACGCAAAAACGGAAAACGGAAACTATCTCCGCATGTATAAAATGCGGAAACACTACGTGTTGCCCGTAGCTTTGGATTTCGGAAACGAACAATACCGATGCTGCAGGAAACATTCTTCAACACAGCTATTACAAAGATTTGGTTCTTGCGGGCAGTTACGATGTCCGTTGCCGTTTGAAACCGAATTCTTCGGCGATAAAAAAAAAATATCACACACCGTCTTTGAACATTAATAACAACTCAAACACTGAAAAATTATCATAAACTAAAAAAAAAAAAAATATCTATCGTTGTTGATTTAATGTAACAGTTCTGCACTCTTTGCCATATGAAGTGTGTGATAAAAAAAAAAAAAAAGCAATAGTTAAGGCATTGCGTGGTTCTGGTTAGTGTTCAAATCTCCTTCCAGCATGCAATGTTTCAACGTTTGTTGAAAATAGATTTTCTACACGATGAAAACCAGCATTAAAATTTTTCTCGCAAGTCACATTTGAAACCGAGAACTAACTAGCAAAGTTGCGGAAAGGTACCATTAATTATTTATTTAGTGGGAAGCTCTGTAAAATTTACGGATAATCCGTTTTTTGTTTTGGCTACAGATGAGATTTCTACAAACATATATTTTTTTCTCAGTTGCTGGTGAGGGGTAAGGTTTGAACTGTCACCGGCGCGAACCCTTGGTAACTTGAGAACACATCGACGTGCATTTCCTGTCACTCTAATGTCTCATTTGTCGGTGACACGTGCGTCCACGAAAACGGCCATTGCATGGAGGCCACATTCCAAATGCTAAATTTTTTCTGCTGTGAGTTCACGTGACCCCGCATTAAAACGGTGACGCATTCGAAAATTTAGCGTCCAATAAGTAACGAAACATAGTAAATATTATTTCCACTAGATAACGAAGTCATCAAATCGCGGCCGTATTGTTCTAACCTTCAAATGATGCACTACGGGCTAGCCCTACTAGTTGACGTTTTATTTTTGGGGGCAGGGGTGGGCCGGGGCCCAGTTTGGCATGAAAATAGTTTACGTACAGATTTTATGTCCAGAATTTTGGTCCAGATTCGTCGAACTGAGTAGAGTTCTTTAGAAAACATACATATGCACTGTGCTGCCGTACAGGTTTTGAAATATAGTAACATACAGAGGTAATTAAAAATATACGGACGCTGCTTACGTGATGTATAGTACGTTATACGCGACCGCAGAACATTAGAAATCATAAGGCTGAGTCATACTTCCCCTCTACGTAGTCGCCCTGCAAAGCTGCTGGAACACACAAAGCAGACGGAGTATGGGTGATAGGTACACAGTCCAGAGTGTGTTTGTTGCCTGCTACAGCCAATGTACAAAGTGTGCACCTTGTGTATACGCTGTTCACGGTCAACTGAGCACTTCTGAAAGCCCTGATAAATATCTACTTGAATGCACGTTGTGTATTGTTCCGCCTTATGTCAAATTAACATTGCCATGGGCCTCATCATTTTATTCATGCGTCGGCCAAATGAAAGTGTGGAATTATTAAGAAAGTAATACTTCACAAATCTGGCCATTTTTACACTCGATGCATTAAAAAAAAAAAAAAAACAGAAAACGGAAGAAATAATTTTAACTTACTACAATTGGTTACATATCACTTTTTATTCAACGTTAATATATAGAACTACTTACCATAAGTCGTTATCAACGTTACTGGGCGAATGCCACTCAGTGCACCCATTAAAATATATATATGCAAGCAGTGGCAGTTATTTTTTTTCCAAGGTTCACTTCTAAATGGCTCACTTGATCGTGAACAACCTTTATCAACACAGCCTTGCAGACGTCTTGCAGTGGTCCAACGCACCCCCTCAAATATGCCGTGTTTGACGCGCCGCTGTCCCCCCGCGGACACACGCGCTGGCGTTCAAATGTATTTTCCTTCTCCGGTGTTGTCGGTTAGGAAACGTGTTTACTCTCACCCACACGATTGCAGGAGCGCACGCATACATTAGGGTCACGCCCGTATCTTCTGCATTTGAGTGTATGCCACTCAACTGTTGACGTGCGTACTTGGATACAACGCATCCACCACTATTAAAGGCTGTTCACGATAAAGTGAGCACTTTTGAAATCAACCTTAGGAAAAAGTTACTGCGCCTACCTGCATATATTTTAACGGGCGCACTGTGTGACATGCGCCCAGTAAATTTGGTAACGATGAAGGGAAAGTATTTCTGTATCCTAACGTCGAATAAAAAGAGCCAGGTAACCATTTCTGAAAATTTACATTATTTCTTTCGCTTTATAATTTTTTTGAATGCATGTAAATGGTAAAATGAGCCAATTTTGTCAATAGTTACTATTTTAACGATTTCACTGTTCCGACTGACCGACGCATGAATAACGTTATGAGGCCCAAGGCAATGTTACTTTTATATAAGACTGAAGAATACACAACGTGCATACAAGTAGATCTTAAGCAGGGCTTTCAAAAGTGCTCATTTTACATCTTATATCTACTGGGCAAACACAACCGGTTTGGCTTGCTCACTGCTGCGGCGTTACTTCAGTAGGTCTATAGGCTGTTCACGGTAAAGTGAGCACTTCCGAGGCCCTAGCTATTTTTTCCTTTCGGCCATATTTTATCCTTTATTCGCATTTTAAAATTAATATTTTAACGGATGCAATGAACACATATGTGTATTTTCCACCATATTCGGAAGTTAACGTCTAAGGCTAAAATTAACAACATTTATTTAGAAATATTTCAAATGAGAGTGCTTTCAAAAGTGCTCACTTTACCGCGAAAAGCCTATACCAGCTGTGTCCGTAATGCGTACTCCGTCCGCCGTAGCAAGTCCCAATATAGTCTATTCGCGGTTTCTTCACACGTTTCTAAACAAACATTTGAAAAATTCCCCCTGTAAGACGTGCTTGGTTGCAACCTAAATATGCCGTATATCACAGTCGTTTTATACTTGTATTAACATAAAAGTATATATCTTTTTTTGGATTTTGGCTTCTGGTAGTAACCGCGTCACAGTCGTTTTCCTTCCCGACGTTTCGGGAAACATTGCAGCCTCCATCTTCAGGGCGAAGTAGCAGCAGCAGTAGGCCTATCCATATTTAAATATTTTAGATAAAATATTACTAAAGTTATACTACCATATATAGTTTCAATTCAGTACTAACGGAAATATTAATTTCTGTTCTAAAGTAATTTTGTATTAATTTTATTCTTGTAGTATTATTTATTTTTCATTTAACTTATAAAGTTATCTTAATAATATTTTTTGCGTTTGTCTATAAATTCAAAAATATTTACTAACTTGCTAAATTACATATAGGTATACTAAAAGGAACCATAATTTCTGTTAGACCGCATTTTTGAAAATTCAGCAGGGGACCTTTTTTTTCATATTTAAATGTAAGAAATAAACGGTTATAATTTTAGGAGCCTACTGGAATGAAGAAAATCGTATTTTTCTGTAATTTTGTATTTATTCACGTTGCAAAATTATTTTTGTACGCTAAATTATTTTTTAAATGTTCGCAATCTTCTACAATTTTCTTGTATGGTGATCGTGAGAATTGCATTAAATTCTTCTTAAGCGTTTCTTAAAAGAATTATATCTTTATTGTGACAAACTGGTATTAAGTGTGCTAAACAAAAGTTAATTTTTTTCAACAATCTGTTGTTCACAGCCAATAGAATAATTGATAAACTGTAACTCATTCATTAAGAAATAATGAAAACAAGCTTACGCAACGGAATCGCTAACTAATGAGACGCAATAATACATTATCTGTCCGTCAAAAATCTGCAACAATCAATCCAAACAGTGCGCGAGTTAGTTCGGTCAATGTTAAATTTCTCATTACATCCAAACAGATTTCAATTCACGGAAGCTTGTTATGCATAAATTCTCTGCCGCTAAGCTGCCGTTCGTTTTTCATGGCTGCCTTAGAAATCAGATTCTCATTTCTACAACTTGATAATTTTTATATACGTGGATTATCGAGACAATGGCCGGTAACGTTATTACAGACATTAAAAACTTAACAATATCATCATCTGAAATACCCAACAACGACACTGGAAAAAAGCAAATAATAAATGTAAATTTTCATGTTCGAAAATGGCTAGAGTAACGAGAAATAATCAAATATTGCAAACATTTATCGCTAAGTACGTTATTTTACGTACAAGTAATTAGAATGTTATATTATATCCAGGCTGGCAGTAAACAGGTTCTATGTGAAACTTACATAATATGCATAATAAAAGAACCATAAAAATTGTGATTTCTCGTTTATAACTTTGGAGCATTTCAAATTAATATTTATGAATGTATTCTTTTCGGAAATTTCGTTCTGTGTTTCTTTGGGAAAGGGTTAATAACTCTAAAATTATTTCACATTTATGTCTCACATAAATTTCAAACAAGGTAATTAGGTAGTACGGAAATTATTCCTCTTACTTGGAGAGATAGACTCGATCTATGAATTTATTTTCAATTGCTCGTACCGTTTCTTCATATTTTCTTTTCATCCCCGGACTTGTTTCCCGAACACGGTAAGAAATTTTAATTAAAATATAAACCTTTCCCATCGTTCTCACAATTCTGCAGAAAGTTTGGAGACTACAGAAAGGGATGAAATATTCACAAAGAAGCAGAGAGTGATGGATTTCTAGGGGAAGCTACTTCATTGTCTTGGAGTATTTTAATTAGTTCTACATCTTCCCCCGCTTCTGCTTTCCACAAAAACCTACACAACACGTTCCGCGATCTTGCGCAGCAAGAGTGAGCTACTGCTATTGTTCCACTTGTTTCAAGTCCCATTCTCAGAGAGTTAATTGTAAAAAATTACCATACTGAAGTTCTTGCCGTAGGATCTCCCATTTTATCATTCCACTATATAGCCTTGATTTTTTTATATGTTGACAAAATCTTGTTTGCTGACTTATCATTTTTATGTAATTGATTTGAAATATGGTCCTTAACAGCAGACACACGCCAATTTTTTTTCTAAAACTGTACAACAGCTGTATGTATATATTCCAAATTATTAATTAAGGCAATTTTTTAAATTTTAATTTTACATTTAATTGTGGATTACTACTATTATCATCATCAAATACGCAATTCAAAGTATTAGAGTCATTAAGTTAACTTATTTCGTGCAAAGTTCCATACTTTGTAATTTTTTTCAATTTCATTTCGTGATTTTTGTGTAAAGCAGTTTTTCAAGGACACCGAAAATATGGAGAAACTGTACGTTTCTGTTTTGAAGAGTAATGATATAAAATTAAATGGTGTACAAAATGAATTATATCTATATTACGATAGATATGCTAATTACAGCTACTAATAAATAAACCATAAATATCGGAAATTGCCTGCAGCCAGCACTACGACAATAATAATAATAATGATGAAGCCAACTAATTTTGATGTTATGAGGCAAAGTTCCCAGGGAAAAATTTACATGAAATTTTGAACCGTTCCATAGTTTAATTTTGCATAAGTTCACGTCTTCCGGTTAGCTCATCTAGGCAGTAAACGACTGACGAAGTTAGCAAAATGGAATATAATAGTTGGCATAAGTTGGTATTTTCCTTTTATATAACGCATTATACCTTTATAAAATGGCCAGGTCAATAAAATGATTTTTTCGCTCACGAAATAATTTTTTTTTATATATTACAAGTAACGTTCGTTTTGACGAGTTGATCGTAATTTATAATTATAATATTTATTAAAACATTCAGACCTAGTGAACACAGATATGTAGATAAGCACATTTAGGTAATTTCTGGTCTATATTGTACACTGCGAATCTTAGTGGTCGGTGATCTTACCTGTAGGCAAATGATTCGTAACCCGGGTTATAGGTCAAGGTTATAGTTGATTCAAGTTACTGTAGCGGAACGCAAGGCTTACTGCTCATGGGATGCGACAACGAAGAAAGTGCTGTGTCTACTTAAATAAAGCAGGCATAGTAGAATTTCCAGTTTGCAGCATCCAATACCGTAGATTGAAGTAGGTTTGGAATTGTGAATATTGCAATATAACTGTGTGAAAGCAGAATTGAGTTCACTGTTAAACTGATGAGAGTGTGACTAGATATAGGCTCTTCACGGTAAGTTGAGCACTTTTGACGACCTGGTTACTTTTTCCTTTCAGCCGTTTCTATAAATTCAAAAATATTTACTAACTTGCTAAATTACATATAGGTATACTAAAAGGAAACATAATTTCTGTTAGACCGCATTTTTGAAAATTCAGCAGGGGACCTTTTTTTTTCATATTTAAATGTAAGAAACTTTAAACGTCTTTTTAAATAAATATTGCCATGCAAGTAATAACCACAGTTTGTATATTCCACCGCACTCGGAAGTTAACGTCTAAGGCCAAAGTAAAGCATACTTATTGACTATCATTCCAAATGAGGGGGTTTCCAAAAGTGCTCACTTTACCATGAATGGCCTTTACGTTCCGGTAACATTTTCACACTTTTATCAAATTTAATTTAAATAATTCTCATAGCTTCGCGGAATGAATAAGGTACTGGGTTGATCCGCTATTTTAGCTAGTGTTACATAATATTTCTAATTTTTTGTTTTATCTTTGGACTACGTACCACATATGGAGCGGCTGATTATTGTTTCTTTTATTTGAAGAGCTATCCCTGATAATGCATTTAAGTTATCAGGTTGATTCATGTTATAAGCTGTTCACGGGAAAATGAGCATTTCTTAAGACCATGCTTTAAATTTACATTCAGCTTATTTCTTTCATTTCGGTAATTGTTAATTTGAAAAAATTATCATTCTCATATCAAGCCAGTGTACAAGTTTTATAGCTCTCAGAATTTCGCGTCTGAATCCTCAGCAAAATATAATTTTAATGGTTATTATGCCTGCAGGAACGGCCTCAAAACGAGCTGACTTGACCGTGATTAACATATATTTATATTCCTATTTGTATCGGTGCAATGCAATCGTCCTTATAATAGTATTCGTTAAGGGCGTTAAACTTGTTGACATTATTTGTGACTACTTTTTCCTCACCTGTCCTTTTTTCTTCTTTTTTTTTAGATCGCACGGTAAAAAGTAAAAGAAAATTTTGTATGTGTAATGCACAAATAAATAAAACCCTTCTACTAGCACAAAATTTATCAAGGGCAACTACTAAAGGCCTTGACCTGTTTATCTTTGAGGTATGCTTGCCAAAGATTTTTTTTATAAATTCAGGGGCTGCCACGAATAAAAAAATTGTTTTTAAATCGTAAAAATATTTCCTTGTACGTACGATTTTATGGACGTCTTAAAGTTGCTCTTGACATCTTATTTAAGTGTTAATTATGTTGTTTAGTTCTCATTATTTTTACATTTACGAAACAAATTTTTTTTTTTTTTTTTTGAGATGTATTTATGCCAAACCCTTAAACTTTCAAACACAAGGGTCACTCCCGCCGTGGATTTCTCAGACGAAAGGAAAGCGTTCGCGAAGAAGAAGATTTAATTTCTTGTGCGCCTCGCGATGTGTTCGCTGGCGTGAGGCAGCGATGCCCCGGCGCCCGATAAGATTTACGGAACAGTAAGATAATTATTTGCGCCGGCTGAGTAGCTTGTAGCCCGTCCGGCAGCGTATAAACAAGTGGAAGACGGCGCAAACGGCAAGACGAGGGCGGGCGCGCGGAACAAAGATGGCGCGAATTAGAAAGATTAGAAAAGAGGGGGGAGGGGGGGGGATGATCCGGCGCGTGGGGTGGCGGGTTGTTGTCGCAGAGGAGGGGCTACAACCCTCAGCAGGGCTGCCTCTCTCTACTCTGAAGGGCTGGCCGCGCAAGGGGAGGGAGTGGAGCGGGGCTATACATCCGCGACTTGCCGCCCCACCAGGCACGAACAAACTACGCAGCTACTACTCGCGACATCATACAGCTATAGGCTGCCGCCGTAAATCGCGCACTTTCGAAAGCTTCTGCCGCGGTTCCGCTTTTACCTTGTTATTTCTCATCCTTCTGCCATACGCAAGGTCAACAATTAAATGGGCCACGACACATTATTCATGCATGCGTCGTCAAGTAAAATATCGAACTGCTAGGAATAATAATTAATTACAAATCCGCACGGCAATGTTTACAAAGCAGGAAATACTATTAAGATTTTTTTTTTATCGATTCGCTGACAAGTTATATACCAGCTTGCATGTCAGCGAGTCATATCATGTATGTTGTTCTAAGCAGTCATTATTTACAAAGGTATAGTTCAAAAGTGGTCAGTTTACTATGTACAACCTATATATGTGCAAACTGCAGCAACCATCCCGTTTCAAGAAACACGCATTAAAATGTTTTATAAATAAACTACTTTCATATTACCCCTTGAAAGCTTTTTTCAAAGTTGATCGACTTGAACGATACACTTTTAGTGTTTACTGTATTTAATGCATGGCACAAAATTTTCTGTTATTCTTTTCGTTTATAAGCCCGTAGTTATTTGTCGTAAAATGCGCTGAAAATTTGTTGATCCTAATAATATTATGAATGCGAATGTTTGCGTGTTTGTTTGTTACTCAATCACGTCGTAACGGCTCGGCGGATTTGAATAAAATTTGGTACAGGGGTAGATAATATTTTGGATTAACACACGGCGTATTTTAAATCCTGTAAAAACGAACAGTATCTTAGGGAATATTTAAAATATGACACAAACCATTAATATGGAGCACTTTGTCGTTATAACTAAGGTTTGAATTTCGCACGCGGGCAAAGCCACGGGTAACAGTTAGTGTTTACATAAGGAAAACACTTTTTTTTTTGTTTTGTTTGTGATTCTAATGTTTGTGCTGGTACAGTGCACAAGGATTTCATAAAAGTCACCTCACAAGTGGTTAATAATTGAAAAAAAAAAAAACAATTTTTATCTTTATCTTTTAAAGATATTTTAAATATTATTATTGACTTCGAAAGTTGAATACCTTACCAGGCGTGTCTATGGCGTGTGGCGTGTCTATGGCGTGTGGCGTGTCTATGGCGTGTGGCGTGTCTATGGCGTGTGGCATCACTACGAACGTCTCTGGGTTTACACCAAAAGCGTTTGATACATTATTGAAATAACTGTTATATAATTATTAGTGTAAGCTCTCGTACTGTTAACTGTCAAGGGTCAAGTGGGTTTCGTGAATGAAAAACTAGTTTTCGTGAATTAAAATACTACTATTGGGAGGATGAGAGCGAAATTCTTTTGTTATACGCAGCTTCTGTTGCCTCCGAAATTGAATCGAGGTGTAGCTCTTCATCAGGTTAGCTGAGCAGCATCAGTTTTATTTTCCAAAGATTTACAGTCACAAATATGTTTTCTAACATCAGCTGTATGTTTCTTTGGCGCTATCGAAGGAAATAATCATTTTTGGCAAAACAACTGACTTTTTGTCTACAGAAAGTATAAGATAACAGTTCTTAAGTAATACGGTATAGAAAATAATTAACTGATATTAATAGAATCCCTAATTTTATTATATTTCGTTCTGATTTCAATTGTTTCAAGTATTCGCAGTTTTTTTCTTGCATTTTAATCTGTCGCTTACTCGTATTGAATATAGGTCCCATATTCAACATTGCGTTATTTTACTATTCCTATACAAATGGCGTAGAATTATACGCTAAATGGAAGTTTTATTTACGCTGTGATCAGCGCAGTGAAAAGTTATGTCCTACCGTTTGCCAAATACAACATTCATTTTTGATAAATGTGATTGCGAGCAAATATATATATATATATATATATATATATATATATATATATATATATATATATATATATAGAAAGCAATATTTCATTTTTATTAGATAAAATACAATTCAGGGTTGATTAAGTTGAAGATAATATTATACATGGTCATTTCTTGTTAACATGTTAATTATATTTATAGAATGTTGTCTCAGCAGAAAGGCTAGATTACGTATCATACACGTGTGAGAAACTCCATTATAGAAAAAAGTAATTAACTTTATCTTATTGAGGAATTTTTTTAGTTCAAATTTTGCCATTGTACTGAAGTGCTTTGGTGCCTCAATTTGTTAGCATGGTAACACATAAAGGTTGTTTACGATAAAGTGAGCACTTTTGAAATGAACCTTAGAAAAAGTCACTACCCCGATCAAATATATTTTAAAGGCCGCACTGAGTATCATTCGCTCAGTAAAATTGGTAACGATGGATGAAAAATAGTTCCATAATTTAACGTCGAATAAAAAGTGTTAGGTAACCATTTGTGAATACTTACATAATTTATTTCGATTTCTGTTTCTTTTTTTTTTTTTTATCCATCGTTGTGTGAAAATGAGCAGATTTGTATAATATTTACTTTCCTAAACTTTTCAAAGGTTTACTTGACCGGTGAATGAATACATAAGGCGGAAGAACAGATAAGGAGCATACAAGTAGATCTTATGCTATACCAATAGTCCGCTGTTCATATCCCAACGGATACAAGCATTAATTTTTTATGTTGTGGTAATACGCAATACGACACATATTTTGCCAAACGTTCTATTTACGATTGTCTCTTTTCTGTTGTACATGTTTAACACGTAAATGAGCTACTGCTTTCAATATGCCTTGAACTTTTATTATTTTGCAGTATTCTGAGTCTTCTCAAGAGAATTTTATTTGAAGAAATATTACCATCGCGCGAGTAATAATGTCATAGTATCGCGTTTGTTTTGTAAACTATTTTGCGTACGAAAACCCATAAAAATAAACAATGTGTGAAAATTAAGAGTACTTTTCGCCTCCAATGAAGCCCCGACTGTAAAGCGGCATCTACATTTCTCCCACTGACATTTATTTGGGCTCGCTTTCCTATGAATCAGGCCAGACCATGTACAGAATAATTTGCTCATGTAGCAGTTACTTCGATACTATTAGAAATGTTTTTGTTAGGGCAATTTGTCATAAATTGCTTGGTATTTAAAACGATCATAGTTTGCGGTGTGTTGCAGTACATCGTTTGAAATATCTTGACGTTTTGATTTGATTACGTGCAGCACCCAAGACATTCAGAAAAACGCTTTAATAAACGAACACGCTCCACAGCCAACGCAAATGAAGACCTCGGATATGATTTACGAAACTGCCACGCGTTTGGACCGGTGTTGAAAACATGGCAGTTTCATTAGGCAGTAACATTTTTTCAACTGTAATCATGTATAACAGAGACGTTTTTAAAATGGTACTGTTCCAATCTGAAATTTAACTACAGATAACAAACAATCAACAAATGTGTCGTGGCAAAATATTTACATTTACTGCAATGCACGATTGAAATTAATTTCCCGCTGTTGAAAACGACAATAACAGGTCTTATATAATCAAACTTAACGTTTAAAATGATGGTAAGAACTTTAAGCCTGGTAAAGGTTTGGTGATATCCTGAACGTATGATGTCGAGAAGGGTTTCACTTTTACATAGCCGTAATCTTGAAAAGTTTTTTGTAATAGCAATTTCGACGTATATCGTTAGTGACAAGATATTTATACTTGCCGGTCATTTAATTTTACGCAGTCAGAGCGTGCCACGAAACAAGTTTTAACACTGGCTGTTAATTTCTACCCATTAAACACACTCTGTTCGCTCGCGTGACTTTTATACAAAAAGTGTCAGGGTGCAGTTGAAGGGGGAGGGTGGAAGTAAAAGCTTTCTGACATTCTGAAATTCTGCTCGAGGGGAATTGTAATGATGGCACCGATCTTCCTCCTTCTCCTCCTTTACTTTTACTGCTACTTCAACTGCTATTGCTCTGCCATTCAGACTTAATATCAGGACTCCTGAAGCACCACCGCTGAGTCACTGTACTCACAAACTCTTATAGATGTGCTCTTATCTAACGTTTATTTCACCTGTATACCGCTTTCAGAAATGCTGCAGGCATTTTCGAAGTACAGCCACCTCCTGCCGCCCCGCAATTTAAGATTGCCGTAACACGAATAAAATTGTATGGTTGAGCCGTCGAATCCGAAGTCATTATCCACCCTGCTGAAGTGATTATTATTTATTCTTTTATTTTGTTATTTGGGCTATGTCAGAGCAATCAAGAATACAAGTTACCTCACGGCGTGGCCAGTTCACAGTACAGCCGAGAAAAAGGTGTTGTCGAGTCAAGGAAAGTTTGTTTAGCAAAACCAAATTAATTGTTTGTATACACTGAAAAAAAAAAAACAGTTTTGTTGTGACCAAAAGCTTTTGTTGGTGACCACCAAATTACTTCGTCAATAAAGACACGACAAAAGATTTTGTGGTTGAAACAAAATTTTTTTTCCCTTCATAGTATTTAGTGGAAACTACAAAATGACGCTTGTGGTCACCAATTTTCTCACTATTGCGTATACTGTCGAAGACAAAGTTTTCCCGGATGTAGCTGTCAATGGAAGTACGTTTGTACTGAGGTACTACAAGAATGGTCATGACAATGATGTAGGTGCTATTCAAATTGAGCATTTGCAAGTTCAGCGGCGTAAATTGCGTCGTGGTCAAAAGTTGAAGTTTTGTTTTTATCCTAGGTTTCACACTTATTCAGATAAAGTAATTGGTGACATAATTACTAACAAAATTGGGGAGGCATTTTGACTGCGTGTGGTTTGCACAGGTCTTGTTCCAAATTCGTTAATCGCAGCGAGATTGTTACCATGGCATCAACAATCCTGTTTAGGGCCGGTTTCACGAAATTGTATAAAATTTGTGTAAAATCTAAACAATTATATCGAGATAAAAATTTAAACTTCGATTTTTATCCTAATAAAGTGTTGCGTGTTCCACCATGACTTATCCTTCTCCGAGAAAATCGAGATATATGTATCTCGATTTGGCGTGAAAATAACTTCGATGTGATCCAGAAAATGTCAGGTATTTAAATTAAATATAGTGAATAGTTTACAGCAGTCGAAATAGATTTTTCACAAAAAAAAAAAAAAAAGCAACAAAAACGTATTGCAACAGAAAACTGTTTTGTTAGAGATAGTAATGAAAAGTATCGGCATAATATTAAATAAGCGAGGCGTCAAGCTGATGTGTTACAAAGGCGAAAATAAATAATCACGTCCCCGAGAATAGTATTTTTCGAAATGTTCTAACAACGCAATATGTAATATTATGCAGATTTAAATTTCATTTTTTGTGAGGAATAATTTTCTAAAATGCGAATAATACAACTGAACACACGTGTAAAGAAAAATACGTGTTCAGGCAAACGTGCCGGAATAAACGCCGTACGGAGAAAATTAAAATCCTTAGAGTACATGTATGGCCGGATTTCCCTAGTTTCCGTCTGTAGGCCCATGGAAATGTTTTTATTATTTTTCAATCCGTAGCAACGAGACCAGGTACGTCATCATGGTTTAAATTACCACATAAATATGTTATAAATAAATTGCTGAATTAAGAAGATTAAAAAGTATTAGTTAAAAACTAGGAAAAATGTAAGTTGTTAAATTAACTTGTTAAAAGATTCTAAAATTTACTATGGTTGGCTAAAATTTTTATTCGTAGCCATTTTTTCTAGTATTCCTTTCGACAAAGTCATTAATATCGCATGCAGTATCACACGCGCTCTCTCTCTCTCTCCCCCTCTCTCTATCCTCTCCGCCTCTATATATGTCAGTGCCATTTTACATCTATATCAATGTATGAAATTTTCCAGGCGTCATGTTCTTTCCTGGAATATAATTTTATTTCTATGCTATGTGTGCTGCATTTGGGACTGGAACCAAGATGGGAAGGAACAGCTACGAGAAATAGCAAGAACTTACTGATAACTAATGAGCCTACTTCACTCTACTTCTTAAAGGTATATATGGTAGGTAGGCACTGACGTCTCATTGCCAGCAATATAATTAGAGATGAAAATACAGGCTTAAATTTAGTGTTATATATGATTCAAGAGTTACTGTTATGTTTGCGGCCGAGTTATAGTTTCGTTATGTAGCTCATAATTTTGATGGCTGTTTGAATTTTTGAACGTTTACGTGTTTTACATCCAGGCCTGAATTCATAACCTCAAATTAAGTGTATAACTGTATATCGAATCATATGCAGGGAATAAACTTTAACTGCAATACTCTGGGAATATTCAATATTTATTAGAATTAAATAAAAGTATTTTATATAGAAAACATATAACCATGCAATTACTGTTTCCCAAAATAGTTTTCATACATTGCCATTTTCCTAACTCTTATATTAATTTTTCTACCTTTTCTAGATTATATCGTGTTTATTACTGTTAAATATAATACTAACTATCATCTACAAATAATAATTCTCTATCATTTTACGAATTTCTTTGCAAATATTATAATGTATTTGGTTATAATTTACTTCTTTGTATCGATAAAGTGATTTTATCCAACAAAATTGGCGGTTTAAATTTCTATTTAGATATTCAGATAAATTGAGATAAGATGCATGGTGTAACATAAAAGACAGACAATCGAGGTAATTAGACACCTAACGCGATAAAATATCGTTGTATCGCTTTGTGAAATCGGCCCTTAGTGAGGTTTACAAAGGTGTGTTGCGGGTTGTGGTCTTATATTGGTAGATACGTTCTAAAACAGATCGAAAAACACTTAATTGAAAGTCGTCATGGGTAGTATTCGAGCCCTGGACCTTTCAACTGCAATTTCAGCGTGTTACCACTATCCTACTTTGCTTCACGCACATGTGTGTCTTCAGCATGTATATACCTGTAATCTAAGTCTTCAGCATGTATAAACCTGCAATCTAAGTCTTCAGCATGTATAAACCTGCAATCTAAGTCTTCAGCATGTATATACCTGCAATCTAAGTCTTCAGCATGTATATACCTGCAATCTAAGTCTTCAGCATGTATATACCTGCAATCTAAGTCTTCAGCATGTATATACCTGCAATCTAAGTCTTCAGCATGTATATACCTGCAATCTAAGTCTTCAGCATGTATAAACCTGCAATCTAAGTCTTCAGCATGTATATACCTGCAATCTAAGTCTTCAGCATGTATATACCTGCAATCTAAGTCTTCAGCATGTATATACCTGCAATCTAAGTCTTCAGCATGTATATACCTGCAATCTAAGTCTTCAGCATGTATAAACCTGTAATCTAAGTCTTCAGCATGTATAAACCTGTAATCTAAGTCTTCAGCATGTATATACCTGCAATCTAAGTCTTCAGCATGTATATACCTGCAATCTAAGTCTTCAGCATGTATATACCTGCAATCTAAGTCTTCAGCATGTATAAACCTGCAATCTAAGTCTTCAGCATGTATAAACCTGCAATCTAAGTCTTCAGCATGTATATACCTGCAATCTAAGTCTTCAGCATGTATAAACCTGCAATCTAAGTCTTCAGCATGTATATACCTGCAATCTAAGTCTTCAGCATGTATATACCTGCAATCTAAGTCTTCAGCATGTATAAACCTGCAATCTAAGTCTTCAGCATGTATATACCTGCAATCTAAGTCTTCAGCATGTATATACCTGCAATCTAAGTCTTCAGCATGTATATACCTGCAATCTAAGTCTTCAGCATGTATAAACCTGCAATCTAAGTCTTCAGCATGTATATACCTGCAATCTAAGTCTTCAGCATGTATAAACCTGTAATCTAAGAAGTGACTGTGCACTTCACCTCATGGAAAGTTGATTTTCTGGAATCATTCACGTGTAACATTTACTTACTTCTAATAAAGGAATTATACAGTCTGTTTACTACTACTCAAGAATATCCCTCATGAATGAGTTCGTAACCTCATACAAGAACTGAATGCAGACAATTATGGCGTCGTGGCCAGACGAAAGCGGACCATTTCGAATATGCCAGAGCGCATGCACGGAATATGACAGATGTAGTCTGGAGTGGTAGCAAAATGTTTTACTGTGGGTAACATGAATGCTGTTGCTGCCAACTAAATATTTCGTGGCAGGCAATAAACGTTTTTTCAATAAATAAATATGTTAGTGAGTCTACGTGATATTGGGCACTACAATCTCTTTTATACGAATAACATAATTTCGCCTTGGAAAGCATCAACCAAACAGTTTTTGTAGCTGCTAACAAATCTTTTTTTTTCAGTGTATTAGCAATAAAATATTACGTTACTGAATCCAAATTATTTTGTTCTCGTTTTGTTGCCCCAAACTAAGATTAGGTTGCTGCAGCTACACGTTTATTTTGCTCTACGTACATTAAACAGATTCGTTCCATATAAGACGATTGAAAGCCCGGCCGACATTCGAGCCTAAATTCTAATAAATTATTTGCAAATTTACTAAATCAGTGTACATGTACAGTGATGAAGTGTGAATGGTAAAATATTTTCCCATGCACCCATGGTAACGTTCCTACAGTTGCTCAGGAAAGAGTCAAATTCGTAGGGGAGTTCCCAACTTTGTATAGTAGAGATGCTAAAATATTTTCAGCCTGATACGTAGTACTATTTCAATACACTCTATAGGTCAAAAACTTCCAATGCAATATATGAGGTTTATCAGAAATTTTTTTACAGTGTAGATCATTTGGGCCCAAGCGCTACGCTATAGCAACCTCAGGTAAAGAAACTACTTTCTGAATCGGAATGTATTTAAATACATGCATTTAAAATTCAGGACAAAGTGCGTGAAAATTTTTTTTTCAAATTTTTTCAGTTATTTATTTTTTAAGTTTTTTTACGTTGAACTTGTTTTATCACGAAATTTATGCCATTGTTAAGCACTAATATATGCACTTACAAACACTGTTATTACCCTTATTGTCACAAAATGTACAAACTCTCGAGCTGAATTTTCGAAGGAAGGCAATCAAATAAGTGTCCAAACAAATACATACAGTTCAATAAATTAAATACTTTGTCGACAGTCTAATTTATTTTGTCTCAACATGAAGGTTTTGTTAATCCAAGCGTGTGTTTTGTTAGATAAACAAGTTTGATTTGCTTTTGTTTTCCAATTTTCGTTTACTCAGCAAAAGGTTTTGTTGGGGCTACTAAGTAAATTTTTGGCCCTAAACGAATAAATGTTTTGTTGCCTGGGAAAAGCATTTTTATCAGTGTAGGTCTGCTGGTCCAGAGACACGAACAAAGTGCAAGAGATGAATGAAGATGAATGAGGCAAAGTGGATTAAGTGAAAGAGTTGAATGAACCAGAACGGATCGAAATCGAAGTTAATGCAGGTAGATCCGACGCATTTCCCAAACGAGAATGAAGTGAAGAGATTTGTGCGGTACTTACCAACGTGGTCTTGAGAACCGATGAGGGTGAAATGATCTGAGGATGGAGCAGCGCCGGAATGCACGAGCGGGCGAAACGGGAGATCCCCGAAGAAATCCGCTGATCAGCAGCATCGTCCGGCACGATTCCCACATGCGAAAATCCGGAAGTGACCCGGCCGGGGATTGAACCCGGCTCGCCTTGGTGGGAGAAAGCATGCTAACCGCTCAGCCACAGCGGCTCCACAAAGCAAAGTAGGTCTGTAGAAAATTTCGTTACAATATCATTATTAATGTAAAAGTTACTTACGAAAATCTGGTTTCGGCTTGTAGTGGGACATCCTGCATTTTAAAAGTAAACACACTTTTCGGTTCATTTACCAAAAATTACTCACTGCTAGAAATGCTTGCATAAAATTTACAGTGCTTAGTTCTGAAACTGGCCAAGCATAATTTATATTTTGGTTAATATCGGCCTATGTGTTGTGGCGCTATGTCACAGTTTTTCTCGTCCTTTTAAATATATAATAAGTAGGTATTGTCTTGTGCATGTAATCATTCCCGCCAGTAGGCGGCAGAAGTAAATACCAAATTATTATTACGGGCTATGAAATATTCATTAATGCAGCGTTGTTATGTAACGTGAGAACAGCTCTTATAAGAAAATATACAATAAATATAGTCTTAGTTCTTCCTTAAATCTGTTAAAGAACTCATGCTACCATAAATGCATCATAAAATGTTTCAAAGCGCTATGTATAGTGACATCCAAACAGTGATATTTAAAAAAAATTTTCAGAGAGCGGGAACATATATTAATGTCAAAAGTTTCATAACATCTACAAAGTTTCCAACGCCTATACAGGAATAATAAGAATAATGCAACAGATGAAAGCAATAAACTGGAAAAAAATTTGCTCACAAGTTTGGCAAAAACTGTAATCTAGCATTGGCCACTTTCGGCTTATAAAATTATCCTCCAAATCTAGTAGACTTAATGTGATTACGATTACTTATTTTCCCATGCTCGCTTACGGTTTTCAAGTAAGACTACTCTTTGAATGCATATTATCAATTTTTGACGTACAAATAATAGACCATAGTTGACGAATTATGATAACCATCTTAAATGCAAACAAAGGTAAAAATTATTAATAATATTTTTTTCACTATCGCAGTATATATATATATGTGTGTGTGTGTGTGTGTGTGTGTGTGTAATTTTTAAATTGCATCGTATTTCTATTGGTCAAAATTAGAATAAAGTTCGTCAAGGCCTATTTAAATATGTAGCACAATGTACACTTACGTAACAGGAACATTAAGTACGACACAAAGTGGGATCTCTACTGTCCTTTTGTAGTAGCTACTATCCATATGGGTACTGCGAGACGTGGTACATGCACATAATACGTTCAAAGTGGTGACTATTGGCAGCGATACACAAGTTCAGTCGCTGGATGAATGACAACACTGATTACTCCAGTGCTGCCTGCTGAAGAGCATTACAAGTATGCACAATACGTTCCTGCATGTTCTCTGAAATTGTTCGAATATTTCGATATACAGCGCCTTTGAGATAACCCCAAAGAAAACAGTCCAAGTGGTTGAGGTCAGGAGATCAAGCAGGCCATTGAACTGGTCCTCCACGACCAATCCACTTACCAGGATATTTTCTGTCTAGAGCATGGCATATATACACGCCATTATGTGCCATCCCGCTGGTACCACATTATCATTCAGTTCCTTAGAGGTATTTCCTCAAGAAGACCAGGAAGAAGAGTTTGTATGAAGGTAGTATACACCCTGCCGTTTCGGTTACCATTCACGAAATAAGGCTCTATAATCGTATTGCTGATCATCCTACACCAGACGTTAATTCTCTATAGGCGGTGATGGTCCATCTGTCGAATCCACTGTGGGTTCTCGACTGCCCTAAAATGCGTATTCCTCGCATTCACTTGTCCTGAGTTGGGGAACGACGATTCATCGGTAAAAAGAACATCCGAGAAAAAGTTCTGCTTGGCGATAATTCGATGCAGTTCACATTGGCAGAATTCTGCACGATGGAAATCATTTCCATGCAATTATTGGTGTAAGTGTTCATTATAGGGATGGAACGTATTACGCTTAAGAATACGACGTGCACTCGTTTTCGAAGTGCCAATTTCGTCTTCAAATTGGCGTGTGCTGACGTGTGGATTAACTGCTACAGCAGCAAGAACAGAAACCCCAGCAACTTCATATGTGCGAGTTCTAAGACGAAGGCTTTTATGTTGGTTCAAATTGCTCGTTTCACAAAGCTTCGCAACAAGACGGGAAAACATCTGTCTGAACGGTGGGGTCTCGTCACGATATCGCTCTGTGTAGAGTTGCTCCGCCTGACTAACATTACGCCGACTAACTTCAACAGAACGAACGACGAGTGAGAAAACCAAGCTATTGATATTGGTAATAACAGATTTGTGTGTGTGTGTTTCAGTAAAACTCTATTGAAAATACTACACTGTACTGTAAAATAATACGAACACATTCATCTGATGACTTACATTCTCCATAGATGAGTAGCATTCAAACGTTCTCGTTGTTGCCGTTATGCAACTATCACCTTGTCGTATACTGTGTTCGACTGCACATGTATGACTGACTAAGAAGTCCTCACGTCATGTGTGTTCCTTTGTTTCCTCTAAGCGCAACCTCTGTAGAATGGGGAATGCAGCTATGGGTACCTTCACTGTTTGCATCATCTCTACATCAAATGCAGAACATAAATGTCATACTGTACTGTGCCATACAGAGCAATCGTGCGCGAGGCATCACCTAACCGGTCTTCATAAACCCTCATGAGTCCCAATGTGTGTGTCGGTTTTTAACGATCTGTTTATTAGACTGCTACATTGTGATTCATTTTTGAATAGGTATTGACAAACTTTATTGAACTTTTGACGAATAGATACATGGTGCTATTTAAAAAAAAATTATGTTAAAATTCGTATATCATTAATAAATAATACTATGTGTGTAACCCCCCAGCAAATGTATTTATCCCTTCCAATTATCAAATTTTTGTGCACATACACACTCACACACAGTGTGTTCGTAAACGGCCGTATAATAATACCAGAACGTGAAACCAAAAATAATTCTAAGGCCATTTATCACGGTGAAAGTTGTGCCAAGTGTTGCGTTGTGTCCTAATCGGTGGTTGAAGTTGAACTTCCGGCAACATCGCTTTGCGACATGGCCTGACCGTTGGATTTGTCGTGATGGTCCTGTACAATATCCAGCCAGGTTCCCGGATTTAAATCCTCTCGACTTTTTTACGTGGGGTTATTTGAATCCATTATGTACGAGGACAACCAACCTGAATAGTTGTTCCAGTTAACAGGCCGCATTCATGCTGAAATTATTATGGTAACTCAGGAAATACTGCTGAATGCCCAGACGGGATCTATTCGACGCCTTGAGATGTGCATTGCTGCTAACGGTGGCAACTTCGAACAGTTACTAGTAGAAGGAAATAGCCGACTTTGGCATATCAGCGTTCGGCATCAGATGCAGAGCCAGCCACCGTCATCTTAGAATTTCCCTGTTTCCCACAAAAATTTCCTTTTTCCCTTGAAATTTCCCTTTTCCCCCTCAAAATATCCAGTTTTTCCCTCAAAAGAGCATCGATACCCCCAGCTGCAAAAAACAGCTGCAGAAAGGCAATTTTTAGCCAATTAGGGAGATTCGGGAGGCTCACTTCTCGAGGACAGAGCAGTGGGGGCCATATTGGTTTTATAGGCATAGGGTATGCCAAATCGATACACGGGATCCAGGATCGGAGTCACACATAACCATCAGCCATCTTGGTTATGTCGTCCATTTTAACCGCCATGTTGGAAGTCGGTGATTTTGACCTTGACCCCGTGACATTGAATAACCTTGAACCAAAAAACTTCCAAAAAGCTCCCAAAAATTTATTTTAAAAATGTAAGAAAAATTATTTAATAATCCTATAAACATTAAAAAAATTATTTAAATAATATTAAAACTTTTATTTAAAAATCCTACATTTCCCCAGGCCCACTTCCCCATCTCCATGTCAAGCAGACGACTGCCCCTCGCCTATTGCTATTGGCTGTTTAGTCAGCAAGCCTCCATCCCCACTAATCAATCACATTATCTTAAAATTCACCACCTCTGCCACTGTTTCTCATTGGTTTATTAGTCAGTACGCCACCACCCATACTCATTCCGTCGTATGCAGACATCTTGGATTTTTTTCGTTTGTCATTTGTTCATATTTTGCTGGAGGCCACCATCTTGAATTTCATATGTTTAGGTTTACGTCACGTACATGGGACTAGTGTATTAGTAATCTATATCGCCACCAGGTGACAGCCATCTTTGTTTATGTTTTTAAAGTATTATTTGAGCTTTCGGCACCCTTCTTATTGGATTATATTTTCAATGTTTAGGTAGCGCTAATTTCTCGATTATGCAATCTGCTATTAGCCTGTACCCAATGGTGACATTGACCCTTCCTGCACAGTACTTAAAATGTCATATAAATTTATTTTATAATTTTAATGTAATTATTTTCATTAAAATATTATATATAAAGCAGGATTCTTTAAAATAAATAAACTACGTCTTTTTTACTCAAAATTTATTGTAGCCTACACACAATAAATTTTACCTACATGATCACCAAAAAAATCAAGTTCTATTAATCTTCTTCGAACAGAGTTCGAAAACTTAACGTCAATTTGGACTATTTCTTGTCTACGCATAGTCACCCGATTCCAGGTCAAAGGATGAGGTGCACCATTTGTGCACCATTTGTGCACCAGATGCACATTCTTCAGTGCACATGCCCAGTCAAGTTCTGACCTATCGCAGACATGATGATGTGACTCGCCGTACATATTAAAGAGTTTTCGAAGTGAAGGTATCCATACTCAGCCTACACATCCATAATCTCCACTTCAAATTTACACAAGTCGTTAAACCATTTTTTCTACTCAGGCCTTGCTACGTAAATTAGGGTCTTCGGATACTGGATCAGCAACCCAAGAAGCAAAATATAGTTGGCCCACAAGTGCAGATCGGATTGTGTACAAGCAGCCCCATTTACGGCATCCACAGGTATTCAAGAAGCGGGATGCACCCTCAGATGCATGTGGCACATATGACGAATGATGCCTGTGTTATGATGTGTTTACGCGTGGACCACATACAGATATTTAACTGTCAGCAGATGTCTGGCATAACCAGAGTTCCCCGAAAGTCAACCACAAGCGGGCCACTTCTTGATGAACTATCGGCTGATGTCTGACAAAACAAGAGTTGACCGTAACTTAACCGCAAGCGAGCCACTTCCGGTTTTCTGCTTCTGGCCTGCCGTAAGTAAACCACATGTCGTTAGCCAACTGTTGGTAAGCCACTTGTGGCCCAGCTATTGGCCACTTGTGGCCCACATAGACGCAGCTTCCCATGCATTTTCAAAACCAAAAAATAACTGTGTGTAACCCAAATAAAATATATGTACTCACCATATTCATATGTGATATCTTTAGCTTTATTTCACAATTAGTAAAATTTTTTTGGAAGAACCTGGAATCGAACTCACAAACATTTCGTCTTCGGTCAAGTATACTATCAACTACTGTATTATGTTTTCATATACTACCTTTTAAGGTAAATAGGGTTAGTTACATACACAATGCATTATGAGCTTTGCTATATAGACAATGTTAGTATCACAAGTCAATACTGCGTTATATGTGTTTGGTTTAAAAGACTAGTATTTAGTTTCGTACTACTTTCAGGTAGAATTCAAAAAGGAAAATAATGAACTTTTTTTGCGTGTTATGCTATGCAGGTTTCTGGTCTAAAAACAATATTTTACTATTACTAGCAATGCGACGTGATAATTTTACTTCATATATACATGAAAAAAAAAATCAATTAAATACGCATATGTTATTTGCAACTGCACAATAGCATATAGTCGGTATGCCATAAATGGAACATAAGCTTGCTGATCATGTTTCCTCAGTAATAAGGAACAGTTGGCATACCACTAAAGGCGGTACATACTCTTTGGCAAACATCACCAACACATTATCTACATACTCTAAGATGTTTGTGGATGTATCACAGACATTGGTTTGTGCGCCATATATGAAATTCCGTCAGTCATTTTGTGTAAATTGCCCACGAATTCCCACATGATGATGCCCAATTATCAGAAATGAAACATTCTACCACGCGAAGGCTTTATGCGCAAACATGATTTTATAATCATACTCTTTGGTATAAATCCGCCACACGTTATTTACATATTCTAAGAGGCCTGTGGGTGTTTCACTGATGTTTGCTTGTGGGCCACATATGAAATTCTGTCATTCATTTTGTGATAAGTGGCCCGTAATTGGCCACATGATGATGCCCAACTATCATAATTGAACCTGTCTACTACATGAGGGTTTTATATGGAAAAATGATCTTATTTTCGTACTCTTTGGTATACATCAGCCACATGTTTTCCACGTGTTCTAAGATGCCAGTAGGGGATTCACAGATGTTTGCTTCTGGGCCATACATTAAACTCTGTCAATCTTTTGTGTTTAATGGCCCACATCAAAAATACTTCCTAAGTAAATACAGTCACTATTGTTCACGTGGTCTTATTGTGTACCACACAAGAAAACACTTACAGTCATGTGGGCGAACATGTACCACCTGTGCCAACAGTTGGCCATCTGTTATCTGCTTGTTGTTTGCTACTTGGGTAAGTTACTCAGCACATTTTCCAGCTGATGGTGCGGAATCTTGCCTTCGTTCCATTCCATTCTACGGTAGTACTTGCTCAGTCAGGTGTTTGTAATTTTGCTCTTCTCGTCCAACAGTTTCCAGGAGTATGGAGGTTGTAAGCGACAGGTTCGTGTTTTACCATCATCGTCTTGAGTCACTGCGAACTTCTTGAACACGAAGCCATTTCGGCTCTGGAAACCCTGAAAATTACAGTTACATCTTGAAGCTGACGATACTCGAAGACGAATAAACAGTTGTAACGTGTGAACAGTTATATTTATATGTTCTCAGCTGCGCTCACGACACTATTATGACATTCTTATCTCGGCAAATGTGCAATGCAAGCTGGTCGTGGAGTATCCGGCAGAATGCGTACGTGTTGGCGGGAATATTTACACGTGTCGTTGATTCGATCCTGCAGTCGATTGCATTGGAGGTAATAAGCTCGCCCTATTTACTCACATCGAATACTATGAGCGGGACCAAACTCTTGAAACTATCAGGGCTTAATATCGGTGAGTGGGTGCACTTAGAACATACATTTTGGAATTTAACGTACAGTACAACTCTATTGAGATTGGATTTTCATACATTTAGCAGAAAAAATACACATCTTTGTGTGTTTCATACAACGAACATGTAGTAGTAAAAATCACAACTTAAAGTTTTAATTCAGGGAGTGGGTGTATTTTACATATACTTCCAAATTTGTAAATTTGCCCCAACATCGTATTTATTAAGCCACACACTCATGTATTTTTCACCAAACACATGTAGTACTCTCTGGAATTACACATATATTATTTTAATTACTACAAATTTGTACGTGAAAATTTACACTGTTGTAAACGGGAACGTGATAAAGGTACATTAACGCAACTGCTCTGTAAAACGATACGAATGTAAGAACTGTTTTGCAGCAAACCTACTGCTGTCCTACGGCGAGAAGTGTAACCCGCGTCCGATGCAATGTTGCCAGATGCTCAACTTAAACAGCCGATTAGGGCACAATATATAACACTTGGAACAACTTTCGCCGTTATAATTGGCCTTTAAATACTTGTTGGTTTCACGTCCTGGTATTCTCAAACGGCCGTTTACGGACGTGTATAGCACCTTTGGTTGTGCGAATCTGAAATTTTCGGAAGGTGTCACGACAGATCAATAATCTTTTAACTTATTATATTTTTTAAAAATATGTACTTTACGTATACCTAATTCCGACGAAACACTCACAGTAACGAAAAAATATATTTAACTCTTCTTTAACTGTATGTATATTCCCGTGATATTTTAAAGACAAAGTTACAGACCGGGACAAAAAATACTACTAATTAAATGACTAAATATTTTATTATGTAATACGTGTCTTACGCTCAGGCCACTCTGTATATATCTCCGATATGGTGTAAGAAGGGGGTTATTTGTATTTACATACTTATGAAACTCGAAGTATTTGAGTTTCATGTCTTTAAGTGTTACCAAGTTTTACACAGAATAAGTTATATGATTTGGTAAACCACAAGATATTTCCTCGAATTTGTCCTTCCCAAAATTTATTACGAGGGCACAGTTAATTAGTATTACAACAAAACGGTGGTCAGTGCTTGAAAACGCAAGAATTATTTGAAATCGCCACCAGTCATCGAATTTCGGAATTATTTTGCTATTGCCAAAAAATTTTAAAAAAGTTTTTATTTGGTAGTCATCTCAAAATATTTATCATGTTTCATTATTAAATGAATTGCTTTTATTTATTTTTTATTATTTAAAAATTGATTATTTCCTTTTTGATTCCAGAGATATGAGCAAGAAATGTCATAAAATAGTGTCTAAATATATAACGTACCTTAAATTGCAAAAATTTTTTGACTATTGCTGACATTATATGACAATAATAATATAAAAACTTTTAATCAGAAAGTGTAATTTTAAATGTTAACAGATGCGATGGTACACGTACTTATTTTTTTAAGATATAAAGGGAATTATTTATTTATTTTTAATTTTTGTATGGTATTGTCGTCTTGTGGCTGATGATGTTTATCATATTTCCGAGTTTCTTACTTAATGAAAACGTTTATATCAAATTAGTTGAAAATAAATTTATCTCGACCAATAGCCACATTTTTGCGCAGTGCGAAATAAAATATATACATATAAATAGATAACATATAAATATTATTTAACTTATCACTTACACATCCTAGTCTTCCAGAATTTACATTTGTTCGATTTCTTTACCGTAAACTAATGTAAAAAATATTCTACTTCATTGTTTGTTCTTCAAAGTTTATTTGTCATGGACGTCGAATTTGACCAACGCACACTGGGGTATATACATTTAGGAACATCCCGTGGCAATACACGCATCTGCCCCAAAGTTGGTACACAAGAAGGAGGTGATATGTAAAAGTTGAGAAAAAAATCAAGTCCCTGGAACATCCAGAACATGAAAAGCAGCACATACAGAAGACACTCTAATTAGGAGTGCGACCAGCCCGAACAACTACACATGCAGCAATTCTGTAATGTACCCTGTCGTACAATTGGCAAATGTCTCTCTGGGGTAGGGTATTGACACTGGCTGTACTTCTTTGTGTAGCCGAGAAATGGTTGCTGCCGGGCCAGGGCTGGATGTCAAGAGTCGTCCCATCATGGTCATGAACGTGCTCGATGGGTTTGAGGTTTGGAGAGGTAGCGTGTCAAGTGTAGCATGCCTATACGGTGTACAGCACGCCGTGTTTACCTAGCGACATGGGGAGGCGCGTCGTAGTGCTTGAAGAAAGGTTCCTTCAAGTTTGTTGAGATACATCACTTTGTTCATAGTACATACGATTCCAATCGTTGAACGCTATTGTTCTACATTCACTACACATTCTCTCCCGATACCATCGGAGACGTTCACGACAATGAGCAAGTGTCGGGGATAAACACATGCCAGAGGAACACGAGAATGTAAACCTACCTGTAACAAGTGTCGGGGATAAACACATGCCAGAGGAACACGATAATGTAAACCTACCTGTAACAATTTTGGGGGGGGGGGCGCACAGTGTCTCTGATTACACGTATGGTTCTTCTGTCCAGGAGCTCATCAGTGCAGTGAGGTGGCATTGGTGAGGGTCTAGGTGGCTGCGAGAAGCCTGTCTCCCGTTTTCTCCTCTAACAAATCACGCCCCAAGGCCCCCAAGTGAGTGGCAATCTGCGGAACTTCCAGCCACCCTCTCGGAGAGCCACTATACGGCTACGCTCAAAGTCACTCAACTGTTCAGCTGGTTTTAGCCCTCGTCTTCCAAGCGTTGCAGACACACATTGCGATACACGCAAACAGCCAACTGCACTTGCCGTGTTGTCAGACTACCTCGGGTAAGATACTTTTTCTAAAGACTTCAGACCAGTGCAGACGAGAGACCCTACCCTCATTCAAAATCATATGAAATTCGGGACGATCTACATCCTACCACTGTTTAAAATAGAAACCTCAAAATTTCCTCCTAAATATATTTCTGTAGTCACATATTTTATACAACAAAATATTTGCAGTTGGGTGTTGAAACTCAAAAATTGTTTTAAATTTTTTTAAACTTTCATTTGCTTAAAAGTATGGTAAGTAAGACATTTAATTTTCTATTGCGTAACATATTGCTAGCAAATATTTATACACAATTGCCACAGACCTCATCTAAGCAATAAATCTGCAATTATATTCTTTGCAGTAATTTTAATTTTTTACGTGGTTTGAGCTTTACATTGATCAAGTAACAAGAAGTACCAGATGGTTTTGTTGAGACACTTTGACTTATAACTAAGAGCTAATCCCCATTTTGTGTACATGTAATACGTGCCAAAATAATTTTAACATCTAAAATTTATTTTTTTTTGTACAAAGAAATACTGGAAACGGTCATTTCACACTTTGGAATTTTTAAATAAATATATATTTACTGTGACCTATACGCCCCCCTTTTTAAGCATTAATTTAAATGTTTTATTATATATCTGTGTTGACATTTCCCAGACAATGCTTATAATCTGCTGCCGAAATTTGCTATGTCAAAATTTACGTGGTACAAGAAATTCACAAGGTTCCTCAAATTGGTTCATAATTTTACGTGCAGCTATAAATTAACTAATGATAATATGTATAAGAAACTTAAAATTTGTGTATTTACTGTAGAATGTCACGCTGAGAGTTTACGGTATGACGATAGACGTAGCACAAATAAAATCCACGGGAGCCGATTAAAAAAACTCGGCGCTATAAAGTTGTTTTGAAATTATTTCACGAATTTCGTAACGAACGTTCCAAAAAAAATAGCCACGATGCAAGTCTTCCTCTACAGAATGCTCGGAAATTCCCCTTACAAACTACTAGGACTTGTAGAGGGGACTGAGTAGACTATCTTTTGTATAGGAACCCACGTCCGGAAACGTACCGTTTCCGTGCTACAGCCATTTCAAATCATGTGTATCGCTCGTCTACTTCCGCTGAGGGAAAGAGCAATGTCTCGGATTTTTCTGTGTTGGTATGCAACTCGGTAGGTAGTACATCACGTCAGACGATCACCTGATGGCACGTGACGTCTACCCTGCCACGGTATCCTTTCTTGAGCCCCATTCACGCGCATTTGTGTTTCCGATCAACATGGTCGAGTACACGTTTGCGGAATACACAGACATGATCCTTGTGTATGGCGCAGCTGAAGGTAACGGAAGAGCAGCTCGTCGGCTGTATCAAGAGCGTTATCCACAACGTGCGACGCCATCGCATACCCTTTTCGCCACAATTACGCAACGGCTCTGAGAACAAGGTACCTTCACAGCCGACAGGAACGACTGTGGTGCTCCAAAGAGACGCCTCACTCCCGAATCGGAAGAGGATGTAATGCATCACGTTTACCAGAGGTCGTCAACGAGCACGCGAACAATTGCGCGTGCAATGGGTGTGTGGTCCCAGCATCGTCTGGGAGGTTCTGCATGAGCAACAACTACATCCTTACCACCTCCAAAGGGCACAGTCTCTCCGTCCAGCCGATTCTGCATCACGTGTTAACTTCTGCACGTGGTTCCTGCACCGCTGCACCGACGAGCCACTTTCATTTGAAATGGCTGTAGCACGGTAACGGTACGTTTCCGGACAAGGGCTCCTATTCAAAAGCTAGTCTACTTAGTCCCCTCTACAAGTCCTAGGAGTTTGTAAGGGGAATTTCCGAGCATTCTGTATAGAACTTTGAAGTAACAGTGACTCGATATGTTACATTAGGACACCAGATATATGGCCAATTGCAGTTATTAAGAAGTATAACGGACAAGCACATTTTTAAAAATAATAAATGATAATTAATACCGAGAAATCACTGATTTAGGGGCAAGGTTTCGTGGTGTTATGTTAAGGCAGATTTCGTTTTTAAAAATACCTGATTTTTGTGTTATCCGTTTTATTATGAAAGACTTAGAAATTGAAACGTCAAAACTAAAATTGTGCATTTTTTGAGCCAACATTGTACTGTGTTATTTTAATGCAAATATTATTAAAAGTTGTTGATAATTTATTCTTATATCAACATTTTCATTAAAATTTTATAATGTCTATGCAATTGCTTCAACAAGAGAAAACAATTTATTTGAACAGAGGTAATGTAGAGCATTTTCATAGATTAAAAAATCACTTTTTGAAGGTCTTGGTTCTTCGTAACTTGTATGGCGAGGTTCCTAAACAGTCTTACACGATTGACTTGGATACGTATTTTAGATATATATAAAAAAAAAAAAAAAAAAAAAAAAAAAAAAATCAATGCCGGAAATAAAATTATTTTTCTATTTGCTTTAACGATTTTGCTGTTCTCATTAAATTATAATTTCTCATCCACATAGCATTCAATATTTACCGCTGTTATTTACTCAGCCTGAATGGCAACAGCTTAGAAGTAATTTTTTTTCGTCTTATCAACTGAAAACTAAAATTATTCTCATCATCACTCAGATCACACATTTTTGGATACAGTTTGTTGGTCATGGTTTCACAGATAAAATAATATATTTGGGGTAAATTTAATTTTGTTTCCTGTTTCAATTGAAATTTCTTTGTTAGGCAGTGTATAACTTGCATTTTGGTGTTTTGGCGGTGGATTAACTTGCATTTCAGTTTTATCGCTATTCACCTTATAATCTTGGGTCTAAAAATCGCCATAAGCACGGAAGCTGTTCTTTTCTGACCACAACAAACTCAGAGTTATAGATTGAAATTTAATTTAATTTGTTGGTCACAACATCACATATATAGTGAATTTTGCTCGAGGTCTAGATATTCGAGTGATATTATTTTACACCTCAGCTAAATATAAAAGTGTGAAAAGTAAAAGGAATTATAGTCGATGCAACTTTTAATAGAAAATCTCTTGGTTATGTTAAAGTGTGGAAATAATGATCTCAATATATTAAGAAAATGTTTTTTTTTTTTTACTAACTAAGAGTATACGTGGAGTTGAAAAATTGTCTCATCATCAGTGTTATAAGTGTATATATTCTTTACGTTTTTATGTATTCTTAGTTATTTATTTCTCAGCAATAAATTATGTAAGAAACCTTATTTACAAATACTGGCTACAGTAGGCACGTCTGCACTTCAGCTCACCCTTACATGTGCACGCCTAACTCTGGTTTTGCTAATTTTCCACTACATCTGACGAACCTTCCATCCTTAGCAGCACAGTGTAATTTTAGACCCTGCATAAATTTCCAGCCCTTCTTAATTATTTTTTTTTCCAATTAACTTCCAGTTCCTTCCTTTAAATCAATAAAGCCCCCCGACTAAAATTCAAATTAGGATATACTGAAACAAAAAAAAAAAAAGTTGGGGGAGGAGAACTTTAATCGCTCCCCGTCTTGCACGAGCCTTCACTTTGAATTAAACTTCTTCTCTCTAGAAACACCGCCATGCTGCTATCCTTCCCTTTTAAAAAGCCTTCCTCATCATCTATCTCCTTACATTAAATCTCCATCCTCTTTTTACCCTTTCTACTTTCTTTCCCTTTCTCCTCCCGCGGAGCAGCCTCGGAGGGATTTTGCTCCCTACTTTTCTGCAATTTCCAAAAGACAAATGAAAGACCAGGCTCCCCCCCCCCCCCTTCGCTTCTCCAGCGCACAGCCCTCCCTCGCTCCTACGCGGCGCTACGTGAATACTCCATTTGCTGTTCCCGCGCAGAAAGTCTAATCAAATTCATTTTCCTTTTATGCCGAGAATAAAATACGCCCAGCCAGAGATGAAAATTCACCGCGACTCGGCCGGCGAAAGTATAAGTATAAAGTAAGCACTGCCAACTCCGCCTGTTGTCTTGCTCGCCCCGCTGGCGGCAATGGTGGGACCGAGTAACGCCGCTGCCAACATGGAGACTTTGGTAACGCGTTGCGCACTAGTTTGTTCTCTTTGTTTCTGGGTTTCGAGACAAAAAAATGATGCCTTGAAATTCTTATTATAGTCCGTTCACGGTAAAAGGAGCACTTCTGAAGGCTCTGCTCAAGATCTACTAGTATACACGTGGTGTGTTCTACCGCCTTGCATAAAATTAACATTTCCGTGTGCCTCATCACTTTATTCGTTCGTTGGTCAAGTGAAAAAGTTACATTATTTGAACAGTAAATATTGTACGAATCTGCTAATTTTCACATTTCGATGCATTAAAAAATACAGAACGCGAGAGGAATAATTTAGTTTTCACAAATTGTTAAAGGCTGTTCACGATAAAGTGAGCACTTTTGAAATCAACCTTAGAAAAAAGTCACTGCCCCTACCTATATATATTTGAACGGGCGCAATCAGTGACATGTGTCCAGTAAAGTTGGTAACGATAAAGGGGAGAGTAGTTCCATATATTACATCGAATAAAATGTTTTACGTAACCATTTGTGATAACTAAGTTATTTCTCTCGCTTTCTATTTTTTTAATGCTTCGAAGTGTATAAATGAGCAGATTTGTACAATATTTACTTTTCTAATAATTTCACAGTTTCACTTGACCGACGCATGAATAAAGTGATGAAGCCCATAGCAATGTTAATTTCACATAAGGTGGCAGAACACACAATGTGTATGCAAGTAGATCATAAGCAGGTCTTTCAAAAGTGCTCATTTTACCGTGAACAGCCTATACCTAACACTTTTCGTTTGACGTTAATATATGGAAATACTTTCCCCTCCATCGTTATTAATTTTACTCGACGCATGTTACTCATTGCGCCTGTTAAAATATACGCAGGTAGGGGCAGTGAGTTTTTTCTAAGTTTGATTTCAAAAGCGCTCACTTTATCGTGAAAATGTTATATACGTACGTCGTACTTATACAAGGAAAAGTATTTCGGAAACTAGTAAACTAAGATATTTGCTTGCAAAACTACACCTGACTTAGAACAAACTTCACAACAGTTTGTAATGCGAAAATATACAGGTACTTTTAATTTTAACGAATTAACACTGTAGACTTTTTGTTCAGTAAAATATCGATGCAGTTTTTAATCTAGTACCTATGTTTGATATACAGGCACTATTAGTGTTAAAAGCATATAAAATACTTGTAATATTACAAATAACCTTTTTGGTCTCTCGTTTTCAACGAATTGTTTGTGCAAAAGTTCGAAATAATTACTGTGTCTATGAACTATAAATTATTTGATTTTACCATTTTTATGATATATATATATATATATGTATATATATAAGGCAGTGATATTTGTCTGAATTTTAAACTGCGTGAGGATCTATATTTCATCTGTATTTTCCCATGCTCGTTATAAAACTGTTTTCAGAATCATTAAACCTATTTTTTCAGCGATAGTCATGCGGGTGCCTTAATATAAATACCAATCACTTTGATTTTTAATAAATTGAATAACTTGGTTGGAATTTCCATTTGAATTACAGACACGTTACAACATAAATATAAGTTTTTCTGAAAGAAATCCCAGTAAACGTTAAGCGGAATTGTGACAATGCCTGTAGCGAACCTACAGTGGTTATATTTAACGAATTATGTGTTCGCATAGGGAATTGTAGTTGACGGCATTATACTTAAAATATATTATTTTGTAAGCCGAAAACATTTTTTTTTTTGTGGCGGCAACAATGTGTTAAGCTTTTATGGACCCAAATTTTTTACTTGTAAACACTAAACTTTCGTGGCCAGTAAAATTTTATTTTTTTAATTTATACAAACACTTTTGTATTCATTACAAAAAGTTTGGAAGGGTAAATACCAACCTGACGAAAAAATTTTTTTGTGCGTTTTATAATACAGACGTTGATATTTGTGAATAAGCTAGTTATAGCTCAGATAGAATACCCATATTATTTTTAATGGACAAATTATAAAATGTAAGTAACAAAAATGTTCTTATGCGAAAAAAACTGAATTTATAGTTTTGGAAATAGCTCAACGTATCTTATAAATTCTTTAAAATAGCATGTCGCCCTTGTTAAACTTTTCTGGGTAAACCGGCTGTGATCATTGTGTTGTTTTCATACGCATGTGGACAATGAACCAAAGCCTTAAAATTACCGTGGCAATATTTACTGAAATTTAAAACTCGAGTATTATAGCTAAAATGAGATATTTGTTTATTTGTCGCAAATCATCTTCTTGCCGATTACTGTTGGATCTAATTACTTTACCTGTTAGTATGAAATTCTGTAATATTATGTTTATGGTCTGTGAACACAGATGGTAAACACCAAAGTAGATTCGAAAATAAGGAATTATTCATTGTAAATCTAACACTCTTTAACATTTTACCACTTCTATATGTAGGGTGACAGTCAGAAATTAATTCTAAAAACTTCGATCAAACACTTATAGCTATCATCTTTCTTATGCTAGCCTTAGCGCCATACTGTATTTCAGAATCGTGTATAAATTAATTGCGAACTCAATTACGCTGAATATCGTCCAATACTTAGTATCGGTTTTTTTTGTAGCATAATATTGATACTCTACAAGTAGGCCTATTACGGAGAAATTTGACTTAATTTTTCCTCGGTACTACCGAGACCCAGACATGTGAAAAGGCACTTTGTACACAAAGTCCTGGCGACATTCACTTGTTTGTTCTTTCTTTCCACTTTCATGTGCTGAGAAATTGACGCAGTCAGATTTTTGGTAACGGGAATAACTTTGGCATAGTTTTTTTACTCACGTAAAAGTAAATATAAAACATTTTCCATATCTATAAACGGAAATATTATACTTGTAATAAGACGCTAAGTGTATAGAGCTGGTTATCATGTTTCTTTACAAGCACTAAAGCGTTTGTATTAAAATACAGTAAAAGGTGACTAGATGGAGATTTTTGGACATTCGCCATTGCGATGCAGATGTCCGTCATGGAAAAACAGGACTGAGCACGGAAAAAAATACTTTAATATGACAAGCAACCTATGGACGTCCATAGGTTGCTTGTCATATATTTTAATGTGTTATTCCTAAATCAGCTTGCTAGCAGTAAAGTTCATTTTAAGAAGAACATAGATGGAAAAAACGCATCTGGCTGTTCTTAAATTTTTCTATGTACATATCCTTTTGAACATTAAAGGCAATTTCTACAGAACTGAAAATGACAAGCAAACAGACTTTTAGTTCCTGCGAAAATTTCATTAGAAAATAAAATTGTTCCAACGAATAATATGAGCGCTCTATAACAATTATATTTTTGAAGCTAGTATTTTAATTGAAATTTCTCAGGACTCTGTCTTAAAAAAATTATAGTTTATTTATTTGCTCTATCAAATGAAATAAAAATAATTTTGCTGAATAGGTACTAGCTAATATCACGTATTCTTTATAAAAAATGAATTAATAGTTACTTGAAAGCGAAGGAATATAGCCCTATGTGTACTTATATGTAGTATGTGTTTGAGCGCGCGCGCACACACACACACAGTACAACACGAGAAAACATTTTTCTGCTGAATAAGCTACCTTCACTATGTCCCAAGTCAGTTTTTAAATTGGATATTAATTACATTGTGAAAATGATTTTCCTTTGTATGACGTAGACATTTTTGGGTATTTTTAAGGGTGTAACGACAGGCTGTGCTCTCTATAATGTACCACCACAATGCAACTAAAGTGATTACAAAACAAATTATTATCTACATATAATAATCGCGTTTGTTCCCACCTCTACTAGCAGAGCTTCATTCGCCGCAGTGTCACCAGTGACATTTGATTACCACTGGGATCATTAGGTTCCGGAAGAAAGTCATGGATAAATAACTTTTAGAAGCATTGTTTACTTTATATCAGCACAGAAGCTTCCCCCGATTACATTTCTGATAAAAGGCAACGTTATTAATGAGAGAAATATCATATCCCGCTTTGTAAAGCGCCGAGGAAAAGCACTGCCAAATGTATGCTCTAACATACTATGCAGAGTGATTCGCAATTAGACCGAGAAACTTCGGGAGGTGATTCTTCATGAAAAAGTAAAAGAAAAACATTTGTGACACTTTGTACCTAAACCGAATATTAAGGGAGATATGAGCCATTAAAAAACGAGTTTTTAAACCGTATTTGTCGCAAAATATCGGTAACAAAGTAAAATGCAATGACAACTCTCGGAACATTATTGTATGTTATCACAACTTTCAATGTAAGAGCCGATATTTTGCACAAATGCGGCTTAAAATATCTTTTTTTTTTTAAGGGCTCATACCTCCCTTAATGTTCAGTTTATGTATAAGTGTCACATATGTTTTCCTTTTACTTTTTGATGAAGAATCACCTCCCGAAGTTTGTCGGTATAATTGAGAATCACTCTGTATAAGCACACTTTTCCTGCAAAACATATTAGCTCCTTACTGTAACCATGAAATTTGGTGCTGGGCGTAACACGATTAAAATTCCGTGAAGCCTTTCGAGATGCGTGTCTCACAATTACCACTGTACAAATATATATATATATATATATATATATATATATATATATATATATATATATATATATATATATATAACTAATATGTTGTTTCTTTGTTAGATATACCAACATATTCGTCTTTCAGCTGCACTGGATACGCATTCACGAATGTAAGGGTTTGTGAAGTAAAACTTCTTTTTTTTCCTACTACGCAGTATATATCTAACGGTGAAATAACAGTCTCTCGGAAATTTGACCAGAAAAAGTTCATGCGAGATTGTATTCATTAACAATAAATACATGCTCACGCGTGCACAAACACACACACACACACACACACACAAAGAGCGCATTTTGAAACGCTTCCAAGTTGCCTCTCTCGGTAATAATTTGCGTCGGTTGAATAATTAAAATTTTTGAGTAATGGGTGAGGGTTTTGCATTATTGGTAGTAAGGATTGCAAACCTAGTGATGCCGCAAGTCAGCGCATTCAAATAGTCAGATAGCTGTCCCCGGTAATTGTTTCTTTTCCTCTCCCCCCCCCCCACACACACACACACACATAGGCGGGCCACAGAAACTCAGGGGGTTGCCCCCCCCCCCCCCGGAATATTTCCGTCTCGCGTGGGCCGATTCGCGCGTTAATCATGGTTGATAGCCGATAGCCGGCGTAGGAATATTTGTGAATGGTTAACGAGGGCGGGCGGGGCGTCCCCATTGGAGCGACCAGGGAAAGGGGGAGGGAGGAGGGCCGACGCCGGCCTGGGAACGAACCAGCGACTCGTGCTCGCCCTCGGCGATGGCGCCTGGGCCGTTGACCGCACACCCCCCGCGACAAGTTTTGTTCGCGCCTCGTGCCCCCCTCCCCGGCTAGCTGGCGACGACACGAAACATTGTCGACCGCGGTGTGTGTGCGCGCGCTGTGGAGCTGTCAGTGGCGTCGATGGACGTTCCCTCTCCCATGCCGCGTACGTGCCGCTCGGCGCCACCACACAGTACCCGCCGAACACGTGCTTAAATATTTCTTCACGTTCCAACACACAAGTTTTTTTTTTTTTTGTGTTGTCTCATCAATAATTTTCACTCGCTCGCACATTTTTTTTTAACAACACGCCGAGAAACGGGTCTCTGTGGAAAGAAACGAAAATAGTTGTTGTATGTGAGAGGTGATTAAAATAATTTGAAGCTGAAGCGGACCATTTTTTTGTTATTATTTATTTACTCCCCCCCCCCCCCAACCAAAAAAAAACATGAAACAACGAAATATTTACGTGGATGTACGTACCAAAGTTACTGTTAACGAAATTAAAAATAAAAAAAAAAATCATACAGAGTCAAATGATCGACATATACGTTGACGTATGTTTTGAGGTTTCACCGCTCGCTTATTTCTTTGGTTGAAGTTGTTTCAGTGGGGAATTTTTTTTTTTATTTTTTTTTGCCATTATGAAGCATCTGTACATACACTTAGAATCACTGGTATCGCCCTATTTATTACAGAAATTATCCGGAGATCATGGAGCTGTTAACTCGAGCGAAGGTAAATAAAATGACCCCATTACCCTACGGGCAACCAATTAAGTGCTGGTACGGGACAAAGCTGATTTGTTGCCGCTCTAAATTCTGCAGCGATAGACATGCATGCGACATTGTTACAACTAACTAGGTGCTTAGGAATCCAAATAAAATATTCAATGTTTACGGCAACCAAAGCAGTCAGTTTAAACTGCTTGAAAATTAGTCGCGTGTACTCAACATATTTACCTATATGCTACGATGTCGGAACTGACAAATATGTGTTCAGTTAAACAAGTTATTTTTTTAAATGCAAGATTTTGTTCAAGAGACTGAACGCAGTTTTACTGTTATTTTACGCATGAACAGAATAGTTGCGTGAACAACATATAGCTAAACCATTCTTTGACTGTAGGTAATATGTTAGAATAATTATTATATTAAATAAAAAGGAAATTATTGAATTCGACAAACTGCTCCAAGCCACAAATCCCCCCACCCCCCAAATTAAAAAAAAAATTTGACCATCAACTGCTTGTTAATATACATTATACAACACTGTAAAATACGTTGCTCACTTCGGGAAAAAAATGTTCTGAACGGTAACTGATAGAGAATCTATAAAAAATAACGACAATGGTTGTGTTGCTAATTTATTCGCTCCCGAAATTAAATGTCGTTGACCTTACTCAAAAACGATTTATTTCTTAGTTATATAAATAATGAAGACTTCTGTAGAAGAAGAAGCAGAAGCTATAGGACTTGATAGAGAGAGGTGAATAAAGTTACTGTTCCGAGCACTATATTTATCACATACATAAAAAGTAAAGTTATACGTTGTAAACAAAATATAGTAGAGAGAAGTGTATTACGTCTGCAGTGGGACATGAGAACCTAACGGCATTTCAAGTCAGTCAGTTGCTTCCCTTCAAGTTGAATAATTACGTACGCGAACAGAAATTCACCTATTCTTGATGCATGTCAGCACGTCCCGCTGGTTTAAATAGTTGAAGGAATAAGTATTTGTTATAAAAACAAGTACATTTTAAATTATTATTGCTTGTTAAAGCCTGTGTTTTATGCCACGGTCTGAGTTAGGAGGAGTTTAAACAAAATATAAATGACTATAGAAAACATACATGCACACACGACACAAGTATGAAAGGAATGTGGTGATACGTGGGCAAAACCTCAGCCACCTCAGCTGGGTTTCGGATCAACTGCATGTTCTTGTGTCTTAGATCGTAGTACAACGTGCAATTACAGTGGTATAGACTGTTCACAGTCACTTCCAACTTTTCTGAACCCCTGCTGAATTACTACTTCAAGGATATTCCACCGCCTTATACGAACAAAGCTTAAACAAAATATAAATGACTATAGAATACATACATGCACACACGACACAAGTATGAAAGGAATGTGGTGATACGTGGGCAAAACCTCAGCCACCTCAGCTGGGTTTCGGATCAACTGCATGTTCTTGTGTCTTAGATCGTAGTACAACGTGCAATTACAGTGGTATAGACTGTTCACAGTCACTTCCAACTTTTCTGAACCCCTGCTGAATTACTACTTCAAGGATATTCCACCGCCTTATACGAACAAAGCTTAAACAAAATATAAATGACTATAGAAAACATACATGCATTCACGACACAAGTATGAATGGAATGTGGTGATACGTGGGCAAAAAATCAGCCACCTCAGCTGGGTTTCGGATCAACTGCATGTTCTTGTGTCTTAGATCGTAGTACAACGTGCAATTACAGTGGTATAGACTGTTCACAGTCACTTCCAACTTTTCTGAACCCCTGCTGAATTACTACTTCAAGGATATTCCACCGCCTTATACGAACAAGGCTTAAACAAATCCAGAAAATACACCAAAGGGACAGCGTGCCGGATTCGTGCGCACTCAAAGTAATGTTGTTTTGCATAAGGACTATTTCTTACTCGGCGTTAGCAACGTATCTATTTGCTCCCTGCATTTGTTCTCGTTAATTACACATGAAGTATTATAACTTATACATACAATATATATAAAAGTTCAATTCAACTAAAAATAAGGTACTTTATGTTAACACGTATATAAATCGCTTGTAATACGTACTATGTTTAGGAAAGAACCAAACACGTCATACACGGGGCTATTTTTTAAAGGTTTGACTTAAAAAGTGTAAATAAACCGTCAACAGACTATAGCTGGGTAGGCGCGTGTCCAGTTCGCTGGTCCAACTGTTGAAATCAAAGTTGCAACATGAGTATCCGTGTCCTGATATTCGATATTCGTTGCATTGTAAACGTGCTCTGTTCTTGTCTATAATAAGATGGGGGGAAATATTTGGAGACAATATTTCGGTTTTCTTAGAAACGCCTTTTTGAAATTCACTAATTTCAAAGCACATTTAAAGTTAATTTATCTTCCATAGTAATTGCAATTGTTTGTACGTATTCACGACGTATTTAATTAGTTAGGAATTTAATTATTACTTCATTAGACAAATTGCTTGTTTAGCACATTTTTTGGGAAATAGTTATAATCTTTATTGGCTATATATTTTATTGTTTTGTAATAAAAGGAAAAAATAATAACCCATTCTGTGGTAAGAACTAAAGGAATTATTTGACTATTTAAGACTTCCTGAACCAGCCGGACAGGCTAGAAGGCACAGCAGTCGAATGTATTTTCTCGTAATTTTACTGGAAGTAAAACAGAAAAAAAACTATACTTGCGTCGCTTCCCTCAAATAAAAAAATAGATTCCAAAGTTTTATCACAATCGCATGTTATTATCGCCCTACGTACAGTTTTTAAATAAATCAAGGAATTAAAAAAATATGTAATTTAGAGAAGCTGAAAAGTAATTTCATTGATATGGAAATTTTAATGAACTTGGCAAAAAATAATATTCCTAGGCAAAATCTAAGTAAAACAGATACTGCATATAAAGAGGGCCAAATTACTTCGCAAAAATAATTACGTGCATGATTGGCATAATATCCTGCGTGCAAATTTGCAGATCTCTTTTAATTATGGCCACGTGTCTTTGTGAGAAGAGATTTTCTTACCTGACTTAGCCAATCAGAACTAAGCAACTTCAATACTGAACGTCCGTGGCCAGTGGGCAGATGCCTAAAACGCGTGGCGAAAAAAACAAGTTATCCAATTACTGAAGTAGAGCAGAAATACGTAATTTTGAGTACTAATCTTTGAATACTTTCACGAATAAAGATGTCCCTACAAATAATAAAAAACCACACAACAGAAAAACATAGAGAGTTGAAGTGAAAAAAAATCCTAACAGTACTTTTAACGCCAAAAAAATGTTTAATGTTCGAAATGGTAAAATACTAATAGAAAACAATTATAAGTCGGGAAAGTATGTATATTATAATAATAAACAAAATATCAAGTATTTCTAATTAAATAAAATGATTAGTTATCAGACACACGCAACTCCCAGCAAATGACAGGCAGCGGATCTATTCCAGACCCTGAAACGTAGTGAAATATTAAGTTGGTGGCCTGTACAATTAATAGTTATGTAGTCATGTCATTTCCTCTGGGTTTTATTTTTATTCGTTTCACAGCAACAGCATGACGTTTTTATGCGGTTCTGTGATGTGATAATTTTTTTAATCACTTTCCGTGTCCCATTTGTTTATTGTTACTGCACTGGTGTTACGTGATCGAATAATTTCATTGCGGTGGTGCTCAATCGTCATCATAACAATTCTCTTAATACAATGCAAGAATTTGTTATTAAATTTGATATGGTATAGTTGTTATGTTATCGGCGTTTAGTGTGGTTGTTTTCCTGCATTGTATTCTGTTAAGATATTTTTTTTTTCATTTCGATTATCAGACACCTTATTCTTTGTTCTCGATGTTTATATGACGGTAAGGGTGATCAGGGTTTCCGAGCTAACCGTCTTCTAGTTCTGTGTTATCTATTTGTTTGTGGTGATTTTTCCCGTTGATTTTGTTGACTTAAGCTTCAAACATTTTTTTTTTTTTTTTTTTTTTTTTTTGAATAATGGATATCTTCGAGAAGTCTTTGGCGGTTTTACAACGTAAGTTACATTATATCTCTCTGGATTAGTTAGTATTGATTGTATTTTTGATGAACAGGAACATAGTGATTTTGACATATGATCGTGTAAAAACAATGGCAAGTATTTTATTTGATGGAAATGTTTCCCTATATCATATATGAAGTGTTACAGTTCAATGCCCCGGAGCATGTTATATAGCACAATGAGAGCGAGTCTCCCATTCGCACTCAAGCTTGTTCTGTAATTTTCTAAGCTAAGCTCGCCTAGGTCGCAGACCCGTTGGCTAAGTGCCGGTTGAATCACTAATGTTCATCTCTAGATCCGATATCATGTTTGAACTTGATCTAAAAGCGTCACAGTATCCTGTTGCACCATTCGAGTTCAGGGCATTACTGGAGAACGAGAAGATGTCCATTTCGAACCGCCAAATATGGTTGTACGAAGTCTTGATCCAAGATCAGTGTAGTGTCTAAAAGCACTGTTAAATATATTTATTTACCAGAAATAAACTTTGTAATATTTAAATCGTTTAGATATGGGTTTGATTTTTTTACGGTTGTAAAATATAAATTGAGACGAATAGGAAATGGTCGAAACTTTAAGCATTATTTAAATGATAGAAGTATTAATATTTTGTCAAGAGACAGCGAAATTCATGCCTATCCTTCCGAGCAGAGACAACGGTAAACTGGAACAGCCATTCCGATATCATAAACTATCATAATTTTCCGCACGAGCAACGGAGAGAAGTGAATATCACCTCAGAAATTTTGCTTACTAAAAAGTGATCTTGGCAGATAAATTATTCAGTAAAATTTATAGAACTGCTTTACTTAGAACATACAAAACATCGTAGCATGTAATTTTCTGTCCACTACCTACTTTAGAATATCGGTACTAAAAATACTACAACAGTGTGTGTAAAGTGTTACCAATCAAGCACAGAACAGCAGTGGAAATTTTGCAATGCATTCAGCCAGGTTAAACATTAAAAAATTCTTAAGAGATTATGTCCATACAGACTCATTATTTTTCCCCTGACTTGAAAAAAAAGTTACATAATGACCTCACAAAATGAAAGCCAATCCTAGAGTGTTTCATCTCAATCCTAGTTCCGAACCGAGATCAGGAGATATACGATCGAATCTCGGCCAGTCGCGTTGATGTAGTATTTGCACATAGGAACTCGGATCCAACAGAAGATCATGTTTGAACCAAAATATTAGGATCTCGGTTCAGGGTAGTTAATAGTGCAACTGGGATTTAGTTTTTACGGCGAATCAAAAGAAACTATACATGTGTGTTGCACTGTTGGCGGGAACTGGATGGCAGGAATACGAAGTAGCATACTAACATAAAATCTAGTGCGAAAATGGGCAAAAGAGCGACAGGATCTTAAGTTATTTTAATACCAGCTAATGATTTATAAGCCTCGAAGAAATCATGTTTTTAATGCCATGGGTATGGCCATCCTCACGTCACAGTTGGTCACTACAGAAAAAGGCGTTACAAGAGCAGATAGATGTCCACGATGCAAAATTAGTGGGCAGCTGAAAATGCGAAGCACAGATGAACATGTGGACAGAACCTTGTTAAATTCAGATCGAAGGTTGAGTGTGTCATTGATAATAGAATAATTGAAGGTAAGCTGGGTAACGTGGAGTGTATTCTAACGGAGGATTCTGGAATGAGAATTATTTTGGTAAATATGATAATCGAACCCTTAAAGAAGGAATGCTATCTTCAAATTTCATCTAACTGTTAAGAATGAAGAGGAGTTTGAGAGGGTTTTCGCCGGCGATGGAACATGATGTTCCCAATGTGATCCAGAAACAAAGCGCATGAGCATGCAGTGAAAAAATAATATAACTCACCTTGGACTATGAAAACATGACTATCTCATTCTCATAAAAAATAATATAAGTCACCTTGGACTATGAAAACATGACTATCTCATTCTCATAAAAAAAAACTATGCTGGCGTATTTTCTTATCACAAGGGGATAGTCCACTTTGAGTTCGTAGGACACGGCACGATGAACAACGAACATTGTAACTTGGAAATTTTGAAAAGTTCACAGGTGTCTGCTCAGAGAAAGAGACACTTTTCTCAAAAATTGGACCTCCGCTATGAATTCGCGTTATTATTTAGTCAAACTTTAGACTTCAAACACATGTACCTGTGCAATAAGTTTGTTACTGGACCATGTTGTATTTGACACGCGCTAGGTAAATCTGCACCAATTAATGTACACTTCACAAGTGTGTAGTCCAATAACGTGCATTCCAGCCAGAAAGGGAGTGACCTCAGAATTATTGAGCAGTCAATAGAGAAACCGTGTTGGCTTGGGAATATACACTACTGTGAAGTTTAGCCTGATGCCAAATAATCACGCGGAATTGGCAGGTCTCTGCTGACGTGTCACGTTTACTTTTGGGGAACATGCGACAAATATGTTTGATTAAAAGAAAAGAGTAGAATTATTTTAGTTAAAAAGATACAACTTTCATAATGAAAATCAATTGTCTGCTTAATGTGTTACATAAGACGAAGTCAAGATTCTCTCTCTCTCTCTCTCTCTCTCTCTCTCTCTCTCTCTCTCTCTCTCTCTCTATATATATATATATATATATATATATATATATAATTTCTTCACCAGTTTGGTAGAACAGCCGAATGAGATTTTGAGCAAATTAATTTGTCGAAACATATCGTTAATATTTTGTTGCAACTAATAAAACAAATATATTGTTAGGTCATAAACTATTTTTTTTCTACGGAATGAGGCGTTATTCTGTTGATACGAATGGCTGACTTCACTGACGTTTAGGTATACATAAAACTGTATGAAGTAACTGGTTTGTAAAAAAGAAGAAGATGCTTGGTTCGGCGATAAGGTTGGCTGGGTCGGTGTAGGAGCTATGGCCTGCGCCATAAAGGAGGTCGCAGAAAATCGAGTAACATGGCCGAGATAAGGAATATACTCCGGGTATGGAAAAATGCTACCCTTATCTGGAACCCCTCGTTCGCAAGCCATCGCAGCGCCTGCCCCTCGTGCATCCCCCTGGCTCTCCAACCCACTTAGACATTTATATGCAAAAGACACTGGCGGAGCGAAAAGGGGGGAGGGGGGAGGCGCGAAAGAACGGAGGCAACGAACGAGACGAGGGAAGAAGCGAAAGACTTTACTTACAGCGTATCTACAAGAAAATTTACATAAGAGGGAAATAATGAATGTATCAAATAGAGGGCGCTGGGCGGTAAAAAATGAGTGGGAGCAGTTTTTGCTAGGGCGCCTGCGGAGACGAGGTGAATGGTGCAGAAGTATTTTACACACGCGCACACACACACACGCACACACACACACAGTGCGTAACTGGATTATAACAACAGAAATTAGTAATAAAAAACGATGAATAACTTTTTCTATTTCTTTTTCCTTAATCTTTCACTGTAGATTATTTACTGTTATAAATGTTCAAAAAACTATATTTTCGGGTAAAGCCTGTTCACGATAAAGTGAGCACTTTCGAAATCAACCTTTAAAAAAATGTCATTGCTCCTACCTGCATATATTTTAACGAGCGCCCTGAATAACATGCGTCCAGTTAAGTTGGTAACGATGGATGGGGAAGTAGTTCCGTATCTTAACGTTGAATAAAAAGTGTTAGAAAACCATTTCTGCTAAATCAAAATATTTCTTTCTCTTTCTGTTTTTTAATGCATGGAAGTGTGTAGTTGAACAGATTTGTAAAATATTTACTTTCCTAATAATTTCACAGTTTCACTTGACCGACGCATAAATAAAGTGATGACGCCCACGACAATGTTAATCTTACATAAAGCGGAAGAATACACAACGTCTATGCAAGTAGATCTTAAACAGGGCTTTTAAAAGTGCTCACTTTACCGTGAACAGCCTTTAAACAAAATGGTGTGTCATTTTCTCTCTGGCTGTGTTCGCCTGCATCCCATGTTTTAAGATTTCAGAGAACATTTCAGGTAAAAATAAATTTAGTCAGGAACCACCTTACGAACGTTCAGTTATAAGCACTTCGCAGAGATTCTGCTTTCATTGAAAACATTTTTATTGCAGTTTTACAGAAAAAGCTTATTTAAATGAAAGCTTTGCGCGTGTAATCGTATTTGACGTAACAGCTTTGCGAAAAATAAATGGCGAAGCATTTTTTTTTTAACTTCAAAAGTGATGTGACGTGCGTGAACTTCTCTCAGTGCCTGACGTTCATAACTCCAATAAATAGTGTTTTTAGGGTGAACGTGCAGAAGAGAGCAAACTTCACCAAAAATTAGAATATTACACTGAAAATATACGAGGGTTTAAATACCTTTCCGTTTAAGTCAGATTCGCCGTGCTTCTTCTGATAAATTTGCTCAATTGTACATAAAATAAAAATACAAATATGCATTATTGCTACCTAGAATGTACGTATAGAGGACAGTTGGACATTTAGCTTTAACTTTAATTTATAATAAGAAATCTGTTGTTGTAAAATGTAAATAAAAAAATATGTTTATACGTAAATATGTTTGCAGTAATGAATTGCAAAGTTAGAGCTAGTTTAAATAATCAGTATTTTATCGCCTACATTAAAATGTAATTAATAATATCACAGGGAAAGCGAATAAAATATATTACACATAATAAACAACACACTGAACTTTTAATAAATTCCTTGTTTTTTCCCAAACAAAATAATAATAAAGATGCTTTTTACTATGTTCTTTGTTCCGTATACTTTAGTATCGTTTCATATGTGGGTAAAATACGAAATATTACTATTCCCTAATTCCCTATTAAAACGGTACGAAGTCACAAGCATTAAAATTAATGAACATATCTGTTTTACTTGGAAATAATAATTCTTTCGCAAACTTCGATGATTTTTAAAAAGAACGTGAGAAGAGAAACGATCATCCCTACAGAACAAGTTATGCAAAGTCACAAGTTGCGGATTTCGTGTCGTATATCTACCCATTAATAAAAATGTTATTTTGGTGGGGTCAATACTATTACTGAGCGTACCATGGAAATTTAACTTCTTTGAATTAATTCTTATAGAACGCTGTTTTGAGCTTCTGCCGAAGTTTTTGGTTCATTCACTTTTGGGTCAGTCGGACCTAGGGTAATGTGAGATACTTTTTGTACCTGTTCCACTTCAATACTACTGGCTTTTTTGATGATGTCATATTATTTTCGTGAAGAACTTAACGTTTTAATGCAGCGTCTTGCTTATGGTTAACATGCATGTCGGAGGGCTCATAAAACTGTGAAGGAGCTCACACTGGCGTAGCGAGATTTGGGGGCCCACCAGGAAAAAAAAAAATCATAGTCTTCTCGTCAGTCGCACTTGTGTTCGTGGACCCTGTGTGTCGCTGCCTGAAGACGGGAACAGATATCAGTACCCAGGACGTCGCATTATGTCGGTATTACCCAGCGGGATGGCGCAGTGGTAACTCACTGGATTCACATTCGGGAGGACTCGGGTTCGAATCCCGGTCCATACATCCTGATTACGGCCCTCCATGTTTTTCCGAAAATCACTCAGTAGAATGCCGGTATGGATCCCCAACAAAGGCCGTGGCCGACTCCTTCCCCAATCCCCCCCCCCCGCAACCTGCACGGTCCCCAATGACCTCGCTGTCGACGAGACGTTGAGCCCAGATACCTACCTATCTGTCAGCCTTGGAAGACCTACTGTGTTGGTGCGAGTTTCTTCGTTCTGTTTGTTTTAGATTTGTAAGTAGATAACTAGCCAGTGTCGACTTCGGTGCGTTGTCTGCTGGTGGTACATCTTTTTATCGTTTACACACTGGAAGAAATTATTTTTAAATTTTCCATACCCGTGTATACGCCTAATGAGAAAGCGGGAATGGTGATTTTGTCCCCTATACATTAATTGTAGTTTTCCTACTATTGCTCAGGAAACAGTCAAAAGCATAGATAAGTTCCCAACTTCGCATAGTAACGATACCAGACATTCCCACATCTGCAGCTTCGTCTGTGGTATTATTACCACACAGTATATAGGTTTAAAACTTCCATTGCTGTTTAGGAAGATTACCAGAAAACATTTTGCAGTGTAAGTGGTCATAAATCGTTCAGAAGTTTCGCAGGAAACAATAGCTTAACGTAAAATAAATTGTATACAACTTAAGACTGAGGAAAGAGCTAACATCTTTTCAATGAACTACGGCGGTTCATGAAATGCCATATAGTGGCTCAGGAATGATTGAACAGGTGGATTCGTTGTGTAATTTTGCTACGGCATCAGTGTTGGCTTTCGCAGTCTGCTCTGTTGTTATCGTATCACAGAATGTAAACACTTGCATCATAGAATACGTGTTATCTGTAATCATATTACTAAAGACATTGTTTTGAAGCGTAGCTGTTATCGCCCAGATACTTCACTTAAATCGTAAAGAATTTGAATTTACAACAGTCAGTAAAAACTGATTTCAACAGCCGTTTAGAGAGAGAAATCTCAATCACTGCGTGTTTGACTGGATGGAGATTTTTGGACATTCGCCATTGCGATGCTAATATGTATGTCATGGAATAACAGGATTAAGCACAAAAAAATATTTAAATAAGGCAAGTAACCTACGGAGGAGAAAATAAATATATATGTACACTAAACTAGAAAATTCCGAGAAGGAATGGAGTAAAAAATAGAACAGCAACTAATTACGAATATACTCGAACTACAGATAACGCATAGACAACAACACAGGCTAGAGACCATCTTGAAAAAATTATGGCAGCAATGGCAAAATAAATAGGAACAAAATGGGACAACACAACAAAAAATGCACTCAAAGACAGCAGTTTTACCAGACACGACTGAATACAAGCCAGGTATGCTGCAGTCGAGAATATGTATGCACAAAGCCAGAAAATTACCTGAAGGAATCAAGTCAAATTGAATAGGATAGCAAGCTTAATGCGGAAAACTAATATACTATACATGTATACGAAAAAACTATGTACTACCAACAGACAACGCACCGAAGATGACGCAGGCTAGTTATCTACTTACAAAAAAAAAAAAAACAGAACTAAGAAACTCGGACAATCACAGTAGGTTTTCGAAAACCGACAGATAGGTAGGTAGCTGGGCTCATCGTCTCGTCGACAGCGAGGTCATTAGAGACAGCGCAAGATGTACTGGGAAGAGGAATTGGGGGAAATAATGGAGAGGAATCGGCCATGGCCTTTGTTAGGGATCCATATCAGCATTCGCCTGGAGCGATTTTCGGAAAAACATGGAAAACCGAAGTCAGGATGGCCGGACCGGGAATCGGACCCGGGTCCTCCCGAATGTGAATACAGTGAATTACCACTGCGCCACCCCCGCTCGGTAATACCGACAGAATGCGACGTCTAGGGTCCTTATATCTGTTCCCGTCTTCAGGCAGCGACACACAGCGTCCACGAACACAAGTGCGACTGACGAGAAGACTATATATATATATATATATATATATATATATATATATATATATATATATATATATATATATATATATATATATGTTTTTTTTTTCCTGGTGGGCCCTCAAATCTCGCTACGTCAGCGTGATCTCCTTCGCAGTTTTGTGAGCCCTCCGACATGCATTTTAGTGACTGTAAAAAAAATTTCTGGTGAACTTCTAAAACTGTAATCGAAGACTTAACATAATACTACGTATCAGGCTGGAAATATGGGAATGTTTGGCATTGCTAATATAACAATTTGGATCATCCCTACGCATTTAACTCTTTCCTGAGCAACTGTAGGAACGTTCCCATGCATGTATGGGGAAATAATTCACTATTCGCGCTTTGTCACTTTACGTACGCACTGATATGGTAAACTTACAAATAATTAATTGTTATACATAGTGTAGCTAAAACGATGGGAGAATGGGAATGCGTCTCAGGGCAAGCCCTATACCCCCTAGGTCGCGTTTATTGTGTTAAAATGGATGCATGCATCGCGGTTATAGCAGGGCTGTCTGGTGCCGTGGCGGTAGGGCACATCCCGAAGCAACAAGGATCTAGATGGAAGAGCACAGCAAAGCAGGCAAAGTGGAGAGGGCCTGGGAAAATCTTCGCGACATTCGCGGAGGATAAATGTAATTCCTTAGAATGGAATGGGGCTGGAGAAAGTAGGGTAAATTGTTAGTTAGCGAAGATAGACTTGCGTGGGTTTTGTGCGGGGTGATAAGAAATGAGTGCGCAGTTCGAGTGTAACCAAGGTCGCGCTATGCGGCCCTGGTGATGGGTGACAGAACTGAGCCACCCACCCGACAGATGCCAGTCATCTCTCTGTAACACAGAAAAAGGCGTTAGTTTGTTACACATATAAGAAGGGGAAACTTATAATAGGTGTAATATTACTATCACCTCGTCTGCGACCTCGCCTGCAGTTGAGTGCAGTAATGTGTGTGTTTAAGTGTGTACGTTAGTGTAGGTGCATCTCCACACAACCCCCACCAGCCGCAGACAACTACACAACGCCTGACGCCTTGGAATCAGCAGAGGCGAAGGACCATAGATACCGACAGCTGTTGGATGGGAGAGGCGTTTCGGCGAGAGCGTGTGTGTGTCTATAGGCTGTTCATGGTAAAGTGAGCAATTTTTAAGGCACTTCTAAATTATTACTTCCACCCAATTTCCATCTTCCTGCTGCTTTTAATTATAAACATTGCAATGGGGCCAATAAACACAGCGTGTACATTTCACCAGTCTCATAAGTTAACGCCTAAGGCTGCAGAAATATATATTTATTAGTGGTTAATGCCTTTTGGGAGGGCCTTAAAAAGTGTTCACTTTACCTTGAATATTCTATAGCAGTTTAAATGCAATGTAAATCACAGCGCCACCGATGAATCAGAGGCTGTACAGTGCGTGCTTCACCTTAATCTGCGATCACACAGTGCTTCGAAAATTATTAAGTACATGAGTGTAGTAGGTGTATTGTTGAAGTGCATTAATACGGGTTTCCCGATGTTAGTTATAAGCACGTGCATGGCTGGGACCTGCATTCAAAGACTTAGTAATTTAAAGCGGTCTGTGAGCCAATATGTTCTCTGGCCGCTTGTATTTCTGAGTCTCGTCAGGATCATAATCGCCGAGACTATATATTTTCGGGTTGGCGACGAGGAATCTGTAAAAACCTGAGTTTATAGAGTTTTTGACCATTTTTCTACACGCAACTTATGACAATAAGAAGAAACGTAAACCCTACTACTCACGCCCATTGCACTATTCATTCAAAGATCGTACTCTGTGTTTGTGACATGAGAAAACATCCATCTACTCGTATGGAGGGAATGCATTTTTTTTCTTCAAGTTTTTCTCAATTTAGTGACGATGTTTTTGGGATTAGGTGACAACTAATCCGGTATTAAGGCAGCCAGTTATTTAACACATTTTCGACGACTACGCCATACGCGTTGAAATAGAGAAGGCGAAAAATTATAGGCGCAAATATTCATCCAATAGTCTCGCTGCACATAAAATGGATGCTCGCAAGTATGGTCAAGTTTTTTACGAGCCAACATTTATTTACTTTGCGTATGGTACAAGCATATCGTTATACAGGCTGTTCACGGTAAAATGAGCACTTTAGAAAGCCCTGCTTTTGATGTATTTCTATGCACGTTGTGTCATCTTCAGCCTTATGTAAAATTAACATTTTCATGGGCCTCATCACTTTATTCATGCGTCGGTCAAGTGAAACTGTGTAATTATTCTAAAAGTAAATATTGTACAAATTTACTCGTTTTTACACTCCAATGCATTAAACAAAACCAAAAGAAAGACAGATAATTTGAGTTAACACGAATGGTTACCTAATACTTTTCATTCGACGTTAATATATGGAACTACTTTCTCCTCCATCTTTACCAACTTTACTGGGCACACGTCACTTAGTGTGCCCGTTAAAATATATGCAGGTAGAGGCAGTTACTTTGTTCTAAATTGACTTCAAAAGTACTCACTTTATCGCGAACAGCCTTTATCAGAACATTAGTTGGTACATTATGACTGACATTGGTAATCATGTAAAAGCAATCACAACAAATCATATAATATATATTACACTCTAAATCCGAATAAGTGATATCAATCAGTGAAAAGTCTTTCACTGAAAGTCTGTTGATTAGGTACCACCGTCTGGCAAGTCAGGCAAATTAACTGGGAACAAGTGATTTATAGCAGTGATATTCTTGATATTCAGTGGGAAATCACAAGTAAATCAGTGAAATTCAACCACTATATTATTTTGTTATCTGGCATTAATTACAGTTCTTCAATAATCACTCATTGAAGTTTAGAGTGTAGAATCAAACGTCTAAGTTTCCGAGCAAACAAAATATAGCCTTTTCACGGTGTGGACATTTTTGAATCGACATTTACATACACCATAGTTTAACAGACAGGTAGTTTGGCATTTTGCCAGTGAAATATTTACATGCTATTAAGTAGTTCTTAAAATGTAAGGTTTTGATCTGTGAACGCCGAATTAATTTTATTTATATAATTTTTTATTTTATTCAGACTGAGGTAAGAATGAATTTTTATTCGTACATGCGTCCCTAACTATTTCATACTTACTTTTTATAGATGTATAATTAAATTATTGGTATCACGACAATGGTAATTCTACAAATCATATAAATATAATAATAAGGCTGAAAAAATCATAAGCATTGCTTCGAATAGTGCTGAACATTATCGTCTTCTACACATATCCTTATCATTAACTTCCCATCGCTAGTACTGGTGTCAAGGTCACATGGTAAGCAGATACAGAAGTGTTTGTTTATATTTTAATTTTCAACAGCCATTCCATATTACATGAAGAAAGTCTGTTCACGGTAAACTGAGCATTTTTTAAAGCCCTGCTTAATATCTACTTGTATAGGCTCTTCACGATAAACTGAGCACTTTTGACAGCCTCGCTTAAGATCTACTTGTACGTAAATTGAGTGTATTCTTCCACCATATCTAAAATTAATGTTTCCATGGGCCTGATTACTGTATACGTGCGTAGGTCACGTGAAACTGTAAAATTATTTGAAAAGTAACACTTTCACAAATTTTCTAATTTTTACATTTCTATGCATCAAAAACAGAAAGCAAAAGGGTCCATTTTAGTATTAACAAATATTCACCTAACATTTTAATTCGACGACAATACACGGAACTACTCTCCATCCTTTATTACCAACTTTACTGGGCACATATCACTCAGCGTGCCCGTTATAATGTACGCAGGTTGGGGTAGTCACATTTTTCAAAGGTTGATTTCAAAAGTGCTTACTTTACCGTGAACAGCCTATAAAATACTCGACTAATTTAAATGTGTCCTAGCTTTATTAAAACTATATTAGAGGATGAGTACAAACAGCTAGAAGCACTTAATAATGGCTGTTTCTCAGCTTGCATGCGCACTCGTATCTTATTTCCACTATACAGCATTCGCCGCGAAGAGCATATCATTATTTTTCTAATGACAAACATATATGTATAGTTGAGTCAACAACAAATAGTTTGTTCAGGCAGATGTTACGGAACGAACAAAACAGTTTCTTCAACTCGATTGTATATTTTGTAAGATGAGCAAAATAAGATTTATGCACATCAAATTTTTTCGCGCAACAAATAAATGTTGTGGTAGAAGCATATGCCTATGCACACAAGTGTTTCGTTGGCTTATAGAGTCATTTATATCAATGAACATGAAAGTTACTTGGCTGTGGTTTTCTTCCGGAGAATAATTCTCAGCCACTTGAGACGCCTTACATGTTCATCTAGATTTCTAAGGATTAAGAATTGGCGTGCGTGTAACTTGTCCGGGGGCTTTAATGAAGATACGAGCGGTTTTATAAACATGTGCATCTGACGTGAGTGTTTCGAGGATGATGTTCGGGAAGAAATATAAACTGATGTTCCCGTTGTCATGAATTAAGTTTTCCTTCGGGCTACATGTCGGAGAGATCGCGCCAGGCTACATGCCGCTGTAACAATACAGGTTACGCCCACTCAAGGCATAGCGACAGTCATATACTCTCCGGTCTCGCTACATGAGTGATAGGACTTCCAGCGCAATTGTATGCGAATTGCTGAAAGGACGAGAGCAATGGTGTAAATGCCACACGAAGTTGATGCGAATTCGACACAAGTGAATTTGTTAACCATATTAATGCATCAGCACATCATTTGAGAATTATTTTATCAGAAACCAAAGGAAAAAATATAAGGTTATAGACAATAGGGATACACTTCATTGATTTATTGTGCAGAAAAATTCACAAAAATGAAAATTAACTGTTGTTCAACATTTCCCAGTAAATATAGTACATGAAAATCATGGAGTACATTTCAAGTCCATGGTGTGCTGAATTTTACGTGCATGTGCAAAAAATTACCTACTCAGCAGGAATAGCAATTTTACAATTTGTAGAATGATATACATATATATATATAGCATACAGCATAGCCATTTGGCTTTGCATAAGTCTGGATGACATAATGTTTAAACCGTTATGAATCAGGAGAATGAACAAGAAATTCAAAATTCTGCTGAAACGAATTCCGGCATCTCCACCGCTACTTAGGATGGTGACGTGTTGCAAAGCAGTTTGCTCCGACGGCTGTCGTAACGTAAATATATTTGCGTTTGACTTAAATGGTAGGCACGATATGTGCAACGTGCAACTGAAGGCAGTGTATTTGCATCAGAACATCACTATAGAGCTAAAGCGTGAAAGAGGTTGTCCTTGTTACCGAATTTTTTCTATTACAGAGAAGCAGTTTTACAAGATGAGATATTTTCCCATACAGGCGTGATATAGCGTCCAGTTCAATGAAGAACATCTAGTTTCCATGAGGAAGTTCTGGAACTCATCTAATTTTTATTGTAGTAGTACAAATGTATTCGGTCGCACATAGATTGCCATTCAAGCACCTACATGCAGTGCTCCAAATACACAGTTTTTGCTTCTTTATAATACGTGGGAACAAGAGATGGACGTATACGGTATTCTGTAATTAATTGACTCCGCGAATAGGTTTTACACGCGGCTCTAACGAGCCTCATATGATTCTGTAGACTGACGAGGCAGCGCACATTCCCGACTACATTTTCCATAGGTGCAAGATACGCTAGCGAGAAGAAGGAAAACAAATCTAGCGGTCTTTTAATTACTGTTGTCGACAGATATTTTTGTTTAATTGTGAGGTGGTGATACTACATAAATATCTTTGTACACCACTTTATGAGGCCCTATTGTAGTATCTTCAGTTCACAGTAGTTTTTTTTTTTTTAGTAAACACTTTTTTTCTACTCGAGAATATAATTTTCGTGTGGCTTGCGTTATATGTGACGCCAGGTGGCTAGGCACTGCGCATATTAGGTTGAAGCTCATTACCATCTCTCCATTATATTTGGTTATCGCTTGACAGAGAAGTGTGCACCAATACGAATACCCAACCATGGCCAAACTCAGCAACGTTTTTCTGGAACGCCATAAAACATTGTAGACATGCAGACATGAAGTATTACCTCGGAGTCTTTATCACCATCACTCTGCCAAAATCCACCACATGCTTTACATGAGTGGGACAGACTTCCGTTGACCGAGTATTGTAGTTTGTGTAACAACATAAGTGGCCATCTGTTTTAACACTTGTGAACTGAAGATATTTCTTTTCACACAGAAGGGGCAGCGGTGGCTGAGCGATCAGCACGCTTGCCTCCCACCAAGGCAAACCGGGCTCAATCCCCGGCCGGGTCATCGGACTTTCGCAAGTGGGAATTGTGCTTGACGATGCCGTTGGTGGGCGGGTTTTCTCGGGGATCTCACGTTTCCTCCGCGCCGCGCCGCTATCAATCACCTTCATCGGCTCTCAAGACTTCGCTGTTAAGAGCCGTCCAAATCTCTTCACACAGAGGCTGAGCGATGTGGCGCAATGGTAAAACAATTGACTCGCATCTTAGAGGTCCTGGGTTGGATCCCCGGTCCAAATATCAGGACTTCGGTTATCCGCGGTTTTCCAAAATCACTCCAGGATAGTTCCTTACTATTGCTCGTGGCCTACTCCTTCCCCGTTTCTACTTCTGTAAGCAACTTGCTCCGTTTCTAATGACTTGGCTTTCGACGAGACGTTAAACCCCATCTACCTACTTACTTCATCACTCAGAACTTAATTCCTCATCAAAATGTATCTTATGCTCTGACGAGATGACACTACACTCTCGCTATTGGCCTTCATCGAAGTCAGTAAATCAGCAGTCCATGTCATCTGATTCTTACAAAAACTGCAAACGCATTCAATGTTGTCGGAGTTGATAATGGACGCGGGTAAAACACGTCAAGAATATTTTACAGTTTGTCTCGCATAAGTGCGGATGGAAAGATGTGCCATAGTGACGCCGCTACATGTCTCTCGCTGGCGGAAAGATATACAGTATGTTCATTTAAGGTCTGTTGAATATATATATATATTTATATATCGTTCAAACTCTTGAACTGAAGACCTATGTTGATACAAACGCAAGAACAGGCAGATTATTCTGAGAAAAATAACAATCTGAGAGGATTGTGAAAGGTGATCATAACAAATATACTTTGGGAATGTATGTTAAAAATGCTCAGTGAAGATGTGATAGGTTGGATAAATATGGTATTTGTACAAATAATTTATATTCATTAAGAGAGGAAACAGTTCACATTGTTGGTTTTAGAATAAGTAAACATTCTCTTAGCTACTCACAGTTACAACTGTCTTTAGGTTTCTGCTTTGAAATATCGAATATAATGTATTCTGAAGAAAAACGGGCATTCTGCTTTATCATAATGGTTAATCTGTGCGTGGAAGTTCGAACATATATAAATCTGCGGAGTTTAGCGAAAATATTCCAGGCACCTTTTCCGAAAAAGTTGATGTGCCATTAAAATACAAATGATTTTTCCACAGCATTTAATAAAATATACATTTTAAATTTTTCTATATAATGAATTAATTAAATAGTTACGCTGGAGTTGGTTAAGATGTTTCTGGTTTTAAAATATAAAGTCATATTTTGTTCTCGTCTGTAAGTAGTCTAAAATATTAATAATAAAACATATATTTATTTAAAAATTACATTACATACTCTTGTCTCTGAATTTTCGTTAGCTCATACGTTTCTGTATATGCGTTTAGGATTAATTTTTCAAAACAGAGCTGCAGCCAATTTAAAATTTCAGGAAGTTCAAGGCGTGCAACAAAACTTCACAAACAAGCGTTTCATTCTCTTAATAATTCCTGAAATCATGATATATAGTCACTATGATTTATCTCACGATTTTAACAACATGGCAACGTTTGATTTGAAACTGCAATTAAATTGACTGCACTAGCTTAGTCCGCAAAATATTACTCAGACAAAAATAAATACTAATTGACATAAAAATATTTATTTTTTAATATTTACGTTCTGTTTTTGGTGATTCTTGTCCGATTATGTTAGCGAAAAAAAATTGTCGTAACTGTATACAGTCTTATTGTTGCTAACCTTGAGAGAGCCGAACAATGTCAAAAAGAACTTACTATTATTAATTTGTTTGCTCGTCATTGCCTTGGTTAAGCCCCAGTGTATGTCTTGACCTTAAAATGAGGACAGAGGTTGTTCAACCAGTAGTAAGAGATTTAATAGGATAATCTCAGTCGCCAATAGGTTGCAGGATTACAAAAAATGTTCAAATGAAACCAATACTGCTTTCGTTTGGCGAAATCCATCTCATGACTTATCAGAGCCAAAAGAAGCAGTTAATTCTCCTGGCTCGTAGTTTGCTGTTAGAAGATGGTTTAGAAACGCTGGATTGTTTTCCAGAAATGCTGCCTGGGAAGAAAGGAGCGATATTTAGGTGAGCTTCCCACCACAGGGGTCCGGGCCTGATCAAGGACACACATGAGTTTGTCCACAGCCAACTCCACTACGCGGCGACCAGCTCATATCCACACTGACCTGTCTCAGAGGAAGAAACATAGAGCTGTTACATTTTTCTTACTTCGGTGGGAAGTAAAATATTTTACAGTAACAAGGAAACCGCTGAAATGAATTCCCGTGGCATAATTTTTACAGCGTTTTTATTCCATAATATACCTCAGGACGTTTTGATTTACTGATGGAACACAACGCGACAACCACTTAATATTTTTCAATAGATATGGACTAAGTGGCATTTTGGGACAGGACTGCGTAGGTTGTCACAAACTTGCAGTTAAGGCGACATGCTATTGTCGCTAGCATCAAAATACGGTATCCGCTTAAAGTAGTGCTATTTCAAGACCAAGCATTTAGGTCCAGAAATGTTTGTAATACTACTCGCAAGAAACTGCTGTGACATTACAGTGATAGTCAAAGTTCTTGAGTTATTTGTTATTAAATGATTACTTCGGAAAATATATTTCGTAGCTGCCACAAAGTGTTTGGTTGGTATTCACCCTTCCAAAAAGTTTTGTGGAGAACAAAAATATGCTTTGTTCTCACTGCTAAACCTTTGTAGCCACAAGGAATTTGATTTATAATGGCTACAAAAAATTTTGTTTTCACCCAAAAATGTTTGCCAGGGTGAACCGCCACAAAATGTATTTTTTAGTGTGAGCTAAATAAACTATGCGCGTATTCTCTACAGTAACTACAGTCAATAAATTGGCTGGCCTATTGCGAACAATGCGAACTAACTAGGAGCATAAAAGCAGGACCTGTGATACGTTAAAAAAAAAAAATGTTGACCAGGAAAGTTTACAAGTTGTTGTGATGAAGGTTCCAAAAACCAATTTTGCACTTACGTATACTGTAGAAAAAATCGTGCATTTCCTGCACTAAATAATGATATTGTTTTTCACTCAAAATTACTCGCGAACAGAGAATAGCTGTCTGGGGCGGAGCTCAAAAGTTAAGCTTTTCTGACAGCAGACTATAAATTAAAAACTCATTCACTACGATAACATAGTAGGGCGCTTTCATCTTCTATCTTAAGGCAGCGAGAGGTCAGCTAAAATATGTTGTGAAACTGTACTCTGGTCTGCAAAACTAAACACGATGTAGAAAAATTAACGTAACAGCGGGAAAAAAATGTGGATCTGACCGACAGACCAATCTGGATATCGCCTATTGTCAGCTCCGGTAGCGCATGCGCATGTATGCAGCATGTTGTCGTCGTGGCGTAATGGATAGTGCATAGGCCTATCGTGGTGCGAAGGTTATAAAGAACGATCGCAGTGGAAGTTCAACATTACAGTGGAAGCCACTGCAGAGTACACATCGGGTTTGAAAGGCATCGAATTGCCGTCTCGTGTCTGCTATGGCCAGCAGACAGTCCCGTACACAACATCTGGACGACTCTATCCGAGGTCAACTCGTTAAGTTGGAGCAAACATGGCAATGGAGTATTGGAATATTGTCCCATACAGGCGAGTACAGGTACTCAGTAACAAAATTGTGGTAAAATTCCAAATTCCCATACGTGTGAGGGAAGCTAATTACCTCTACATGTAAGGTAAAATTAACTGTCAAATGTGGAGTAAATTTACATAACAAGTAAGGTACTATTCAGTAAACGTACGGAAATAGTACATGACAAAAGTGGGGGGAAATCTTATACAAGTAAGGCAATATTTACAATATTTTATGATATATATTAAAAATTACACGGGGCATTAGTACTGTTAGTTTCTTTTTATTTTCTATATCCTCCGATAAAGAGTAACTGAAACCTCAACTCGAAAATCCTCGACATTCTCTGGTGGGTGGGCGCTAACCTTGGGCCTCTACCACGATAGGCCTATGCACCAGCCATTACGCCACGGCGACAAAATGACAGCGCTAGTGAATATAAGTGTGTGTTAGATGATTGTTTCTTCCGCACGTCCTCCCACTTAGCTGTTAGGACAATGCTGAAGAGGCGCACGCGTCGTAAGGTAATTTTCCCATCCATTTAAGGGATATTCCACTGCTATGTACGTGAATTTTACTCCAGGGTGCGGTAATTATACCTTGCGTATAAAGAGCCATGTTGGACAGATTGTATGACTAGAAAATAAATATTAATTTTAATGTTGAAAATTTATATTATACAATTATCAAATAATTTCAAATCGACTAGGAGATCCACATATCGTAAGGTAATTTTCCCATCCATGTATGGGATTTTTCACTACCATGTCGGTGAATTTTATTCCAGAGTGCGGTAATTTTACATTACATGTAAGGAAAACTATTTTCCCCCACAAGTTTGTGAATATTACCTTACACTAGTCAGGGAGTGCGGAAAACATGCGGTCACACTCTCCAAACTTTTCTAAAGGTACCGGCTTCCGGGTAGGGGAGTTCTCGCGTAGGAAGGCGTGATTCTTGGTGGGGTGTTCAAAGAGGACGTTCAGTCATTGGTGACCGCTATTGCAGCGAGGTTATCCTTCCTCATGTGGGTCTTTTAGAGTGTACTGTGGGCCATGAGTTCCACTTCACGGACAACAATGCTGCACCTCATCGTACAGCGGCTGTCGCTGAGCTGTGGAAAAGTTAACATATTGGCCAAATTGATTTGTCCATAAGGTCCCCGGACCTTAGTCCAATGGAAGACGAGAAAGATATCGGAGACGCCTGGCACAGCACAGCGAGAGGAAGGGGGCAATGTGCCTGAAGAGCTGGTCAACAACCTCTATCGAGCAAGAACCGACGGTGCACATCCTACATCGCACGCACGGGTGATGATAACCCATACCGTGTACTGCAGTTTTCTTGTCTCATACCTCTTGTATGGAAGTTTTTCACTTCTGTACTTATGTTCTCGGGTGTTCACTATTCAACATATGTCCTTTGCCTCATTTCGATTCATTTCTTGGTCAGGGTTATTAATTTTCCATAAACCTTTACATCTCAACTACGCTATGCTATGTACCTGCATATTTGAAACACTACTGTGAGATTTTATACGTATGTGAAAACTTGTCCCACTGTTAATTGCTGCTCGTCAGTGTAGTTGCATGGTCCGATGCCTTCTACAGTTGGTCACCTCATTCGGAAGTCAAAACTTAAGTAATACTGCAGTCAGATATCCACAAAATTTTAAAGCCTACCAAACGGGAATTTGTTATAAATTACTTGCAACTACCAGCACATAGAGAAAATCACCGCGGAAGATAAATACAGCGTATAAGAATCATGATAGCCTTACACTGATGACCCTATCGCAGACGTCTCGAGTGTTCAGTTCATTGTCTGCAAAGAGTTCATATTACACTGTGTAAAATGTGCAATTCTGTTCACTTTATATAAAATCGGAAGTTAAATAAGTGGATACTAGCACACAGGAAATTCATGTGTTTATAAAGTACAGTAATCATGCAAAAATTATTATCCTTGAAATAACTGTCCCTTGTAAATGGTCAAAGAAAATTTTGATTCTGAATACTTGTAATAAAGCAGTTTTATTACCATAGCAATGTAAAGGATTATAACTTCCTATCCACAAGTCCAGATATCAGGATATTTTTTGTTTTGAAGGCACAGTTTTGTTAAATGTTCCGAAAACAGTGTACATATTGTAAACTTCACCAGCAATTATTCACTAATAAGAGCGATAAACTATGATACTCGTCTAATACAGAAGACTAGGAGGACACTGGCATCGTAGAAATGTTCAAACACGATGGTGCAGGGATTCCACGAGCATCCTCAAATACTCTGCAGACAATGAACACCATGCATTGTCTGCGTTATTCGAAGGTTGAAATAGATGTCTATTAACATTACTTTGGCAGGCATCCAATGCTCGATAACGTACTAATCGTTTGAAAAAGTTCTGCTGTGGTATGCCACCAAACAAGGACGAGTGTTCCTCCAACTATAATTCGAAAGCTCTGGTCGTGTGTGGTGACGTACTGGCCCGTCACGAAAGACATGAAACGACAGAATAAATGCAGAATATGTAAGCTTTTAAAACATTCGATACAATTTGTACATAACAATCGCTCGTCACAGACATTTATTAGATATGAGAGGGGAGTGCCAGTTCAGCACGACCTATACCATTACAGATGAACCGTCAACCAATTCAGTCTCTAGTTGATACGAGAGTTCTGTGTATCCACGGTGATGCCTTCACACGTACTTTCAACTGCTTGTAACAGTTTGAAATGAACCTCGTTAGTAAAGACGAGTTTCGAGTCAAGTATCTATTAGCGGTGTGATAGAGGCCAGACTAGCTACATTAACTTCGTAGCTTGTTTGGGTATCGGCTCTTAAGTCTACATAGTTTTTAACGCCTTGAGCAGTTCTAATGCAAGTGTTCATCAAGGCCTCGCCATTGAAGTCCTACGTTATTAGGTCCAATGTTATATTCCTGTTGCCAGAGACGAGACTTTACAGCTAATGCCATTCTGATCACCCGTTCTTTTGACGCCCATATTGCTCTCAGTGCGTTCAATGTTTTGCCGGGAATTCTTGTAATGGAGTTGCACCACGGAAGTGGTCCAACGTGGAGATGCATCATCGCCTTGTTGAGCTTAGCTCGCGGTTATGTAACCTTGCGTAACCCGAATACCACATTCGTCCGAAAACAGGGCAACTGACGGTTTACAATATTTTATTGAAAACATTTCCAGACGTGGTGTGATAACCAGACAATATTAACGATCCTTTAAAGCATGGCAAAATTGTGAGCCTGACTGACTTTTCAAAGTGTCGGTAGACTATCCCCAGTTTGAAGCCAAACTCCGCCCACAAATGACATCCGATCGAGTCACCGTCAAGTGGTGCAACGGCAGAAGGAGCGAAGCGAGAAGTGTGGACAGTACTCCGAACTGGTGGAATATGGTAGTCGGCGGGCTACTCGCCTCCTAGAAATTATAGGCTGTTCGCGGTAAAGTGAGCACTTTTTAAGGCCCTTTCAACAGGCATTAAACACTAATAAATACATTTTATTGTAGCCCCAGGCGTTAACTTTTGTTGGCGGTGAAATGTACATCCTGTGTTTATTGGTCTGATGAAAATGTTTATCAAAAAAGTGACAGGAAGATAGAAATCTAATGAAAAGAAAAATTTAGCAGGGCCTTAAAAATTGCTCACTTTACCGTGAAGCACCTATACATCTTTCTCTGGTCGGTGAGTAGTGGTGGTTCGAGTTTCAGTAAGTAACCCTTCGAAGTTATCTGTTTTGAGCTACGTCCCTTGGTTTTCCATTCCCCTCAAAACCATTTTTTTCGGACGCTTCCTATTCTGATTAGGGCCTATAATTTGCAGTGAATAGCTTTCTGGGTCCGAACTTTTATAGTATTTTAATTCACTTAAAATGGCCATGTATTTCACCTTCTTTAGAATAAGTTGTTCACGGTAACTTCCACCTTTTCTGAAGCCCTGCTTAAGTTCTGCTTTCAGGGTATTCCTCCGTCTCATGCTATCAAAGCTTAAGAAGTCCTGAAAATTTCACCAGAGGAACAACACACCGGATTCGGGCGCATTTAGTGAAATATTATTTTGCATAAGAACTATTTATGACTAGGCACTACCAACAAACGTATTTTCTCTCTGCTTGTCTTCATAGCAATTATGAACGAAATATTATAATTTATTGATAGGATATAAGCAGAAGTTCAATTTAACTAAAAATAATGTACTTTCATGCCAATACGTGTATAGAACGCTTCTAATACGTGACATATTTAGGATCCAAATCCTTTTGTAACACCGGCACATATTCAGCCAGAATGATACTTCTTACATACATACATACCGTAGGATGACTTTTCAAACGTTTGATTCAAAAAGTGTGAAGAAACACCGAATAGACTATATCGATTCTCTGCATCTAATATCACTGACTTAATAAAAAAGTTAAAAAACCTAAAAGCCTGTATCGCCGAAATGTACGACCCAGCTCGCAGGTCCTTTCATCGCACAGCCTTGAAGTTTCTTGAATCGCGATAACCTGCTGTTTCTATATTGCAAGCATCTCTGTGAAGTCTGTTAATTTACGTACGTAACTGGCATATATGCAAACTTTGGGGCGCTGCTATGCAGCCACAGGGACAATTTATATGCCAATTTTTCTGCCACTTCCGTATCTATAAATAGTATAAAAAAATACAAAGTCGCCTGGCCGCGTGTGTGTGTGTATTCGGATAAGACTTCTTAACTACTCGATGGATTTTGATGCGGTTTTCATCATCATTTAGAGAATTCCTTGAGGAAGGTTCAACCGTATAATACATTAATATTTAATTTAAGAATAGTAGAGAAATGTCGACGTTTTCTAATCAAGTAGGAAAAAGCCACTTTTCGGGCGCTTGCATGGCTTACGTCGACTAAACCATAAGAGCTGCACCAAATTAGTGTATTACAAAACTGTAGATCTCGAAAAGGTCTAGTAAAGAAAGTCTGTGACAGAATATATTTTTTTTATTAGGATAACCCACAGTAAACATTTTTGCCTTTTAAAATGTGACTTAAGAACACAGTATTAATTCTATCAATAAAATACGCCAGTTACCTTAACCATTTAGTGTATGCACTTACTGTAAACCTAAACCACGCCATATTTGTAAATCGCACCCGAGCGAAGCCAGGGCGGGTCGGTAGAACTATCACAGACAATAAGCATACATGAGTCAATCTGTCCCACTCGTATAAGCAAGGCTTGTCAACCATATACGCGGTGAAAGTTTCTGTACTTGTTAAAATGAATAATTTCTTGGAAACTAAGTGCCAAATATTTTTTTGTAACACTACAGCTGAAATATTGTATATCTGCAACACGTTACTTTAGAAAACAAACATTTCTTTATGCAGGCCAAAGTTTATATTAAACTTAAAATCTACAACACTCACTTATTAAAATTCGACATTAGTTTTACACAGCCCTTACCAACATTTCGTGATATTAAATCTTATTTGTTTGCAGCGTTACAAAAATGTATTTGTCACTAGTTTCAAACGAAGTCCTTGGACAGACAAAAAAAATACAGTACGGTTAGAAGTGAAATTCCACACAACTTGAAGATTATCATTTCACGTAGGCATGCTCTTAATTTGTTTTCCGGAATGATAAGATTGTCCATAATTCTTCTAGGTAACTTTGTGAGGGGATTGCTGCAAATCATATTTATGTGTGTTTTAGGCTTGCGTTTTTTTTAAATATATGTTATATCTTGTTTATCGTAACCCTTTTAATAACCGATTTGCACATCAATTTTACAATTCATTGCGCTGAAAAAGTGTACAAATTTTGTAGTTTCTTATTCCCATAATTAGAGACCTTGAATGTCCTGGAACATTATCCATAATACTGACGATTTTTACTCTCAAATATATTTTTCGAAAAAAATCCTTTACAAACGTATTTTATTATTACCATGTGCTGATCTTGGCTGATTTCGTAAGATTTCGCAAAAAAAAAAAAAAAAACAAACATTCATTTAACAGTGGCGAAATAATACGTAGCTCACACAGTATTGGTACCAGGAAATTAATTTGATAAAATCACCACATAAGCGACTCCAACGAAGGAGGTATTCGCTTAACTTAACAAAAATAACTCATATTCCTAGTATTTTACGTGACCACGCCAAAGCTGACAAATTATTAGTAAGGCAATGGACAAGAGAATAAGGACGATTATTGCGGAACAACTACTTTCCGAGAGTTGAAGCACTGCTTTTAATGTGAATTTTTTTTTTTACAATTTCTTTTTTCAATTTTCATGTAGTCTGGCAATGTTTTAATGCACATGCAGCCTGTCTTGAGGTTCATAAAATTATTATATTAAGTGGGTTTTGTATATGAGTATATATTTTTATATACTTCTTTCCATTTAACTGAATAATATTCGAATTAATCAATGTAGAACATTATCAAAAATACCGATGTTTCCTAAAATGTGAGTAGTTGTGAACTTCTATGCATTCGTTTTTAGATTAAATATTATGGGGCGATTTTAATTTTCCTTGTCAGTTGTTTGGGAGAGAGCGGCTTTATTTCTATCTGGTGACTTTGTCACCAACTGAGAAACTACTGTAGAAATTATAAATCGCATACTAATCCACAGACGAGAAGAATGTGCAATGGTAATTAGTAGGTTGCAATATTAAATATTAAGTTCGAAAGAAATACAGTCGTTTTCGTAATGATGCACGACTATTGTAAAACTTGTATCCGCGTAGGCTACAAAGCGTTCCGTTTACAAATTAATTCTGAAGATAAGTTAACACCAAACAATTATTCTTATAATGTTTCTACACACTCCTCATTGAAACAACAAATTTTTATTTATATCAATACAGACTATTTCTTAGTGTCAATTCTGAAATAAATATCTGCAGTATCGAATTTAATTCAGACAAAAAGTGTAGTTCAGTTAATTTTTTTTTGCGGCAAATACAAATCGAAAAGAAAAAATAAATAATTTTTAAGTGACAGACTATTTCACGACGTGATATTAAAAGATTGTAAAGTGCTTACCTCAGTGTTATAACGGCGCGTGTTCCTGTAACATCCGACCATTAGGCACTGTATTAACTCTCCCGTAATTATGTAGGTTGCGCTCTGTTTGGTAGCCAGCTCAGCGAGGGAAATCCTACCCTAATTCTCCATCGTTCATTTTAAATTATATTGCCACCTCAAATAGGTAACACTAGAAGTCTCCTTAATTATTTCTTGCGCTCTTGTTTGGTGTTGCTTTCCTTAACATAGTGTTTTAAAGATACGAGCACGGATGTACCGTTAAGGGGCAAACATCAGAAACTTTCTGAGAAACCTAAAAAAAAAAAATATAAAAAAAATTATAGTTTACACGTACAAATTCTTTCAAACATAAAGTCAAGGAAACGTCGTACTCGAGTGTACGCAAAGACGAACGTGTAAGGGTCAAATGTATTATTATATCAGCTGACCAATTAAAAAAAAAAAAACTGGTTTTTCATTCCTACTTACAAAATGGGTTAATAGGTATCTCACAACTTACAGCTTGTAATTCCAAACATGGTTTTTTTTTTTATACGCCAATTCACTCAAATAATTCCACTTATGTTTTCAGAGAATTTTATCAAGCATCTGGGTGGCGCCATAACAGGCTATATAGAAGGAAACAAATCTTACTGAATTCGCATATTCTCTTAAAGCCATCAAATATACACCCAACAAATGTTATAGTTATCCAATAAAGCAAAATTTACAGTATACGACCGCCCACAAAACTGTAGTGTTTGTTAGCTTATGTGGTGAAGAATTTCTTTTCCAATACAAAATTTCGCGAAGTTAATTAATACAATGTTCGTAAATATTATACGAGAAGAAATATTAGATAATGCATGCGCTTTATATAAAGACTTTTTGTTTTCATCTTAATCAACTTAAAATATTTCTTGTAGGAGATGAGATATTTAAATTGTCTGTTAGAAGATATCACTGGAGAATAATTTTCGAATTACTGCGACGTTACTTATAGTATGTGTAATGCGGAAAATTTATCACCTAAGTGTGGCCAAAGTAAAAAAAATAAATTAATTAATTAAATAAAATATAATTTGTAAAAGCAATAAATATGAAATTTTAAATAAATCCTTTAAAATGAAACTGAGTTTTTATACACATACAGACGTGAATTTAAACGGAGACATAAACAGAGAGAAAGATAACGTCTATTTCTGTATTTGTACTTTCTTTCGTTTAAATAAATTTTTCCCTGTAAGCTATAAGTAGCGCACGAGAACAAAGCTGCGGCGAGAAAACATTGTCAACGAGTTGAACGTACTGTCAACCTCTTTAAACATCGGCCATATTAATTAAGTCGATGCTGACCTGCCGGGCACCTGAAAATTCAAAATGTTCGAGAAATGTAGAAATTCTAAAAATAAATATTATTCAAAACATATGATTTAAATTTGCTCTTCCCCTCTGCTGTACTGGTTCGACGACTTATATATATATATATTTTTTTTTGGAAATGAAATAAAATTTTAGTATTATTAAAGTCGAGGCCACGGTAAGTTGAAGACTATAACAGTACATTAACGTTCAGATCAAATAACGGACTTAACATATTTTCACTGGAACTTCGTACGCTGTAGTGTCTCATGTGAGCAATAATAAAATAATTAAATCCTTATTAGTGTCCTATTTTGGGAAATAATGCGTCCTATATTATATGGTCTATTACTTTATTGTTGAATTATTCTGTATAAAAATCGCATTGCAAGTAAAATTTATAAACTCAGTTTCAATTTAACGCGCTGAAATCGTTTATTTCTTTATTTTGAAATTGTACTTTTATACAGCACCTGACGTGATCTGCTCTGTAAGTAGAACGATATACCGAATTGAACTAAATATGTTGTGTCGACGACACATAAGAACAGTGTTACTTGCACTCATTAAAAATCATCCTATCAATCAATTTTGGAGGAAGTGTAAATTGAATAAACGAGATTTAATAATATTTGTAAAACCATTTGGTTATGCATTTCTTTACGACTCATTTTCACACTTGTCATAGTTAATGCCAGGTCGCTGTTTCTTCCACTTAACCGCAGGGAACCATACTAAAAATCCTAGGTTAAAAAAGAAAATTTTTGCGAGTTCAAAATGAACAATAAATATATATTTAGATGTACCCATATAATAAATAATTATACCTGAACATAACGAAACAACTGTTAAAAGTCGTAGCACGTGAGGTTTACGTTAAAAGAAAATCGCTAATAAGGCCAGTGGGAAAAATAAATATTTATACGTAGGCGAGGATTACCTACAAAAATTTTAATCCTAGATAGGGCAGCTCACAAATAATACGATGTATTACGTAAATTTTAATTACGTTTACCAAATCACTCAAGCTTAACGAATGCAACGATACTTAGGGACATCCAGTTTTCGCGAAATGATCTCCGTGTACGATAGGTTTTAATACATTACGGGTACATAAGCAGTTATCTTTTGCTTGTTGGCCACGTGTCTTTGTAAAGAGACATTTTCTTACTTGATTGGCCAATGAGAATTAAGTAACTCCGTTATTGTATGTCTTGTCATTCGTGGACAGACGTTTAATACGCATTACATTTAAACCACCCAATTACTAATGTGGATATAAGCGGAACTGTTACAAAATGCAACTGGTCTTGAAATATATCCCTAACGATACTTAATTTGGGTACAATAAAAGAAATATTTTATCTGATGAGATATCAGAACAAATTTGATTAAAAATACTTGTAATAATCAAAAACTTATGCGCAAATAACTGTACTGTTAATGGAGGTTATAGTGATGTGCCAAAAGTAGCGCGGATGAACCCCTGCGAAATACATGTCAGGAAACTTTATCACGTCAAATGGTGCTACCGGCAACTACGCGTATAGGCTGTTCACGGTAAAATGAGCACTTTTTGAAAGTCCTGCTTGATATCTACATGTATGCACGTTGTGTATTCTTCCCCCTTATGTAAAATCAACATTGCCATGCGCCTTATCACTTTATTCATGCGTCGACCAGGAGAAACTGTGAAATTATTAGAAAAGAAAATATTTTACAAATCTGGTAATTTTTATACTTCGATGCAGCGAAAAAACAGAAAGCGAAATAAATAATTTAAGTTATCACAAATGGTTACCTAGCATTTTTTATTCGGCGTTAAGATATGGAACTACTTTGCATCCATCGTTACCAACTTTAATGGGCACATATCACTCAGTACGCCCGTTAGAATATATGCAGGCAGGAACAGTGACTTTTTCAAAAGTGCTCTCTTTATCGTGAACAGCCTATACACAACGACACAGCTATTTAGACGTAAGTGAATGAAAAGATTTGGGCTGTTCTTGACAGCGAAGTCTTGAGAGCTGATGAGGGTGATTAAGGTGAGGATGGAGCAGGGCCAGGCTGAAGGGGCCGGGGAAACGGGAGAACCCCGAGAAAACCCGCCGACCAGCGGCATCGTCCGGCACGATTCCCACTAGCGAAAATCCGGAGTGAACCGGCCAGGGATTGAACCCGGTTTGTCTTGGTTGGAGGCGAGCAGTCTAACCGCTCAGTCACCATGGACCCGTTTCACCGTAAGGATAGTAAATAGGCTACAATGATTAAGTGACATTCGCAGGTCGGTGTTAAAGTAGGAGCTCGCAAAATTCATTCCAGAATTTCAGCGATGCAGGTGTAATTTTGATTTACACAACAGACGTTTTCAAGGGTGTGCGTCAAACAAAGAATACCAGGAAAGCAGTGGCCTTCCGCAAGAGTGCGGCCGTCGGAAACTCTAGAAAAACGTGATTGGCTTCGGCTGTCAACACTCGTTTCGAGCGAAACGTGTGAAATCCTAGAGTTAACAACTTGGGGCTTCGACGCTAAGGGCGCAAGTAACATCAGCACGAGGGCTGTGCAACGCACCCAGCTTGATCCGGACTTCAGGAGTCAACGCCCAACCATTGCTAACCATACGACACAGAGTTACGTGCTTCGCCTGGGCTCTGAAACATCGTGCACTGTACGATATAAAATGCTTAGCTGTCCTGATGGTCGCCTTCTTGTCGTATGGACAGCGTTTCGGAGTGCTACGAAACCACGTGTTCCCACGAAACTAACGGAGTATCCAACTTGCTGATCAACGAAAAGAACGACCGCTTCAGGCGAGGCGTGTTGAGTGCTTCGAAAACGCCACGCACAAAACAAACTACATTTCGAAGCCCTCCAACATATCTACAAACGGGTTTTTTTTTTTTTTTCAAGCCATTGTGCTTGAAAATACACGCCTCGCGCGCACACAAAAATATTCGAGGTCTACAGAACTTCCACCAGTAAAACGATAGCCTCACCGCTTAAGGTAAACGCAACACGACGAGAAAATGTGCACGCCAGTTACGAGTCTTGCACTTAGTAGTGAATGGGGCCCTTGATGAGCGTTACAGTGTAGTCTTTATCGCTCCAGCGCTTCTCGTCCTCAAACGCGGAAATTAGCTCCAGGTAAGCGGGCACTTCAACACTTAGAAACGCGATCCGTTATAAGGAAAAAACGGAGATGAGGCCTTTAGATACGAGACGCTGTAAGTCTCCTTATGTTTTGTTTTCGCTACGGGTTTCGGGAACGAACAATACCGAGTCCACGCAAAGCTTTCTTCGTCATTGCAATCACATAGTAATTGTTTCCGCAGGAGTTGCGATGTCCATACCACTTAGTCCTATTCCTTGGAACATCAAATGTAGCGGCGGGCGCCTGTAACAGTTGGCAACGCTTAAAACATTCAAACACGTCTAGAAACTGTAGAAATTTACGTAGGCCACATTTTTGGAAATAACATATTGTTACGATATTTCAAAGTCTCTGGCCACAGCCAGGTCCTTAAACGGATGTAGGTCTTAATTAAACTAAGGAGTTAATAAGAGTTACTTAATATATTTATAGGCAACCCACAAAAATTATATAGTAAAAAAATTATTCATTGACGGCTGTTACTTGCTATTTAAGCCGATTATTATCGAATTTGGAAACATTAATGAAGCATTTCAGCTCGATGAGCAGTTTGGGTGAGTGAGCGAAGAAATGTGGTCAGCTCTTAACATCGAGATCTTGAGAGCCGATGAGGGTGAAGCGAATTAAGGTATGGGGAAGCACCGGAATGAGGGGGGGAGTAAACGGGATATCCTCGAGAAAACCTGCCAACCAGTGGCATCGTTCGACACGATTCCCACATGTGAAGATACGGGAGTGACCCCGCAGGGAATCGAACTCGGTTCGCCTAGGTGGGAGGCGAGTAATCTGTCCACCATACCACCACGGCCCCATAGCAGTTTGTGTTTAGTAAATAAATGGAGTGGTATGCTCCGGTAAGACGTCTACTTTTCTTGTGGACAGTACTTTGTCTGTGCAAAAGTATTTAAGTCTATGTTCTTTTTAAATAAATATTTAGTGAAAGTTGCATTTTCTGTTTTATATAGGGCCTAATGTATTTTTGCCATTCCCCTTAACCACTTACATTTATAAATCCGGACTCCATGTTTTATAGTTCAACAAAAAATATGCTTACCTTTTTATTTTTCAAAATTGTTTGCCATGTCTGAACAATTTATACTTCCTGTAATTTATAATTGTAAAATCTTAGAAAATGTGTAGGAGATGAAGTTAATTACTCTACGGAAATAGTTTTCATTTTTTACTTTCATAATGTTTGAAAAATCTTATGTTTATACTGATTTTTAAACACACCATTTGATATTTAAGACACGTTTAAATGTATTTGTTTGTAAAATCTAAACTTCGAACAACAATGGTGGAAAAAATATGACACTTTTAGAGTATTGGGAATATTTTTTCAGCCTACACACATCACTTACACACACACACACGCACATATATATATATATTTATTTATACAATATTGGAAAATTTATTTATATTTTATGAATTCAAATTTTCTCCGCAGAAGAATTACCATACGAAATCCCTTGAAAATACATATGTCTTAGAAAACATATATAAATTATGTATCAAACATTTATTATATCTCTGTTGATATTCCAAAATATTGAAAGACAGGACTTGTTCTGAATAATGTTATTATATATCTCAATAACGTAAAAATCTACAAATTGGATGTCATCTAAATAACGCAGTTCAGTGATTTATAAAGGTTTCGAATTACCAAATTTCAGACTTAACTATATTAAATAAAATTAAACTCGATTTGATGAGATTTGTGTAAAAAATTTCTAACCCTATAGAACAGTGATACATAATTATATATCCTCAAAACATTACAAAAAATTACGAATTATATTCATTACTGATTTTCAAAAACCGATGAAGGTGGTATGAAGTGAGTCTGGAGCACTGCCGGAATGCGAGGGATAGGGGAACGGGAGATCCCCGAGAAGGCCCGCCGACCAACGACATCATCCGGCATGATTTCCACATGCGAAAATCCGGGAGCGACCCTGCCGGGAACCGAGCCCGGTTCACCTATGTGGGAGGCGAGTAGTATAAAACTAGAGCACCGCGGCCCCTTTTATAAACAAGTCGCAACAAATATTCCCGTATGTACTTCCTTACCACCACTGGTTTTGTGTTCCATATTACCTAGCATGCACTGCAGATCAATAAACGCGAGACCTGTCTGGCCAGTAGCTGTATTCTGTAACTCGTTAGCTGTGATATAACTATCGGTACACTGTAAAAAATAATGGTAAAATTGCTAGACAAGTGTAAGGTAATATTCGCAAACTTGTGGGAGAAACACAGTTTTCCTTACTTGTAGGGTAAAATTAACACGCTGTGAAGTAAAATTACCGAACATGGTAGTGAAAAATCCCATACATTGATGGGAAAATTACCTCACGACGTGTGGATCTCCTAGTCGATTTGTAACAAAAATGATATTTGTATATAATATATTTCTTACCTTTATATAATTATTATTGTCTAGTCATACAAGCTGTCCAACACGGCTCTTTATGTGTAAGGGTTAATTACCGCACTCTGGAGTAAAATTCACGTACATATCGGTGGAAAATCCCATAAATGGATGGGGAAATTGCATTACGACGCGTGCATTTCTTTAGATTTGTCTCAACAGCTAAGTGGGAGGACGGGTGGATGAAACAATCGTTTAACACACTAATATTCGCTCGTGCTGTCATGTTGTCGTGGAGTAATGGATAGGATTTTAAAATATAATTTTGTTATCCAATATAGTTAATATTAACTTAATTGTATGGAATTTCCCCACTCTTTTCTCAGGTACTTTTTCCGTACGATTAGGGAATAGTAGGCACCTTACTTGTTTTGTAAATTTACTCCACATTTGGCAGGTAATCTTACCATACATGTCGAGATAATTGGCTTCCCTTATATGTAAGAGAATTTTACCTCAAAGATTTTTTACAGTGTACGATCTGTTACTATAAATATTGTTTATGTCAATGAAGAATAATTTAGTAACATTTTTTTTCCTACAAATGTCGATACAATATCGAAAATTCTCGTTAACTACGCTGTGCGGAACCGAGAAATCTCATTATTGTAACGAGGGTTACCTCGGTAACCTTCCGATTCATTTCGTATTGCTGAAGTCCGTAAATAAGCAAACAAAAACTAGAGTAAAGAGAGCCAAATACATGAAAACCAGTGAAATAAGCTTCAATAAAAACAGTCGCAGTCGACGATAGCTGTTGTGTGTGCTTCGTGTAACGTTGTAAAATGGTGGGTATACGTGCAATTTAACTTACCGACCCTCTCGACCCCTAACAAAAACTTCTTGTAATGACGACAGGACCCCGATTTAATAAAATGCTTTAACATTAGGCTGATTCATTGCACGGAGCTTCTGGATTTCTTTTTTTGCCATGGCAGAAAATAAATCGTCCTGAACTTTGCTAGCTTCTTCAAACGTAAATTCGTTGCGTTGTAATAGCATCTAATACTACTGTCTGCTTAGCCAACATTACGAGTTCTTCTGTTGATGGCTGCTCTTCGCTGTTGTCACTGACATTCGCAACGCTGTTGCTGTTAGCTAACTGAGCCGTCAATTTCGGTACCTGTTATCGACCCGGTAGATGCGAATTTCGATACTCACCAAGTCTTCAAGAGCAATATTTTCTCCAGTGTAATGGGTTCTAACAAGAGTTACATACAGCAACTACGGTCTCTGTGGCCCGCGCTGGCTCTACTACAAGTTCTTCATCTTCTGCTTGGATCGAAGACCCTCAAGCTTTTCAGCGATACACTATCGTGTCTCAGTCCACTTTCATCAGTCATCTGCCTTTCACTCTAACCGCACGCAGGATGTGACTCACTCTAAATGTAAAATATTGAACATGGAGCCAAAATTAAAATCAGTGGAATTTTCATCACAAACCTAATTGAATATTATGGTGGCTGAATTTTACTGAATGAACGGTCGCTTCGTGGTGTTTTAATATGGCGGATTCGTGTAAACTGGTTGTAGGTTAAACTTCGCGAAAGCGGTTTTTAAATACACAATAAACATTTATTAACGAAAATGAAATAATCTACTGGGCGAAACGATCGCTGTTCGCTCACCCACTTGCACATCTATTATATACAGTAGGCTAATACATCTGTTTGTATTAATATTGACACAAATACTTATCGTGTCATTTATTGTGTACAATATATCAAAGTCTTCATCTCAAGTACGAGTGAATGAAAAATTAAAGAACATTTTAAGTAAGTCGTATTTACAGACATATCAATGAATACCACGATGTGAAAATGTTTCCCCGTCATTGACTCATATCACTAATTCGGTTTTATGGTGCAGAACCGAGTTTCTCCTCTTCCATGGTTGAAGAGATCTTACTTAGCACCTTATCAGCGTAAATTATACAAAATTTCTCAACGGCTCTTTGAGCAAAAGGTCACAACGGTGCTGTTTCGTTTTGTGATTAAAATTTGTGTCAGTTGTTACTTATTACTCCACAAACAGTTCAGCGTTGATTCAAACTTTAAAAACGTCTGAGTACGTAGCAGAAAGCATCTGCAGTGGAATTAATACGTATGTTCTGGGCCATCGACGTGCGGCGTCGGAGACCGGAGCTGTTCATGCTCTGTCATTCCGGTCCCCTGGTGGCCATATTTCTCTCCAAATTTATCTTGATTCTCTCGAAATCGACTAAATTCCCGTCAAAATTTTTTTCCACAAAATTTCCATTTTTCCTTAAAAAAAAAACTTCAATTTTTCTCTCAACAAATCACCGAGCCTCCCACTTGCAAAAAAAACCCGCAGAATGGCAATTTCAGATCCATCGGAATCTTTTGGGAGGCCCGCTTCTCGAGGGCAGAGCAGTGGTGGCATCATTAGTTTTATAGGCATATGGTATGCCAAATAGATACACAGGATCTGGAATCGGAGACGGAGCCGACAATCAGCCATCCTGGTTCTGTCAGCCATCTTGTCCGCCATGATGGATGTTGGCGACCTTGACCTTTGACCTTAACCCCAGTAACACTTGACCTTGAACACCAACATTTTAAAAAATCCCAAAAAATTCCCTAAAATTCCAGAAATTTGTAAAAAAAATATTCCAAATATTTATAAAGAATTACGAAAAAATTGTATTTGAAAGTTATACAATTAAAATTTTAAAGGTTTGGGATTAGAGAGGACAACGAACTGGGAAAGACCAGCCACCATGTTATGATATCACCGAACCGCCATGTTGGACCTAGGTGACTTTACCTTGACCCTATAACCGTGACCTTACATGACCTTGAAAATAAAAAATTGAGAAAAAATGGTAAGAATTGAATAAATTCATAAAAGTTCAGCAAGCATATTACATTACTGACTTCTCCTGCCATCTTGAATCCAGATGACATTGACATTTAAATCAAAAATCGCAAAAATCTGCTTATAGAATTATAATAAAGACTTTAGTATAAAATTCATGGATAGTTGACTGCATACAAAACATTACTTCTGTCGACACGTACAAATTTGGAGACAGTTGGCGAACAAATGTAATTTATATTTAAAATGGGGGGGGGGGGGACAAACCGAAGGATTGATCAAAGTATTGATCGAAGGATTGGGGTTGATCGAAGGATTGGGGTTGATCGAAGGATTGGGGTTGATCGAAGGATTGGGGTTGATCGAATGATTTGGGATTTATCAAAAGATTGGAATTGATCAAAGTATTGGGATTGATCCAAGGATTGGGATTGATCCTAGGATTGGGGTTGATGGAAGATTGAGATTTATCCAAATATTGGAATTGCTGTGCTGACTGCGGTACTGATTGCAGTGCTAAGTGCGGTACTGACTGATGGAAAGATTGTGAGCTTGGTCGACAGATAGATGAAAAATGTCTTTATTTAATTTTTTTATAATTTTTTTTTGGATTTTTTATTCCATAAAAGTTTTTAGGATTTCTTTTTGGGTGCAAGGTTATCCAAGGTCTTGAGCACGACTTCAGGGTCACAGATATGAGTTCAAGGTGAAGGTCGTCCAGATCTAACATGTTGGTCGGAGTCATCAGTACCACCTAGGTGTTGAAAATATAAACAAGTGACATTTGAAAAAAGACCAAATGAGACAAGTGTCTAGCGGAGATCGGGCCATCGACGAACTTCGAAGAAAAGGACCGATGGCGCGCGAGTGTATAACAGACTGTGGCGGACAAGTATCTATGCGTGCGGCGACTACGAACGAGAATGTGCATGTGCAGCGAAGGGCAAGTTATCCGACGAGTGGAGGGCTACTGTGCATGGAAGCGCTCGGAACATTCCAGAACGTTCCGTAGAGGAAGGACTGGGGATTAATGGGCTGGAACATGGTGGGAATGAATTGACGAGTGATAAAGACTTTGTTGCAAATACTGGGAAGGTCATACATTAAGTAAATAATTTTTAATGCTATAAGAATATGTGTTAAGTAAATTGTCTAGAGAAACTTATTTTAACTATTCCGTTGTATTGATTTATTTTATAGCCTATTCGCAGTTTCATCGCAATTTTTGAATCTAACCTTAAAGAAACAACCCGCGTTTGAAAAGTTATGTTGCTTCCTAGGTAAGTCATGTATTACGAGCGTTTTATACATATGTGAACGTTACAGTACATTATATTTGGTCCAATTATACTATTACATATATTTTCTCGATCAGTTATAATATTTAATTTATTACTTATATTAATACAGAGAGAACAAAAGGAGCGTTGGTCATGGGTGATAAATACTTCTCATGTAAATCATTATTACATTCAAGTGTAATTTTCTAAGATTTGTTTGCATGAGGCGGGTGAATATCCTGGGAATAGAACTTTAACAAGGCTTCAGAGAAGTTGTTAATAACCGTACATGGAGTAAAAGTGACGGACGTTTATGTAAATATTAGCTGTAAACAGTAAGTGATACTTATTCATGTAAAGATAATAAGATTGATATGTTTCATCAAAAAATTACTATTAGTTCTTTTATATAATTATGACCTCAATCTTTTAAAAAACCTGGCAATTCACAGAGACACTGAAATATTGTCAAAGTGCCGCATTAAACATACCTGAAGTCCAAGAAGAATATGACGCACACAAAAATTGAGTGCTGCTTAAATGTACATCCTTTACAACGAAAACAGCAACATTTAAAACAGTTTACTGTAGTATAGGCTGTTCACAGTAAATTGAGCACTTTAGAAAGCCTGCTTAAGCTCTACTTGTATACACGTCGTATCTTCCGCCACCTTGTGTAAAATTAACATTACTACGGGCCTCATTACTTTATTCAACTTTCGGTAAATTGAAACTGTGAAGTTATTAAGGAAATAAACACTTTACAAGTCTGCTAATTTTTACACTTCAATGTATTAGAAAAACAGAAAGCGAAAGAAATAATTTAATTTATCACAAATGGTTACCTGATACTTTTTATTTGACGTTAAGATATGGAACTACTTTCCATCCATCGTTACCAACTTTACTGGGCGAATGTCACTCAGTGCGCCCATTAAAATATATGCATGCAGGGGCTGTGACTTTTTCCTAAGGTCCATTTCTTAAGTGCTCTCTTTATCGTGAACAGCTTTTAAATGATTTACTTTTGCTTCGGGATATTGGAAAGATATTCTATAACAATTTTTTTTCCAAGTCAACGCTGCTATATAACTAAACAAATTAGAGTAAAGCTTAATTACAGGCAGGTTCACTATGTACTATATGAAGTCCGAAACACGTCTTTCCATGACTTGTGTAAAAGTATGGACTACGAGAACCCAGTAAACGTCATTAAAAGAAAAGCGTTTCAGTATATATGGTGCTTGGTGGTGCAATGGTGTCATCTTTGCCTCGAAAAAATAAATCAGTAGCTCTTTTCCATAGACACTCAAGCTTTGTATTAAGAACAGTTGATTAGGAAATATATTCAATTAATGTGACGGAGGGCGATATTGGCTCGCTGCTAAATTAACGGTACCATCATATAAAAAAATTAATGGTATGTTGCAATGTGATTATTTTTGTTGGGAACAGCGCGCTTGTACTCTGAATTTCGTTTTCCCCGTTGAGTTTATGATATATTTTATGTTGATTGTAAGATAGGTCCTTCTGACTGTTCGTAAGGGCGTAAAGCTAATGACGTTACAAGGTGAAATATTTATTTGGTACACATGAGAGGGAATGTAATATAAGCCCGTGAGTAACAAATGCAGGTGACGCGTCTTTCGGCAGGATAACGGTTCATATTTAATTTACATGCACAAACGTTATGCGGAGCCTTGCGGCTATATGGCTGCAACAACCAATTATAAAACCTGAGTGTGTTTTGGTGTAAGTTTCACATCCGTATGCTTGGGAGGTGGATCAGAGAAATAATTTTTCATTGTTAAAACTTTGTGGAAGTTTTAGAGGTCGTTAGCGGGCTACGGCAATCAGCCGTATTACGTGCAACAATTATAAGAACATTACACTTACATATTTAAGTGACTCACGCACTAATAGAATCTTACATACAGATACAAAAATATCTTTATTAAAGATTAGACTAATTTCATTCCTTACAGTACACGTAACGATTCAGATTTTAAGTCAATATTGACCCAGATTCGCAATGAACCAAATTACCGTTTATTAAATTTAACTTTTAATTTTTCCTCAAATATCCAGAAAACTGTTATGGATTAATAAAATCTATGAACAATACTTTAGAAACAAAAGACAGTATGGATAATGCGGTCAGTAATTACTTCTATGTATTAACTTTTGTGGAGGACATCACCATCGGATCGTTATGTACACTGTAAAAAATAGTTGTTTTTATTGAGAAATTGTTTGTAATTTTACAAATGCTTGTAACCGTTCAAAGAGCTCTCCTATAACACTTCTCGTTTGTAAAACTACAAGGGCCGTGTTTGTAATAAACCTCAAGAAATGTTTGTACTATATTGACCCGTATCCACGAACTTCAGGAAAATGGCGGACACTCAACAACGTAAAACCGTATAAAGCTGTTTGTGCAAAAAACTACGGGTGATGTAAATTGTAGTTGCGTGTGACAAAATATGTGTTGCAAGTTTGAAAAACGTAAAACACTCAAAACAACTCAAATATTCATAATAAAACCACTATTTCAATAAATCGTGACGTATTACTCATTAACTGTTTCCTAGCTACACAAAACTCTTAAATCGGCTCTCAAGACCTCGTTGTTAAGAGATATCCAAATCTCTCAACTCAACAACAGAGCTCTTAAAATGAAATAAATACATTTTCTTAAGTAAATAATATCATATCTTTGTAGGTTTTCGGAACTATATTTATTATAAAAATAATAGTTTAGCTTTTAAGTGAAGTTGGTCTTTTGGCTAAGAGTGTGGACTTACAATACGAGCTGTATGGGTTCTAGATCCCATGCTGGCAAAGTGAAACTTCACTTTTCCGTAAACTTTAATTTTAATTTTAATTCTTTTAGTTATTCTTTATTTTTAATTCGTCACATTTGTTGTCTAGAAAAATAATTATATACACTTCTTAATATCGTAAGTTGTAATACAAGGCAATCATTTGTAATATTACAAATATATGTTTCGCATATTTTACAAGAAAACGAAAAATTGTTTGTAGTTTTGCAAGAGATTTTCTTAGCAACTGGATATCCAAGGATTTTTCTTGTAGAAGTAGAGAACGCATTTTAGAGTGCATGTCGATCTTTGCCTAATGATGGGCCGGTGAAGTATTTCAGATCATATAATAAGTGCGTTCACAACCTGCAAGCTCGCGCACCAATGATCTCAGTTGAATTGGATTCCATCTAAATGCCATTAAAATTGTTATTGCAAGGCGGCATTCTGCCGTGACTTGTTTCAAGAACATCTATCCCACAAACGATGCTTAACTTCGGGGTGTATTGGTAAACAAAACAGGGACGAACTAACGGCGCTATAAATGGACATAAGATACTTTCATGTGTGTCATTCTTTTCAAATAATCAACGTAGGTTGACTCTAATTTGAGCGACATGTCAATGAAACAAAGAATCGTTAATAATTCTAAATGTATGAATAAATTTCACATAAATTAATTTTATAGCATGTTAAGTAACAAGAAACTTCAGTATTACTAAAGACATGAGTGACCAAAGAAAATAAAATGAATATATTATATCAAGTATAATTGTTGGAAAACAATTCTTTTTTCTTCGAAATTTGAAACGCGGATTGTTTAGAATGGAATATTATATTTACACATATTACATTATTAGCGTAGCTTTCTATATTAAGTTGTGGATATTGGTCGCTCTCGTAACTCAGCAGATACCGCAGTGATTATGTTGGTTCGTTTTACTTTGCGAGGTGGCGCAGTGGCAACTAGGTGAGCTCGTATTGAGAAGGACGCGGGTTCGATCCCCGTTCCAGCCATCCTGACTTCTGTTTTCCGTGGTTTCTGGAAATCACTCCAGGCGAATGATGGTAACGGCTGTTCACAATAAAATAAGAACTTTTCAAATCAACCTCAGAAAAAAGTCACTGCCCTGCCTACGTATACTTTAACGGGCACACTAAGTGACATGCACCCAGAAAAGTTGGTAACAAAGGAAGTAAATTAGTCCCATATCTTAACGGTGTGTAAAAAGTGTTAGATAATTATTTATAATGAGTCAAACTATTTATTTCGAATTATTTTTTGTTATAATGCATTGCAATGTAAAAATGAGCAAATTTGTGGAATTTTCCTTTTCTAATAATGTTACAGTTTCACTTGACCCGCGCATGAATAAAGTGATGAGGCCCAAGGCAACGTTAGTTTTATATAAAACGGAAGAATACACAACGTGCATACAAGTAGATATCAAGCAGGACTTTCAAAAGTGCTCATTTTACCGTGAACAGCCTATACTTTACTCATGACTCTGCTGTCAACGAGAAGTTAAAACTATATTCGTTTTAAGCTGAGTTTCGTTTAGAGAATATAAAATCTTGTTCACCAGAGACAATTGCACATCTGACACATGCGGTAATCTGCTGTTATGTTGGGCTCGCAAAATCAGATCCGTAATTGATAAATATTCGAATTTTAAGGGCGTCCGAAATTGCAAATTTATTAATTTTTATAATTTCCTTATATACGTTTGACTATATTTGAAGCATATCATTTACATTTCTTATCGTGCCCAGTATGCAAGATAAACTTTGAGAAGCTGTGGTGTTTTGGGTTTTATAAAGTGTTAATATATTATTTAAGTGTTAATAATTGTTAATTTAATAATTGCAACATTCACTGCGATAATAACTACAGTGAAAAAAGTCTCTGAAGGTTTGGTCGTTAAGAAAAATTACGTGATGTTAACTTTAATCGCTAAGGGTTGTAGAATGTCCCAGATGGGCGTCATATTCTGTCAATAATAATGCTTAGCTCTTCGCATGATAAAGATTTGCGCCGAACCAATAAAAAAAATTATGGGACTAACAACACAACTGAAAATCCCAATTGAAAATCCCAACTTTGTTAAAGGTATAGTGAATTTATAACATCCCATTACGAAATATGTCTGCTGGTACAAATAAACATAGGGTGCGCTAGGTACGATTGTATTACTCTTAGTAAGTGTGGCATACCTGCCAGTGATATTAATAGGGATGTATTTCAGTTACTCTACTTGACCTATTCCTCCACACGAAATTGTTATAAATAGTGAATTTAAGAACTATAACTTTGGTATTTAAAAAAATATACCATTGGCGAGTGTTAAATCCCATATTCCCGTACGCCTTACCAACAAACTGTATTGCGCATTTAGGCATGTCCTTTTTTCTCATGAAGTTATTGAATTAATGCTGTATTCACAATGTGCTAGTCGTGTATAGGTAAGCGTTTTTAACTTATACGCGATTTCCATTGACGGAATTTTTTGTAGGCATTTTATTTATTTATGAAACGAATATAAAAATAATTTTCTTTTTAATTGCGCTGATATGTCATGCTCTTCAGATTTATTAATACGTATACAATTATTCAAATTGAATCTCTAGCGTTCGTTTGTAATGGTGTCCCTGGACAACCTCAACAATTTCATGCTGCACAGAGACCTCTCTATGGAATGAATAAAACAAACGGGTTGAAACGGTTGTGGGGGTTTAAAAATTCAACAGCAAAAGTTACCGCAGTGTCGATATGCGAGTAGAGAATGTTGACTTAAGGATAATTTTCTTGCCGATTATGCTTTTTAATGTTCTTGGTTAACGCACTATTTACTCTATCAAATGTCGTTTTTCCCACTCATAACTTTTAGCACATAGGTTGTTGAACTATTGGCTCTTCAAAACATAATTATTTGAAGGTAGTGAACCAACAATCTTCACTCAAACCGATACACACTCTTTTCAGTATGGTTTCACTGACTATCTTGTGATGTGACACTCGCCTAATAAATAACGTGGTTTCAACTACCGTGTCTTGCTAAATGTGGTGAACGCGTTTTAAGTTATTTTGGTGGAATTTTTATATTATAGTCCAATCTTAAGTACCGCTAACAGCCGTGCCAGTGACTTAGTGGGAAACCTTTACTGTAACTGTGGTTATGGCGCACATGAATTTTGTTTTTTGCCAGTACAGTACATTGCGTAGGGCTCAGTGCCGAATAATATTCCCTGAGGTGGAACTGATTCGAAAACCATGTTAATAATCTCCATTTTGATTGGTCGATGTCACTTTAGCCGAATACACCGGGAGATAGGTTTGTTACAATAAAAAAAAAAAAAAACTTGCTTCTATAAATTCAAAAAAATATATTTAGTTTCCCCAAGAAATTATTTTGTTGAGTAAGCAAAATTTTAAAAGTAAAAAAATTAATTTTCTTCATATAGGAAAATAGATGCTTGAATAAGGACAACCTCTGTGTCGGGCCAAACTAAATTAGACTGGCAACAAAATATTTAGTCGAATCAACTGTATATATTTGTTTGGCAACTCATTGGATTGCCTTCATAAAAAAATACAGCTAGAGGATTTGTTTGTATTTATGTGTTAGTTAGGACAGTAACATTATTTGTCAGTGCATTCATTGATGCTTAATAATGCTATGAACATCCCAATAAAGCAAGTTAAACAGGAAACTGAAAAGTAACGATGTAAAACTTAAGATACTTATTTACGCATGCAGTCAAGCACTTGAAATGTATGTAAAAACATAAATATTGCATAAGTAGGCACTTTGGCGGATGTTTCTATGGCGTAGTGCTAGGACTCGAACGACCTACGTTCTAATCTCGGTCGACTTCCAGGCTTCTTTACATAAACCGAAACTCTTCAATGTGCGTAGCGCTAAACAAATCTTTAGGAGCACCGAAAAAATTATAGTTTGGGGCAACCATGTAAGAACAACAAAATGATCTGGTTTCAACGCAAAAATATTTCATTGCACGTTTAGAAACGATTTATTTGGGTGCGCCGAACAACTGTGTTTGTTTCAACAAAAACCTTTCCCTCGGCGTGTAGAGTCGACAACTCATTGGTTGCGACAACGGAACATGTGTTGTTCGGACTTAATTACGGAACGCACCATAATACTTGTTCGTTTAGAAACGTTCCAAACCGTAAACTTAAGAGGGGTATCATACTGTTTAAGTTGCGCTCAAGAAGTTCGTAAGCAGGCCAGGTTTCGACCGCTGACTTCAACACATGCAGCAATTACCCCCTTCATGACTATTGTTGACAATAATTGTCAACATGTTTGCACTGGTTAGTAAACCGTGCTACCGCTCTGCTTTATGACTGGTTCATATCACTGATCGCCGAACACAAAGACTACATCTTATTGGTTGTGTTAACGAGCCAGCGTAAGTAGGCCTACAGCACGGATCAAAAAGCTGTTATTTGCAACACTAGAAATTATAAATCAATGTGGAATTGAAAGGGTTAACATCCTGTAGATGTATTCTTTTTTAAATTAGTAAAGAGAAAAAAAAAAGAAGTAAATTTTCTTTAGAAAAAAGAAACTCGATTAAATGACATGGACAACTTATTATTCTTATTTTCTCCTATTAATCTATTGGGTTAGGGCCTTGCGTTCAAGGCACAAAAAATATATTACTGTACACTTACACACGTTGATGGTATTCCTACACGGCAAACACACGATGGCCATGAACTGCTTCGTAGAAGCAATGTTTTTCATTCTAATACGTATAGGCCATTCACGGTTAGTTGACACTTTTCTGAATCCCTGCTTAAGTTCAAAAAAAGTACACAAAAGGGACAACGCACCACATTCGCGCGCACTCAGTGTTACAACATTTTCCGCAAGAACTATATAATACTCGGCATTACCCACACACATATTTTCTCACTGTTTTATTCCTGTTGTTTATAAATGAGATATCAACTCTTGGAAGAAATATAAGAAAACTTCAATTTAACAAAAATAAAATTTATTGTTATAATTATTTAAATATAAAACGTTTTATCTTTGAAGTTTAATGGCAATGATGAGTTCATGTTGTTATGATGGCTTGTTTGAACTGTATCCATTGCCGACCAAAAGACTAAATAAAAATCTGGCACCCACACGGAACTCAGCAAGACAAAAATCGTATAAAACATTTTACATCATAACAGATAGATAATTAGGGAAAGTTGTTTCCTTGTTAAAGAAAAATAAATGTGAATATTATAATTAAAGGAACAATAACACAGACAGACAACAAAAGGAAACCAAAACAAAAGACAACGTGATGACGAAAATGCAGACACCACACGAGTGATCGAAACAGTGCAAAAAACGATAGCAGAGGACACAGCTGAACAATAAAACACAAAACACACACACAAATAGGACAAAAGCCACAATGAAAGACAAGTAAGGGAAAGTAATCCTTGTCAGGTTACAATAGCAAATAAATATATGGCATATTTAGTAAACAACCAAGCCAGTCATGCAGAGGGTGTTTTTTTTTTCCCCCAAAGGCGTGAAGAAACCGAGAACAGACTATACGCGCACGGAGCGGAAGAGTGGCGCGGTGACCCGGGAGTGTTTTTCTCGGAGACAAGTGTCGTTAAGGGGCGGTGTTTTCACGCTTGACGAGTGGATGAAGGGATGACGACGACGACGATCGTTGGCGCAGGCAGCAGCAGCCGAGTGCTGCTTGCAGAGGAGAGGTTCCGCCAAGTGGGGCCAGGCCCGAGGTGTGTGATGGGTGGGTGTAACCAGGGGAGGGGTACGATGACTAAATCCGCGCAAGAAGGGCGGCCAAAGAATAAATGCTGCTAGGGGTTGCGGGGAAGATTTGTGGTGAAGGAAGCTCGCGAGCAAGGAATGGGTGGAGGAAACTGAGAGAAATAGCAGTGGGTGGCTTCCCTGTTACAAATTTTATTACTGGCACGTTTGCGAGGGCGCCTGTTTACTTTCGCTCTCCGATTTATTGTAATAATGTCATTCGAAGACGCTTTTATGTGCCTCCGGAGATATTCGCGCAAGATAAATATGTTCTGACAAGTGAGAAAGTTACCAACTTATAACCAGTGAGGTGTTCCTGCAACCGCGACATTGAATAACAGACTATGTGGTCTCGTGTGCAACGCTTCTGCCACTTACCATTTACAATCTGACACATATCTATATTTACTAGAGTCATTTCGGTTTTTGACGACTATTTTAAAAAAGCAATATGTAAAATATTTGCTTTAACAGTCTCGATATTCAGCTTCCAACCTTTAGGGATATTGTAACTTAATTTTAAGTTCGTTTGACAATCACTGCGATTTATAATGTTTGTTACTTAATTTATTGTTTTTCGTAAATTCTTGTAGTTTGAGAAAAATCTGTGTAAGTTAGGGTCCATAAATTTGTTGTGATTAAAGTTCCTGTTTTGATAAATCTTTGGTACTTATCGCATAAAGGCAGTTGATTTTCCCCTGGTTCTGTTTGTTTTATATAAAAAATGTGAGGACAGAGTAAAACTGAGCATGACCACGAAACTTCCAGCATGGGACTACACCTATGAAGTTAATTTCCCGTAGTATTAACCCGTTTAGCATTTGAAGTGTAGTAAAGCGCCTAATAAATTATACTTCTTCGTTTTAGCTTATATATTAGCGTTACATAGCTGCAGGTGACCGCTTTAGCTCCAAACTTCAACACGTAAAAAATACGCTTAGGTAAATGTGATAGACACTTTAAAGGTCCTGTCATGCACGTCATTTTTACGGTTTGGCAGCTTAAAATATTTACCTGTCGTCGGTTTTAATTTTAATAACCTGGAATTTAATCAATTTTTCCATTTTCGCTGGTCGTCACATCGAGCCCTTCTTGTAAGTGGATTTAGAAGAAGAACAACGTACAGGATGTTGCAGACTTGGGAGAGGTCAACATGTGATGTGGTGGTGTTTTGTTTGTCGCGGGGAAACGGTACATTTTCCGCAAATAAGTTCCTATGCAAAACGTAACCGTCTTGGTCCCCACTACACGCCCTTGCAATGTGTAATGGGAATTTATACACACCCTGTATAAATTATAGTTCAGCCATGATTGCACAGAAAACACTGTGTGCGACCCAATTAGGTAGGCATGTCCCAACCTAACTGCGAGCTTGGAAAGTTCCATGATGGAGACGGAAATCGAGCACTGAACCTGTATGTTAGAAACAGGGTACACCAAACACTACGCCACTGATGCATCCTTACACAGGGAGTTATATGCCTGTTTTAATAGGTTATACGTACTTTCAACAATTGAATCTCGTGTTAATATGCAGTATTGTACCTTCAAAAGAGAAACACAATTTTCTACTGAGCTCGCGGTGGAACTATAAATAGTTTCACTCTTAATTAGCACACATATTTGCATGAACTACTTCATACGAGAATATTTTAGCTCCACTTACAAAAACGTTTTACTATGGTGTTATATCTATGTATATATATAATTATATATATATATAATTCATTATTTGGTTTACTCAAATACTTTATCTAAAATTTAAGCCCCGGATTCGCTCTTCATACTCATTTCACGACTAATTTTAAAATACCTCAAACATCTACTAAATTAAAGTCAATTAACACTTATATTTAGCCATAATCAAATTTGCCGCTCTGTTGATGTTGCCCACATCAATAGCATAGTTCAGAACGTTATACTGTTTAAAATTGCAAACCTCCTGAAGCCAGGTAGGCTATTCAGAATGTGTGGAATTCCCAGAAGTGATGAGTGACACGCAGCAATGTTATTAAAGGTTTTCTAGATATGTGTAACAACACAAATATCTTTCGTTATTCACACAAACTATATTCTTGCAAATTAACAAACACTGTTGTTTAACAAAATGTGCTTTTTTTAATCAACGAATTTCTGTAACCACACGGGGCCTCGGTGGCTGAGCGGTTAGATTGCTCGCGTCCCACCAAGGCGAACCGGTTCACTCCGGATTCTCGCAATGGCGCTTGTCGGCGGGTTTTCTCGGGGATCACCCATTTGCCCCACCCTTTCATTCCGGCACTTATCCATGTTCACCTCACCCTCATCGGCTCTCAAGACCTCGATCGCCCAAATCTCTAGAATCACACACTTTAATTATACAAGAATTTGTGAGTTGTGGTTACAAATTTTTTTACAGTGTACACGAAGATGGATGGATATGGTATAATGACGTGCAGTTGACAAGGCAGTTTATGTCGTTATGGTAAAATTGTGATCGGCGTATGTGAATTGCTTTAGACGCACAGGCCCTCATTTCACTTTTGAAATGTTCTCTTGGTTACTCAACTTTCTATGTATACAGCTCGAGAAAAATTTAACCGATAAACTAGTAAAAATTACGAACCATTAATGGTAATGCTATCCTTTCACTTGTGGCCATAATAGAAACAACTAAATTTACACACTCAGTAATCGTGATCGTTGTTAATATAAACATTATAAAGAAAAAATGTGCATTAAATTAAATTGTTCAAAATTCATTCATAGAAATTTTTTAAACTGCTTACTTGTTTGCCCTGCATTTCCGAAAACTGTGTCGTTGACACATGATAAGCGAGTGTGTCTTGATTAAAGTCCCTGAACAAGTACCTTAAACATCACCATCTCAAGTACGAAAGTGTCGCTTGACATCGCAAACATATTAAATTGCACATTAGGGTTTGCAAATATGTAAATACGTATGGGCATCGGAGCCACAATTGACAACGTTAGCATCGGGATGGAAAGTACACTAATCTGCAAGAGGGCTTTGTGAGTAATCTTAACGGGGCTATACAAAATTTTGTGAATTATGAGGGCAAGCAATGTCACAAAAATTGTCGATCCAGTATTTTTTCTGGTGGCAATTTTTTTTAAAGGCAAAATGTTGTTGTAAGTTTTTGTTGTACTCCACAGTTCTGTACAGTTATCATCTTGCATAGTCTATTCCACATGAGGCGCTGTTGCATGCAACCAAGTTGATGGTACGATTCATGGCCAGCCTGAGTCGACAACTGATGCTCACTCCGAGAAATGAGGTAAATAAGAGAAACTCATAGTTGTCCAGTATTAACAGCCAATAACGTCGCAGCTTTCTGAAGGTAAAATGTTGTTGTAAGTTTTTGTTGTACTCCACAGTTCTGTACAGTTATCATCTTGCATAGTCTATTCCACATGAGGCGCTGTTGCATGCAACCAAGGTGATGGTGCCATTCATGGCCAGCCTGAGTCGACAACTGATGCTCACTCCGAGAAATGAGGTAAATAAGAGAAACTCATAGTTGTCCAGTATTAACAGCCAATAACGTCGCAGCTTTCTGAAGGTAAAATGTTGTTGTAAGTTTTTGTTGTACTCCACAGTTCTGTACAGTTATCATCTTGCATAGTCTATTCCACATGAGGCGCTGTTGCATGCAACCAAGTTGATGGTACGATTCATGGCCAGCCTGAGTCGACAACTGATGCTCACTCCGAGAAATGAGGTAAATAAGAGAAACTCATAGTTGTCCGGTATTAACAGCCAATAGCGTCGCAGCTTTCTGAAGGACAATGAGTGTTGTGCGGCGTGTGGCTTGTTGGTTGGTATGATCTAGAAACATCGAGATCTCCTGTCCATGATTCACACACACTAGCCCATAACTTCACCTTGAGCTATTCAAACTAATTAATAAATGAAAGTTACAAAAATGTATTTTTGTGTACCAAATTTTAAAATATATCTACTTATTGAAACTTAACCATTTATTGTGATCCAAATAGAAATCATTTTCGATTACAGTATATGATATATTTCGTTTAAAATTTATGTTACATAAATTGCCTAGAACTTCTAAGAATATAATATTTTTTACAAATAATGTCGCGATTGTCAACCAACTTCAAAATGCCAAGCAATGTGGAAAATAAATTAGAATATTTTGAGTATTCTTTTTGATATTCTGCTTTTTCCTGAAAACAATTTTTGAAGACTCTTCGTTAAGCAGAACAAAAAATTTAACTACATATCGAACTTTTTCTTTGCTACATTCGGAATTTTTTTAGAACATACTGAAACTTTTATTACCAATCACTGAAAAGTCATAGTTGAAGTGACTTAAATGCCAGTTTTCAGAAAATACGAAGTCACAGAACTACAAGATGGCCATCGGAACTCAGTATGGCACCTATGTACTAGCACAATTTTACCCAACGGTCAACTGAAAATACGTCTGTTGTTCGCTAACATATAGTGTTTCTATGCCATTTTTGTTATCGTGTTAGTTTAGACGTGTTAAATGTTGTTTTGTGATACTGTTTTGTCGGCGAAGGTTGTGATACAAGGACAGATACATATAATGGAAAACTGCAGACTATGTGTGTGGTACGTTGTAAAGTATTGTCGGAAACGTTCTTAAGGCGAAGGGACCACCCGATTGCTTAAGGCCCTGCACCACTTCTGAATTTGGAATACGCGAATTCGAACCAGCAATGGTTCATTCTTCTCGCGAGAAGACCTAGCAAGGAGGTCTGCGAAGAAAAATGTGTAAACGCCAATTAGTATAAACGTCTAAATAGTTAAACTAGTACTGCGCGCCTGTAGAATAAATCTGCTGAGATAGGTGAAGCCAATCTACTTTATTTCATTTACGCGGGCGCTGCCCTGACGAAAGAGCAATGTTCATATTGATGCTGATCATAATTTATTTATTTATTTAACATGCACTTATTTATACATACGTGAATCTGAGGAAGTGAATTTTAAAACTGTAATTTCCAAAAAAAGAGACAAAAGGGATTTTGACTAAAATGGCATTTCTCTTCCTAGAGGACAGTGTATATTTCAAAACTTCAATAATACATTTTAAAATCGGAGAGAAATATACAGTTGTCTGCTAAAGTTTCTTATCAAGTGTGATGTTCGCAGCGTAACAGATCTTATCCGTTTAAATACGTCTGTAACAAAACTAGCCTTATATCACAGTACCTATATACACCAAAGTTTTGCCTTCATTCGTCATAACTCGTCTCGTTAACAATAAGACGACATATGTATCAAAACAACTGTCTGGAATATTCTGCAGAGAAATTTACACCAAAACTAGTCTAATCGCAAACGGACATCTACGAAATTTTACTTGTTTGAAAAATTCTTGATACGCTATGTCATCAGAGACAACCAAGTCTGAGATTAAACATACACGAAAAACGAGCCAAGTGTGGCTGTAAACAAAATATATAAATAAAACGATGATAAATCCCACAAGGAATTGTCAGATTTATAAAAAAAAAAATAGAAAAATAAAAGTATATAAATTACAGAACGAATTATCAAATGAGAAAACTGAAAAACCCAAGGAAAACACTACGATGACGACACAGATGGACAAAGTAGGTTGTCTTAGACTATTTAGTTGCGACGTTTCCGTAGCTAACATCTGATCCCGTCTTCAGGCGGTCTAAAAGTGAAAACTAGAAACAATAGGTTGCCTACAAGTGTAGACCCCTTCTAACACAGCCAATGGCAGCCAAGCTCTGTCCTAATTGGCCGCGCACCTAACAGTGGTTCTTATAAGCTTTTATCATCGTGCGATTGTTGTTTCACATTCGTTTTAAGATATAATTTTGTTTCTTTTTAAATTAAATGTTGCCACGTGTTTTTTTTTTTTTTTTCGTTCAAAGCTCTGTTGACTGAATACTTTAGTATTGCTCACTATAAATGTTGATTCTTTAATTTTTCTTTTCATCGGGTGTGTTTCTATAGTAAGTGGAGTAGCATTTCCCCCATAGTATTTATTGTACGGCTGTTTTCCCAAACACGTACTGCAAATCTAGAAGTTTGAGTTTCACCCTCCTGAGTATAATTTTGATGCTCTTGTAATCTTATGGAACGGGTTCTGCCAGTTTCTCCTATGTACATACTTCCACATTCACAAGATATATGACAAACACAGCCCTGGGTCTGTAATTTGTCGGTAGCTGGTTTCACTCTGGTGACGATGCTTTTAAATGTGGCATTTGAGTGATTTGAGAGCTGTTTGTGGGCCGTACTGGTTGCCCAGTCTTTTAATTTTTTTCTGAAAGACCACGAATATGTGTAATAACCAGGTTACCTGCAGGTTTTTTGGTCGCCTCTTGTGGATTGGTGAGAGATGTGGAGTTTTTCATGTGCTGTTTAATTGTCCTAATAGGATATCCATTTGCGAGAAATACTTTTTTCTAGATGGTTATGTTCAGCAGCTATTTATTCATTGTTAGAGCGTTTTTTTTTTCAGCTCGGAGAGCTAAAGTGCAGATAATTCCAGTTTTTGTGCTGGCCGAGTAGTTGGATTCAAAGGCGGTATTGGCCAGTGTGGGTAGGTTTTCTGTATAATTTTGTGATAATTTTCTGGTCTTTCGTCGATACTAATACGCCTAAAAATAGATGGCTCTCATATGTTTCTGTTTCGTATGTGAACTGCATTGATGGCCTGAGCGAATTGCGAAAGTTGGCAAATTCGTCCAATTTGTCGGTTCCATGTTGCCAGATCAGAAAAGTGTCGTCGACATAAATAACGCACTATGTATATATTTTGTCCACGGCCACTCTTAGCTCGTTTTACGTGTTTGTTTCATGCCTCAGTCTTGGTTCTCTGTGAAGACATTGTGTAGCAATGGAGTACGTTGAATATATTTCACTTATCTGCACAAGTTGCTTTAATTTTAGCTGTACTGAAAAAGTGCCCTTATTCAAACTAATGTTTTTAATTTCTAATTGGTTTATTACATAATAAGGTTTTACTTAATTTAATTGAAATGTTGCCACCCTTTCTAAATGTTAATATAATACCACTCTTACATGAGTTAGCATTTTGTTACTACATGAAAATCACTTATGATGGATGACAGATTTGAAAACCACTGCCGCATAGATGCCATTTTATATAGGCCTACTTACATGCATACATATATGTATTCGTGTATTAATACATAAATGCCAACATCGGGGCACAGATTCCTTATGCACAGTCGCTGATACGGAGGAAAAGGAAGAAGCAAGCTTAGAAAATGTACAAGTATGCGCAAAAAAAAGTGATTTTTATAATCACATGGCAAAACTACAGATTTGTGTAACCGCTCGACGTAGAACTTCGTAATCTCTGAGTTACTGGTATTCAACAGTTTACCATCCATATACACCTAACTGAAATCAACCCCACGCAGCCATCAAATAAGGGATTCATTGTGATCCTACCATTTCGCGTCATAAGATATCTTCAAGCCAGACTCCACAATCCTCTACATACTCGAGCAGAAGTTACTTCCCATTTAAAAAAACACATATCGCCCATTCATGGCTTAGAATTAAGTACCAAGCCAGCAAATAGTTGGCCAGTAAATGGCATGCATCCGGCACATAGCTGGTTCTGAAGTAGCACCACTTAACTAGTCATACTCTGTCCATAACTCGCCCAGGTGTGGTGAAAACGAATGACCGAAGCATGGCCCTAATGCTTACATCAGCAATGGCTCATCGATGTACCATTTCACAGCCATAAAATCACCTATATATGGCCTACTTTCACCAGCAATAATTAGGATGTTATGTGCGGTCATTGCTTTAATACAGTTGGTAAGCCCTTTACGCCTTTACGAACCATTAGTAGTTCACATACTTCCAACCATCTGTTTCGTTCTCACCAACCTTCTAAGTTAAACAACAACAACAGCCCTGCAGGGTTAATACAGTTGGTAAGCCCTTTACGCCTTTACGAACCATTAGTAGTTCACATACTTCCAACCATCTGTTTCGTTCTCACCAACCTTCTAAGTTAAACAACAACAGCCCTGCAGGGTTAATACAGTTGGTAAGCCCTTTACGCCTTTACGAACCATTAGTAGTTCACATACTTCCAACCATCAGTTTCGTTCTCCCAAACCTTCTAAGTTAAACAACAACAGCCCTGCAGGGTTAATACAGTTGGTAAGCCCTTTACGCCTTTACGAACCATTAGTAGTTCACATACTTCCAACCATCTGTTTCGTTCTCACCAACCTTCTAAGTTAAACAACAACAACAGCCCTGCAGGGTTAATACAGTTGGTAAGCCCTTTACGCCTTTACGAACCATTAGTAGTTCACATACTTCCAACCATCTGTTTCGTTCTCCCAAACCTTCTAAGTTAAACAACAACAACAACAGCCCTGCAGGGTTAATACAGTTGGTAAGCCCTTTACGCCTTTACGAACCATTAGTAGTTCACATACTTCCAACCATCTGTTTCGTTCTCACCAACCTTCTAAGTTAAACAACAACAACAGCCCTGCAGGGTTAATACAGTTGGTAAGCCCTTTACGCCTTTACGAACCATTAGTAGTTCACATACTTCCAACCATCTGTTTCGTTCTCACCAACCTTCTAAGTTAAACAACAACAACAGCCCTGCAGGGTTAATACAGTTGGTAAGCCCTTTACGCCTTTACGAACCATTAGTAGTTCACATACTTCCAACCATCAGTTTCGTTCTCCCAAACCTTCTAAGTTAAACAACAACAGCCCTGCAGGGTTAATATCCTGAAGGTAAATGTGCCATAATTTTATTTTGACTTGTAATTATTTAAAATTATATTGAGACCCCAAGACCATAGGACATCCCAATAGCTCATTTTTCAACTATACATTAAACCCAAGTATGTTTAGAAACCATCATGGAAATAGGAAAGAGCATATAGTTGTAAATCAACTAAGGCGGAATGTATCCTGCCAAACTGCATTAATATACAAGAGGTAAAACTACACTACAAAGTGAAATATTGGTATTATCAAAAGTATTTTTTTTCTCTTTTCTTTGTACAAATGTTGCAAGGACTTCAAGGGGATCATAACAACAATCCATTTTACCATCTTAAAACAAACGAGTATTTTATAATAATATTTGTTTTCACCACACGTCGCTCGATCAACAATTTTCTATGGCAGACGGGTGCAGTCGTTCTTGCGCGAGGAAACGGGGGAAAACGGAGAGAGACACCGAGTAATGATTAGCGTACGTGTCTCAATATGTAGGCTTACATGTGTAACAATACTCGGTGGATATTTACACAAACTATTCATCATGTACTGTGTTAAAGGAACTACCTGCGAGAGCCATAAAGGCGTCAGTAATGGTGCATCGAAGTACCACTCGACAGCTATCAAATTGGCCTACAGATGACTATAGACTATTCACGATAAAGCGAGCACTTTTGAAAGCGCTCTCAAATGGAATAATAATCAAGAAATACATTTTATCGTAGTATTAGACGTTGTATCCCGAGAGCAGTGGAATCTTCGTACTGACTTTATTACTGACATGACATCATTTACAATCTAAATCAGAATCAGTTATTGTTTACTGATTGTCAGTTGAAACTGCTCCATCCGGAATCTGTACAAAAATATCACTAATTCATCAGTTAAAATAAAGCTACTAATTCAATCAGTAGAAAACTACTTATTTATAGGTGTTATTAATAAATACGCACAGAGAATTCCTATGTGATGTAAGTTAGGTACGTTTTATTTTGTCGCAGAACACAAATATTGTCTACACAAAAACGTTTTTGGATGTGGTTGGGCTCGAACCTCCGCCCATAAAGCAAAGCATGCTGAAGCTTTCATGATCAGCCATATTCACTGACATACTTTACCGCTGCCAAATGTGTGCTCGTATTATGGGTACTGGACCACAAAATGTAATATCAAATATTGCTGCAAGTTTCGTGATGTGAAAGTATTTCTTGTTGTCGAAATATGCTGATTTTCTGCGCAAGAACATGTCTTTGCAAAGTTCGAAAGTCAATCTATCTTTAGTTTAGTTCGAATTCTGTGCTTTAAAAGATAAATATAGTGGTTTCAATGTACGCGTTTATCGATGTCCACTTGTATCTGCCATTTTACAATGCAACGAGACACTACAGATTTGAACTGTTATTTTTAGTGACAGATAGATCAGTAATAATTTTACTGACTCGATAGTGCGGTAATGCAATAAGAAAGTTGGATTTACACCAGCAAATTTTTGTGGTGTCTGCGAGTTAACATATCAAATAATGAGGAAACGACAAATTTGTTAAAATATTGCATTGTTTCTAACGTTCTGCTGTCTAATTAGCATAATTATTACTAGTCAATCTGTCTCTTCAAAATAATAGTTTCATTATGTAAAATCTCTTTGCATTGTATAATGGTAGATACATAGAAAACACCGACAACGCCGTTATAACCACTATATTCCTCTTTAAAACCTCACAATCTGAAATAAACTTAACTTGAATGACTTTCGAGCCTTACAAAGACATGTACCTACGTACGTATAATATGTGTATATTTCGACAACATGAAGTATTTTCACATTACGAATCTTACAGCCGTTCGCCATTATAAGTTTATGCGAGACCGTTTCTTTCAGTGGCAAAGTAGAAGAGTTGGTAGAACGTCAGCCGAAAGAAACAAGCGAATGTGTTACGCTTTGGGGTGGCGGTTCGATACCAGCCACTTCCAGAACTTCTTTGTTCATGTAATAATTTTGTTTTGCGACAAAATAATTGTATATCTAATTTATTTCAAACCGTAATGCACGGTTTTCAATCCTTATGCTTTTTATTAATCGACTATAAATAATTGATTTTCTACTATTTGTATTAGTAGATTTCATTGAACGGAAGAGATAAGTAGTTTTCTTTTTCTACTGATTCCAGATGGAGCAGTTCCAACTGACAATCAGTAAAAAATAACTGATTCCGATTTAGAGTGTATTTCAAAAGATGGTTAGAGGATAAATATTGTCTGAAATAAAAAGTAACTAAGTCCTCAAAAGTGCTCACTTTACCGTGAACAGCCTATACCAATACTTTCAACAGCAATACGTTTTGGTTATGTGCGCACATGGTTAGACAGTTGGGAAGCCATTTACGGACCATTACTAATTCGCCTACTCTCAATAATAGGTCTTATTTACATTAAAATTCCACCAGTCCACCATAAATCGCATGCCAAATGTCCTGTAGCCAGCAGTTAACCATAGCAGGACCGTTTGTGTAGACCCATAAGTTTCCTAAGTCAGCAGTTATCCAAAAATGCCATGAGTATAATCACAGGCGGCCGATTGTGTCTAGCTGCTTGGGTTGCTCATTGGCTGCCGTAACAGACGGCCTGTTCCATCCGGCCACGCGGAACCAATCAGAATAAAGATACCAGAGTGCGTAGTGTTTCCTATTGGTTCGGACAAACGGATATTAAACGAAAAACGTGATTTAAACTTATATTTGTTATGAAGTCAACCGTGGTACTAAATCATAAAGCGGAATGACAGAGACTCTGAAGAGACCCGTCATGTGCAACCAGAGAAAATGCTAAATGCACAGATGGATGTGAAAAAGTATTCTTTATAATTCTTCATTTAAATGAACTAGACAAAATACAGCCTCACTTTCCAGCGAGATGGAGAGAAGTTACTAGCCATCAGCACCTCTGCTGCAGTCGAAGAGAAGCTGATTACGACCACACCACAGAACCCATCACGGTGGTTTGAAATCTGTGCACATATTCTGTGGCGAGACCTTCGCTACTGGAAACGACAGTAATTAACTGACAAACAAACGAAAGTAGCTTAAGAGGGGAGGAGTGAAATTACCTGAGGGCGCCCACAGAGTGACAGCAGCGTCCGACAGTTTTTTCATATACCAACCATCCGTGCCTCGATAGACACGGAGTCCAATCTCTGTTGCAGCAACGAAAGTACTGCATGTTATTCATTATTCACTGGAACGCTAAAGGCCCCAAGTAATTTTAAAAAATTATCTTAACTTCATGTGTCACTTACTGAAAAATAATATAAGCCTATTGTTATGTGTAGGTACTGTGAAGTAATTTGCCTTTATTACCTCGGCTTTCGTCAAAAACAAACTGTTCGTTGTTGAGAATTGCCAAAATAAATAACAAGAGAGTTAAACGAAAGCCAGAACTAAATTGTATTGTATAGGGCTTCGCAGGGGACGGCTTACAGACTAACTTATAAACTCAAGTAAATTAACAACCTTGCCTTGCCCGGGATTCGAACCCAGAGCCTCCCGCACCCCAGATTGGTGGCGCACCAACCGACTGCGCCACGAGAAATCGGCGCCACGACTAAATAATATTCTTTTTAAACGAAAATAAAATTTTTTGACTTTATTTACAAGGAATTAAGCGGCGTGTATGACGAATATTCTCAATGATTTACCACGGACATATTAATTTATAATTTTTTGGATATTTCCAGATCTCTGGGCTGCCCAAGGGAACACGAAGATGTGTTAAGATATGGTAGAATAACACGTCAACATCCTGCGATCTTGCAGTGACAAATAAAACGCAACTCCTTTGTGGCGTTGCGATTCTGTAAACGTGGACAAACAAAGCGAAATGCAGCGACGCGTTCGTATCAAGGCGAGGCGAAGAATTCGAAACACGTTGCGACAGCATTTACAGTTTATAAACTATAGCACAAGAGTGCCACTGGATCTTCCCTCCGGGTGCCGAGAAACTATATGAAACTTGGAAACACTTTGTACGGGGTCTGTCTGTGGACCCGCGCCGAGATGAACAACCCTCGAGATGAAACATGGCGCCCCGCTAGTCACTTCCCGAAACAATATTCAGCCTACGGCAACGATATCGTCCCGGTTAGTAAAATATTGTAATTTATTGTCAAACTAATTATTACCATCTCCCTCGCAAATAGCTTATATTTATTGTAACAGAATGATTCAATTATCGCCCTGTTCAGCCTTTTGACAACTTCAGTTCAATTAACATAACCTTTCCCTTATTTATAGGCTGTTCATGGTAAAGTGAGCACTTCTGTAATCAACCTCTCAAAAATAATCTCTGCCTGTTAACTACATATATATGCTAGCGTACAAACTCAAATGCAGGCTCCCGATATGTTGGCAGCTAAGTAAGTAAAATAGTTCTGAATATTGACGTTACTCTGCGAGTATAATGTTAAAATTTATGCAAACTACACTGTAAAGAGTTTATAATTTTTACTGAGAAATTCTTTGTAATTATACAAATGCTTGTAACTGTACAAATATTTCTGTTGCAAACCTACTCGTTTGTAAAACTACAAAGGCCGTGTTTGTAATATATCACATGTAATGTTTATACAATACTGACTAGTTTCCATGAGCATCAGCAAAATGGCGGATACTCAACAGCGTAAAACCGTATGTAGTTGTTTGTGCAAAAACTATGAATGATATGAAATGTAGCTGCGTGCACAAATAAATGTATTGCAAGTTTGAATAACGTTAAACTCTTAAAAGAACTAAAATAATCATAATGAAACGTAACCGTATATTTTATTAACTTTTAATGTTTCCTTGCTACGCAGAACTCTTAAATCGGCTCTCAATAACTCGTTGTTAAGATACGTACTAATTTCTTAACTGAAAAACAGAACACTTAAAATGAAATAAATGTACCTATTATTCTTAACCAAATAACTTCATTAATATGTTGTAGGTACTTACAGATATATTTACTGTAAAAATGTTGTACTGTAAGGTAGTAAGTCAAGTTTATCTTGTGGTTAAAGGTGTCGATTAACAATACAACGGTTGTGGGTTCTAGTCCCCGTACCGGAGAAGTGTGACATATTTTTCGTAAACTATATTCTGATTTCTTTCTAGCTATTCTCTGTTATTAATTTACCACGTTGGTTTTCTAGAAGAAATATATTAATTTTATGTACACTTACAATAATATCAATTTTGATATAAGGATATCATTTGTAATATTACAAATAAATATTTTGCAGATTTTACAAGATAACTCTTTATAGTTTTACAAAAGATTTCCTTGGCAAATGGGCTTGCAACGATTTTTCTTGTAAAACTAAAAAAAAAAAAAAAAATTAGTGTAGTGTTGGTGTTTTTTGCTTCATACACATTAGAGCAAAAATAGGAATATAGATAACGCATTTATGTTATTAACAATTCCATGTTTCCACCCCACTGACGCATGAGTAAAGCGAGAAGGTTCACGGCACGGTAATAATTTTACATGTAGCGGAAGGCTACAAAAGAGTAGAAAAGCAAGTTTTAAGCAGGGCTTTCAGAAGTGCTCACTTTACAGTGAACAGTCTTTTAAAACATAGAAATGTAACCTCGGTACTCCACAGACTAAAATATAGAACCATGACAGTAGGCAACACCGCCTCCTGCTACACAAATCAGACTTGATCAACACCAGCGTTTGCTGTGAGCAAGTCTGGCCTTGGCGTAGACCTTAACATGCGCAACGGATTCCTGGTAAGATCACTACCGAAGGACTCTTCAAAGGCAAGTAACGCTCGATCGGTTTTTGGTTTCTCCTTAGGGCGATATTACACGATACTAGATTCCGTAAAAGCTTGTGCAAGGTCTGCCATAGCGTTCGCTATGCGAGCTAGGGTGGCACTCGCCATGGCATTTCCCGTCTCGTACGGCCAGATTTCGTACCATGCTTGGTAATTAGATATGTCCTATTTTTCGTGGAATGTTCCATACCTGGTTTCGTACCTGGCCAATCACGTCGCAGTTTCAGGGCGCAGGGCGCTCCCCGTGGCTACTACTTGAAACGAGTCGATGAAGAAACCGAAAAGGACCCCTCCATCTTGATTATACATCCGTGAGGTTGAAACTCTTACAAATAGATTTAAAGTACGACAACGACTATTAATATTGGCGATGACAACGTTTAATTACTCTTAAAAACCATTCTAAATACTCAAAACATTACCCAATCTAAGAAAATAAATTCAATCTGTTTACGTATTTACGGTATATAAACGTATTACCCGACGTGCGAACTGGTAGTACAGTGGTAAAGCCGCAAGGGCGGCGTCAGTTTATAACATGCAACTTTTGAGGGTGAGTTCGTAACTCCGACGGACCGAAATTTAATGTATCGTTGATTTTGACATGCGGATGATAGCCCTTCCGTAGAGAAAAAATATTTATTTTGCAACTGGTCAATAATTTCTCTCAAAATTAAAAATAACACCCTCGTACTCCGGTGACTTCACGTCATTTTCAAGAAAATGAATGAAACTATACTAGTAAGCAATCAGTTTATGTAAAAGGCAAACAATAGTACAGCAATATTAAGATGTGCTAGTCACTCGGAGAATCGGGATTGGGGAAGGCAGCTGCCATCGCTTACACGAAGGAACTATCCCAGCTTTCGCCTGCTGCGGTTTCGGAAACCATGAGAATCTATAATTAGAATGGTGAGTCCGGAAATCGAACCCAGGTCCATTCAAATACAATTCCATTGTGTTATTACCACTAAGTAATCTCACTCGGTTACTAAACGATTGTATTGTTTTTTGGAGTGGTACTTCGCGAAATTTACTGTGCGGTTAGAAGAATATATAAAGTTTTACCTACAATTTGAATACGTATTCAGCCTTGTACGAGTTGATAAGCAACGAAAATCAAAAGCCTAAAGAACAAACGCATTAGAGCCTCACTAATTGCCGAAAAAAATTAACGTGTCTGTGAAACTTTTTTGAGTCCACATGAATAAAATATTTCTCTGAAATCTTCGTGGTCTCCACGATGGCCATTCATTCCGTACAACTATTCAAACATATCGGTTTATTAAAACCTTATTTTAAAGAATTGCGTTGTAATGTCCCCCGGTTATATGCTTGAAGGCTTAGCAGGGGCGGCTTACATACTATCTTATAACCTAACTTAAGTTAACACCTGTGCCTTGCCCGGGATTCAAACCCAGAGCCTCCCGCACCCCAGATCGGTGGCGCCCCAACCGACTGCGCCGCGGGATGTTGGCTTATTTTTAAGTAGTTCGGAACCAAATGTAGTGAGGCGCACGCTGCGTATTGAACCCTTCCTTCTGTACATAATCGGGGCACGCAAACCCCAATCTTCTAAAAATTAAGACTTTCTTCATCAGAGTTTCGTTCTTATTTACGTGGAATGCCATTCCTTCGTGTGCTCTCGGTTTCCATTTGCAAAGTTAAATTTTTAACAGACACAGTACACTACGACGCACGGCGCAAAATGATCTTCTCTGCGGGTAAACGATTCGCAAACCAGGTTAGTGTCCCACGTTATGAATGGTTCATACTACTACAGGCTGTCCACGATAAAATGAGCACTTTTAAAACCCCTGCTTGAGATCTACTTATATGCGCATGGTGTATTCTTTCTCCATATGGGCTGTTCACGCTAAAATGAGCACGTTAGAAAGCCCTGCTTAGGATATACTTGTATACACGTCGTGTATTCTTCCGCCTTATGTAAAATTAACATTACCACGGACCTCATCACTTTATTCATGCGTCGGTCAAATGAAACTGTTAAATTATTAGGAATGTAAATACTTAACAAATCTGCTCATTTTTACATGTCGAAGTATTAAAAAATACAGGAAGCGAAAGAAATAATTTTAAGATATCACAAATGTTTACTTCACACTTGTAATTGGACGTTAACACCTGGAACTGCTTTCTCTCTATCGTTGCCAACTTTACTGCGCGCGTGACAGTCAGTGTGCCAGTTAAAATGTACGCAGGTAGCGGCAGTGAAATTTTTCAAAGTTCGTTTCAAAAGTGCTTACTTTGCCGTGAACAGCCTTTACGACCGAGCATAATGCCTGCAGCACACTGGCTGAGAGTGCGATACAAGTGCTGCGTCAGTTCAATGACAGTACACACAAAAATTTTTTATATTTGCAACACATGAAACTACAAATTAAATATGGTCTAAAATGATATAAAAAAAATAGATGTGTGTTATTCCTGTGAGTGTAGACGAAACATTTTCATCAATTATTTGGTGTTTTATGGCTCCCAAAAAAAGAGTTTTGTGCAGAAGTGATTTACTCACTTCCAGTTGGCACACATCAGTTCAAAATTACACATCTATTGGTAATTGTTTCGAGCACCTGTTTGCGTTCTTGCGGGAGAAACTGTCTTTCTGATGTTAAACCATTAAATTTATCGGCGAAAAAAAACAACAACATCGACCAGGCTGCAGTCCAGTAAAAGTCACATTTTTACATTTCTTACAGCTGGAATTCAGTATTCGCCTTCTGGTGTTTTACAAGTGCTGAAATCAATAAACTCATACCTTAATTTAATTCAGAAGAATGAAATGAGAAATTTTCTTTCAACCATACAGGAATAATGTAAAATGTATGCATACATAAATATTATAACTTATATTAGCGACGTAATGGAAGTGTGAGTTGTGGTGAGTGGATTGCATTTCTCTGCCCATAATGTGTTATAATATATTTATTAAATTTCGCACCATCGTTAACATGGCAGTTTGTGAACAATTTATTACCGAATGAGTGTTTTCTATCGAAATACCTTCGTTTCTTTCGCAGCATTCACATTATCATCCAGGAAGCATTGAATTTTGTTTCTCGCCCATCAGTGACAAATTTATTTACATTTCGTATGCATCTTTTCTTATACGACTATGATGCAAACAATTGTTCACGTTCAGTGCGTACAGGGTTAGGTTAGATCAGTTTTGAGTTACCAGTGTTTATGAAAAGTTATAAATCCACGAGCATGTGAGTTTTCATATAAGTTAGTTGTTTTGTCTTAATGCTACATTGTTTTGTTTGGTTGTAAAATTTCGATAACAAAGATAATGCAACAACTTTTACTACACTTCCGTAAGAAACCAAGAAAGAGCGATGCAAAATCTAAACTTTCAAGTGAATTAGCAAGGAAACGAAAATTTATTCGGGACCAACTTCATCGATACAACACACAAGCAAGAGTTTGAATACGTGAGCAAGTTACTTCAGGTAAGTTAAACTCACGTGTTCTCATCCAAACGTATTCGGTCTTTGGAAGATAGAATAAGCTGTAGTTGAAGCCAGTGCATGATCTGCAATAGATTCTTTCTACATGTATCATCTGGACGTTTCTCCAAATATTCACGACTTCCTATGAATACTCTTTATGCTCCCGTTTCTTCTACAGCATCAAAGCGAAATTTTCTACTCTAATGAGACTGAAAACTCACTTAAGAATAACTATTTCATACCCTCAACTTGCTGAATCCTCTCTCTAGTTTATATTAATAGAGATATCCAAATATTTGATAAGACTGTGATTTATAAACCTGAAAACTGGCAAAGCAGGACAACCAAATTATTTGCTCTGATATTTTTTTGCCCAAATGTACAGTAAACTCAGTACAGCCTGTGTTACTCTTAATAATTATATAATGGTTGAACTAAAGCAACTTTTTAACGTAGTTGAAAATTAAAGTGAATATTACTTAATACTAAAATATTAATAGTAACTTTATTAGTGTATCTAACGAACATTAATTTGGTTTTGCAGGCGCCTTCACACTGATATTAATTTAAAAACAATTTTTATTCATTTTTATATTTTATAGCAAACATGTTCAAACCATATAGGTTTACTGTATTGACCACGTCAAATGCCTACCTGTGATAAATAACTAAGCATTAGGTTGTGGACGAAAAATTATTGCTGCTAAACCCCTAGTGTAATTATTGACACTTAATTTCAGCATCCCCCCCTCCCTCCCTCTGCACCCTAAAAAAATACATATTTGCATATGTGATTTATTTCGTCCATTCGAAGGGATCCTTTACTAGGCACAATGATTTAAAAAAAAAATAGCGTAAAGCTGTATTTGTGAGGTTCTTAATAAATCTTATTAAAGTAGTTTGAGAAAAATCAAACTTTCGTCTTCTTTACTCCAGAAATCTTCACGCCTTTCCGTTCGGATTAATTTGGTTTTAAGTGATTGGTTAGTTAAGGAAAATTTAATAGGCATAGACACGTAATACTGTAACATTTTTGCTTATTTGATGCGTTATAAAATGTTATTTACTTACTAGTACATGTTTATATATGATAGTGTTAGAAAACCAACTCTAAGAATGAAAACAAAAAAAAAAATCTGACTTCTTACTATTCAGAGACGTATATTAATTTTTTTTTTTGTTAAATTACAATTTCGCTTTTGTTACTTTTACCTCGGTGATGCGAGCCTCTTCCTGCGAGATGAAACAATACCGTGTGCAGTGTGCTGTTGACTTGTTTTCCAGTTTGTGCATTCGCCATGTGTGCAGAACAAGCACCGAACTACCTCCTTACAGCGAGTGGACTAACCTCGCTGAACTTCTGGCCGTATGTCGCCATTGTGCGTGCGGTGGCATAAAGGAAGTCTGGCGCAGAGTAATTATTTTCTCCCTGTTGAAGTGCGGGCGTCATTAGAACGTCTCATACCGACATTTGGTAGGCGTGCCTGCCAGCGATGCACAGTGCATGCGGGACAAAAGCCGTCCCGGAAGAAGTGAGCAGTTGCCGTCCTCCAGTCGTTGCTGGAGAAATTTGACCAACGTCACGGGAAGACCTCGGCGAATGTCCATCTCCACGACCAGGGTCTAGCGACGACCTTTGCCGTAGTCCTTGTGGGGAAAATACCCAGGCTCGTCTGTTAATATGGGCACACTCAGTTGCAGTACCAATCGCCCATGCCTTGCCACCGTGCTGATGACACGGTAGATTTGTCGTGAGACTGTGGACCACGCACGGAAATCAAAGTCCGTCGCCTGACGTAGGTGCTTTCAAATATGCCAACTGCGTGTTAGCAGGGACCTGAAAAATTCGCGAGTTCAATGACCGGCAGGCTAGACACTAGAATCTTAGGTACAAATTTGCCGATGTAGGCTTTCCACGGTAAAGTGAGCACTTTTGAACGCCCTCTCATTTGGGAATATTAGTCAATAAATAAATAAAGACTTTAAATTCCAAGTGCGGTTGAATATACACCGTATGTTTATTACTTAAATGGCAATATTTATTTATAAAACAGGAGGTTAAAGTATAAAAATGGCTGAAAGGAAAGGTAAATAGGACCTTAAAAGTGTTCACTTTACCGTGAATTGCACATTGTTGGCTGTCAGCTGTCACAGTGGAAGGCGACAATTGGACACCGTTCTCCAGAAGGTGTCAAACACTGTGTGGACCAATGGCTGAAGTTACACAAACTCACGTGTTTTCAATTCCACATTTTCCCTAAATGAATCAGCGAATTCTTCAGGCCTCTACGTATTAGACTTCTTTGCTGTGTTGGGAAGGAAGTCATGTTGTGTTGAGAAAAATAAAACTGAGATAAAATTCGTCACGGCATATTTCACGTCACGGGTGTTGGTAAGAAGGAGTTGGAGGGGGGGGGGACAGGGAAGAAGAATACGCATAGGATGAAGAATAAGCTGAGTTGCTAAAAGTCGCGAAAGTGCAAACTACTGGAGAGGCAGTAGGATTACACGGAAACGGAAGACCAATTTGTTGGACGGAGATGGGAGATGTTGCGAAAAAGGGAGGGAGGAGGAGGGGTTACGCTCGGTGTGAGAGCACTGCGAGGGCACAGGCGGCTCGAAAGAACTTTTAAATGACTTTATAAAGTTTTCATTACTTTATGGCGCAACCGTAAAAATAAAACAGCACCGAGCGAGAGGGGGAGAGAGAGAGGGAGATAGAGAGAGAGAGAGAGAGAGAGAGAGAGAGAGAGAGAGACCGGCTTGAGGAGACTGAAGCTGAAGTCATTTAATATGAAGAATAGGACGCGGAATGTAGGCGGCGAGCGAGAAGGACACAAGTGCTGGCGGGCGAGAACGACATCGTTTCAGTCTTTCATCGCAAGGCGATATCGCAGACCCGCGGTGAATGCCTGTCGCTGTCATAGCCATGCCTTCAAGACGCAGACCGTCGCTAGCATATGAAATTTAAGGTTATAGGTCCCTGCTGCAATTCCAAGCTGCGTTTAACGTCGTCATCTTGACGCAGTTGGTAGTAAAAGTGATTATTTCCCTTCCTTCAATTACTTCTGTTAAAAGATGTTCGAGAAACTATAGGCGAAGAAATTAAACTACCGTTTTCCTACCGAGATATTAAAAAAAAATACTAACTTTTAAAATTTCAGGTCGCTGTAATAGTTCTAATCATGACTTCATGGGTAAAACGACAAAACTTTCTATTCTATTCAGGAAGTTTAATTTTCTTTATTTACTTATAATTTTGACCAAATGTTTCCACAAAATCGTAGTTCACAATTGATCTCCTTTTAATAGAGATTCATCATTCTGATGTCACCAAGGACCTCCTTTTAGAAACGCTCTACTTTCATGCCACCTCTGGTAGGTATTAATTTGCATACTCATACTTTTCTGTTTTTATCATACTATCACGTCTTCCTTCAATGAGTTCATTATTTGAGATATTAATCACTGAAATTTCAAAAATGAACTGATAATGATAAGATAATCAGAGTAATGCACTATCAGACACGATCAGTTAAAGAGTTAACATGGGAAATAATTTGGTATACTTTCTTTGTCACTGTAAATATACACTGATGTGGGAAATTTACAAATAATTTCTTAGACTGTAGTAATTCTCCGTGTGAGACGATAGCCCACTTCAGCATGACATAAAATAACTTACTGTCAGCCAGTCAGATTCAAATAATGATTTTTATTCCTTTGTTTTCTCTTTTCGGTATTCATTTTTGTTTGTTCCAACTTCCACCTGAAATGTATATTATGTTATGCCATACGGGTGCAACAGAAGTTAAAGTTTAAATCAGATTACATGTTTTATTACCACTAACAAATTCAACATTTGAAAAATATCAAAGTGTAAGGGAATTTATGGGCGTAAATAGGCGTCAGTTTAAGTGAGAGATGAGGTTGTTATTGTTGTACAGATGCTTAAAATTGGTCATGTGTCTGATTATTATGTTATATGCAAATATTTACATATATATGCAAGCCTATTCCACATCGCAGGTACAGCATATTTGGTAGCACTGCTTTACAACTACGAGCTTTTCCTTCACACCAATTTTAACAAGCTACACTTTTATAAAAAAAAAATACAGAGTTAACACAAAGTTAACGTAACAGGTCTTTGTTTACTCCAGTGTGACTAGGGCTTTATCTAAAACTGTCCTTAAGAAAACATAATATTATTTAGGTAAGATAGTTAGTAATATGCCTCCACTACCTCTCAATGTTCACACCTGCGTGAATGTGATTTTGCTGTGAGAACAAGCTAATGCCTTGAAAATATCCTAACATTACTAAACGACGTTAAGTACTTAACGAATAGTTAACAACTATATAAATTTTAACGTCGTAACCATGTTATTTAGAAATTACGTAAAATTTATAATTAAAAGCTATTAAATTACACTTAATTCAAACACCATTAAATTATTCCTGCGATGAGTCGATACGTGAAGAGATTTGGGCGTCTCTTCACAGCGAGGTCTTGAGAGCCGATCCGGCGATGGATATCTTACGTTAAATTTGGCTTCGTGAATTATAAATTTCGCTGTTGTTTTTGTTGTACAGTTTTAATATTCCTCCTGGAAACACTGAACTTTCTTTCTCTAATGGATAAGAAACTGATGACGGAAAGCAAGATTCTGCGGTTTTGCTGTTCTCGAACAGTCACTGGCAAAATTATGCGGCGTCTGTGCCTGTAGCAGAGATTGTTGACACCGGCGGGAAATTAATTGGAAGGCTCGTTATTTCTCATTATAGGCTGTTCACGGTAAAGTGAGCACTTTTGAGGCCATACTTACTTTTTCCTTTAAGCTATATTTAATCCTTTAACCACCTTTTACAATAAATATTTCCATGTAAGTAATAAACACGGCATGCATATGCCACCGCACCCGGAACTTAACGTCTAAGGCTGAAAAAAATATATTTATTGACTATTATTCCAAGTGAGAAGGCTTCCAAAATTGCTCACTTTACCGTGAATAGCCCATACGAGCTTGTACAGCTATCGCCTCGCTATCATTACATCAGTGTAACTTAAGGCGAACAATGCATGAAAACAGTATATTTACCCGATTTTCGATATAAATTATTTTCCAAACGGTATATCGTAATTTTTGACTCGACAAGTCGTAAATAATAATTTTTAACGCCTTTTTACGTTGTTATATAATCAGTGCTCCAAGAATCATGAACTCAGTGAATTCGTAATAATATAAGGTGTTCAAAATTGTAATTTACTTCTTGTCGAGCCACAAATTTCGAAAAATTCTCTGTAAAACAAATTGAGACAAAAATTATGTAAATAAACGGTTTTCATGCACCATTCCCCTTAAAAGAGTCGAGTTTTCCAACAAAACATGCTGTACTACCGACGCTAAGGGAACAAGTTTCCGAGTTTGGAGAACACGTTATTTTTTTGTATAATTTCTTTAATTTTCCTCGGTACGTACGATCACACAATCTTAAAGTGATACACAAAAATTATGTAAATAAACGGTTATCATGCACCATTCCCCTTAAAAGAGTCGAGTTTTCCAACAAAACATGCTGCACTACCGACGCTAAGGGAACAAGTTTCCGAGTTTGGAGAACACGTTATTTTTTTGTATAATTTCTTTAATTTTCCACTGTAAGTACGATCACACAATCTTAAAGTGATACACAAAAATTATGTAAATAAACGGTTTTCATGCACTATTCCCCTTAAAAGAGCCGAGTTTTCCAACAAAACATGCTGCACTACCGACGCTAAGGGAACAAGTTTCCGAGTTTGGAGAACACGTTATTTTTTTGTGTAATTTCTTTAATTTTCCACGGTAAGTACGATCACACAATCTTAAAGTGATACACAAAAATTATGTAAATAAACGGTTTTCATGCACCATTCCCCTTAAAAGAGTCGAGTTTTCCAACAAAACATGCTGTACTACCGACGCTAAGGGAACAAGTTTCCGAGTTTGGAGAACACGTTTATTTTTTTTTTTATTTCTTTAATTTTCCTCGGTACGTACGATCACACAATCTTAAAGTGATACACAAAAATGAACAAAGCTATAACGATACACACGTTCTAGTCGTAACTGCCCTTGTTACATTTGCAAGCCGGGTGAATGCTGAAAAAAATTCAGTTTTCTATGTTTTAGTTATTCTGTACGTTCTTATACTTACGTTGGCAACGGATGTTTCTTATATACGTATTTATGTAGGGAGGCCAGATATTTTTTATGAACACTGGTTAATGCCGTCGTTCCACTTGACCGGCAGCCATTTTGTACATTATTTAATTTACTTACTTATATTTCTTTTAAACCTTTAAAGTAAAAAGTAATATATTGGGTTTTCCACATTAATGTTTACACTCTTGGAACGGGAGTAACAGAAAATCTATTGAAGACACTCTGGTGGGGCTGAGTGTATTTGACGATGTAATGATGACGTTCCGTGTATGCGAATGTCAACAGCAGTTACAAATATTCAAAATGTCCCCATGAGCTGTAAGTCATCGTCTGTAACGCCGTAGAAAATTACGATAAATAGCAGCTACGATTTCCATGGGAGTGGATTCATAGGCGGCCACAATCGCATCTTTCATGACATCCATTGTCGTGACTTTGAGGTGAACACAGTGTTCTTCAGAGCTCGCTACAGACAGAAATATAACGGCGTTAAATCTGAAGAACTATCTATCTACCTCCCATCAAATGTTTCATCAAGGAGCGACCACACGCCTCTATGGTAAAGGCTGTTCACGATAAAGTGAGCACTTTTGAAATCAACGTTAGAATAAAGTCACTGGCCCTTCCTGCGTGCATTTCAACGGGCTCACCGGGTGAGATACGGCCAGTAAAGATGGTAACGATGGATGGAAAGTAGTTCCATAATTAACGTCAAATAAAAAGCGCAAGGTAACCATTTGTGATAACTTAAATTGTTTCTTTAACTTTCTGTTCCTTTAATGCATCGGAAGCGTAAAAATAACCAGATTTGTAAAATATTTACTTTTCTAATAATTTCACAGTTTCACTTGACAGACGCATGTATAAAGTGATGAGGTCCTCGACAATGTTAATTTTACAAAAGGCGGAAGAATACCCAATGTACGTACAAGTAGATCGCAAGCAGGGCTTTTAAAAGTTCTCATTTTACAGCGAACAGCCTTTGACGTGTCGGTGCATTACTCTGCTGGAGAAAATAAACAATCGTCATGTTGGCAACGGTGGTGAACACCTGTCACAAAGTCTTTCTGTAACCTGCTACAGTAAATCTCACCTGCCACTGTTATTTGAAAAATATGTCCCACACGTCTTCTGGCAGGCATACCGCCCCACACTGTTAACCCAGGAAGATTAACTACTTGCGCTACCATAATGTGGAGACTTTTATCAGCCCAGTACACACAGTTGTGCCCTTTGACATTTCCATTCCTTTTAGATTGTCTCAGCGGACCAAACAATCACGTCTGTAAAATCTTCCGTTGTTGTTACACATGTTCACAACCCACTCAACAAATTCGACACATTTATATGGGTAGCCTTCATTCAAAGCATGAAGTAACGTGGGAATCTGAATCCTCCATTTAATTGCTTTAAAATGAGATTGAAACTTGATTTACTGGCACCTGTCTCACGCGCCTTATCGTACGGACTTCGACTTCTCGGGGGAACATTTGCTGACACACATCCTTCGTCCGTTGTCGTTCTCTTCCTGCCTCGGGGCGCCTGTGACTGAGTGGTTAGACTGCTCGCCTCGCGCCCCTTGTGAACCGGGTTCAATCCCCAGCCGGATCACCGAATTTTCGCAAGCGGGAATCGTGCCGGACTATGCTGCTGGTCGGCGTGTTTTCTCGGGGATCTCCCGTTTCCCCACCCCTTAATTCCGGCGCCCCTCCATAATCACTTCTATCACCCTCATCTGCTCTGAATACCTCGATGTTAAGAGCCGCCCAAATCTCTCCTCACTCTTCACTTCACGAAGTTGAGAAATATGCCAATCTTATCCGCCAGCCTCGTAGGTCATATACTGATACTCCTTTCCCATATCCTCCTTTTCAGATCTCCAGTTTCACCTTTTCCTTGTCATCACTCTTACTTACCTCTCTGCATATTAACTCAACATTGCCCTATATAGTAGTTCTCCCTACTTCAGCTAATATCTCTCCAGGCTTCTCTTACACACAGGGCTCGTTGGCAGTGCTCTATCGCCTTTCTTTTCTTAATACCGAATGGTTAACATTATGAATCTCATAGTATGAGTCCACATCGTTTCCTTACCTACTTCTTCCATCAAGTATGAAAAAAAATTTTATCTCACTCCAGACAGACAGCACCATACTCTTGGAGCTATTGTACAAAAATTAAAGTTCCATTTCGTCGTCACCAGCACACTGTTATTGTGTATTAGAAGCTACATTTCATTTGAACCTTTCTTAGGCTTTTACAAAAAAAATATCTGTTCTATGACGAACCTGTCTCTATTCCCGACTGGATCATTCCCGGATTTTCGCACGTGGGAAATATTACTGATGTTGCCATAAGCCGAAATATTTTTTTCCGGTTTATTACTTATTTGCTCTGCTTTTACATTGTACTGATCTAATCTTTATTTTCCGCTTCCTATCGACTTCACCTGTTAAACCCGGCTGAAATTTATCTTTCACGTTTTGTTACCTCGAGCTGAAATCGTATGTAGGGAGCTTTGATGATTGCTAGTATGCATATTTTTTTTATGTGTCAAAATTACAATATCAGTATTCTTAAAATAATTCAAGTTTCCATAATTTAACCCCTTCCCCATCCCGTTTTTAATGTGTCGCGAGATTCTATGTAGAGAACAACAGAAGCTGGTAAAAATAGAGATTTTCACGTTCTGTATTTTAAAATGTCGCATATTATAATAAAAAGGGTATATTATTTGTTTTCGAACATTAATTTTCTACATGACAATAACATTTTTCATAGCAAATGCCTGGTTTGTACCCCTTTGAGTTATACAATTCCGAATCCTGTCTTAGATGTACGGGGCAACGTAAAGGGAATTTCTAGTTATATGTGTGAATAGACGACATGAATCCTTGAACTGCCAATTACCGATTTCTTGCCTCCTGGCTTGGCTCTATGTTAGCACATGCGCAATACTGAAAAGGTTATTCACGTTAAAGTGAGAATTTTTTGAGGCCTTTGTTACTTTTTCCTTTCAGTAATTTTTTATCCTTTAACCACCTTTTTAAAGAAATATTTTCATCCAAATAATAAACACAGTGTGTATATTCCACCACACTCAGAAGTTAACGTTTAAGGCTAAAATATAACATATTTATTAACTACTGTTCCAAAAGAGAGGGCTTTTAAAAGTGCTCACTTTACCATGAATAGCCTATATGTAAGAATAACATGGCGTGAACGTGCGCTAACGGCTCTGTATGTGGCCGAATAAAACGTGTTATGCACCCCCCCCCCCCCAATCATATTCCACACGTTTAATTGGGCACAGTTCTGTTGATCGTACATGCAGTGAGTTTGTACGGACATTATCCTGGTGCTAAAGCCTAAAAGCCTATCGTCCTCCACTTGTAAGAATGACAGCATCATGGGCCGGACAACTAACTGGAAGTTTCCAGGGTTTGTTGAGTTCCTCTTTTGCAGCACAAAGAGCGAGCGAGTGTTGTAGTTATGGCACCGCATCCAGTAATGCCAGGAGTTGGGCCCGTGCCTCGTTGGCGGATCCGGAAGATGACACTACAATTCAATTCGACGTTGCATGTGCAGGCGCCCATAACTTAACTTCTATACATGGTATAAAACAAAGTCGCCCGGCCGCGGGTGTCTGTATTCAGCTAAGGCTTCTAAACTACTTGATGTATTTTGATACGGTTTTCACCATCATTTAGAGAATATCTTGATGAAGGTTTATAATACATTATTAGTTAATGTAAGGATAGTAGAGAAATGTCGACGTTTTATAATTGAGTCGGAAAAAGTCACCTTTCAGGCGCTTACATGGCATACGCTTACTAAACCACGAAATATACACCAAATTAATGCATAACAGAAATTGTAGATCTCATAAAGGTCTACAAAAAAGTCCGCGACAGCATATGATTGTTTTTAAGGATGAACCACAGTAACCATTTTTGTATTTTTAAAAATACGGGCTCACTTACGAAGACTTTGTGAACAACACAATATTTATCCTAAGTTAGTTACCTTAAGCATTTAGTGTATATACTTGCTGTAAACCTAAACAACGCCGTATATGTAAATCGCACTCGAGCGAGGCCGGGGAGGGTCGCTATTGAATGAATAAACTAATTTGTTGTCATCAATGAAAAGTACAGAGCGTCATTCGATCTTCCTAGCGACCATTTCACGACACCATAGGATAAATAAACTCCTGTGTTCTACTAGGAGAGAGAGTCTGGCTGAAAGACAAGAGTTCCTGTAGACCTGCTAATGGAAGACGAATTCCAGTTTCCCGTAAGACACCATCCACTCCGAAGTCTGATGTGGACTCCATGATGTCTACCATTTCTATAGCCATACGAAACCTGGCGATTGGAAACGAAATTGTAGAAGCACGAGCAGGAATACAGGATTTGAAAGAAATCATTGAAAAATATAAAACGAACTAGTGTGGATATGTTCAGAGAATGAGAGGAGAGAGATTGTCCAAACTTGATCAAGGAGGAAGAACAATGAAGATAGAGGAGGAGGCGGAGTTACTTCGCTGTACTGACTCGGCCGAATGCTGGAAATAGCAGCGGATAATGATGACGAAACGTGATCTGCGACGGCGAGAAAGTTTATTTGGCCAGCCACATTCAGCGTCGAAATCCTATCTATGCGGCAATGTGAAGCAATCCTCACGTATGACGATATCGCCTCACAGAGGAGCGCTCGTGCGTAGCTGTGACATGATCCTTGCTTGAACCATCTCGTCACTTATATATAGTCCCTTTCCTGAAGTCCGGCTAAAGTTCTCCTTCCAGGATATTCCTCCGCCTCGTGCAAACTAAGCTTAATTTGGTCTATAAAATTACTCCAAAGGGACAGCGCACCGAATTTGCGCGCACTCTGTTGGATTAATATTGTGCATGAGAACTATTTCTTACTAAGCGCCACCAACACACACATCTTCTCTCTCTGATTTTATTGATACTTATTTTTAGTGAAATGTAATTTATACATAAAACGTAGGAAGAACTTCAATTTAACGAGAAATAAGATACCTACTTTTATGCTGACAGAGGTAGGATATAAAACGCTTGTGATACATGGCATGTTTAGGAAATAATTAAACACGTTATGCATGGAGTGATTTTTCTTAGGTTTGATAAAAAAAGTGTGGTGAAACCGCGATCAGACTATACAACGTCGTCATTTTAAAGGTCAAATACATATTTTTCGAAGAGGGTGTGCTCTTGTTGTTGCTTCACATAACGATAGGAGTCTTGACAAATATTCGTCATTTTTACTACTACCCTCCTAGATTGTTACAGGTACAATTATCAAAATGGATGTAGTCCTTCAGTGTGGCACAATATTACATCCCTTCCATATAGACCCGGAAATCTTCACTTGATAATAAATAAAATATTGTCCCCAATAACAAATGTCTTGGATTAATCAAAGGGTATTCTGTCTATGGTAAAGTAAAAACTTTTGAAATCAACCTTCGAAGAAAAAAATCACCACTCGTTAACTGCATACATGCTATTATACCTACTGTTAGGAAGGATGTCAGTTAAGTTGGCAACCAATTAAGAAAATAGACTTTTCGTTTTATTGCGAAGGTAATATTTAAATTTATGATAAATTAAGAGTGTATTTTTCTGCTTCATACATATTATAATACGAAATTAAATATTAGCAACACATTTAGGTCATCAACGAGTTCGCATTTTCACTTGACTAGATCATGAATAAAGTGAGACAGTCCATGGCAATGTGAATTTTACACATGGCGGAAGAATACATGATGAGTAGGGAAGTACATCTAAAAAGGGTTTTCAAAAGTGCTCAGATAAGCACGAATAGCCTTTACATAATGTCCACTTTGGTAATTACAAAAGTTCAAATGTTATAACCAATTTTGTCGTTGCAGTCCAGTTTTTGTCACAACCGTGTTGTTAATGTGGATAATTAACTATATTACTATTTTCAGATCAAAAATTAATTTCTTTATAATTATAAATAAATCTATCGAGTTGTTTGAAAATTATGAACATAGTGTTTACATATACAGGCCATAAGCTTCATTGAAACGGATTGAAATTACTTTAGAGTTCACTTGTAGGAGCACACAAATTTATTTTGCACGTTTGTAACCAGTCCACAATATTTCCCGGGCAAAGTGTGTTTTTGCAAATGGATTCAGAAAACGAGGTGCGCTGGTTCGAGTTTGGCATTCTCACGCAGTACAATCTTTTACACTCATTTATAAACCAATGTTGTGATAGTCCGTTTGAAGCATAACGCGAAGAAATGTTGTTAAATTTAAATAAAAAAAATTGAAATGTCTGAGAAAAATAATTATTCCAAATTTACGATCAGGGTTCTTTGTAATTATACGTAATCGGTATTAGATAAACAATTCTTATAATGCACACATGTATTTGTTGAAGCAGCGGAAATTAATTCAAGTAAGTGAAAATTTATTGTAAAGTCATGATAAATTCTTCGCTGGAATACCTGATTTTATAATTATATAATTCCACGTCTGGATTAATTATGATGCGATTTATATGTCATGTTGAAGTGGGTTAACGTCTCACATGGAGACTTACTACACTCTAAGAAATTATTTGTAAATTTCCCATATCAGTGTATACTTACAGTGACAAAGAAAGTCTCGTAAATTATTTCCTATATATACATGGTAACGTTCCTACAATTGCTCAGGAAGAGTCAAATGAATAGGGAAGTTCCCAACTTTCAATAGTAGGAATACTAAACATTCCTCTATCTGTAGCTTGATGTGTGGTATTATTTCCATATACTGTATAGGTTAAAAACTTCCTTAACAGTTAAGGAAATTTGCCAGAAATTTTCGTACAGGGTACTTTACATCACTCTCAATGCAATGCGTATATACTGCTGAGCGACCTTTACATGAACATAACGTAAACATAAAATTAACCCAGCAGGCACCGTAAAGACTTCAATATGAAGCATTCATGAAGGCTTCACGTTGTGTGATCGATTAGCAGGCAGATCTTGTTAAGGTGTCACCCTAGCCTTCAGTACGACTCAACAGATTGAAGACCGAGTATGTACGTTTTATTTTCTTAGAACGCTCTTCAAGTGATCCCGTTGCTCTTCGTCTTTATTCGCGTAACTGTACGGCGTAATTTATTTATAGACTGTTCACGGTAAAATGAGCACTTTTCGAAGCCCTGCTTAAGATCTACTTGTATGCACGTTGTGTGTTCTTCCGCTTTATGTAAAATTGTCATTGTAATTGGCCCCATCGCTTTCTTCATGCGCCGGTCAAGTGAAACGGTAAAATTATTAGAAAAGTACATATTTTAAAAATGTGTTAATTTTTACACTTCGGCGCATTAAAAAAAAACAGAAAGCTATAGAAAGAATTTAAGTTATTACAAATGGTTACCTAACACTTTTGACTCGACATTAAGTTATGGAACTACATTCCCATCCATCGTAACCAACATTACTGGCCGCATGTCACTCAGTGCGCCAGTTGAAATACGTGCAGGTAGGAGCAGTGATTTTTTCTAAGGTCGATTTCAAAAGTGCCCGCTTTATCGTGAACGGCCTTTACAATTTAATTTATCAGAGCCAGAGTCTTGGCTGCGACGGTATTTTAAAAAATGGATTAAAATTTATTGCAGTATACCGTCCGTGGTATTTTGATAGCCAATATGCGATACAGAGCAACTAAGAATTATCTTTATATTCATAAGAGGGTAAATCAGAAAGTAAGTTTCCCTATTTTGTAGGTGAGCGGTCAAAGATTGTTCATGATAAAAAATAACTTTTTATTACAACACCATATGTTTTATTGACACAACCACAAAATTTATTTTAGCATTATTCGTAGCTAGAGACCTGCAAATTTCGAGTTATTATTTGGCATCAGGCTAAACTTCACAGTACTGTATATTCCCAAGCTAACACGGCATCTCTATTGGCTGCTCAATAACTCTGAGGTCACTCCCTTTCTTACTGGAATGCACGTTATTGGACTACACAATTGTGAGTGTTCATTTATTGACGCAGAGTTACCCAGGGCACCAGGTTACATGGTCCAGTAACAAATTTATTTCATAGGTACATACGTTGAAGTTTAACGTGTTACCAATAGTATTGGTTGTTCACGGTAAAGTGAGTACTTCTTAATTTATCCTTTCATCCTATTTCCATCTTCCTGCTATTTTTTAATATAAACATACAACGAATAAACACAGCGTATACATTTCACCACCCTCAAAATTTAATGCCTGCTGCTACAACAAGATATATTTATTAGTGGTTAAAGCCCGTTGGGAGGGCCTTAAAAAGTGCTCACTTTACCGTGAACAGCCAATAACAACGTGAATTTTGCAGGTCTCTATTCATAGCGTTAGATGGGGCTTTCAATTTCATTTGATTTCATGGAGCGTGGCGAGACTGTGAACGCAGCTGCGTATAAGGAGACATTAAGGCGTCTTAAGGGCACTATTCGACGTCGACGACCTGAGTCTTCTAGCGCGACGAGTGGAATTAATTGTTGCCCCATGTCGCCCGCGCCACGGGCAGCCTTACCGCACACCTGGCATAGGCAATGTGTGCCCTCTCCACCGCACTACCCTAACCTGGCACGTTCAGACATTCATCTGTTTGGCAAGACGAAGAAACGTCTACCGTGTATACGATTCTCCAGTAACGACAAAGTTAAAAATGAAGTTGTGGAATGGCTTAATGAGCAGGACGTCACTTCCTATTTCCAGGGAATGGAAAATTCTCATCGAGGCTCTGTTAAATACTTCTGGTTTTTATGTAGAAAGATCAAGGAATAGTGCTGAAATAAAAAAAAAGGGAGTTTTGTACCTTGGCCTATCTTTACCCGTTCACCAAACAAAAATAGGCAAACTTGCATTCCGGCTTAACACTCGTTCATCAATAATGGACCGTTAGTAGATACACACGGGAGTTTTCGCGTTGCTTTAAATTATTACTAAATTCAAATAGTTATCCACGAAACTGTTACGATTATACACTGTGTCAAAATAAAAGACAATATATTACATAGCGGCTTAATATTACCACATTTAAAAACAAGCAATTTGTCAGCAATTTAGTTATTTAAAATAATATAATGAGAACGGTTGTATGTAGGAACGTTAAGTGTATTCGAAAATACGATTTGAAAATCGGAATTAATTTGAAATTAGCCCAGTCAGACCCAGTGTGCACAATTGTGTACATTAAGAACGTGTAAGTAATTTTTGGTTTGTACTGCATACTGTGAAGCTCAGTGATGAATGAGCTTACCTGTTCGTAAATTATACGTTAACCGTCTTATTGGTTCAGGTGGTAATTGGTTTGTATAACTATTGGCGAACATACAGCCTACAACCCATTAACTGTGACAACGAAACAAGTGTTGTGGTGAGCGCTGAACGAATTCGTGCACAGAAGAAGTCTACTACTGTCACAACAAATCAAATGAATGTTGAGTTATTTATTGGAATTTTTATGTTGTAGAAAATTTATTATGCTGTGACGAAGTTAAAAATGTTAACCATTTTCAAAGACTCATGTTACTATAATGCAAATATAATGTTGAAATGTTAACATAAATGAAGCGCCTAGGTAAAATTGCCGCAACAAAATATTTTAATACGCAAAAAATAGCAGATGAAACATAATATTTGTGTTAACTTACTGCGATATTAAAGTAATGTCGAGCCAATAACAGTTTCAGATTGCACTGAATTGACATTGTAAAACGGCGGATAGTAGCGAACAGCGACATCCTCGTAAAATGAAACTGATAGGCTTAAATTATAAAGCATAGAAGGGGAACTTAAGTTAACGTAGTTCAACTTTAAAACCTTGCACAGCAGTTTACGTGTGGCAAATTTTGCAAATATTTCTAGACCATAAAGTATTTCAAGTATTGCAATTTGTTGTTGTATGTTGTAGAGCACCCACAATATGAAACACATGCGTATTCAAGTATAGAATTTAAGATCGTAGGTATGTAAGGCAAGAGTTCGATTCTTCGCGCTGCCTTGGTTTTTATTCTTAGGTAAATTATATTTTGTGACAAAATATTTGTAAGTAATTAATTTTAAATTGCAATGTTGTTTTAAAGCAGAGGAAAAATATAAATAAAAAATGGTACATTTTTAAACATATATTCTACACAAAATTTTTTTTTACCAACAACATAAATACCTCCTTAATGTTGGCAGTATAGCAAGTAGGTAACATTGTTACAAAAGTACTTAATATAAAATTGACATTAATAATTTCATTGAAGTATGTTAAAATAACAGTAACATTAACTACTTACAGCTCATAGATAAAAGAAATTTCTGCACTTGTTCCATTAATACTGTAGGAATAATATTACACTTTTATCTATATGAAAGCTGCATTTGTACTCTCTTTCTAACACTTAAAAAACCACGTTTTTCCTTCCGTTTATACGTGGTACTTAATTTTCAGTGAAAGGACTGAGAAGTCCTTCATAACACAAGTTAACTCGTAAATGTATATTTTGTTTAGAGCTGAGTTTTGAAACTTTACTTCGAAACTTATCACATAAATTAGTGCCATTTCTTGAAAACAAAGTACTAAAATTCACAGAATTTTTCCACAAGATTGTAACTGGCCAAGATACTAATAAGCTGTTAGTCCCATGGAGTTTCTGGTTTTTTTTTTTTTTTGCGTTGATGTGCGAAAGTGGATATCACTACCATAAGAGTAAAATGAAAGGTGAAAGGCGCCTTCTGAAGTAAAAATATTTACAAAATTGTCTAGTTCAGCCAAGATTTCAGGCGACTTAAATGAGAATGTGAGCTCGATGTTCATCACAGCGCCACGTATTAAGATTTTTACGTCAACGTTCACTCTTTTATTTGATGCGTATACAGAAGATTCTCGTTGCGTGTTTTATAGATCTGATAAAGGGTGTACACAATAAAGTGAGCACTTTTAAAATCAACATTAAAAAAAGCACTGAGTGACATGCGTCCAGTAAAGTTGGTATCGATGGATGGAAAGTAGTCCCATGGCTTAGTGTTGAATAAAAAGTGTTAAGTAACCATTTACGATAACTTGAATTATTTATTTCGCTTTCTGTTTTTATATATTGCATGGAACTGTTAAAGTAAACAGATATGTAAAACATTTACTGTACTAATAATTTCACAGTTTCAATTTACCGACGCATGAATAAAATTATGAGGCCCATCGTAATGTTAATTTTATATAAGGCGGAGTAATACACAAAGGGCTTTTAGAAGTGCTCATTTTACCGTAAATAGCCTATAGTGCGTTAGAAGAGAGCTTTGTTTTGAAAACTTTTGTAGTTCAAAATATATACTTTTTTCTTTACAAATAAGGTGATAAAATAGAAATGCACAAATTACGGGCGTTTCGAAAACGAACATCCTGAACGGGTTTATGCATCACATATTAACTGCATGATTCGAAACTTAAAATTCGCTTTAAAATGTAGGGACTTGTGGAGCCTATAATGCACAAGACTAAAGGATGTCTATGTATCCGTCGGGCGCATTTCCGTAAAGTAATGTATCCATCTCATAGGAAACTTCCGTAACTAGTTTCGCACAAGTTTTGTGCACACGAGCAGCAAAAGTACAGAGGAAATGAAAAATGACGTAACCTAATTAGAAAGCTACTCTGCGGGAATAATACAGGCTCAAGTTGATGAAAGAAAAGTAGGAAACGGGACACGGCAAGCGAGCGAATAAGAGAAGTTAAATGTAAAAGGAGAAAGTGGAAAGGAAGCCTTAAAATCGAAGAGATGTGCGGGGCGAGGGCGAGACAAAGAAACGTGTGACGGAGAAAGAAAATTAAATTTTATTAAAATGTTCCAGGATTGGTTAGCCCGCGAAGAAAGCAAAATAACTCTCGCTATAGAGCGCCAGCTCTCCTCTTTCTTCGCGCTGTCTCTCTCCGCCCCCGTTTCACTCCCTCTTTTTCCGAAAACTTTCCATTTTCTTTTCCACTGCTCATTGATTGAACAGCTCTCTGCAAGCGTGGAGTATGTACGCGGCGCTGGCTGCGTCACAGTCGAGCCCTCTCTTAAGATGGGTTTGCAATAAAAAAAATATATCCTTTGGGATTTCATATACAATAGTAAACATGTACACACACACACACACACACACACCATTTTAATATTTATATATTTACACTTCTTTAAATAACATTTCCCCGCCAACAACACCGACTGCTCTGTTCTGATTCGTCATCGCCTCATAAGTTTCACTTAATATGCAAAATATAACTGCATCTTTTAACGCTTAAGTAAATCCCATCCGCACACGACCTGCTAAATTCAATTGGAAACCAACAAATACGATAACACACTTAGTTTCATCTGCACACGTCTTAATGCATAATTTAACGCTTAAATTTTCTATTTTTAACTCAGCTTTAGTCTCAGCGAAGACGACTTCTTCCACGCTCGAAAACCTTAACTATTTGACGTGAACAAAAAGGCATTTAACCTAAAAAAAAATTATACATCATAATAGCTACCTAAGATTCAGATTTTGTAATATCCATAGCAAGAGAGGTGATGTATGGAAAATACAATATAAAAATTTTGACTTCTAATTTAGAGTATTTTTGAGTTCAATATCAATTTAAATATCTGGCTTGCATTGTAATAATTTTCGTGCAGGTCAATTCGTCGGCCTAGACTGTTAAATGTGAACACACTTAAAATGTTGCACGCTTATTAACATCAAACTTAGCCTCATTGTTTGTACATGAAAGCAATAAATACTGAGGCATGATACAGAGACATTTATTTCCCGATTAGTATGTTTGACGACATCAATAATGTTGCATTATTGTATGAAATTTACGTTGGACAGCTTTTGCTGTAAAACTTTAAAGAGATCAATTAAACTGTCGAAGGAATAATGTGACAACAGTTGCGCATGAAATTTTTTCAGCTGCAGCTATGTGTAAATTTCAATAACTCCAATACAGTTATACAACAAAATAATCTCACGCGTGTGTTTGTTCATATCAGAGAACAATACATAATTATCAATGAAGTGTGTAAACTCGAGCAGGTCAAATAAAGTGTATCTGAGTACTGAGTTACCACAAAACACAATTAGTCTGCAGACGCGAAGCAAATTGGAGTTGTGAAGTTTTTGCAACAAGACAAGTATTTTCTCATACAATATGCAGCGTTATAAGAAGGGCGCGGGGTGGTTTGGGTGGTGGGGGGGTGGGGGCTGGTGCAGTACTTTAATATCCTTCCCATACCCTTCAGACGGGTCTTTTAAAATTCCTCTCCCCTCGCCCCTGCTTGAATTCTAGACGGCCATTTTGAAAGTTCTTAATATTTTGCACCGAACATTGAGTTGAAGGTGGAAGAGGAAAGGCAGGCGAGCAGAAGTAGGGTGGTTTGGTGTGAGAAGCGGGGGGGAGGGGGGAGCAAAGAATGGCGGGGAGTGAAAGACTTGAAGAAGCGAAAAATGCAAAAGAGCGCTCCCGGGCAAGGAGTAAAATGGAGAAGAAGAAGAAGAAGTACAGCAGAAGAAGGCTAGAAAAGGGAGGGGCGGCCGGGTCTCGGAGGAAAGAGAGGAGTTTCGCTGGTGATGGCGGGTGGGGGTTGCAGGAGACGACCGGCGAAGTGGGAGTCGCGAAAGTGAGCTCCAGCGGCCGAGCGCTCGCGACACACAAAATTCGCATAAAATTTTACGTGCCAAGGTGGCGCGGGAGAAATAAAGCTGGGCGCGGCGAGTGTAAAATGAAGCGGGAGGAGGTGCGGAATTGTTGCCCGCGCGCCGCGAAGACGTTCCCTTGTCCGCGGCGAAGCTACTCAGGGAAGGTCGACCCTACCGGAGCAGGGCGCCGCCATTAGGGCGATTGGGCGGACTCGACGAGTGCAAGTGTTCTGACCTCCTTGCAAACACACTTACTTCCTCCCCTAAGTATTTCTCGATCCAGTTCGCCTCGCCGACCGTGCCCTTTCTTCAAGTATCGCGCCCCTTACGATGTTTCTCCTCCAGGGCCCTGGGATAAGTGTACACTGTTTGAAATTCCTCTAGAGTTACGGCAACTTTTACGGAGATGCAGAGTTCAATTACGGAATGGCACTCCGTAATGACGGATAACGGAAACGAGCTCCGTAAATATGAAACAGGGAAGCTCTCCGTTTCCTTATGGCCTCGACTTTGAGGCACGTACAACGCTGATGTTACCTGAGGCGTATAGAAACCCATCGTGTAAAACAGTAGTAGGTGAGCGCCGGACCAATCATGAAGTGCCAATTCGTTGATTTTTCTTTCAATTCTGCTGCAGGATAAAACCTTCTGTATACGCAATGAAACACGCAGGCAAGGAAAATTAAAACTCTATTTTCGTAACATCGTTTTAAAAACCACAAATAAAACAAAATAGCAATCACTCTAACACGACATGAAAATTAGAGAGGCGCAGTCTTTACGTTCTGTGTAAAATCCATATTTACGAGATACTTCGTGTAAAGGTGGGTTAGGTAACACTCATGACTAGAAACGAAAAGCGGTACCCGCATAATTATATGGATCCCGTATTTACAACACTTCTTCTCGTAAAAGCGCGGTAGGCGATGGATAATATGTTGGATTGTGAAAAATTTTTTCTGAGTTCAAATTCCGCTACTGGACAAATTATTATTTTTTAACTGTTTTATAGTCATTTTTATACATAGTGCAACCACCACATAACAAAAGAGAAAAATTTTTTTGGTTACCAACTTTTAAAAAGATCAGCATTTTATAAACAAACTTGCAAAGTTTATGGACACGTTCCGTGAATTCACGGGAAGTTATGTGAAATTTACGGAGAGAAAGTTACGGAAAAAAAAAACTAAGAGAGTATTTCGCGCAGATCTCTGGATAGTTTGTAACCGATACTTTCCGCAATTTTACGGACATTTTGTTAAATTTCATACAAATCACATCTCTGCCATTAATATGTTGGGCGCCGTTTATAACATTTCATTAGAACCAGTAGTTCAAATTCTGAACTTCTTAATTTTATATTTACCTCGTACGTCTTCTTCAATACATTACATAAATGATAGAATTATCCCTCGATTCTTGTTATCGGGGTGAAAATTAAAACATCTTATTTAAAAAATCCCCAATTATCTTACATCATCTTCTCAAACACAATAACTTAGTATTATTATTATCATTCAGATAATAATTATTCATATTTACAAACATATTGCAGTAATTCCATCCTCGGAGGTCGTGGGAATTGTTCTAAAGAAAACATTTGTTCTATTTTATATTTGCCTTACTTATGTTGTCTCCTGTCCTTCTATTTGGCTGTCGTCTGACCACATAACACATCTCTCCGCCAATCAGCAATGGCGAGACGCGAGACAACCAGGATGATTGTATTAAGAACTTTTGTTTAGTAAACATTTAATGCCGATTGCCCTCTAGAAGAAATGAAATATAACAAACAATATATTAATACTGAATACTGTCTAGAAAGAAATGATAATTACTTACACATGATCTCTATATCTATAAACTATGAAAATAACCAAAGGTGATACTGTTAACTCATATAATAAAACGTAATTTGTAAATTATATTAAATGAATTGACAATAAAAGCCGGTAATCTGTAATCATATATTAAAATGTCTATGAGTAACGGTAAATATAACCCCGAAAATATGCAATGTTACATAATCCCCTCTCGGTTTGTATCAAATTTTACAAATAAATATATCTAAATGTTAATTTCTCATAATTTCTGCATTATGCTTTTCACATTTAAATCCACAATACACAATTATTATGTATTTATGTTACAATCTTCCATCATCTCAAAGAAATTAAAACATTCCCTTAAATTTTTTCCATTCTATTTATCCAGTTGAAATAAATATTTGTATTTTGGGTCTCCATAAATTCTTTTGTTCTTACCAATATAATCCATTTAGTTTTTATTTATTTTACCATTTTGTTCCCTGGTGATATAATGAACACTCTCAATACTTATTTATTTTCATTTGGTCATATAAGTCATAACATTTTTTCAGTAATAATACCAGCTATAGGTACATATCACTCTACTCACAGTTTACATATTATTGTTGAATAATGGTTTTTACTTTTGTTATATTTATTATGAACTCTATGGATTGGTTTCATTAATTAATAAAAAAAATTTAAAATCTTTTATTCATTCTACAATACGTGTCCCAATTGTCACTTCTCCATGGGTACATTTAACTACATTTTGTAACATATTAGCTTTTTCTCTGAAAATGTTGCACCTTATTTTCTTTTGTATTACAAATAATTATAATATAGATTAATTTAACTTAAAATTGCATTTATTACCTTATTACTTTATAAACCCCTTCCTTTAAATAAACTTATCATCTATGACATTTTTACTTTACTAATTTTTCTGAGTGAAAACATAACTTTTCTTACAACAAACATTATATACAATGATTTTCTTATTCTAATTTGCCTGGTTTGTCTTTATCAATTACTTTTCTTTCTGTTTCTTTTACTTCCAAACCATTCTCATTTTTTTTCCTGTTTCCGTTCTTTCTTCCTCACTATTCTCATATAGCATTTTTCTTTTTGCTTTTTCCCACAGCCTGAAATTTACCTCCTTTTTTTCCTTTTTCTTTCCGCAATTTTTCTTTGTTTTTTTGTTTCCAAGTATCCTTTCGAAATGTTTAGATATGCTATGTATTTAACCTCCCCTCCCCCCCCCCCCCCGGCACCCTGACAATAACCTTTTTTTCGTTTCTTTTTCCCTTGTCCCTTCTTATTTCGTGTGTGCCTGTCACAATTGTCACTGCTATTTTATCTTACCCAATTTTTGAAAGTTTTTCCCTGTGTTTCACCTGAACCCCAAATGATTTTCTCTTTTATTCCCTTTCAATGATCATTTTGTAAATACATTCAAATTTTACCAAATCCCGTTTCTTACATGTTGCACTAGCTTGCATTGTCTGTTCCTGTTGTTTATCTGAAATTCCAATGAATTTACCATTACTTTCCCTTCGCTCAGGTTTTGTCTGATCTCCCCACGGTTTACAAAATTTTTCTCACTACCCTTTGAAAATTAATATTCTCATTTGTATCCAAAATCACTTGATCCTTTCGTGTAACACACCTTTGTTTGCACATTACCTCATTAAATGATATAAAATATGTGTTATACATTTCACCACCTTAAAAATTCTCTTCCCCATCTCGTTCATTTATTTGGCCTCATTCTATCCAGTTTCTATGTAATTAAAATTTTATTTTGTTTCCATGTGGTTTTGTTCACTACCTTCAAAAAACCCCCTTTTTTTCCTTCAAATTATTAAATCTTTCATTTGGTTGTACTCTAACAGTTCGTATTTCTTCCTGCATAACCACACTATTTGCTCTAACTGTTTGCATTTATTTTTTAATTACGTCACTACCCTTCTGTATAGCCTCAAATTTTGATATTTCTTTTTGCATAACCTCACTACCTGCTCTAATGTTTGTATTTCAATTGGAATTATCTCACTACCCTTCTGCATTGCCTCAATTTTTTCTAATAATATACATAACTTTTTTTCCATACTAAATGTTTCACTCTCTATAAAGTAGAGAGTCTGGATTTCAGTGTCTTCAAATCTCAAAATTTTATTTTTGTTTGTCATCACTCAACTTTCACCAGAAATTCAAAGAATTTTTTTTTTACAATATATACTTACACAAGTTTTCCTCCAAACCTGCAAAACACACAAAAAATCTTGCTTTATCTTTTGCGTTCTCGGAATCCCACGATGTCCCGCGTTGAGAAAAATGTGTACAGCTTCTGTCACCACCTTTTCGAAGCTCTCAGCATACCTTGGAGTACTGCATTTCTTCTCTATCCTGACGTCTCGACATGTATAGGTTGTTCACGTTAAAGTGAGCACGTTTTAAGGCCCTTCCAATAGGCATTAACTACCAATTAAAATATTTTATGCCAATTTAAGACGTTAACTTTTGGGAGTGGTGGAATGAATATACTATGTTTATTGGTCACAAGGCAATGTTTATATTAAAAAGTGGCGGAAAGATAGAAAGTGGCTGAAAGGAAAAATGTTGCAGGGTCTTAAAAAGTGCTCACTTTACCGTGGATAGACTATAGGAAAAATTCTTCCTCTGGCGTGGTCCTTCCCTTTGCCGAAATTCGTAACTTTAGACGTTCTAGAAGTTTTTGGAGTTCTTTCTTCGGCTTCCGAAGTTCTAGATGGTAACGAAGTTCTTCAGCCACACACTGGGTCGTCAGTTGTTACCTTCAAATAGAAATCCAAATATTACCTTTAAATTCTTTTCAAAATTTGATTTTAATTTTTTTTATTCTTCTTCAACAAAACTACACATTTATCATTTTTTATCTATTCAAACAAAAAAAAATTAATATGCTTTCTTCTTCAATTAATAATCATTCATATTTATAAAACATCTTGCAGTAACATTATTCTGTTTTAAATCAACACAATATTCATACCTTAGACACACGCCCATCCTTGGATGTGGTGAGAATTGTTCTAAAGAAAAAATTGGTCCTATTTTATATTTGTCTTACTTATAATGTCTCTTGTCCTCCGACTGGCTGTCATCTGACCATGACACATCTCTCCGCCAATCAGCAATGGCGAGACGAGAGACAACAAGGATAATTTTATTTATTACTTTTGTTTAGTAAACATTTCATTCCGACTACCCTCTAGGAAAATATGAGAAATAACAGACAATATATAGATACTGAACACTGCCCAGAAACAAAATAATATTACTTACACATAATCTGCATATCAATAAACTATTAAAATAACCAAAGATTACTCTGTTAACTCATATAATAAAGCGTAGTCTGTAAATGATATTAAATCAAGTGACAATATAAGCAATTACTCAGTAATGATGTATAATTTAAATGTCCACGAGTAACACTAAATATAACCCCGTAAAAATGCAATGTTACAATTTTTTTAACAGTGTAGACAACTACGAAATTAAAATGACCATTACATATTTAATTGTTGAGTTAATTTCAGCAGCCTGGAGAAACGTTGCCAGTTACATTTCCACTCTTTGACCATTATGTACAAAATAAAAAGGAAAAATGGATTAACTTTACACTTTTCGAATCGAACCGTTAAAAAATCATCCTATGTATGACGTGTTTGGTTGTGTCTTAAATACTGCATGTGAGTATCACAAGTGTTGAATGCTTCTGTAACACAGAAAAGTGTCTTATTTCAAGTCAAATTGCACTTTGCTTACATTTTATCTACAAATTATAATATTTCGATTATGATTAATACGAATTAAAAAGTGAGAAAATAGGCGTGTTTTGGTAGTTTCTAGCAAGAAGTAGTTCTCATGCAAAATATTATCTAACTGAGTGCGCACAAAAGCAGTGCGTTATTTTTTTTTTGTGAACTTCGTAGACTTAGTTAAGCTTTGTTGGTGTGAGGTGGAGGAATAGCCTGGAAGTTAAACTTCAGCAGGGCTTCAGAAAAGTTGAGGACGAATGGACTATACATTGAAATTTACCATAGCCACGAATCTACAACTTTGACATAAACTTCAAAATGATAGTCATGATAACGGTAGCGATGAATCAAACCTCAAGCAGCATACATCGACCAATGTCTGCTGTTGATATACATATATCATACATGAAATTAAGCTGATTTCGTTTAAACTTTAATCCTGAAGTTCGTAGCAAAGGATCTGATCACGCAAAAAATTAGATTTCACAAAAAATATTAATTTTTAACAAGATGATTTATTTCATTAAGCGTATTTACGTTTCTGTGAATCGCTGCATCAATGTGAATTAATTTTTTCCTACATACATACATAGAGTATAACGATTCCATGATTATTTAGCCGAGCATTCGAATTCGTAAACCGCGACGCCGTTCAGCTGGTAGCATACCATGTTAGTTTGGCGAATTTGGCGACATACAGATTTGGTTATTCGGAGTCATTAACTGAACTAACAGTGTACAAGTGTTGTACACAACTAAAAAGAGATTTCAGTGTCCAATATCTTTCTGTTTGACATTTTCTTTATACCAGCGTGGAACCATACAGCTCTGCGCATTGGTAACCAATAATTACACACTCTATAGTCATGTTACTCAAAAATGCTGCCCAACTGCTACGAAATTTTACCATCACTAGAGATGCAACATTGTATTTAACATGATTTGCAACAAATATGTGCATCATGCAGTAAGATTAAGATAGATTGTCATTTACAATTATACCACACCTGATAAACATAACGCAATGTTGTGAATGATACTCGTGGTGTCTCTCAGTATACTAGTCCACCAAACAGAAAACCCATAACGTAAATTCCATTCATCCACAATGATAAGGGATTTGATTACCATAGGTGAAAAATCTGTCAATGCACACCAAAACCAAATATCATAGTCAAAGACACTAAAATATTTATTAAGGAAGTAATTATATGTGTTAGCCAATTAATATAATAAGGTACGCAAAATATCTGTTGCCTAATGTCACCAGGAACTATTATTAGAATTATTAAAATAACACACACATTAATTTTACACAGCTTAAGCGACCTCACAGTAATACACTCAGACTGTTATAAAAGAAAATGCTTCTGCCAATTAAGGATCACCAGGGGACAGGCCCGCGGAATCTGCGGGCTAAGCCACAGTTGGTGAAGCAGGTAATCGTACGAAATGTTATTAATGGTACAGTATTGTCTGGGAAGTCCGGCATGGGCAGTAGGGAAAATGGTAAAATTATGGTATAATTACGGCATATTTAATAATTGTGGGCATTCTATTGATCCGACGAGAACTCACGATAGCTTATTGGAAAGCTGGGCAGGTGCAGATACAGTTATGGTACGAATTTCGAAATTGTGGTTCAAAATACCGAAATTATGGAACACTGTACCATAATTATGGTATGCAAAAAAAGGGTCGAGATAACTTTGTACCATGATTATGGTACAATAATGATATGCATTTATGGTAGGGGAAGGTACCCAAAGGGCCTAGCCTGGTTTAGGGGGGGGGTTATAGGGCTTAAAAATAAAGGAAAGTAGCAAATTCGAACAAAGTACGATAAAAAATTAGCCATACAGCACTTTCTCAAGGCGAAAAGGGCGAAGAGGGAAGGGGTGGGGGTATTTTGAAGAGGGGGTATAGGTTCGAAGGGTCTAACCTGCTGTGAAGGGCCTAACCGGTTTTAGGGGGGATAGAGGGCTTAAAAAGAAAGGAAAATCGCCAATTACAATTGAATACGATAAATAATTAGCCATATGGCACCTTGCAAAGGCGAAAAAGGGAGGAGAAGGGGGAAATTTTTGAGAAAGGGGGGGGGGTATATTCGAAGGGCCTAACCTTCAATGGTGTGATGGTGGGGTAAACAAAAACAAAAACAGCTACCCGTGGAACAGCGAGTAAAATATATCAAAGTGGGGCCATACAGAAATTTGGGAAAATGCAAACTCCCTTGTCTGGCTATCTCCTCCCAGAGAGGAGACGGGATTTCTTTTGGTGGAGGATGGGAGGGGGGAATCGCAAAAAGAAAGGATGGAAGACGTGTAGGGGGATCGTCTTACCCCCTCCTTTTGGTTTGGCCACAGCAGCTACCCAAGAACAGCATTTTTGGTAAACACGAGCCATAATTGTGTGGCAAAAAACTGGATTGGGGAGAGGGGGGTTTGGCAACTATAACTTACCACTTTCCCAATGGGGCACTATTAATCCCCCTAAGCCCATTACTCCCTCCTCTCCGTTTTCGCAAAAAGCTTCTAACAGAGCAAACTTTTGTTCTTCTTAATTTTGGGGCACAAAATCCTCCCCCCCCCCCCGGAATTGAGGCAGAAGAGGGCGGCAACCATAACTTGCACATCCCCTCCCGGGGATTGCATTAATTTAATGACCCGAGGTCAGAGACTTAATAACGATCAGGCAACCAAGAGCTGATACCAGAAATAGAGTAATTAACTATCTCCCGGAAAGCAGTTAAGCCTTACTTTGCCTTCGCCTCACGGTGCGTTAGACTCCCTAATGGAAGTGATATTTACCCACTTCCACGAAGACGACTACGCTGAGGCTCCTTTCGACAGCAGCTCTTCCTCGATGACGAACACCGAACTGCTAGACTGGCGGTCCTCATGGTGATAAGGTCTCGGGCGGATCTCTGGCGTCGGCTGGATCAAATATGGCCGCGAGCCTCGAGCACTCGCACCATTTATACCTTGTTGCCCGACCTTGTTGAGGTTACCATTCCCCCGCCTGTTTCCACAATTCCTGTTGCCATGGCCGACTTCCTTCTAGCCTCGAGCTCGTCCTGGCAACCCTTGCCTGTGATGCTCACAGCATGGCCCTCTCTCTTCGATACTCGTGCGTCCCGCATGAGCTGTACTGGAACAGAAGAATGGGGGAAGGTACCTAGTGAAGCCAGGTGTGGATGCCGCCGCTTTCCGCACCATGGGAGCTGCCGGAGACAGCCTTTCTTCTACATGGAAGTCGAGTAGGTAACAAGTGAAAAGTTTCCTTACGCACTGTGTATATGGTTTCCCTTGGGCGTTGAAGGTACTGTTAGGCTTAGGGTCGTGTTACATGTATTGGCTTGGAAATAATACTGTATGTATACCTAAATCTTTACACGTATTACTTAGAACTTAACATAATATAAAGAAATCAAATCGTGTAGACACCTAGCATCTTTGCTGTGAGTAATATTACCAATGCTAAAATAATGATGCATAGCATATTGTACAAGATATTTGACAAATTATATTTACAGTCTAGTTCATGATGTTGAGTTACACTACTGTACAGGCTTACTGGGCTTTGTACATTTACTGACAATATTGCATTTTATGTTACTCTTTGCTCGTAATTGTTTGTAACCTAGATAATTATAATTGGTTTTACATATTATTATGTTTTATCTTAACCTAGTGCATGGTACCACCACTGTGATATTACTACTGAAAGTATTTTCTGCCTCAGTTTGCAGCAGGTTAACACTATGAAAATCGTACTTTTCTTTGTTCAAAACAACGTTTTACAGTAAAAATTTTTTTGAATCTACTGGTTTGTACATTAGTGTTGCCGATGTATAGCATAGCTACTGTATTGTTATACTAATTTACTTTTATTTTTGTAACAACTGCAATTTTATGCAACATAAGGTGCAGAAGGCAGTTGTGATTAGTATCTGGGTTTCAATATCTTGCCGGCAAAAGATTTACTCCTGTACTATTAGTATATTGCTTCATGTTGGCCTTGGATGGGGAAGATGTGCTCGGCACCTTATGTTAACCCCTGAAAAATTTGGTTTGACCTGGCGCCGACCAAAGGGATAGAGGATTTTAAGGAAGGACGGTGCACCGATTTCGGCCAACAGACCACAATAGCCCTATAGGGATGTGCTGATTACTGCACTTTGAAGATTCTCCTTAGTTAAGGTGATTACATAAGTGGAATAATTATGTCGCATCGCGACTGTACTTGATGTTTACGCTATTACAATTCTAAGTGTGTGATACTACTTGTATAATAATTTGAACACCTTGATACATATGTGTTTACATTAACACTCAATATCTATAATGCAGTCTTTGTTCTCTTTATATACAATTGAATTTCTGCAGTGGATTATAACAATTTAGTGGCCATGTAATTGACTATGTACAAATAGCTGTGTTTGTTGAATTTGGCCAGTATAGGTAAGTTTCGTATCGCGGAATTGAGATCGTCAAACACTACATGTTCTTTGTTGCTCCATTTGAACAGAATATTATTATCTTTGATGAGTTCGATGAGGGGTTCCGCTTTGCGGGCATAGTTATGTTTATGTCTAAGTAGGTATGCTGTGAGCCCGAGGAATGTCGGTAGTTGGTTAACGTTTTTGGGAGGGACCATGTTCTCAGTGATTTCTATTTTCTCTGGGTCGGTGTGAATGCCTGTTGGTGTGATGTAATGCCCATGAATTTTTATCTCCTCTAGAGGGAAGGAGCATTTTTTGTATTGATTTTTATGTTAAATTTTTGCAATCTGTCCATTTCTTTCTGTATATTTTGTAAATGTTCTTTGAAGGAATTGCCAATAGTAAAAATGTCGTCGATATACACTATGGCAGTGTTCCACCTCAACAGCCCGAGCATGAGATCTACAAAATTTAGAAAATAGTTGGGCTGGTTGAGAGCCCCATTTGCATGCGGGCGTACTGGAATAGATCGCCCCCATCGACTGAAAATGCAAGTTTCTCGCGATCCTCCTTTCTGACTGGGATGGTATAGAATCCGCTGAACATATAAATGGAGATGATGTATTTTGAGTTTTGTAATGTGTTGATTATATCTTCGGTGCACGGTATCGGATGCTGGATTTTTTTGAGATATTAGTTTAGCAATGCAAAGATAATGACAAATTTGATTCCGCCTTGACGTTTCTTTATCACAAGACTGGGCGCAGCGTAAGGGGATTCGGACGGCGTGACTATTCCTGCGTTCACCATCTGTTGTATTTGTAGTAACACTTCTTCCCTTAGCTAAGGGTTAATTCTGTGTTGTCTGGTATGTATTGGTTTATATATCGTAAGTTCTAATTTAATTTCATAATTTTTCGTTCTGTTAGTTCTGTAATAGAGCTCGCGAACCTATCCTGATATGAGAGTTGTAATTCTTGTAAGGCTTGCTTTTCATGGTGGGCTAGTTTGGTGTTAATAGTTCCTAGTTTGATGTTAGGCATTCCCATTTCAATGTTTTCAATTTTGTGTAAGTAATTTTCCTCTTTAAGGCTTGTGGGTTGTTCTATACTGGTAGTGGTTAAAGGAACTTCTAGCAATTTATCACTGTCCAATGTGTGTATGAACATGATGTTTTTGTTGAGTATTGGCACGACGTCATGTTTCTTTATGAAGTCAACTCCGAATATGATATCTAGTTTGAGATTGTCAATGAAAATAAAGTCTTTTTTAAATGTGTGCCCTAGCATACTGATGTCTAAAGTAGTTTTTAATTGAGGAGGTTCAATTTCGTGGGTGGCTCCAAATAACGAGAATATTTCAGTAACTGGCACACATTGTTGATTGGTAACAAGCGTTGTCACTATAAAATACCTGGAACATCCTGTGTCTATAAATGTATTGTATTGTCTCCTGCGGATGCGAACAAGGACGTGCTGTGTTGATGTTTGTGTATACTGTTGGCAACACTCGTCCTTGTGCGCTAAGGTTCCGTGTTTGCATCCCATTTGTTTGCTGAAGTCATCGTAGCTCAGGTTGCGTGCCCACTTGACATAATCACCTCATGGTTACGTGTTGATGTTTACAATTCTAGCTGTTAGATTACTGGTATTGTTTCCCACGTGCTGTAACATGATTATGATTTGGCCAATCGCAAACCTGTGTTTATACTTTCAGAACCGCTTGCCAATGCCCATGTGGAATTCTTTTGTCTGGTTAGGAAAAAAGGGAACTCAACCTCAGTATCAATAAGGAAAATACAACATGCTGAGCTACTAACTTTGAAATATAGTTAAATCGGTTATGCTCCAATAAAATTACAGCCACGCATATTTTCTGTGTTGCCTCAGGAGCACTTCAGTTATATCAGCACTGCAACTATATTATTTATCACTTTCGCACTCGCGGTACTGTATTACAAATTAGTGAAAATCGCCACACTACTAAACCAATTAGTTCAAATGCCTTAGGGTGATACAGAATGTATGCTGTCAGATTCCCGTTGCCTCTGCCATTTGCTGTGACCCTGCTTCAGCTAATAGGTCACACATTCATTTACAAGGGGAAGGCGTAGTCCAATGAGCAAAAACATTTATGTCAAAACAATACAATTTTTTGAGAGCTTAAATAGTACAACAAATGCAATAGGAAATGGCGTTGCATTAATTTAATGACCCGAGGTCAGAGACTTAATAACGATCAGGCAAACAAGCGCTGATACCAGCAATAGAGTAATTAACTATCTCTTGGAAAGCAGTTAAGTTAAGCCTAACTCGCCTTCGCCTCACGGGGTACATTAGACGCCCTAACGGGAGTGATATTTACCCACTATCGTGAAGGCGACAACACTGAGGCTTGTCTCGACGGCAGCTGTTCTTCAACTGCGAACTCAGGTTCAATAGGCTGGCAGACCTCACAGTGATGACGTCTCGGAAGGGCCTCTGGCATCGGCGGGATCAAATATGGCCGCAAGCCTCCAGCACTTGCGCCATTTATACCTTGTTGCCCGGCCTTGTTTAGGTTACCATTCCCCTGGCTGTTTCCCCTACTCCTGTTGCCATGGTCGAATTCCTTCTAGCCTCGAGCTCGGCCTGCCAACCCTTGCCTGTGATGCTCACAACAATGTGCAAACGACGGTCCCAGAGCATGTTATTTGGTGTTGCACACCTGTCCCATACACGCCTATGTACATAAAAAAATATTTATGTGAAAATATATTGAAATAGTGGAAATGTGGGAGTTTGTAGTAAGTGCAGCATGTTTTTAGGTTAGTGTCAAAGAAAACAATATATATGTAATTGTTACAAATATATCTAACATTGGTAACCTGTTCTACAAAAGAAAGTACACATGGCATAAGTATTCCATTCACGACTGGAACAGACTTATGAAAATATACAATTGAAAAAAACACCCTATCCATTATCTGCATGGATGGCTAGGGTGTTTTTTCAAAGGTTGATTTTCATAAGTCTGTTCCAGTCGTAAATGGACTATACATATTTACAATGCAGGGTCATCACCAGTATCAACCTCTTCGTTTACATGGTCAAAAGCAATATTGTCCGCCTGATCCATTGTTTATCCATGATACCGAATTGGAAGATCTAACACAGAAGTAACTTCTGTAGGAAATTTCTTCTGTTGTCTGTGGCTTACTTTTCGTTTCCCCAACCCCACAGGATCTGAATACACTAGTATCCAATGTAGAATATCTCATTTGTGTTTATACGAGATGTTTTTCTACCATGAAATAAGCATACGTTTTTATATAACTTATGGCGTGCTTCCAAAGCATGCGCTGACAATTGCCCTGGAGGCAATGGTAGGGACTTGATTATTGTACTGCATGTATTAAAAGTTTGTGTACTGTGGCACTCATTTTGTACCAGCCATAAATGTGTACTTGTAGGTTTGCTGTATCCAAACAGTAATCTTGATACTGTTGTAGCTTCACATAGTGACCACTAGACAGCATGCACAGTATATGCAAAAATCTTTGTGTTATTCTACTGTACAATCAATTTATGTCAGCGACTTTATCCAGGTAGTCAAAGAATGTTCTTGAGGTATTTCCATCATTACTGTTACCTCTCCCTTGCTTGGGATGATCAACAAGACCCATCTCTTCCTATAATTTGTTTGTTGTAATATCTTTCCCTACTCTTGTAGAGGCTTTAGCATCTTTCCCCTTGCCTGCCACTGCTTTATACCTAACTTATATGAAATCTGCAAAAGGAACTCGAAATATGGCAGGAACGCATGAAAAACCGAAATCTCGTGTTGATAGGCATTGACAAGGTGTTTCAATGACTTTATCCAGGTTACAGATGTATTTTGGCATGACTTTGCAGATTTTATAAGGTTGCATTGATTTTGTTTACATCAAAGTGTTCAAGGTTTTGCTATCTAGCAGAGTACATAAAAGTACACATGTATAGCGCAGTTGCTTCGTATCTGATGTCCAAGAAATGTTGGTTGAGCGAAGTTCACATATCTGTGCCTCAACACTAGCAAATTGCTGCTTCATATTCTCTTCAGTGTCTTTTTTTCAGTCTGAAGCTTATGGGCCAACAATATTTCGTACTGGACGTACTGGAATTGTGCCATAAAATCATTTTCGCACCTCGTTCCATACATGACATTTCCAAAGGAACCACTGTACAGAGTATAATCTCTGAATCTCTGTATTTGTCGTTGTTGCAGAGATGTTGCTTGGATATACTATGCCCACCACTTCCATCCAAGCCCCATTTATAATGCATTTCGTTTGTGTCTATATTTTCTGGCGGGCGCAGCTCCATAATGTCGGACTGCACTTCATATAAACAGTTGATCTTGTGATCAAGCAATTCTTGTAATGGGCAATAGGATTTATTTTCATTGACAACTATACTTTCGGGATTGCAGTGGGTATTTGCCTGTAAAATAACATTTTATAGGGGTTATATGTTTGCACCTCTGATCTTGGCACCACTCTGAATATTTAAATAATCTTCCTTTCCATGATCTGAATCAACCATAAGGGCAAGGGCTTCTTCAAACTCTGTTGAGATGATCGTGTTGCAACACTGATGACATCAGCAACCATCTGTTCACCGCTCTTGATTAAGCTCTCCTGTGTAACAAAGGCCAATATGGCTGACATGGCGAGTCTTTGTTCGTTCACAAACTTCTGCAAACATTTTTTTTGGCCTGACTCGTTATTTGACGCATTTTCAGCTGAACATGGAGTACTCGGTATCAGAGATGGCAGTGACAATGTAGAGTCAAACCACTGAGTGTTATTTTTGACAAACTTCTTGAAAATTTTGTCGATAGTCTTCCCATTTCCTAATCACTTTTGACACAAAGCTTTTCAATGTCACTTTTAAGTTACGTATTTTGTTTTCAGTCAGCACTGGTATATTATATTCGTCCATGAGGTACTCACGAAGTCTTTCAATACACTTTTAATTACACATGCTGTAGAACTTACCATATTTTAACACTGCAAACAGTTCATTTTTCGATGTCACCGAAACACTGTCTGAATGGCTACCTGTGAACAATATAGTTTATTTCAGAAAGTGATTCTTGTGTATTTACAAGGAATGAGAGCAGTACTATATAATACTTTTATTGTGGACCTGTATGTAGTGTTACAAGAAGGACTACGCACAATTCTTACATAACCATGAGTAGTTTTAGTAGTGAGGTACTTACAACTGCCTTTAAATGCATGTATTTATATGTGGCTAGAAGCTCCATGTGCACAGGTTGCCGCTGATCAGGTTATCACACCACATTCACGTCAGAACTTGTTACCTACTTTCACATAACTGACACATTGAGCTTAGTTTTGGTTGCGTCGACCGACTTCGGTGAAATTCAGGTTCGTTTCGTTGTGTGCTTTTGATGCATGCATTATCAATGAACTTTTTCAGTGCCATTCCGGTTGACTGGCAACACTTCCGTTTTAGTTTTTTGTCCACCTAAGTGTGCGTTTTTTCCCTGCGTGCGCCGCACACACAGATAGATTCGCCCATAACGTATTTATGATCCCCAAAATCATGAGTCACTGGAGCATGGTCCCAAATTAATTCACCTGATATGAGCACTTTAGTAATGCCTATCAATTCTGAAAGATGTACCAACTGCATATTTAGTTTCACAAGATAGAGTTCACTGAATAACTTTTACAGTTCCGAGGATAACCAGCATGCTCATGAAACAACATTTCAACTTTAATTTATTGTGCAAGCAAATTCCAAGTATATAATTCCTGTTAGCTTCGCATTACTGCTCGTTGCGCATCACCCATCCGCCGAAAGAATATTCTTTCAACACAAGACAAAATAAATGCCGATCCATACTACGGGGCACACACACGACCATGCAACAGGTGCTTGAGCCCACCCAGCTCATGCAATTTGCGATCAATACTATGCCCGCGTCACTCGGCCGCCGCACAGCTGCTTCACCCCACATTGCGTGTCTACAACGTGATCAATACTGTCCACGACACTGAGCTCACGAGCAGCTGCTAGCTTTCGCCATGCAGGTCACATCGCGATCAATATCAGACACTGAATATCGCCTAACTCAGTGCTCGTCAACCACTCTAGCCCGTCACTAGACCGCATCACCGTGTGGCGTGCACAACACCCACAACCACGCGGTGCATACCTGAACTACCATCACACATAGATAGATAAGCCAGCCTAACAAACACACATTGTCTATCAGTGCAGCCACGTATTCCAATTACACTATACACTAGTTTTACACACAATTTGACGTAAAAGCATCACAATGTCTATTTATGATAATTTTACCTTTATTTTCGTAAGCAGTGAATCTAATTCAAATTGTTCGGGTAATTGTGATAACTTTGAGAGAGAATTTATTTAAGACTTTTGTACACTACTATATGGTGGAAAATTTAAAGCGTTGTATTAATTATTGTTGAAGTGTACAACGTATAGCCTATATACAGTTATATAGGTCTAATTCAGTGTAGTCCATATTATTTGAAAGCAGAAGCGTTTGGTATAATTTTGGCCATCGGCATATTGGCAGCAGCGCTCGGAACTGTTCATGCTCTATCATTCTGGTCCCCCGGCGGCCATCTTGTCCACCATGTTGGATTTCGGTGACCTGGACTTTGACGTTTGACCTTTACCCTGTGACCTTTGACTTTAAAAACAGAAAACAAAACCAAAAAATTATAAAAAATATTTTTAAAAATGTTTACAAAATTATTAAAAAGTTACTAACAATTTAGAAAGAATGATTAAACATTTAAAAATTATGGTTTTAAAATGCATAACACATTATTATTAAAAAATTATTTTAAACAACTTAATTTCCGGAGGTCTCCCCAGTACCACACCCAGCAGACGAATTACCCCTGCCACCTATCGTTATTGGATGTTAAAACGGCAGGTCTCCACCCCCACTACCACTCAACTATACTCATTCTATCATATACAGCCATCTTGGTGGTTTTTTCGTTTGTCATTTGTTTATACATTGCTGGAGAACGACATCTTGGCTTTCATATGATTTCATTTTCAACTCCTAGGGGGCAGGGCGTTAGTGTATTAATTCACCCACCAGGCGGTCTGTCGATTTAGCCACCAGGCGACAGCCATATTAGTTTATGTTTTTAAAGTATACGTTCTGCGGACGGCACCCTTCATGTTGGATTATATTTGTAACACATAAGTGGCATTAATTCCTCGATTATTCTGCCTGCAATCGGCCTGTACCGAGTGGCGACATTGGACATTCCTGCAATGTGCATAAATTTGCAATATTACATTTTTTTGTTATATTTTTTAATGTAAGCATTATTTAAACAGTTTATATATAAATCAGGGGAGGAGTTTTAAAATAAATAAAACAGAAAATAAAAATAATAAAACTAATTTTATTCAGTTAAGTTCTATATGAGAATAAACATAAACACATTGAAAATTTACCTTTTACACAATTTTTTTTGTCTATTGCAAGATACTGTTTATCAGTGAGTCCTGTTCCCCTTGGGTAGTCAGTATAATACTTAAAACACTGTTTGCAGACATGAACTGTGTTCCCATGCGACGTAATCTGCGATCGCACCAGTTTTTAAAAGTTTTTTATGTAAAAATAATGTGAAATATTCTTAGTTTTGTCTTCACCATCAGAAGGTCTATTTGTTCAAGTTTCTCGTTTTTAGTTGCATATATTTACACTACTTTTCCTTAGCATTCATGGAGTACCCATTTACAGACATATCAGGGTTGTTGTACTCAAAGACCCATATTTGCTGTAGAGGAGTCAGAAAATCCAGTCCGCTAAAATCAAACTTTTCTTCCACCTCAGCATACCTCTTGTTCACTCACTACGGAAGCGATGACAACAAATCCGGCCAACACTGACCACTTGAAACATTGATAGTCATAGTTGTGGTTACCGATTACAGCACATTTGTGTTTTATGAAGCCCAGGAGGTCAACATATGTCCCTTGCACATATTCATATGCACCCTTAGACCATCAATCCATAAAATCAATTCACCACACATTGAACATATGTACATTATTTGGGCGGTGCTCTTTGTACAGCCACGCCTCTCACGTCGACGGGCACTGATGCTGCAAGTGAATGTCTTTTCACAGAATTGACACTTGTAATGTCGGAATGGTTCAGCAGAGGTGGTTTATAATACATTTGTCGCTTTAACAGAAAGCGATGTTCCAGTTGGCGATGCAATTGTCATAGCTGAAGAACTGAATTGCACTGCTGCAGGCTCTGTGCCAGACATTCCCGAAGACCCTGGAGATTCCAGTAGACGCATAGGTGCCTCAGCCGAAGAGGTAGATTATATGACTGAAGAGGATGAACGTAAGACCCAAGAAGTCGGTGGTATGGGCCAAGAAGTCGGTGGCGGCATTGGTACCATTCCCATAGCAAATAAAAGCGGTACTACTGTAGGCAGCCCATCTGAAGAGGTCGATGGCGATGCTAGTATAGGGATGCCGCTCGAAGAAGTCGATGGAACTGTTGCTGCCGTAGATACCATTAGCTCTGGAGTGTCAGAACACATCACAGATGCAGAATAAGATTTAGATGCGAAGCTGCAGAAGCTAGCCGAGACGATCCACAATCGCATGAAGGCATTGAGACATAACATGCGGCCAAGTAGGCAGGCTTTAGATGCTTATCATTATTAGATATACGAAACACCCAAACACACAAACACCATGCAGAACATGCTGAAGTATCCACTTCTTTACCACTGTGTCCATGGAAGAGCCTCGACCACCTCACTCAACACGCGTACCATCAGGAAAAGTTCAAGACGCATGGGCTGAGCAGCGATCGAGGGCATATTCCGTATGTGGAAATTCCAGCCATGTTGGACTCTGTCACAATTCCTTATTACCCCGTGTAAATGCTTGGAAGTCGATTTTTCATAGTGTGCGCAGGATGGAAATTATCGATACCCGAAATCAGTTATCTGATTTAGTTACCAAACAAGCCGAGATCACCAGTCATTCGCCTCCATTCAACCTCGTCGAGATGTGTAAGAAAGAGTTTACAAGTGCGAAAATATTAGAGCATATTCAGCCACTGCATTACAAAATTAATTCTGTATACATTTATTTTTGTAAATGAAAGCTGGTTAGAACCAAAACTTTGTTTTTGTTTGTATACAAAATCAAATGTGAAAAATGTTTTATTAATTCTGGTGAAACCATATATACTTTGTGATGCTGTGAAGCTAAGAAATAAACAAAAAAAGATCTTTCTCCAATTGCTCATACGTCGAAAACACACACAGATCCCGATATATCTCAATTTGCAGGCGAGATTGATAGATATCTAAAAAAACAGTTAAAATAAAAGCATACTTAATGACGTAGATACGAGTCTCATTTCGGAAGTAAACAAGAAATATACGGAGTCGTAATCTGAGCTCGTGCACACGTCCAGCTGCGCTGCACCAGGTGTTGTATTGAACTTTTCCCTAGCGCACTGACCGCTGGAGGGTGAGGGGAGGCCACGGGGGACTTATCACTCCAGCATTATGTTTTATTTTTTGCACATGCCAACTTTAATTCTTAGGATAATAAACACAGATAATATTTGCACAGACAAGTCAACACCAGGGGAGACCCATGTTCAGGAGGACCCGGGTTCGATTCTCCAATCGTCCGGCCAAAATTTCTTTTTTAAAATTCACTCCAGGTGAATGTCGGTATTGTTTATTGGTCGAGTCCTTACTCGTTCTTGTTTGTCTTAACAACTCGGTCCTTCTCAAAAGGGTGTTAACTTTACTTTTTATAATAATTTTAGCTTAAACGCCACCTAAAAATAAAATATCATAGTACTATTTTGCGTTAGTCAAATAGGCGAATACGAACGAGAAATATATTTCCATGTCTATAATGGCAGGATACTAGAACACCATACTAGAACAGATTATATTATTATCCATGTAGCAAAGTCGAGAAAATGTTTTAATATAAATATATACTGAAAAAAAATCGCATGGGCTGTATAAAAGAAACATAACAGTTAATACCTCTCATGCTTTCCCTCCCCCTCCCCAATTATGATTGAAATTTTCATTTTTAGAGTACAGCCCTTGACGAATTATTAATCTTCTCAGGAAATCCTATGTGAGCGAGACTCGATCATACGAAAAACTGAGAAAATGTGTAATGCTAATTTTAAAAATCGAGCACCACAAACCATGAGAGAGTACAGAATTCCTTTACACAGGAGGAGGAAAATCACCTGTAAAATGCTATCATCCTGCCTGTTTAAAATCCATTTCACACGACAAATGACTTAATAAGCTTGCCCGCCACACGAGCTAAGAAACATTTCCCAGTCAATACAGAGGTATTTTTCTAAGCTTCATTGTCAGCTTACGACATTACGAAGGATGTGTTATATTGTTTCACGTATTTGTTTTAACCCTCTGTCAAATTCATGATTTTAACAAATATAAAAATTCCACAAAGCTGCACATCTGCTACTGTTATTCATCGGCGCTTTCTTTATAACAATATATTGAATCACCATATTCAGCTTATCACTAATAATATTTACAGTTTTTGCTAGGTGCAGTTTTCAACACATTGTAAGTGGAGTCCATTCCCTTTCGTTAGTGTGCATGCGAGGAAACTTCAACAGGACTGTTCACCGTTAATTTTCACAACCCTAATCATGCATTTTAAAGTATTTATGAGTAATAATAATGCTAAGGGAAAATTACACAATACTGATCCTAATTCAGCCACACAGTTTTGCATTCCTCAATACACGAATCAGTTTGAAAAATATCTGGTTTCTCTATCCCCGATGAGTGCTTTTACATGAGGAGTCATTGCCAAATATATTACTATTCGCAAGGGAAAATAGTCATAACTATTACATTCGAAGAATGGGAGGAAAAATATGTTTCAGCAGCTCATAAACCCATTGTCATCACCATATTGCCAGCAATGCTTAAAGTACGGGTCATTGCCAAAAATGGTCCATGATACAACGCCAGCAGAAATCACCGGCCTTATGAAAACCCCTCATGAGAAAAATATTTTTAAAAAGAACATCAAAGCAGGCGATTGCTTTTCCACGCGATCCATAGTGAGAGAATTCGTGCCTCTAAAAAAATTGGTAACTTTTTTCAAGTTGACAGGATTATTTGCTGCTATTGGTTGCTGTGAACTACAGCACATATCCCAGAACTGCAACATGCTATGAGCTGATAGCTCTATTCATGCAATAGAGTAAAGTTTGGTAATTTCTAGCACTTCATGTCGCATTTTTGCTTTTACCAGCTTAGGTATCCAATGTCCCAGTAGCAGAATTCGATAGTGTTAACCAGGAATGACATCCACATAAATGTTTGCAAGGCAAAATGCATACATATGTATGTACGACCCAGCGACAGCGGGGTAATGTTACTGCTGCTATGAAACATAACGAGATACTGCCATGATAAAACACCGTACGTGCATTCGGGAGGACCCAGGTTCAGTTCTCATCACATACATCCGGATATGTGATTTATTATGTTTTCCAAAATCACTCCAAGGGACATACTCGAATGGTTCCTTAATGTAGGTCATATAAGATCCCTTCTTCCAATACTGATTGTGTGTGCTGCTTGGTTGAAAACATTGTTCAATTTTTTTTCAATGGAAAATGGTGAAGGGTGGTGTATACCCACCGCGGTGCTAGGTACTTTTAGTGCAAAGTGCAAATACTGTTATTACAAAAAGTTTCTTTTCTGTTTATTTTACCCAGCAAAAAAAACGAAATATACCGAGGGACCTGGCTATATATTTTTAAAGCGAGATTATTAAATAAAGGATCTACCTTTTGGATAAGAGGTAGGATTACATAATTTTATTTTAATAAATGGGGAATTTATTTCAACTTGCGACCCACACACCATAATCGACACCACATGCACCACAATCAGCACCATATGTACCACACTCAGCACCACAATTAGCATTACACACGCCACAATCAGCACAGCACACACCACAATCAGCACCACATGCACCACAATCAGCACCACATGTATCACAATCAGCAACACATGCACCACAATCAGCATCATATTTAGCACCTCATGCACCACAATCGGGGCTCGTTTATGGGTCATTTATGGATCTTTATGGGTGCTTTATGGGCCATTAGATGTCATCAGGGGGTCATTATGAGTTATTTATGGTTCACTTATGGGTCGTTGTGGGTCATTTAGAGGTCAGTCTTGTGAGGGGTCGGTCTGCCAGTAGTTAGTTGTCTGCTTTAAGTGCGTCCATGAGGCTAAGGAGAGCGAAGAAAACATGAGGGTGAAATATATTTTCACATAAAAAAAATCTATTCCCGGGCAGGGCAGCTATGTTAAGTTAGCGCCTAGTGAGTTGGTCACAAGTATTTTCTAACTCCTCTGTTAGGACCCTCCCTGGGCTAACTATACTGTACATTATTTACGAATTAAAGCAAAATTTTTCCCATGGCAACATGTGTGTAAGGTTTTCATTTTTCCCGTAGATTATTACAAAATTGACTATGGTGTAAGGGGTTAAAAAATTAATATTTTTCATATTATATTTTTGTTACATTTGCTGTGTCTGTATATAAGCAAGGCATGATCGATATAATAAATATGTATGCAGAAAACAAGAGCCGTAATGTTAAGGGATTAAGCGATGTTGTATAATTGATCTTACTTAAATGTTGGTGTGAGGGGTAACAGACAAAATACTCGATTTCAGTGGTACTTTAATTATCATTAAAATGAAAAATGTTCTTTATTGGTCTTAATTAACGTTTTTAATACAAAAAATATCAATTTAATAAATTATGTATGTGTGTATACCACTAATTGTAACAACAATTTCTTAAATAGAATGAAAATTACAGATTTTCCTATGCCTATATATATGAGTGCCGATATCTCACTTTACGGGTAAATCGACAGAATGGGCGGGTGCCGACAGCTCACCTGACGGCGAAATCGAGAAATTTACGCCACATGTGTGATGAAAATAAAATCCCACATGGAGGGCGCCGACTGCTCAACAAATGCTTAAAAAATATAAATAAATATGGTTGTCGCCTGGTGGCTAAATCGACAGCTCGCATAGTGTGTGAATTAATAAACTAGCGCCACCTAGATGTTGAAAATGAAAACATATGCAATCCAAAATAGCGTCCTCCAGCAATGTATAATAAATGGCAAACGAAAAAAACACCAAGATGGCTGCATACGATAGAATGAGTATAGTTGAGGGGTTGTGGGGGCGGAGACCTAGTGACAAAACAGCCAATAACTGGTTGTGGGGATCAGTCGTCTGCTGGGCGTGGGGCTGGGGGGTAGGGTGGCCTCCGGGAATGTTAGTTTTTTAAATATATTTTAAAAGAATAATTTTTAATAAATTTTAATAATATATTTTTATAACATTAAAAATATTTTAAATAAAATTTTAATACCTTCTTTAATCATTTGTATAAACTTTTAAACAAAATAGTTTATATTTTTTATAATTTTAGATTTTTATTTTTTAGGGTCCAGGTAAAATGTCAAGGCCAAAGTCATCGACATCCAACAATATGGCCGCTGGGGGATCAGAATGACAGAGCATGAACAGCTCCGAGCTCCGCCGCCAAGACGCTGTTGTCCGAAAACATACCGAACCCTTCTACTTTTGTTAATTATATTTTAATAGCCATTCGTTTTAAGAGGTACATTTGTGCGTTTTTTTTTTTTAGGATGTATGAGTTCTCCAGTTCATAGATCGCAAAACAAATACGTAGTAGAGTCAATAAATAATTGGACTAGAGCCCCGAGTAAAGGCAGCCACGCACCACACAGAGGGTCGATAAGTTTGCGGTTTGGCCGCATGCTGTTGCTGGGTACATTGCAGCAGATATGTTGTTCCAGTGGCAGTTCCGTGCATACGGTACAGTGTAAACGGAACGAAGGCCTCAGTTGTGATTGGTAGTTGAATGCGAGCGTCGGAACAAGAGAATGTCGCAGTTAAAGTAATAGACGAACGTAAAGTTCTGCACGAATGTAGGCAAATGCACGAGATAAAAAAGGTTCAGATGATGAAACCCGTGTAGAGTGATGCCGCCATGGGCCACAGTGCTGTGTTGAAGTGGCTCCAACGCTTCGTGCCGACGTTTTGGAGGATGATGAGTGTACTGGTCGGTCACGAACGAGCCGAACTGACCGCGAGATCGAGTGAGTGAGTGAAGAGATTTGAGTGCCTCTTAACATAGAGGTCTTGAGAGCAGACGAGGGTGAAGCGAGGTGAGTGGTGGAGCAGCTCCGGAATGCTAGGTGATGCTTAAACTGGGTTTTTTTTTTTTTTTTACTCAGTTCATCCCACAAGGAGGAATTGTAAACAAGACACGCTACATGGAGCTCTTTCGCCGTCTACGTGAGACGGAATTCGTCGTGAGCATCCCGAGCTGTGACGTAGTTAGGACTGGCTGTTGCTACAAGACATCACCCCTGCACATCGCCCTATGCTTGTCCAAGAGGAACTGACAAAGCAACAGGCCACCGTGTTCCCAAAAACCGATATACTCTCTTGATCACGCACCATGCGATTTCTTTCTTTTTCCGCATTTGAAAGTACAAATACGTGGGCGTAGAATTCATTCGTCGGAGGAGATAACTGCCACAAGAGAAGCTACACAGGCTCTTCCTGCCAGTGTCTTTCAGCAGTGTTTCCAACAGTTATACCAACGTCAGCGGACATGCATAGCTAGCAACGGTGACTATTTTAAGGGACGATGTGCGTCTGTTGAAGAGGACGCCTTGATGCGGGGCTGCATACACTCGAAGCGCCAGCCCACGAACTTATCGACTGTAGTAGTAATATTCATTCCGCTATTTGAATAATTATTTTATAAAAGCTTACCACGTACAAAGTGTAGAATTCGTTGATGAACGGTTATTTTAAGGAAGCTGAACTACAGTGTTAACTATTGCAAAATTTCTACCTTCAAATCCCTGTTATTAGGTTTTATGTGAACTCCGTTAAAGAACTAAAGTATCACTGTTGAATCATTTTATTTGTAAATTCTTTTGGTATGGAAACTTAAATAAAACCTGAACAAAATAAGTACAATTGCAAAGAATTTATCTCAATTATTCAATTCAACGGCAAATCTGGAATTTAATCAATAATCATACCATACAGCACCATTAAGGACTTAGTACATATCTAAGGTTCAATTGAAACGAATTTTCTAGCTATATAAATAAAGACATATATTTTAAAGTTATTTGCGTTTTACCTTATGAATATTGGTGCTGTAAATGCTTTTCATAGAATAACTCCAGATCAAATTAATCTACTCCTTCATACCAAATTGCGGGTCCTTTCGCCTCCTACCAAGGCAAGCCAGGTTCGATTTCCAGCAGTGCTGCTCCCGGATTTTCGCAAGTAGGAATCGTGCCGGATAATACTGCTGGTTGGTGGGTTTTCTCGGGTATCTCCCGTTTCCCCCGCTCTTACATGCCGGCGCTGCTTCATATTCCTTTCATCCAAACGCTTCATCACCTCTCTTCACCATCATTGGCTCTTAAGACTCCGTTGTTAAGGGACGCCTTCACCTCACCACTCTCCGATCCTCATACAGATTTGGTGTAATTATTTGTAAAAAGAAATTCTTGTTTGTACGTCTGAGAAAATATCATAAAGCGTAGTATTTCTGTTTGCAATTTCTCACTGTACTTAGATTTGGTTTTATAGGAAGGTTGAATTCGATATTTTGCCTACTTTCGTAGAAAAGTTCAGTAGATCTTTTCGACCTTTTCGTTCTAGTGTGACATTTTTAATACTTTATGTTAAATGTTGTGCAATATTTAATGGAGAGAATATTTTACAATGAGATAGGAAATTTTTTCATGTCTGTCTACCTAACCAGCATCCTACTTATGCATCGTTAGGCATAATTGGTAAAATAATAAAAATCAGTGTGCAGTAAAATTTTAGCAAGAAAGTTTATCGATTTCCCAAGGTTATGTTACGTCCCTTTAAGGGTTAGCAAGGATAAAGGAAGGCAAAAATAATGGCGTATCACCTAGGGTATCAACGTAAACCACGCAAAAAACTAAAAAATGAAAGACAATGTATTCAAAATCATCTATGAATTACAACCAAAACCAGCATTCAACTACAACAGAGATTTTGAAAAGGATTCATATTCCTTGATACTGCTAGATGAACTCAGGGGAAGACATGTACACTGCAACAAACAGAAAAGGAAGCGTCTTAATGCATCTCAGCACGAACACAAGCAGAGTAAACACCTCCAAAATTCTATTAAGCAGATAGAATAGTTCCATAACCTAGCAAATCCCATCAAACGCTAATTACATTATAACATACTCTAAGCATGATGACCCATTACGAAGCAAGGTTATGAAAACACAAGAGCACCTTTTCTTAAAATTAGCAAGGAGCAGAATTCTCACTACACTTCATTATGAGAATACTCATTTACTAACAAATATAAACACCACCTTAGCATTAAAAATCAATTAGAATCATTACGATGAATTTTGCTCAAGAATAGTATTGCTAAAACACGAAGAAGAAAATCCCCCTTTTTACAAAAATCCAATTAAAATACCATTTCAAAATCATCACTATATTTGCGGCGAAGAAACACTTCCCCAAAATATACAAACATGAACACCATTAAAACCACTACCAAAAGAAACACTACTAACTACGTTGCAAAAATCCCTGAAGCCTAATAGCGTGAAGTAAAATGAACGTCATCTGTCGTCTGCCAGCCCGCGCCGCCCGAAGAGGAAGACTGCACACCAGCTCGGACTGGCAAACGAATATTTATACCCGAATAAGCGGGCCAGGAAAATAATAGGAGCCGCAAGAAGATAGGAGTGGTTTATGGAAGTTGCCAGAGTCTAAAGTAGTTGCTAGTGTTACCACCAGGTGGCGCTCGACCACATCACAAACGCAGCACGCCGCTCCTCAGTACAGCCATAGGTCTAGTATCGTACAGACGTGTTTTGCTCGGCTGGGTACAAGCAAGTCCAATACAGAAGTCAAGCAGGTATTTTCCTACTGCCGCAAAGACCCTTGTTACACAATAAGCCCTCTTCAGATACTAGCATTTCATTTACACGGGCTAAGAAGAACATACAAGTGATCATAACCTTGTTAGAAAACAAACGAAGTATCTTAACCACTCGTAGTTCTGTCGATACGGCAGGCGGCGATCAAGTTGCATTTGCCAACTTGGCCAAAATAAGGCGACAATTTAGCTGAAGTAGAGTTCCGCAAGCAGTCGGCTTATTGAACTGGCGTACTACGACTATTCACACGGCGACCAATGAATATAAACATTCCATCATGCTTCCCGTAATTATAACCATCAAGTAGATGTATTAAAAGTTTATAGCACCAATTGCAGGGGCGGCAAATACAATGTTAGGGCAGGCAGGACAGTCTTTGGGAGGACACAGGAGTACTCACTTTAATTTACCTTGAAATAGACGATTGACACGCGTGTCATACTTGACGCGAGACTTCAGTGTTTTTAATTTTTTTTCTGGAGTTTTATTTTGGCCTCCAAAATGCGTGGAGCCAGAGGTACTTTGCTTGCCAGACTATCTCTCGTAGCGTCGATTTCAATTTAAGGATATTTTAATTGAGATTCAAAATGAAGAAAATATTAGGTTATTCATCACATATTTTCCAGAAACCAAAACAAATGTCACACCTTACTCGTAGAAAAATATTACGTTACAGTGTTCATTACTTAAATTTACTGACCGTTAAAACAATATTCTATTTCAGATCTTACAATTATTAATATTATTAATAATGATTGTTACTGTTCGTGTTTTTTGTTACTTGGCGCCTTTTTAAGTTGCAAATTGGTGTAGTTTTTTTATTTATATCTTTGTTTACTAGAATCGCATTTTTAAGTAAAAATGTATAAATAACAAATTACTGAATTTTGCAGTATACCAAGGCAAACTCCCAAAAAAATACTTTACCTACGTTACCGAAACTTGTTTCGTAAACTGCATATATATAGAGATAAAATGTTATGATAAATTCCAATTAGTAAAAAAAAAATTGCTCACTTTTACTTCTTTTTTCCTCTGTAGAGACAGAGGAACATCTGCTGGCACGAATTATGGTCGCCGCACAACAGATCGACGGGATAACATGTGTGATGGAGCGAGTGAACTGGAACACGATTTGATGGTACAATGTGTGCAACGACGTTGGTGGTCGCCACATCGAGCCGCTGTTGTTGTGGATACCATGTGTGATGGAGCGAGTGTACTGGAACATGATTTGTTGGTACAATGTGTGCAACGACGTTGGTGGTTGCCACATCTAGCCGCTGTTGTTGTGGATACCATATATGATGGAGCGAGTGTACTGGAACATGATTTGTTGGTACAATGTGTGCAACGACGTTGGTGGTCGCCACATCGAGCCGCTGTTGTTGAGGATACCATGTGTGATGGAGCGAGTGTACCGGAACATGATTTGTTGGTACAATGTGTGCAACGACGTTGGTGGTCGCCACATCGAGCCGCTGTTGTTGTGGATACCATGTGTGATGGAGCGAGTGTACTGGAACATGATTGGTTGATACAATGTGTGCAACGACGTTGGTGGTTGCCACATCGAGCCGCTGTTGTTGTGGATACCATGTGTGATGGAGCGAGTGTACCGTAATATGATTTGTTGGTACAATGTGTGCAACGACGTTGGTGGTCGCCACATCGAGCCGCTGTTGTTGTGGATCAATGCCGTATGCTACTCATCCTTTGCAGATGAATATGTTTTCTTATTGTTCCCTCGTCATTATTACTTAATGAATTTGAATGCTAATTAAAATTTGCACTCAGAAGTAGACGTGTGAATGACCTAATATGAAATGCTCGTAGCACGGAAACGGTACGTTTCCGGACATGGGTTCCTATGCAAAATATAGTCTACGCAGTGCCCTCTACAAGTCCTAGGAGTTTGTAAGGGGAATTTCTAAGCATTCTGTATATAAAACTTTATAAATATATAGTAATGTACAACATAATTGCTGCTATCTAAGTTAATGATAACTGTAAATTTGCACAATCGGATGTTGTGAAAATACAGAAGGCTTATATTTTACATAAAGATGTCAGATTCACGTTAATGAGAAATCATTGTGTAGAAGCGTCTTTCACTTCACGGAGACGCCCGTTCTTCATTACTGCTGATATGATGGAGCTGAAGTTAAAAATAAAATTTCATTTTTGGTGGTTTTGAATCACTCATTAATCTACAAAAATTGGAAAGGCACAATTAGCAGTATCGGCGTGAAAATGAATCTGAAATCCTAGGCACGCTCGCTTCCCACTGCAACCAACTTTCGACTCCAGTTTCTTAAGTAAGATCATTTGTTTCTTTTTACTTTTATACTTTTTCGTTAATGAGTTTCGCAAATACTGCGTGTATAACAACGAAAAAATGTTTAATTTTATATTTATTACAAAATTGCCGAGTACTAGTAGCAAATCGTTGTGCATGAAGGTTAGTTTTAAATAAAGAGAGAAAAAATATTTGGAAAGTTTAGTAGCGTGGAAACCGCAATGTTTTGGAGGATGTGTCGTTATACGCTTTATCTGAAATATCTAAATAGTTTCCGAAAATACTGTTTGATATTTTATTTGCATGTGCCCTTTTGCGGAATGAAATTTTGTGTTAGTTTTAGGTTTGACCTACAGAATTTGGCGAGAGGTGTTATTATACGCAACAAGGGAATCATAGTAGCGATTTATGAATATTTAATAAGAACCACAATTGTCCAGTCAATAGCAAAAAACCAAGTATTAAATATCTTGGGACTATTTCAGCCTAAGAAGAGCCACACTTTTTCACTGTATGCCTAGAGTTTGACTAAATGGGGTTACACTGATGCCCCGAAGACAAATGTTGAAAGCAAAAAAAAAAAAATATAGTAAGTAAACTTGATGGATCAATCTGGGTAGACTGTAAAAACTCTAGAAATATCTGGACAGAAACTTCTGTTCTCTGTTGTTGTACAGTATACCGTAGCCTCGTGTGGAGCATTAGTAGCCATGCTAACAAGTTCGCTATCCGTCTGACTGACTGACACATTTGAAAGTGTGACGGGAATTCTTAAATCAACACCAATAGCATGGTCGTCAGTAGTGGACAACACCAGAACACCCAGACCTTCGACGACACCTGGCAACAAAGCGTGAACGATAAATTTTCGCTCAGCCGTCAACACCCCCTAAGAAACCATTCACGACGTAAAAATAACTCGGTCAAAATATACAAGACCAGTCTGAGGAAATACAACTTTCCATACGCAACCAACTTTCTATTCCGACAGTAAGAATACAGCGAACTTTTCTGGACTGGACATAAAAGCTCAACTACACGTTCCACCACACCTCTTCCAAAAGTTAACCAACCAATAAAATTATGACGTTTCTTTTGGCGAGTTGGAACTAGACATGAGAGTATCAAGGCAACAAACACGTTGAGAGGGGAAATGGTCTATGCTACTGAGGATGTCCGCTGAGCTCCAAAATAGTAACTTAGACATATAATACAAGACTGTCATACATTCTGAATCAAGTTGTATAAAAGGGAAAATAAATTATATGAACTATTTAAATTTCTTATAAGCAATTCATTTTTCTTTTAAATAAAACAAGTTTTCCCTCTTTATTCAGCAAAAAGTGACCGAAGAACTTCTCTAGGAAATGTTTGTAGATGCATAAGGAACAATAATAATAACATTACAAATTATTTTAATGTACACAATGCTCATGCTCATAGGTGGAGCACTGCTACGTACATGCTCAATATTCACTTAATATAGTGAACAATATTAAGCTCTCATATGTAACAAAAATATTTTGTTTCAATGGACATTATCCAAAATTTTTAGTGATAAATATTATTTATTTTATTGTGTTTGGCAGTCTCATATCAACTGCGTCTCAGCGCTCGACACTAAAACAAAAAATATTATAGGGGGATGAAGTTATTAGTGTTCTGCTGTTAGTTAAGTTTCCAAATGCCATCTCTCCAAAATTTTATTTCTCCGCCTGACATTTCATTTTCACACGTGAGACAAACATACGAAAAAAATTTATTCTACGACGTCACTAATGGTCAGTAACTTCAGTAGAATACACATGACTTACCACTCACATCATGAATATTAGAAATTCGCAAGCTCAATTTCGAGCTGAGAGAACCAGGTCCGTTAAGCTTTTCTCGTCATTTACTTGGTTCGAGAAAGAGGAGTGGGCGAACGTCTCGATAAACCTAGTACATGAGGCGTAAGTAAAGATAGAGCTGGTATTCAAGTATTCCACGAAAATTAATGTAATTGCTTAAAAAAAAAATAATAACCCCGCAAAACGTTTTGGGACTAGCAAAGCAGTTTTAGCAAACAACATTTTGCTTTGGATTTTTTTTTGCGTCCTTGATAGTACAAAAATTCATACGTTTTTACAGTCCGCGAATTCAGTTTCTGCTGAGGATCGGATATGCAGATGTTGCCACAGGTCTCGAAGATATTTTGTAACTCACATGGGAGTCTATGTTGGAAAACTTTTCAAGAAATTTGGTTGTCAAATTGAGTATTTCAGCAAAGTATTATTTTCATAAAACGCTTCCAGCACTTTTTGAGAATAAACGTTTCTTTTGGAACTGAGAGGGCATTTACAAAGAAAGCCATTTAGTGGAGTGGGTTATATACACTTTTTCACCCTAAGACATGAATTAGGCTACAAAAAATGGATAACATACAACATTTTCTACAATGTCTTTTATAGCATTGATCTTTACTATTTGATTTACTGGTGTAATTTCAAAATAAATCTGTGTATTTTTGCAAGAGAAAATATTCCATGCCTGTTTCGAGGAAGAAAATTTGCAAATCAGACAAACTTCTAAATAAAGGTAGCAATTAAGCTCACAGATAATGACTATTTGGCCTAAAAATTCATCAATATCTAAATGAAACGATGTTCAGTTGTACAAAATGATACTTGTTTTACTGAAACTCTACTCTAGGTCCTTGGTAACCATCCACCACCTATTCAGCCTCCGACCAACATTTGTACTTTGATAATGCCCTACTTATAACCACAGCAGTCACAGTATAAGATGAGAGAAAGTAACATAAAAAAAAAACTCTTATTCGTATTTAAGCAAAGGAAACAAATAGTTGTCGTGGAAACGCTTCACCTGCCTGATTTCTAATTTATTTAGTAAAAACAAAATAACATAAAAGAGACATTAAAAATACGGTAAAAATAACCATTAAACATCAATTAAACCTATGGGACTGAATGCTGATATTGGCTATAACCATTTGTGTAATGTCCAACGTTTGAGAAAACTGATCATAGAACAATCTTAAAATATCATTATTGACATCAAAAATTAATAACAATTTTTTTTTCTTTCTTGAACACTTTCTGTAATTACCACAAGCAAATTTTTGTCATAACCAGAATATCTACGTTTATCAGGGTACATAACAATTTTACAAAAAATACACGATGGCAACATGGGAGGTTATCCTTATTACATTGACCATAATAATCTGAAAAATACAGGACCTATTTACGTAAACACATGTGTATGCATTCAGCACACGTCACATATATTTCTCAGCCTCTTCCGCTCCGCCAGTTTGGTTTTTCTCATACACAACAGGGGCCGCGGTAGTTTAGTTTTCAGACTACTCGCCTCCCACCAAGGCGAACAGGGTTCGATTCCTTGCAGCGTCGCTCCCGGATTTTCGCATGTGGGAATCGTGGCGGACGATGCCGCTGGTCCGAGGGTTTCCTCAGGGATCTCCCACTTCCCCCGCCTTTGCATTCCGGCGCTGCGCCATACTCGATGTTAAGAGCCGCCCAACTATCTTCGCTTACTCATACCCGACAGTAACTCTCTATCTGAAGCTATGGATTGTACTATCAAGGATTGTACACAAAGATGTACGTATTCGGAGCTTGTCATTAGAGGAAACAAATCAGCCCACAATGTCTAACCAAATGAGGTGTTATCCTGTATGGAATCATCTAAACGAATGCAGCTTGCGAGGTTCAGACCTCAGAGGTTTAGCCCTTCATGTCAGAAACTAGAGGGCAAGGGATATTCTCCCTGGCAAACACTCAACAAATGCAAGCGTCTCTTAACTTATTCACCACACTAAAAAGGCTGTTCACGATTAAGTGTTCACTTTTGAAATCAACCTTAGAAAAAAGTCGCCACTCCTGCCTGCATATATTTTAACGAGCGCATAGTAAAGTTGGTAACGATGGATGGTAAATAGTTCCATATCTTAAGTCGAATAAAATGTGTTAAGTAACCATTTGTGATAACTTGAATTATTTATTTGTCTTTCTGCTATTTTTTTTAATGCATTGAAGTGTATAAATGAGTATATTTGTAAAATATTTACTTTTCCAATAATCTCACAGTTAAAATTGACCGAAGCAAGAATAACGTGATTTGGCCCTTGGCAATGTAACTTTTACATAAGGCGGAATAATACATAACGTGCATACGAGTAGATCTTAAGCAGGGCTTTTAAAAAGTGCTCATTTTACCGTGAATAGCCTATACCAACTTACCTTTGTCACTGATCAGATACGGATAATCCGGAGCCAGCACCACGCAGTACTTAAAACTGAAAGAAACATTTTTCCCAGCCAACAAAATATTTGGTTGGTTACAGAAAACTTCAAAAGCAGAACATTAATTTTGTTCGTCTAACAAAATACACGTTTGAATATACAAAATATTATGTTGCACCAAAAACAAATCTATACAGCCAACAAAAAATTTAGTTGAATCAACTATATATATTTGTTTGGCCACTCATTTGACTGCTTTGGTACTAAAATACAGCTCGAGAGATTGTATGTATCTTTCGCGTCAGTTAAAAGAAGTAACAATGTTGCTTAGTGCGTTTGATACTTAGTAATGCTCGAAACATCCTAAAATAATCAGTTGAAGGGAAAATAAAATGTAGAGTTTTAAAACTGGACGTATTTACTGACGCACGTTGTCTAGTATTTGACAAGCAATGTTTAAAAACCTACCAATCTAATCTGAAGTCCATTGAACTGTGTTTGTTAGGGCGCAAACGATCTTTGTTCTAATCTTCGTCGAGGTGGAATTTTTATATATTAAATTAAACAGTTTAATGTACGTAGAGCCAAACAAATATTTGGTTGCTCCAACGAACTTCATTTGGGGCAACCAAATCAGACCAACATTTAATTTGGTTTCAATAACGTAACATTTTAATGCCCGTATAACAACAATTAATTTGGTTGCGCCAAACAGACTTTGTTTGTTGTAACAAAATTTTTTTCCCCCTCGTTGACCTATATATGCCCTCACTGCCAAGTGTGTGAGTGAGTGGGTGAAGAGATTTGGGTGGCTCTTGACATCGAGGTCTCGAGAGCCGATGAGGGTGAAACGAGGCGAGTATGGAGCAGCGCAGGAATGCAAGGGCGGGCGAAGCGGGATATCCCCGAGGAAACCCGCCGACCAGCAGCATTGTCCGGCACGATTCTCACGTGCGGAAATCCGGGGGCTACCCCGCTGGGAATCGAACCAGGTTTGCCTTGGTGAGAGGCGAGTAGTCTAACCACTCCACCACCGAGGCCCCATACCCCCGAGTTGCCGGGGGAACGTAGCTATACAGTATATCTCAGCAAAACACGGCCCGTTTTGTGGGCGATTTGAAATGCGAGAGAGGGGATCTCTTAGTGGCGAAGTTCGTTTTCTGTTGCTAGATCTTCCTTAATCGGCGACGTCACAAGAGAACATATCTGGCCACTGAAGAAATGCAGACAGGGAACAAGATTTTGTTGAGGTTTGTTAGATTTGTATTGACTCGGGAGCGTGAAAACTCCAGATGATAAAATCTGCGACAACACAGGAGATGCACATCTTGCCCCTTGAAGAATGCCGCCAGAGAGCAGCTGATTCTCAGTGATAGGTAAAGTGGTGAGGTGGCCAGGCTCCGAGATTGCCTTCCTTCAAGCTACAGCTCCCGCAGATCACAGCCAGGCAAGTATCTACAAGGTCACGCATTCTGATGCTTCTACAACACAGAAATAAACAAAATTAGTGGAAAATGCTTCCCCGGGCATATTTGGTATAGTTAGACATCAAACTCCTGAAATCATTAAGACTAATCTTCCATTACAAATAAACAAAAACTTATGTCTTTGTAACAAAACATAAACGCTGTTAGAAATTATCACACACAGCTTATTACAAAGCACAAAACGTGTTAGTAGGGCCTATTATTACTTGTCTCCCATCTAGGTGAACCGGGTTCGATTCCCGACGTGTACTGAGGAAAAGGTTTTGCTGAATCAAACAAGATTTGTTTGGTGCTACCAAATTATTAGTTTTTATAGGAACAATTAAATATTTCGTTGCTGAAACCAAATTATTTTGTTGTTCTTATTTTGTTGCCCAAACTTTGTAAGATTTGGTTGATGCAAATAAAGATTTGTTTGGCTACAAGTTCATTAAACAGTTTGGGCCGATATAAAGACAAATTTACAAGGTCGACCGAGTTTCGAATCTATTTCACCTGCGGCCGAGCGTTACGCCTTTGTTATCACACCTAATGTGACAAATAATAATACAGAAAATATTTTAAATTTATATATGCAAATATTGGGTGACGTGTACAAACGAATTTCATGTTAAACAGCTTTACTTGTCAGTTTTTGTTGCATTGTTTTATTAATGTGTTTACGCGATTGTTAAGCATCAATAGCTGCACTAACAAACAAGATCACTATCCTAACTGTCAAAAAAAAATCCAATCTATCGAGCTGTATTTTCGAACGAAGGCAGTAAAATGAGTGGCCAAACAAATACATACAGTTGATTCAACAAAATGTTTAGTTAACAGTCTATGTTTATTCAAACATATATTTATTTAGACGAACAAAAGTAATTTTGTTGCTTTTCAAATTTTGTTTCCTCAACAATATATTATGTTAGGGTAACTATATATATATATATATATATATATATATATTTATATATATATATTTATATATATATATGGCCCTATACGAACAAGTATTTTGTTCGATTTTCTCTCAGTGCGGTCGCTCCCGGATTTTTGCATGTGGGAATCGTGGCGGACGATGCCACTGGTCGGCAGATTTTCTCGAGGATCTCCTTTTTCCCCCGCCCCTGCATTCCGGCGCTATTTCATACTTACTTCACTTTATCCTCATCGGCTTTTAAGACCTCGCTTTTAAGAGCCGCCCAAATCTATTCACTCACTCGTTAGTATTAGCAACATGAACCTCAAATAATTTCAGGGCTAACTTAGGGTCCTATAAAAAAAGAACAGAAAAATGTGTCAGAAATATTGTATTACGGAATGCCCAATCCATTTAGGCATTAACTTAGCAAAAAATTCACTTTAGGAGAAAGGAAAAGGGACTCCACTAAAACCACATCAGTTACTACAAAAGTCGCATCTCCTATTTCACAAAAAAGATTTCCTTAAACTTTCGAGGGTATAGCATCAAATTACTGCCCTAATTTTCTTTTCTAATATTTCAGGATCCTCTGTCTGCAAACAAACTCTATAGTGATTAAAAGTTGTATTGTAGGTATAATAATGTAATCCCGAGAAACCCTTCCAAAAGGGTTTATTTAGCCGCAGCACTAAAAAAATCGGTTGAAATACTATACCATTAATGCTTCGTGTGAGTGATGGAGGCCAGCAACCCACCTTATACCATCTGGACGAGATATGAACGTAAACAAGGAATGTATGATAATATATTAGTATTTACTGTTGTTCCTCAAGAAAATATTTGACGTCATGGTAGTACATATCCTATAAAGGCGGTTATTATAAGCCGGCCTTACTAACAGAAGGAATACTAACCCGGCAGATCAAGTTTCCATAATTACATACAACAAGCATTGATACTCCATTAGCATGTAAGGTTCGTATTAATCAGCAGTTATTTACATCTCTGCACACATATGTTGTTTTATTAAAAGCTAATTCAATATAAAATGTGATGTGCATTGCTAAAAAGAGTCGTGTGAGAATTTGAATTATAAAAAAAAATCCTGGTAATAACCCAAAGTATCATAACGTTAAAATTAAAAAAGTGGTATGTAGATCAATTAGTGAATTATTAATTATTTTATTTGGGAATGACTTTTACACAACTGAATATTCCTTAATTGTATGTTTGAAGGTATTTTACCAATAAAAATACTTTTACGTTAATGGGTGATGTATAAATCTAAAAATAAAATGAATTTGTTGTTATATTATTATTTATATCAGTATTCATCATATTATATTTCTATGAATATTTTTATTATATTAAAAGTTAACATAGATAATATTTTGGGGTTGCACAGGTAAGGAGAATATTCTACAAGGTATAAGACATGCTATAGAAATTAATAATCTTATTATTGCATATATATATATATTATATTTTAAAATTGAAATTAATTATTTATTATGCCAGTTATTATAGAAATAGTACTGGTTTGAAGAATAATAAATATCCGTAATGATAAAGAGTGTAATTTTAACAAGGTTATATAATAGAATATATTGATTCATATTATTTTAATGGCAAGGATAATATAAGTTAAGACAATAGCTATGGGTATTATTGATAGATAGATTCTTATTTTGACGTTTTAAGAATATGGTATTCATTTTTCATTTTCAAATCCAATATTTTACTTAAATTTTTAAAACTTGTTTTGATTAATTATATTATATATTTAGTTATGTTTACATGTGATTCGTTAAATTTTTCGTTTAATTATGATCATTATTAATTATTTTATATGATTTAGAATATAATTTTTATCTTAATTTAGTTTTACTTTATCAATGTGTCAATAAGAATTAATGATATATATTTTATAATATTATTAATTATTTGTGGGTTTGTGAATCTGTTCTGGCGTTAACCTTATCCCATTACTCTGAATGCATTATGATATCTCCGAAATGCACTTCTAGTAAGGGGGAAGTGTATAGTGATGATGTAATGCTCTACATAATGTAACAGTAATTTGATGTAGTGGCTGGTGACATCTTATTATAACTCGCACAATATGATTAATTCCTTTCAAACTCTTTGGAAGATATCCGGAATTTCTCTAATTTATTCAGCTGCGAAGACTTTTTTTTTTGGTACATCAACTTCCTACTACATTGAAATAAGACAATAAAACTCCAGATGAAGAAGTCTAGTGGTGTCAGTTCTGTGGATTGAGGAGGCCATGCTACTACGCTAAATCAGACTATATAAACACAAAAAAAATATATAAATTTTTTATGATTTCAATTTATTTTTGTGACAGGCAAACGTATTTCTCGTAGTAGCTGTAACTCTATAATCGAACTTGTATCTGCACATACATCAATAATGTGTGTGTACATGTGATGTAACTTATTATCATCGATGACATCGGCTATATGATCGTCACAAAAACAAGTATACTTTTTGTCTCCAGCGATTACAAAGGGTGCTGTACACCGTTTAATTTGGATACTAGAGTATAGATTACTGCAAATGATACAGGAAGCATATAAGAGAAACCATTTTTGGTTAATAAAGATTTACAGCCCGCACAAAATAAGTGCTGTGATCAAAAGATTGTCGAATGTTTTGTATTGCACCTTTATTTTGCGTTACGTCTTTGATACAATATATTATTGGTTTAACAGCGACGGTTAATTAGTTAATCAGCATATCATAAAGACAAAAATGTAATTTTGTGTTGTAATCTCAAACCCCATTCTTTTTTAGTATGTCGTATATGCCTCTATGTAAATGAAGAACACTACAAGAAACTAAAAATAACAGGAATTATGCTACATTGTGCTTAAATATATGTTTACGCCATAAATCCTTATAAATAACTTTTTACATTCTATGATTTATGAAATCCAGACCATTTCAGTTTACTGGTAGTATTAAAAGCGTTAAAAATGGATTAAAACCGGATCATGTGAGTACTGTCCCATATGTGTACAAGTCGTGATACTGGAATAACTATGCTTTAATGCAGACCTTTAATGCGTACCCACATACAGTGTGTCGTTTATTTTCTGAAACTTTTAAGCAACCGAGGCATGCGATGGACCTGCTTGCAAGGTTTTTTTTTATAATTATGCCAATAAATATCAATTGCTGTTACAAGTGCTGCGAAAACGATAACGTCTAGGTATTCCTACAAGAATAAGTCCACTGGATTTTGATCCCGGATAACCCCTCATCCAAATAGTTTCTATACATTAAACGGAAATTTGTCAGCACCATCTTGTGTAAATCACAAACAGCCAACCATTTTCCCCAAAGAATGGGATTTTTTTGGGTGGAGAGATCCACTGTTCTACTAAGCATCCATGTAACTTGCCGAGAACTTTGTCCTCTCAGTTATTAAATACACAATTTTTTTTTTCGATTGTGAAACTACGTAGTAGGCTGTAAATTCTCGACAGCCTGTTATTACTTGTTGTCAAACTTGAATATAGTTTGCAATAACATTATGAAGAGTGGCTCGCCAGTAGGTATTCCAAATGGTAACAGGAACGTATGAATCGCCACTCGTTGGGGTAGGTCAGCATCAGCAAAAACTTGTACCCTCTAAATGTGACGTGGGTGAAGCAGTTGCTGCCGTAAATTTTCTCGACTGTCCCATATCTGCGGCTGCTATTCTTTAGATGTTGAGAACATTATTCTCTTCAGTATGAGCGAGAACACATTCCTTCAAAGCTAGAAAGAGTTGTCTAGCGTGCTCACTCCTTTTTTTTTATACCGAAACACGTACTATCGGCCGGTCGTGATTGGCTTAAACGTCCTCCTATCAGACAGACGGCAATTCGGAAAGCGTTCAGCCCGAAGACGTCTCGATATCACTGTATCACAATCAGCACGTCTGTATTACATGACATGCATGTCAGCTATTCCGCGATGTCAGTCGCTTGACATTCGACTTGCGTTAATGTCAACAGTGGGATGACCCTAGCATCACACACTCCAGGTTTGTCTAGTACCACACTCTGTACACAAACATGAGTGTACCGACTACTACAGGCTGTTCACGGTAAAATGAGCACTAATGTAAGCCCCACGTGAGATCTACTTTTACGCCTGTGTATTCATACGATTGATGTAAAATTGACATTGCAACGGGCCTCAACACTTTATTCATGCGTCGGTCAAGTTAAACGGTGAAATTATTAGCAAAGTAAATATTTAATTGATCTCTTCGTTTTTTTAACTTAGAGGCATTAAAAAAACCGAAAGTGAGAGAAATAATTTAACTTATCACAACCGGTTACCTAACACTTATTATTCGACGTTAGATATGGAACTACTTCCGTCCATCGTTACCAAATTTACTGGGCGCATCTCACTCAGTGCGCCTGTTAAATTATACGCAGGTAGGAGCAGTGACATTTTTCTGAGGTTGACTTCAAAAGTGCTCACTTTATTGTGAACAGCCTTTAACACTGGACACAGATAAGTGAGTTGGCCACTCGGGAACGATCAAACACAGGAAATGTGCTTAACTTAACTACTCGTGACTTTTCAGTTCTCCTGCCCACATTCCACTTACTTTCCGCATAAACTAATACAAATGCGTGTATCAAAACTCAACCACTATTATATGTATATATGCATGGGTTTTTTTTTAAAATGTATTTCTATGTAGTCTACTATAGCATTGCTTGCCCCGACTTATTGCGACCGATTTCTGAAAGTGCTTTCTGTACTGAGGACTGATGGCCGTGTTGTCTTTACAACTTCAATCTGCGGAAGATGATGTGAAACCACAACTCGTATGGCCTTGCTCATACATGCGTTGGATGCGCCGTAGTTTCCAACACAGTGAAGTGGCGGGAATATTTGTAGCTGGTGAACTCATCAGTGAATCCTGGTTCACACCCTGAAGGGAACGGTGCATATTATATAATACAGCTTCTCAATGACGTAATGCGTATGTGATATCTTGGGAGCACATGAGAACCCTCACGTAAACATTTTTCGGGGTTCTGCTAACGAATGCCTACTTCCCGTTTCATCACAGATAACATATCATAATCATCTGTTCATTACCTACATGAAGAATTAATTTATGTGTATTGAATAGTCTTGTTCTCATAAAATTTATTCCACACTGTATGTAAGACAAAGAGTACTATTCAAGTTAATTTTCAAAAAATTTAATATAGTGCTTTACTATTAGTCGCAACAATTATATATTATTCCCTGTAGTATTAAAATACGTATTACTATCCTTAAAATACAATCTCAAGAAAGCAATCGCCACCTCCGGAATATGATTCTGTACCTTATCTCTACTATTTCACCTATATTTACAAACTTGAGAAAATATCTTACACTTTAATTATATTTAAATAATATCATAACCAGTTGAACACGAAAAAATAGTGTGTAGGAATGTAACAAAGTCAGACCATATTCCCTTCTCGACTTTCATGATTCAATTCCCATAGTACGTTAAAACAGAAAATGTGACATAAAACTATTCAAAGCAAGGTATAAAACATTGAAAGATAATTCTTTCGCAGTCGTATTATACATAGCCATGCCCTTCCAATAATGTTGTCTGAAGGGACAATTCTAAAACTCTTAAGATGAAGAACATCTCGGCAGTTCACGGTAAAGTAAGCACTTTTTAAGGTCCTGCTGAATGTTTCTTTTTATCACATTTCTATCTTCTGGTCACTTTTTAATATAAACATCGCCATCAGAATAATAAACACAATGTATACATTTTACCACACCCAAAAAAAAGTCTGGAGCTGCAATAAAATATATTTATTAGTGGCTAATGCCTATTGAAAGGGCCTAAAAAGTGCTCACTTTACCGTGAACAGCCTATAATTTCAATACATTCCCTTAGTTAAGGCTATAGCGGGATGAATCAGAAACTTACCCAGGCACGGGGGAACATGTTGCTGCGGTAAATGAATATCCGTACAAGAAAGGCCATAAATTAAAAAGGCAAAATCCTTTACGTGATGCAGTCAACATGTCCGTTATGTACGCAAACGGTATACTTTTTAGCAAGTACATCAATTATATAATTAAAAGCTAATTATTGAGATAATTTTTGTTGCCTTCATCATCATTAAACACAAGTATGTACCGTTGTTCTGAATATAAAAGTTTGATTATCCGTTTTAAAACTTTACTAATTTACTAATCACAGCCTCAAAAATCATATATATACCGGGCTTCTGGTATTAACATTTAATTAAACCTATACCTGAGATTAAAATTTGAACTGCATGTGTTAACATGCTTCGGAAAATCATTGGCTGCGCCTATCCGAGAGAGCTCTGCATTGATATGCTTTGATAAACTGGTAAAATAATGTCGTAAACACTTCCCCAAACTATACGTATTTTATGGTTCTGTGAAGTAAACACTACATGTCAATAAAAGTACACTTTCATAAGGGATATCTGAACGATAATTTTTCCAGAGAACTAACATAGTACGGAAACAACATACTCTAAACTGCCCTGACACGAAATTCATGTTCTCTTAAATGAGCTTAGTCCACGAATTGAAAGACGCTGATATATTGATGGTTAACCCAAAATTCCAAGGTGGGCCCAAGGATAAATTTGTAGGATGGAATACATCAGAAGAGAAAATGTTGGCGAAAACAATTTAGCTATGCATTAAAAATAAACCAGTATCTTTTACAAGCAAATGTTGTCTAAATATTTCACCCTAAGGCACCCGTCTACCCAGCACGGGAACTCAATTGCAGCGTGTTCGCAATACACGTTTTTAAAACAAATTACCTTACATATGTAAACCTTCTTCACAGGGGGAAGAAATGACACTTCAGATTAGAGCAGAATTCAACGTATAACATATCACGCTTATTTTAAACATTATTTTGAAGCAATTCAACATGCGAAGAACGAAATTTTCAGATGGCTATACATTAAAGTATTGTTTGCGAATAACTGCGAAACTAGTATAGTGTCTTCAACTGAACTTTGGTACATACAAACTATCCACCAATTGTATTACACTTGAGTCCCATTAAATTTTGCACGATGGTAAACCTATACACAATTTTTGGATCCTTGCGCGTAGAGGCAAATGGAATGGAGAGATTTAAGCGGATCTTAACATCGAGGGAGAAGCGAGGTGAGATTGGAGCAGCGCTGGAATGCAAGGGCGGGGAAAACGGGAGATTCTGGAGGAAACCCCGTTGACCAGCGGCATCGTCCAGCACGATTGCCTCGTGCGAAAATCCGGGAGCTACCGCGTCGGGAATCGAGCCCGGTTCACCTAGGTGGGAGGCGAGTAGTCTAACCACTACTCCACCGTTGCACCCTGTAGAGGCGACGAAGCACTTGATTCGCATACCAGTGTCGCCCTTATGGCTTCCTTGCTTTTTTGCCTCTAAAGCGGAAAACATCTTCAGGTAGAAGGGCGACTTAAGCGTGCATGCACTAATCACAGCATACGATTACTCGTTTCGTCTGCGTGGAGGAAATATAACAACTAAAATGCACCTATCGGCTATTTTCAAAATGCGTTCAACAACCAATAAAATCATACTCTATCACTCTTGTCAGATAATAATGAAATATTGCTTTATTGAGGCACTGGTTAGCAAAACCTTCCGGTATTAATTACCGAATGAAATATTTTATTAAACACAGGCATGTTTCCTCGCGGTACTCCCGTTTACACCGCCTTTGCATTCCACCGCCGCTCCATCATAAGGTCTTAGTTCATGTCAAGTCCGGGGATGACGGGCACGTGCGGGTACCAGATAGCAAGCCCGCCATTAGGAGGGGGTCGCCTCGCCCTGGGTGCACTCCCCACACGGAATGTATTTCTTATCAATTAATTAAAGGCGGTTCGCAATAAAGTGAGCACTTTTCAAATCAATCTTAGAAAAATGTCACTGCCTCTGCCTGCATATGTTATAACGGGCGCTTTTGGTGACCTACGCCCAGTAAAGTTGGTATCGATGGATGGAAAATAGTTCCCTATCTTAACGTCAAATTGAATGTGTTACACTTTAAATCGGAATCAGTTATTTTTTACTGCTTGTCAGTTGAAACTCCTCCATCCGGAATCTGTAGAAAAGGAAAACTACTAATCTCTTCAGTTAAATGAAGTCCACTAATACAAACAGTAGAAGTTCAATTATTTATAGTCGGTAATAAAAAGCACAAGGATTGGAAACCGTGCATTACGGTTTGAAATAAATTAGATATACAATTATTTTGTCGCAAAACAAAATTATTCCATGTACATAAAAGGAAATTTTGGAAATTGTTGGTATCGAACCGCCACCCCAAAACGCAACACATTCTCTTGTTTGGTTTGCCATTTACAAAGGCGAACAGCTGTAAGTTTCGTAATATGAAAGTACTTCATGTGGTCGAAATATACACATATTATACGTATGTAGGTATATGTCTTTGTAAGGCTCGGAAGTCATTGTAAGTTAAGTTTAGTTCAGATTGTGTGCTTTAAAAGAGAAATATAGTGTTTTAACGGTGTTGTTGGTGTTTTCTATGTATCTTCTATTTTACAATGCACATTTTACAGAATGAACTCGTTATTTTGAAGAGACAGCTTGACTAGTAATAACTGTGCTAATTAGACAGCAGAACGTTAGAAACAATGCAATATTTTACCAAATTTGACATTTCCTCATTATTTAATCTGTTAACTTGCAGAGACCACAAAACTTTTGTTGGTGTAAATCCACCTTTCTTATTGCATTACCGCACTATCGAGTCAGTAAAATTATTACTGATCTATCTGTCACTAAAAATAACAGTTCAAATCTGTAGTGTCTCGTTGCATTGTAAAATGGCAGATACAAGTGGACATCGATAAACTCGTACATTGAAACCACTGTATTTATCTTTTAAAGCACAGAATTCGAACTAAACTACAGATAGATTGACTTTCGAACTTTGCAAAGACATGTTCTTGCGCAGAAAATCAGCATATTTCGACAACAAGAAATACTTTCACATCACGAAACTTACAGCAATATTTGATATTACTTTTTTGTGGTCCAGTACCCATAATACGAGCACACATTTGGCAGTGGTAAAGTAGGGCAGTGGATATGGCTGATCGTGAAAGCTTCAGCATGCTTTGCTTTATGGGCGGAGGTTCGAGCCCAACCACATCCAAAAACGTTTTTGTGTAGACAATATTTGTGTTCTGCGACAAAATAAATCGTACCTAACTTACATCACATAGGAATTCCCTGTGCGTATTTATTAATAACACCTATAAATAAGTAGTTTTCTACTGCTTGAATTGGTAGATATGTTTTAACTGATGAATTAGTGTAATTTTTTCTACAGATTCCGGATGGAGCAGTTTCAACTGAGAATCAGTAAAAAATAACGGATTCCGATTTAGAGTGTAGGTAACCATTTGTAACAACTTGAATTATTTCTTTCACTTTGTACTTTTTTTTAAATGTATCGAAGTGTAAAAAAGTGCAGATTTGTGAAATATTAAATTTTTTAATGAATTCAAAGTGTCACTTGATCGAGGCATGAATAAAGTGATGAGGCCCATGTCAGTGTTAATTTTACGTAAGGTGAAAGAATACACAATATGCATACAAGTAGATCTTAAGCAGGGCTTTGAAAAGTGTTCATTTTATCGTGAACAGCCGTTACCAGCACCCCTAGTAACACAATGCCAAATTCATGTACGGTGCCAGTACGATGTAGGTACTTATTTTACTAATACCACAGCCTCTACCCCTGGAGGAAGACATTCCCCCAGTTTGCGGTATGTTCCTCAAGGAAATGATCAATTGTCCCTTCAAAACAATCAGCCGCTATGTGAAGTCATGTGAGCGGTTTCGTTTGGCTTTCGACCGACACTCCAGCCCATTTCAAATGAACGAAGTGAGATAATTGTAAGACATTATTATTTGCCATTCCATGCCACCTCCTCTAATGTCCTCAAACCATACGGTTGTAGATTTTTCTTAATTTATAGTTGCCATGTGATGATACAATTAACATCCGCAAATTCCAAATTGTTGCTGCAGTGAATTGTCCAAAACTGCTTCATAGTCCTTGGCATTTATGGATCCAGGCACTAAAACGGGTGTACCAAGACTATGCCCCGTGAAAAAGAGAAATGCAATGACCTCACACCGATCTTAACGATGGAAATAACACAGTCCTCTAAGTATTGCTCACCAGGCGTTCTCAGTAATTGCACCGATACATCGACAGGGTTTTGCGCCAGCTGACATCGCTTACTCATATTTTACCATTCCCTTAAGGTTGAAGTATAGTAACTGCCTACGGAGCACTGCACCCGACTATATAACGTGAAGAACTCATAAGTAAAGTAATACAGACACCATGAAAATTGCCATAAAATTGCGAATTATGCAGTACATGAAATAGGAGTGTTTATATTTTCCAACATTATAAAATGTTTTACTAGAATATGCTTTCTAAAAAAAAAAAAAAAAAAAAAAAAAAAAAAAAAAAAAAAAAAAAACCAAAAGAGTCTGTAATTCAAAGAAAATATTATCACATTTCCATTATATTTGTTTCAGAAAGCAGAATTTGCAAGAAAATCTTCGTCATGGAATATCGTCATACTATTTACTATAATTGTGTATAAGGAAATTTTAATAATAGTGTAGGAAATAATTTTTATAATTCATTTCATGTGCGTCCATTTGTCACACTAATTTGTGTCTGAAACTGCCGTAAATAAAATTTATTATAATTTTGAAATTATACATTATTACTATGATTTTATTACACATGATCACAGTAAATATTATGACGATCGTTCTTGAAGAAGATTTTCTTGTAAATTCTGGTTTCCAAAGCATCCAAAACGGAAATGGGCTTAAATTTTTGTTAAAAATGCGGTTCCTTTTAATCGATTATTTTTAACATTGAAAAAGTATATTTTAGTAAAATATTTTATAAATTGCTCTTTCATATACAGCATAAATCGCACTTTTCTGACAATATTCATGGCGTCTGTACTACTTTTTTTATGAGTTCTTCACATTGTACAGTCCTGTGCAGTACTCCATAGGCAGTTGCTGTATTTCATGAGTCTGATTTTCTGTACACCATCCAGTAGACTGACGAGACTGACTACACGACAGTCATATGTGGCTCGAATAAATACGCGTACAATAATTTTAGCGCCGTCCACAATCATAACTTTTCTGCTAGCATTTCAGCCGGTACGATGGGACACAACTGTATTGGACCTTCTATTTTCCGCCACTTTCGAATGACCACATTCATTGGAAACTCCTTTATCGCACGAGCAAGGAGAGTTGAAATGTATGCCAGCGCGTGTAGTTTTAGTATCATAGAGACCCGGCACTTTTCAGTTTGGAATATAACACTACATATAAAATATAGCATTTAGCATTCATTGCGTGGTACGGTCGACCTCCTGTGGATCAGAGTTTGAATATCAGTTCTAGGATAGAATATTATTTCAAAATTTATATTGTTATAATTTGTTTCTCTCCGTATGCGGAAAGGGATTTTGTTATTGCTCATACTTTCCCCGTTATGTATGCAGAAAACATTAACCTGCCACAAGTTATTCTTAGGGGCTTACGAAGAAGATGGCAGTGAGAATGGGAAAGAGTGGATAAGGCATGAGAAGTTTAATGGAGATTGAGATAGTGCACTCTAAAAAACGTTATGATAAATTTCCTAGTCTGAATTGGACGTTCGTAGCCCATAGATCGTATGTAAATAATTCCACAGATCTGATTACACGCATGGAATGTTTAGCGTCGCTACTATACAAAGTTGGGAACTTCTCTATCCATTTGACTTCTTCTTGAGCGAATGTAGGAACGCTAGCACGAATTTATGGGAAATGACTTTACCATTCGCGCTTTACCACTCTACGTATACACTCATATAGTAAATTTGCGAATAATTTCATACAGTGATACTACACGAAGCTTGGTGTTTACGAAAATTCTATTATGAGACAATTTCTGGATCTTCAAGACCATTCCTATGCTCAAAGGCTCGAACGCATTTTCCCCACGACTTGAGACACATTTCTTCAAGTCAGTGATGTACCCAGGTATTCTTGAGGATTTTATTGTTTAGAAACACCTAAGACATATGAGTAGCATTAAAAGCCACTAGAAAAATAATTAAAACTGCTTTTAATTTCCCGCAAGGTAAGCCAGCTGTCGGAAGGATGACTACTTTATGATTTGATATGAAACCGGTACTATATGCCCAGCAACGTGCCACTCTAGTTCTACAGTAAACTGCCCAAGAAGAATTTCATATTGTAAGCGCGGTATTGCCTGCGTCCAACTACATAAGTCCAAGGACCAATATCGGTTGTAGCGTTTCGAAGCAATACATAAAAAAAATTATTTGTTGACCTTCATCTTTACTAAGAGATCAGTAGCTTCGTTTCACTGTGAGACACAGAAAACCGTGAGAAATGCTAGAGCCTCTTGGAAATGATGGCGAGCTTTGACGTTTCGGTAGAACACGTGGCTTTTCCTTTCCCGGCGAGTTATTTTCCACGTGTGGGGCTCCATGTAGTCGTCCCACTCTCCTCCCGCCGAGGCCAAAAGGGTTTCGATTCCTGACAGGGTCGCCCGGATTTTCTCACGCGGCAATCGTGTCGGACGTTGCCAACTGCCGGCGGCCTTTCTCGGGGCGCTCCCTTTTTCCTCCGCCCTCGCATTCCGCCGCTACCAAAATCTTCACCCCCCCCCCCTCATCATCCATTCAAGACGTCGCTAAGCGCCTACCAAAATTTTCAGTTCGCCTTTTTTTTTTGTGTGCGACTGCAGCCCACTGTTGCCAGTCGACAGACAGAAAAATTCGGAATATTTTCCTGAAAAAGCCACAATTTAAAATAATTTAGAAAACCCACGTTCAACTTCTTAAAGAACTAGCCATTATTCAAAAGTACTTGTACTAACTCCTAAGAAATTACCCTCAATATTAAATTTACAATAGCTGATTTTTGTGGTCTTAATCATTTTCTTTTTTTCTATTATATAACATATTTTTACGTTATAGAGAGCATTAAAATAAGAGCCTAAAAAATTTCAGCCACGGAGTTTTCTCCCAATGGTGAAACGTAGCAAGTAGGTCACCAAAAAATACTGATTGTAGGCACATGAACACATAATTTAAAGAGAAAAATGTGCATTAATTGGAAAGTCAGCTGCCAACAGTTACTGAAGCTACACTAAATAATTAAGTTTTCTTATTTCACTGGACTTTCCTCAATTTTCCCATATCAATGGTGACATCACAGCGAAGCAATTCTAGCGGCTGAAAACGACACCACTGACGTCAGTAGATAAGTCAAGAAGTAACTATTACACTAGTTGGGTGTGTAATATAATAATACTGATTTAATTAAGGGGAAATATTATTATTTCGTTAGGCTTAAATTTTGTCTAAATAAGAGTGGGGAAAGAAAGATCGTCTAAAAATCGAATCGTTTCAGATAAAAAGTTCGTTTTTATGAGTATCGCTAAAAATAGGAATATCTTTACCTGCTAAACCCGGCTTCTTGCATACAGAAAGCCTCTTCTACTATCTCGACAGCGCTTGCTGAGATAGCAATCCAGGTTGGGTTTTCTGGCCGTGGATAGAATTATTCATAATGTCATGAATTGTCGAGTGCTTCTACTTTGACTGTTGAGTCACGTCAAGTAATGAATGATTCTGCAATCGTTCCCCATAATTTTCAGGATATTTTCTTGTGGACAAGGGTTGCACGCAAAGGTGAAAAGCACCCCGAAAGCATTTTTTAAAGATACTCTGCTATGATTTTTATTCTGTATCTGCCTACGTAACCGTATCTTGATAATTTAAGCTATTTGACAACGAGTCTTACTAATGGCGTTTCCATGCAATAAATGAATTACTTTAGACAGAATCAGCGAAGGAAAAGGAACGTAGAATTTCCATGGTGTTGGTTGTTTACGTGGCGTGAATATTATTGTGTGCATCAAAAATCTTATTACGTAACTAAGAAAACCATGCCACTAAGCGTGTTTGCCGTGTAAGCAGTGTGATTATGGCGAGTCGAGCACATGACATTTGGAATGAGGAGGTAGGAGTTGTCCGCCATCTTGAATGACGTCACATACGCGGGCGGCGGACTCGTTCCCCTCCCCCCTCGACACTTACAACCCTCGGTCGACCATTACAGTTAACCGTAATCCTAGAAACGATTTTAATAAAAAAAATATTTTAATAAAAAACTAAATATTATTGGCATCCCAGTTTGGATGTTTTTTATTTTCGTAAAAAAGAAAAGTCTGTTTGAATAGAAACATCCACTCGCTCGTCTACCACGAACCCTGTTAGAGTTCCACACGCCAGTGTGTGTATTTATTTGCGAATTCAAAGATGTAATTATCCATACACGAAAGAATTATAAGAAAAATGGAAAAAATCGAGGAACATAAAACATCAACCTTACACTCACCCAACCACCCAAAGATATACCCCCCTTCCCAATAATAAAAATTGTAAAAAAGTATATTTTATTTTAATTGGGGAACATTTAATATTTACCTCACATGGCGTCCCCCCCCCCCCCCGGAAATAACTAAAATCCTCCTCATTGGCCTTACATAACAGAAATAATACATTCATCCATACTAAAGAATGGTATATGTTCATTGGCCACATAATTACGACTTCGACACATATTTTGCCAGTATTGGACACTATAGAAAGTGCTAGTTATTTCCGTTGTTAGCATCTTCCACCAGAGATCTCCCGTGTCGTCCATTTCCAAAATGTTTTTGTGGCCGAGACACTCTTCCAAACCTGGAGTATAATTGATCTCTACTATTATAGATAAATATTTTTAAAAATAAATAAACCCAATATAATTTATTTTAAAAAAAAACTTTATTCTGTAATGTACAACATGAGGAAACACATAAACACATTGAAAATTTATGTATTACAATTTGTTTAGTGTTTTTCAAGGCACTATTCTCCAGCGAGTCCTGATATCCATGGGTAGTCGGTATAATGCTTACAACACTGTTTGCAGAAATGAACTTGGTACCCATGTGAGGTAATCTGCGTGTTAACCAGTCTTGAAAAGTTTTTCATGTAACAATACTGCGAAATATTGGTAGTCAAGTCCTTCACTATCGCAACATCGATATGTTCAGATTTTTCGTTCTTAGTCACACGTGTTGGCACCACTTTTCCCCTGGCATTCCGGGAGTACACATTTACAGACACACACCAGTGTTGTTTTTCTCAAAGACACTTATTTGCTGTAGAGGAGTTGGAATATCCAGTCTGCTAAACTCAAACCTTTCTTTCACCTCAGCATACCTCCTGTCCACACGCTGTGGATGCGATGTCTTAACAAATCCAGCCAACAATGGCCACTTGAAACACTGGTTGGTTATAGTTGTGGAGATTGATTACAGCATGTTTGTGTTTCATTAAGTCGGGAATGTCAACATACATCGATAAATGTGAATATTTATTCTTTATTTTAAATGGGGGAAGCCCCTTGGACATATTCACATGCACACTTATACCATACATCCGTGAAATCGACACCCCACACTCCGAACAGTCGTACTTTATTTGGGTAGGGCTCTTTGTACAGTAATGCTTCTCATGTCGCCATGCATTGCTTCTACAAGCGAAGGTCTTTCACAAAAGTGACACTCTTAGTGTTGGAATGGTTCAGCAGAGGTGGTTAGTCAGACAGTTGTTTCTGGAACAAATGTCTATGGTGCAGTTGGCGATGCATTTGCCTCAGCTGAAAAACTAGATGACACTTCTGCAGTCCCTGTGTCAAACATTCCCGAATACCCTGGAAATGCCAGTATACACAAAGAGACCTCAGCCATAGATGGAAATGATTGGACTGAAGAGAAAGAAGTCGATGGCACTGCTGTAATACTCCTGAAGAAGTCAATGGTGGCTTCGGTATCATGCCCATAGCAGTCGGCAATGGTGCTATTGTAGGCACCCCACCTGAAGAAGGCGATGGCACTGCTGGTACCACACAAAAAGAAGTCCATGGCATGGCCGTAGATCCCATTAGCTTTGGAATGTGCGAAGATATCGCAGATTTTGAATATGATGTCGACTATAATAGCTAGATGAAATGATCAATATCTCCACACATCTTTGTCGACGAACTGCTGATCATCCACAATTAGCCATTATTTATACCGATAGCATACCTCCTCCCTTCTCTTTTTCCCTATGTAACTGCATTCCCCTTTCCATTCCATCTGACAAACTGCCTGCTTCAACCTAAATGCATGTGTAAATTCCCCGGTTCATCAGTGCGAACCCCTGCAGGTTTCGTCCTACATCAGTTTTGCTCCAATACATAAATGTGTTATTTACAGTGTCTTTTATTTTTAAGGTTTCTTTAAGGAAAAAAAAAATGTTCTAATGAGTTCCGGTAAAAAAAAAAACATTTAAATGGTTTTACACACCCAATTTATTATACAGATAAATACATAAACACCATAACACAAAAAAATACAGTCTCTATTAAATTAATATTTTTTAAAATTTTTGGTCAGGTTCGTTGTTGGGGTGACTTCTTGTCTATTCTTAACTCATTGATTTATAGTCCAAAGACGATGCACATTATTTGTGCAGCGGCTGTGCCTTCCTCCACAAGCATGTCCAGTCAGGTACTGACCTGTTGCAGACGTGCCACTGCTAGTCATCGTAAACTTTCGCCAGCTTGCGCAGCAAAGTACAGCCATACTCGAACTACACATCGATGATTTCAACTTCGCTTTTGCGCAAGCTGTTCAGCAATTTTTTTTTTGCTCGGCCCCACCACATAAACCGGTCCTTGCAGATACTGCATCAGCAAGTCGAGCAGCATATTTCCCACTTGGTGGTACGAAGTCTTGCCTTCGTCCCACTCCAGTCAATGGTGGTATTTGTTCAACCAGTCATCCGTCTTCTTGCTTTTCTCGCCCAACAGTTTCCGCGAATAATGGGGTCAGAAGGAGCGCATGCACGTTTTGCCATCGTTGTCGTAGGACACTGCAATCTCCTTAAGCAAGTAGCTGCTCTCGCTCTGGAAGCCTTGCAGATTACAGCACATCCTGCTGCTGCGTATGCTCGATGGCAACTAAACAGATATCGATTGAGATCTATCATATTTTTACCCTCTGCAGCATTCACAAAAGTATCTTGACGACTTTGTCTCGACAACTGTACAATCTCAGTCGGTAGTGAAGTATCAGACAGAAAGTGTATGTGTTGGCAGGAATATTACCATGTGTAGTGAATTTGATCCTGAATCTGATCACATGTGAACTGATACGCTCGTCCTGTTGACTCACATCGAACACAATGAGCGGGACCAAACTCTTGAAGGTATCTGGGCTCAGTATCGGGAATTGGGTGCGCACATAATATATATTTTGAAATTGAGCATACATATGATATGCCAGCAGGTACTTACCATGTTAAAGTTCATGTTCTTGTACATGTACAGACAGCTTTCGCTATTAAAGTATATTTTAACATTTTCTATTTGACATGTGTCGAACTGCGAACACTTCATTCTCACATTGTGCTGTCTTCCCATCTGTAGTCCAAAGATGATGTGCAATAGTTTCTTGGTGTTAAAACTGGACTTCACCATCCAGTCGATGTACCGGCTTTTGGGCAATCCAGGGTAGGTCTCGAGACTCCAGACCTGGAAGCCACATCGACCTTTTAGCCATCTTCCACATTCTTCGGCATATCGATGCATTCGGTATTACTCAGCTGAACACGAGGCAGCATCCATTCGATAAACTGTAGCTTCAGTCCCACTCTCTCCAGGTTTTACCCCGTAACAACAGTGGCATCTGCGTGCATATTGACTAGGAGCAGTACCAGTTTATGTGCTTCGAATTGATGATAATTCGTTTGTAGTCTTCGGAAAATCCCAGCAACATCGCTAAAGGAATGCAGATCTCGAATTTCCCTCTCGGGTATATAGGAACACCGTAATCATTTTCTATCACCCAGCCTGCCATCTTGACTGCAGACAGTTCGTTCGGCATGACCGAAAGGTAATTTTTTATCGCAGTCGTTATGCCGGCATCTCTCATCTCGTCTACATCCACACCCTTGAGCAAATATGTGATGCGATCGATGAGGTGGAGAATACCATTGCTAGTTATTTTCGTCAACACCAGGTTGGATCCATCTTCTTTTGTCAGTGTCCCCCTGAATCACAGGAATAACTGACAAGGAAGAGTGCAGGTATCTTTGTATTGGATCGCTATCCAAACTTCCGACAGTAATGTGTATGGTCCGATCAGGAATGGGTGGTATGCATAAAGTTCCACTTTTGTGATAATGTTTTCAAAAAACGACCGGCTCGCCGATGTTTACGTAATCTTCCATGGCGATCAACATCGAATCCAAGACTGCAAAGGAAAATATCGACGGCATGTTTTAACACTTTGGTGACCTACTGCATACTGATTGCCTGTTTGATATGCTGCTTTGTTTTATTGCATCTGGTCACTGTAAATATTATTACAATCTTCTCAAATGCAAGCATAGCGTAATTTATTTGTTTAGAAAGTACACCAATGCTCTGCGTTGATCGACGATCTTCACTACCTTCTCGTGAGCTATCTTCGCGATTACCAGAACGTAAATGATTCTTTGTGGTGCCACAACGTGTTTACATAATTTGGAAATGCCGTCAGCAAAAACTCGTGCATTACTTTGCTTGGCCTACTGTTGAGATATGTACCGCTCGCCAAATTGCAGTTTATTCGTATCATATTAACAGACAAGATGTTTGCAGGTAGCGACGATTCGTGGATTCTTCCAACTTCGTATTTGGGTGGCTCGAACCCCAACATTATTCTGATGGAATCTGGTTTCATAAAGTCGGTATCCTCACTTCATCTTGATGATGCTTTCAGAGTATTGAAATTATCACGTCGTTCGGATTCTGCACTGGGAGACAGCAAATCTTCGATGTAACTGGCAATGTCATGTAATTTGTATGGGCCAAACTCGCGGGAGACATTACCGCTTTTTTCGAGATAAAGACTCCAGTTTTTATCATCGATGTTCCATATCGGATTGTAGGTTTGAAAATCGACAAAACCTATGCACCATTCCCCCTCCAGGTCGAGTTGAGGAAAGTGTACAGCACGCAGCTCGGAGCTACGACCCTTAAAGGTAAGCATTATCGACATAACTGTTGTTTTCTGGTCCATATACAGCCGTTTTATTCAGTTACTTGTACAAACAAACAAGGAAGCTAAGGCACAAGTGTCTAAAGTTACACGTGTTTGGCATCTGCTCCATCTCGTATCTGTAAGTCAGTTTGCCATATTTTAGTTACTGTCGCAGCTCGGGTAGAGGATGCAAATTACCAAATTTGTTGTAGTAGTCTGAACATTTTCCACATTTGACATAAGTTACCCAGTGCATGCCAAGCCTGGCTATCATGTCCAGGTTGATTATGGCACATTCGTCACATTTTGGTTTAGGGGACAATGTATCTCGCATAAACACTCTGCGAAAATGAGGTATCTTCAATTTGCATGCAAATAGTTCCAAATCCATGTTCTTGAGCTGTTGTTTAGGTAGAGCTTTCATTATTATCTCTTACTGCTGTGTCGTTTTGCAGACTTCCTCTTCCTTCCACTGGATATGGCTTTAGGTAGAGGCCTTGACCATTTTTTTACCCATGGCGATAGCTTACATATTTGTATTGTGCCTTTGGGCTTCCACAAACTGCTTCTGTTTGATCCCCCAGTAGATGTTTTCTTTGTATTGCATGATTTTCTTCCCTTTTTCACCACTGTTCGTTTCATTTGTACCTTCAGCTTTTTCTTTGCAGACATGCCTATCTTCACTTTGACCTTCATCATGTTGTAAATGCCCCAAGATTCTATTTATTCTCGAGCCCGGTATCTTAAGATTTTTTTATCTCGTCGGCCTTCTGTGCGAGTATATTGTCTGCCTGGTGCGAAGGTAGTAAATCCTTGTTCAGGGAGTAAGCAATGTCGTGTTGCTTGCACATTTCATTTAGTGCCTTGATACCCATGTCACTGCATGCCAGCTTCTTAGCTATCTTTGTTCCCAGCATGCAGAACTTGTATCCAGGAACATGCAGCTCGAAGGGTAGATTGTTGATCAGCATATCGACGATGCTGCTTCCAGATATGGTCTTAACTCTTCGAGACACCACGGTGAACAGACCTAAAAACTTATAAATTGGTTACTTTTTTACATATTTGTTTCAGTATCATTCTAGACTTGGAATAGTATGGACATAAAGTGCTAATGAATCATCTGCTTTGTCATTTCTGCCGTAAAGCTTTTACAGCTTTGCACGGTGTGCATTGTCATGAAGCAACTACATTCAGGATGAAACATTCAAGTATGGCATTTCAGTGCAAACTTTGTCAACGTCAGATTACTTGAAGTGATATTTTAAAGATACATTAAAAAACTTGTAGCACTAGTGTTCTACAACTGCGATCAGCACTGCATGCACCACAATCAGCACTGCACATGCCACAATCAGCACCATAGTTAGGATTGCACACACTACAATCACCACCACATGCACTACAGTTAGCACTGCATGCACCATAGTTAGCAGTGCATGCACCACAATCAGCAGAGCATGCACTGCATTCAGCAGTGCAGTTAGCACCATGCTTAGCAATGCAAGATAGTAGTGGTAACATACATGTTGTCAAACAAAATGTTACTCTACCCATACACACTACTGAAGATGAAGCTATTTCTCTCGAATCATGATATGGAAAACTATTTCCGAATACAGTGAGGTGCATCATCACAGGACTATCAAATTGTTGGAAAACATGTGTCCTTCGCAGCCTACTGAAATAAGAAAATGGTCTTAGGTTCGAGAATGTGTACTTGTACTACAAATCACTACAGCAACCGAAATACTAGCAACTTGCACAAGTACTACAAGCTGTAGATGGTGTGAAATATATCCCTTGCAGCGATAATGAAACCGTCGTTCCAAGAAAGGAAGCATTACCAAACTCTGAGTTTATTTTCGGCGATGCGGCATGTGAGAAACAGACTTGTATTCAGGAATACTTTGAGATGGGACATCATGCGAACTTGGACTATTTCTACCTCAGGCAGACTTATTTGCGAATGCCCAAACAACTGCTTCGCGATAAGGAAAGTGTTGGCTCTATTTTGCATGGGCTATATGAATTTGCGACATGTGTACGATAACCATGTCAATACGGGCATGGCATTATCGGATTTCAAGAGTCTTTATTCTCTATGCTGGAAATACAAGTATTAATTTATGGTGATTGTAAAATACTGGCCTCTATATAATGGCATGTAATGATGTGGATTCAATAAGTTCATCGTCGACCATCGAGAATGAATTACAGCATATAGAAATTCGAGCAGAGTAATCTTAAGCAGCGGTTTGACAAAGACAAAGATGGAGCATGTCTCACACAAAGAAACGATGGCACTTACGATGCTGGTAGAAGAATAATTAGATATGTTGGCAATCCCAAACAATCCGAAGATGCTGCTACTAAACACTTCCTAAAAATTGGTAGTGGCATTATCTCGGATTTATGGAATGTGATTTCAATGGATGAGCGCATAAGTAGTGTTCAAAGGCAAACTACCGACAGACTGAATGTTGCATCCCCACAAAATGATGAAAATCTAAAAGTGCTCGAACATACCATAGAGCATACATTCGTTACTTCGATTTCCCGACTCGCCACAAAAACTAATATTCAAAACCATTGCAAGGACATATTGGATGTATGTAGCGAACGTCTGGAAAGGTTCGAAAAACGTTTGCAGGAAACTCACGACTAAATGTATAAAAGAGGGCAACAGTAACCATTTATATTCAGTATGATGATGAACATTGCTAGCGAAATGTATCGAGTGATACAGTCGGTTTGCTCGAATTATTCTCTCTTCATGAGAGCTACACTTTTGCGCATCCATATAAATGAAGAAATCTTTGAACCCATTACTCGCCATATAAACGAACTCAGGTAGAGCGATGGAGTACCCGTAGTCGTTGAAGACCATAGTCAACAATACTGCTGAGCTTACGAAGGAAAGGAAACGTGATGACATATAAATAGATCGGGATAAAGGATCGGATGTGGATTTCGCACACAAGAAAAGTTAGGGAAGAAAGTCCTGAAATCTATTGCTCTGGCTCGACAGTACCTACAATCATACACATCTTGTAATAATGATACAAAGTATGATATATACAGGCATAATGATAAATGGTTCCTTGGTGCTGATGAAATAGAGTTTCTACAAGTTGGGATAATCCAAGTAGGCGATTACAAGACATGTGGAGCCCCCAGGCTTTACGAACTTCTATTTCGCAAGGAGCCCAGAGGGTTTGCAGACTCCAACCTGCTGGAATACAAGACATTGATCGAACTCATGCACACGCTTTACCAAGAAAACAACCCCGAGACCAGTGATTATAAGGACGAAAATCACGAAAAAAATCGACATTCTCGCAAACCTCTTCACTGGCCTAGCACTGAGAAGTGAGGACGGTCTGAAGAAGCTAGACAGTGACAAGAACATCGACTACGTGTTTTGGGATGACCCAAACGAATTCATGGATTGACTATGACTACTTGTTGCTTCGCAAGGGTTGGAAATTACTCGCACACAAACGAATTTATACCCATAATCGAAGAACTGAAGGAGGGAGGCTATACACGGTGAGTAGGAAGGGCATCGCCCAAGAACTGCAGGCGGCTGTCAGGTGCAGCTACCACCGTCACAAAGACTTGATTTGTGGGATGAACGAGCTGTTTCAAGCCTACTTCGTGGAGATGATGCCATATGCTCGGGCCAACAAGGGCTACAAATATATGTTGACAGTAATCGATGGCTGTAGCAAATTCGCCTGGGCAGGGCTGGTCAAGTCGAAGAATGCATGTGACATCACCAAAGCATGGCGGGTGTGTTGCGCGAAGGATGCATCTTGACTAATTTGCCAGCCGACCAGGCGAGGAATTTTACAACGCAATTTTCAAGGCCCTATAGAAAAAAGATAACATAAATCTTTATTCCCAGTACAAACATCTCAATGCATCTATCTATCTTCGCGATGTTCAACAGGACTTTGAAGGGCAAGCTGTGGAAGCATTTCGCGGCGAATTGCATTTGCAAGTGGCTTGAGCTACAGCGGATAATCGTCCGCGAGTATAATTCTACTGTTCATTCTACCACTCGCATGGAGCCCGAAGATGCCAGGCACGACACCATGGTTCGGGCCATGTATGCCGTTCCGAAGAGGAAGAACCTACACACAGAAAGGCATCTTCGAGAAAGGGTTCACAGCAAATTGGAGCCCCGAACTATTTTGTGTGCGACGTATACACAACTGTGCTCCGAGGACCTACTCTCTCGAAGATATGATCAACGTACCCATCCATGGTGATTTCTATACCCATGAGATACAGCCCACAGAGTTTTCAGATGTGAATTTGGTGGAAAAGGTGCTGAAACGACGTAACGGAAGGGTATACAAGCAGTATGGCTACCCAGCCCACTACAATTCCTGGTCACAGAAGTACGCATCGAGAGGTAACTCGTCGTGGAAGAGGTCGATGTATATATAAAGAATTTTATTCAAGGGCTTATGTGTTTCCTCATGTCATTTTAAAGAATTTTTTTAAATATACATTGTGTTTTATTTATTTTTTAATGAATTAACCTTAAAAATTAAAAACATTATCAGAAAAAATCCGTAGGCTTGGTGTCGCCTATAAAGTAATGGGTAAAGCATAGGAATGGAAGTAAATTGAACTTAGCAAAATGTAAATGCGAAATAGTTAGTTAGTTAAATGTAGTGGGAGACCCCCTAGAAAACTGCTCAATCACAGACAAATGTCCATGACGGACCACTGCTGGGAATGGGAGCCATGTCCCTTTACACTATGGAGGGGAGTCAGTTCGAAGCTGCCAAGAGCTACTGTACGAGGATGATCATGTATATCATTTAAAATAAATTGACGCACATGGTTTGGTGACTTCAACCATGGAAAGATAGTGATTAATGCAATATTATCCAAATGATGCACTCAGATTTCGTCAAAATAATTCTGTACTGTATCCTGCTCATGTAATTTGCAGCTCCTGTTAGCACATGGACTGCCGTACTCTTATGACTGATACATATTTTTGAGAGCAGTGAGGTCCCTACAATTATCTTTATGGTATTCTGCAGGCGAATTCTAAAAGAATATGTTATGCAGTAATGAAAACATTACATGTACGGTCATTTGGTAGACATAATTTTTACAAGCACTTCTGTTGCCTACGAAACTTAAATTGTTTCAAAATGACTACATTTATTTTTATTAACCAATTACCTAATTTATATGGGACTCGTATTATGAAATAGGCCTGCGGAAATGAAATAAGTATAATATAACGTATTAGTACATAATAAATTTTTGTGTCTGACAAAAACAAATCCATCACAGATACTGCGTGGTACGTGTCTGGTCACAAATACACTATCGGTCATAGAGAGAGGAAAAAACTGTAGCCTAATAATATCAAAAACTTGCGTAGTCAGTGATTTTTTTTTTTCACAGCTAGCTACCTACTTGTAATCAAACGGTAGGCGAGTATTCCATGTCTATCTAAAATGAAGTTCAGTGCACATGCGCTTGTCTACAATGTTGAACTCGCATCGCTGTGTGTACAGTGCATCAAAACGTCGAACCCGCATGGCTATGCATACAGAACCACGAACTTTGACACATATGTCTACGTGTGTACATCAGCAAGCGTGTGCATGTGCTATAACTAGAGACCTGGAAATTTCGCGGATTCACTTGGCAACAAGCTAGACTCCACAACACTATGTGTGCTCGAGCTTCAGTTAGTTGTCCATTGGATGTTGCTCCAGATTACCCCCAGAGCAGGTAGCACAGCATCCGGCTCTTATTTCCCTTGCAGGTTCGTTATTGGCCGAAAGCCGTCCGGGGCGTGTCTTACGCGCTGTGGTCCAATAGAAACAGAAACTGAAATTTACATGGGACTGAAGTTTAACTTGTCCTCCAATGAATTCCCGAAATTTCCGGGTCTCTAACTATAACCTTTAACTTCCTGCATAAGATAAATTAAATTTGTTTTGTAGAGACACACAACTGTAGGTACAGTTATTTCGCCTGAAATAATGACCAGCTGTCAATGCAGGCAGATGTTGAGTGCAACCCCACTTCACTTCTTGGACTCCCCTATCCCTCCCTAAGCCACCTCAGGCCAGCCAGATATCAGTGTCGCGTCACGTTAGTTGTAGTGAGCTGCAGCTCGCGGATACCTGGTACGATCTGCGCGAATGTATTACGCTAAGGACCATCTACAACTAGCATGGCATTATAGCATGGAATTCAATACGTGTAGTCGAATGGAAGCTTGTTTCTGTACGTAATGTGGCATTACATTTTCGTAGTATTTTTTTTTTGCGCCAGCCAATCGGAATGATGTGGAAATTAGTGTTCCCGCCTATAACATTTCTTTTTCTTTTTCCAGCCATCGCCTTTCCTGTCTATGGGATAGGCGTTTTCAAAACAGGGGCATTACTCTATAACAGCAGCTGCGAATACAAGCGAAACGCGTTCAGCATATTGAAGACGTAGACGAATCCACTTAATTTTCACGATGCAGGTTGGAAAAAAAAAATATTTTAAACAGCGGATTTTTCTTGGACTGTTTTTTGTCACTTACTCTGCGATATTTATAACCCTTAAGGACGGTTGGCTGTATATCACATATGCAGTTCCATTATGGAAATTTTATAAAAAGAAACAGATTTATTACATATTATCGTTGGGCAATTACAAAATTAAATTCCTTTCGCTCATTAGTATTTGACTTCTGTTTCTTTCGACATATGCGTGCATGTGAATAAACCATATTTCATTAATTTTCTTTAACACAAAATATTTCAAAACGCTAGTGAGGAATGGCGTCCAAGGCCGCACAACAGCTTATGTGCGATCAAGGTAAGTTCACATGCACTTGGCTCAGAGGTCGATTGCTTCCTTTCCCGCAGTTGCATCTTCGCCTGTTATGACAGTGTACCGCGAGCCTGCCTGCGCATCCTGGCGGTTTGATTAAAAAAAAAAAAAACGCGGAGCTGAATACGACCCTTTTTTTTCATTAAATATTTTCCTCAAAAATAAAAAATATTATTATTCCCATTTTTTTTTTTTTTTTTTTTTTTCACAATTTACTACCTGGAATGAACTATCGCTTTATACTAAGAAACTATTAACTGTTTAAAGTTTGATTGCAGTGGGGTTTCTGGCCTACTGTACATTTGATTTTGCTAACAATTATTTCGATCGGAAGAATTAATTTCGATCGGAAGAATTAAAAGTTTGTTTATAATTATTTTAATATTTCTTCCCGCAAAAGGAATATTAAACCTTTAAATTCGTAAATAAATGTAAACACTGGCGATCGGCACTCAGTAGGGGTCGTGGTAGTGGAGCGAGTGGAGGTTTTTATGCAAACGATCATTTTTCCTAGGAAAATCAGTAAAACTCTACAGTGGCGAGCAGATACTTTTAACATTTGATAACTTTTTTTAAATTAGAATACTTCATTATTAAAATCATTTCTATGGCTACGGGTCGCTGGAATGGTCGGTTGTGTGCTGGAAGCGGCGAGAGGAGAGATGAACAAGGCCTGTGACGTCATCCAAGATGGCGGACAACTCCTACCTCCTCATGCCGGACGCCATGTGCCCGACTCGCCATAAGCACACTGCTTGTTTATTTATCATCCAGGTATCAAAGAAGGAAAAAACAGAACAAAAATTGCACTATGTATTAAGTGTTTAACGAAACCAACCAAGTGCTCGTTCCATTTAGAAAGAAGTCAACATTACAATGATAAATTGACAAATACACACAGAGAACAAACATTTGTAGGGAGCAAGTCTGGGGCCCCTGCTACGTGTTCACGGATTACTTTTTGGGTTATAACTATTCACACACGCAAATTCGCGCACGTACACATGTTTTAAATAAATCCTTACAGCATTTCGTCTTTAATATTCCATATGAAAACTGCCTGCTTATAGTTGGCTATTTACCTCTTCTGTATACAATTGTCATCAAAATGTTTAAAACAATAAAGAAAATATTAAAAGCACGATAGCACGAGGTAGAATATTATAATAAGTAATTTCCGTTCTTTGGTGGTGGATCATTTTAGAAAGCTCTTCTTAGAGCATAAGCTATGTGGCTTCTAACACAATAGCGCACAGAACTGTACATCACGCAGAACTAGTTAAAAAGTAGCAAAACACTACAAAATTATCATAAAAGTAAGGTTTACGTTGCATATGAAAGAACAATTCACATATTTTGTAAAACTGTAGTTATTTTGTTGGAATTTGCTTATTTAAATGTTAAAAAATTATTAGTTATTATCTATTTTAGCGTAAATTTAAGCATATTTCCACTCGGGATACTTTAAGAATGCACATTTGGTAAAATAATCTTCTTCAAGTTTAGTAGTATTGATGATAATAACTACAGCTGTAGTTACGAAAATATTGACAGGACTAATGTTAAAAATGTGTTTAATCGTTTGATTATATGTACATTCATTGCAGTTAAAAAAATGATAACTCGTGGCTGAAACAAATAACAACAAAATTAACTATTCTAAATATGTACAAACATTAGGTATTACTAATTTTATGTTACGTACATACAGATAAATTACTATAATAATCTTGCTTTATGCTTTTTTTTTCAATATGTCTGTCTGGCACAAGCGTCTTATTTCCAAATTATTAGTACCCATAATTTTAAGTCATTTCTCTTAAAAAAATGTAATATATTACCGATGAACTGCATATAGAGAACGGTACATTTCGATAGGTAAATGTAGCTGACATACAACTATGAGAAAAACTCAAAAGAAAAATTATTAAAACAGTATATAAAAAAGCGTTGCTATAACATTTGTTATCATAAATATTTTAAAATCGTTATTTTCCTTTTTTTGCATTTCGTCTAATAAAATAAAATTAAAAAATATCCCAAAATGAAAGAAGAGAAACAAATTTAAGGGTGGACGCTTTTTCCTTTTTTAGGGAATGCTATAATAGTATATCAGTGACTATGTATATTGCTCTTCGAGGTTGGTAATGTAGCTAGGCACGTTATTAAATAAAAATATTACTGTGGACCTACGCTGTTGCAGAACTCGCTAACGTATTATTTATTTATCTCCATTACAAAAATAAATCATAGTGAACATAGCCATGTCATTACTTATACGGATGAGAGAGTCTTGAATTGAAAAGCAGGTCAGTATTAATATAACTATTTCCATATATTAGGGACATATGAGTCTTTAGAACTAAGTGGAGAAACCCTTATGTCTCTGACTTTCTAAAAACATTTTAATGGTTTCAGTTGTGAAGGTTTTCATTCGCAAGGAGACTAACGCGTTGCCATCGCCAGCTCCGACACAAGGGTGGGTCAATGTTTAGCACGACTCCTCGCGCCTCAGCCTGATATAATAGTGTCGGTTTGTTGTTTCGTTTTTCCGCGAGGATTTTGCACGGTCCCCGCCTCGCCTTCTGAAGGGGGCGATAAGTAATGATGACTCGTTTTAACGGCGGCCGTTAAAATTGCGCGCCGCGTCTCGAGACATTGGCGGTAATTAAAACTTGAGACATTGGGCAAGCAGCGTGAGACGCTGAAGTCTAAGGGAGGGAAGGTTGAAGAGCACGGAGAGAGCGAGCAAGCACGATGCATCCAGAGCACAACGCCGCGCCTTCGCTCCTCGTACGGAACTCTTCGCTTGGCATTTTACTTTGGCTGTTCACGATAAAGTGAGCACTTTTGAAATCAACCTTTAAAAAATTTCACTGCCCCAGCCCGCACATCTTTTAACGGGCGCACTGAGTGACATGGGCCCGATAAAGTTGGTAACGATGGATGGGAAGTAGTTCCATACGTTAACGTCGAATAAAGAGTGTCAGGTAACCATTTATAATTACTGAAATTATTTCTTTAGCTATCTATTTTATTTAACGGCCCAGAGTTTAAAAATTAGCCGATTCTTAAAATGTTTACTTTTATAATAATTTCACAGATTCACTTGACCAACACATGAATAAAGTGTTGAGGCCTATGGCAAAGTTAATTTTACATAAGGTGGAAGAATACACAACGTGCATACAAGTAGATCTTAAGCAGGAATTTCAAAAGTGCTCATTTTATAGTGAAAAGTCGATAGTAACGTTCTCAAACTGTAATGGAAGTTTTTAACCCCAAATACTGTATGAAAATAATACCACACATCAAGCTCTAAGTACAGGAATATTTAGCGTCGAAACGATACAAAGTTCGAAACTTCCGTATGTATTTGATTCGTTCCGAGCAAATGGAGGAAATCTACGACGGATGAAAGGAAAAATATATCCGCTTTCTTACCATACGTATACGCTGATGTATAAAATCTGCTAGTAATTTCTTAGAGCGTAGAACCCACGTTTCACATTAAACTCAGCCTGTTACTTAACCAAAATATTTACACCGATTTCAAAATGTCTGCACTAAGAAAAAAAATTCTGCTTTGGAAACTAAACTTTATAGCCGCAGAGTGACTCAAAATTATGAGGCGGGGGGGGGGGGGGGGCGAGGGCATATTACCAAAACTTTGGTGAAAGATTTGCATTAATCTATACGTTTTATAAAACAATGTCGCATAGCGGCGTGTGTATGTGTATTCGGCTAAGGCTTCTAAACTACTTGGTGGATTTTGATGCGGTTTTCGTCATAATTTCTAGAATTTCTTGAGGAAGGCTTAGGAGTATAATTATTTATCATTTAATGTAAGGATAGTAGATAAATGTCGAAGTTTGTAAATTAAGTCGTAAAAACTACTATTTGTCTCTTACATGGCATAAACTGATTTAACCATAAGAGACCTAAACCAAATTAATGTACTAGAGAATTGTAGATCTAAAAAAAATCTACAAAAAAGTCCGCGACAGCATATGTTTATCTTTTAAGGATAACCCACAGTAACCAATTTTGTCTTTTAAGGTTCACTTTAAAGACTGTGAATAACACAGTATTAATCCTATGTTAGTTACATTAAGCATTTAGTGTATATACTTGCTGTAACCCTAAACAACGTTATATTTGTAAATCGCACCCGAGCTAGGCAGAGGCGTGTCGTTAGTATTTTATAGATGAAATAATATGTAATTGTTTACAGACATTATCATAAAACATAATGTTGGGTACAAATAAATTTAACAAAACTTATTTTGTAAGTGTTCATTCTTAACAAAAAATCATAATAAGTCCGAAAAACAATACCAAATTTGAGCACTATTACAACAGTTTCTTTTACAGGCTTATAAGATTTGCTCTTCCGATGTTGAATTAGGTTTAGGCATACCATCAAACCTAATAAAGCCAGGGACATATTTAGTAACAAAAGAAATTCGAATGAGATAATGGTTACTAAAATAATTGTAAAACTCAGCGTTTTGTTTCGCTCTTCATAGGAAATGAAAATGACACGAATTTGAGTACTGTTAAACTTGTTTGTAAGCTTATTTACTCAGAAAAATTATTTTATTTCGACTGAGTAATCTTACTAACACCAACATAAGTAACTACCACTCACTGGTCTCATGAATGAAGATGAGTGGAAGCAAAATTTTAGCAAAGCATCATTCTCCTACCAGCAAATGCTGAAAACTTCTCGACGAGTCTGTTAAGTCCTTCAGGTTACATTAATTTTGATGCAACTTGTTGCTCGATTACCATAAGTGTCAAACCCCCGAGTCTGTCCTCGCTCATCGTACAACGAAGGTATGTATTCAGACGCCGCAGAGTAGAAAATAAGCGCTCTGCACTCGCTGCAGTGATCGGCCCTGACAAGGCAACTTCACATAGCTGGAATACATCAGGAGTAATTGTAGTAAGGAGTTGCTGAAGGAACAAACATGCAAGTTCTGCTAGACAGAAGTAGGGTCTGGTGTACTTAAGCTGTGTGTAGTTTCTGTAAAAAGTAACTTATGGAAAGACACGTGAGTTTAATGTATAAAATTATTATATCTCTCTTGCGTCTGCTTCATAAAGAGAGTCTTTCCATTCTGAAAGTTTCGAGATATGTTTTATTTTGCTATAGTCATTCTTTGAAAAACTATTTTTTCAGATAAACTAGTATTTCATCGAAGCCTCGATAGCAAACATTTACCTTGCATTCTTATTCTGCCGAAGCTGAAAAAAAAATGCAGCACCCACGTCTTAATGATCAAGGTTTCTGGGAACATTACTTGTTCTCGTCATCGAAATTTTTGCGGTATCATAAGCTATGGCACTAAAATTTACACAAATCTCTTCAGTTTCGTTCCAAATGTGCTTAAAGATTTCGTCATTTCTCTTTGAAGACAAGCAGGTTATGAGTGTTTTTACTTTTGTCAAAATACGGACGAAATGTCCAAAAACCAACTTTGTAGCAGTCTGGATAGTATATTTGCGAGACTCAAAATACGCTGAAGATATTTCAATCAGAATACGAATTCCAAATTTGTGATCAGTTTCTGCAGCCCACCTGCTTCACTAGCTATTTTCGTATCTGGTAAGCCGTTTGATATTCTTTCTAGCTTCTCAACAATCTCGCAAAATTCTTCAATCACTGTTGACAATCTTCGATAACGGACAGTCCAACGAGTTTTTGATAAATTGAAGAGGTTTTTGATTGGCTATTCACGGCAGAGCCATGTAGACATACAGTGTTGACATTGGAATCTGAACAGAGGAAATAAAATGGTTAAGCACCAGATGTTGTTTTTAAACCATCAAATAATTTCGAAATACTTAAATTCATGAAACACTAGTTAACGTAACCTCGTGAAGAAACATTTGTGGGCTGTAGAATTTAACGAATAGCTACTCGTAATAATAATTAGCTGTCAATAGCATGGGCGCATTTGTACATAAGAGTTCTGTAATTGGAATTATTGTTTAGAAAGGAGTTTTGCACAAAAATCATATTTATCTTTGCATCAAAATAAGTTGCAACGCGCCGATTTTGTGTCTTGTACTTGCATTTTCGTATTATGGATAAAAGTAAAAATATCTTTAATTTTGAAGTTGGAGGGGCAAATGCATCTCCGTGCCTCACCCCCCCCCCCCCCCCAAAAACATATCACCCACCCACGAGGCAACACCTCTGCTTACAGTGACTACCAAAACTGTTTATATACGGCCAGAAATCGAAATGCTGGTAGTATTATTATCTCGTTAATGTGGCATGATACCTGCAGTTCTGTCTTACGTAATTGTATTTGTAAATTAAAAATTCTTTTTACACAGTGCTGTGATATTAACGTCATATTAAAAGTTCCATGAGTTAGCTCTTGTTTATTCATTAGATTAAATAATAAAGTTCATACGAGTTACGTTCTCTAATAACATACACGACAAATGAATTAGCTAGCTTATCGGCGATCTAGAAGCGGAAATAGAAGGATCTCTGGTGAAAGAAATGGACGCTGACTCGGGAAAGTTCGCAAGTTATATGAGTACAGGATCCGGAAAACAGAATTTTTACTCAAGTAATGAACAAATTGCTCTCTTGCTGAACTAAAAGACTCAAAACACACGCGCGAGAGTAAAAATAATACTCGGGGAGGGGCGTGTAAAAACTAATTTGCTCGCCGCAAATTGTTCAGTAACCCACGACTGCGTAGAAACACTGTCTCATCTTCATTCTTCAAGCAGCAAACGTCCAGCTGAAAGTTAAGGTCGTCATTCTACCAGCGCGGTGGGATTCGCGGTGGTGTAGTAGTCAGACAACTTGCCTCCCACCGGGGCGAACCGGGCTCGATTCCCGGTGGGAATCGTGCCGGACGATGCCGCTGGTCGGCGTGTTTTCTCGGGGATCTCCCGTTTCTCCAGTCCCTGCATTCCGCCGCCGCTCCATACTCAGCTCACTTCACCCTCATCGGTTCTCCAGACTTCTATGTTAGGAGCCGCCCGATTCGTTTTACTAAAGGCTGTTCACGATAAAGTGAGCACTTTTAAAATAAACCTTAGAAAATTGTCACTGCCCCTGCCTAAATATATTTTAACGGGAGCACTGAGTGACATGCACCCGGTAAAGTTGGTAATGACGAATGGATAATAGTTCCATATGTAAACGTCGAATAAAAAGTGATAGGTGAGAATTTGTGATAATTTAAATTATTTCTTACGCTTTCTGTTTTTTTTTTTTTTTAACGCCTCAGCATGAAAAATTAGCAAATTAATAAAATGTTTACTTTTCTAATTATTTCACAGTTTCACTTGACCGACGCTTGAATAAAGTGATGGCAATGTTAATTTTACATAAGGTGGAGTTTTACACGACGTGCATACAAGTAGATCTTACGCAGGGCTTTCAAAAGAGCTCATTTTACCGTGAACAGCCTATAGCCACTAATAGCGCCGTTTGACGCGCGCGACAGTCGTCTGTCAATTCATCGCTCGTGGCTCGAAATCCAAAATTAACTTAAAACATACAGCAACTCAACTATTTACAAAACTCTAACGCATACAAAACGGTACTCTGAAACAGAGAAATACAATGCTTAAAATTGAGGAAAAATAAAATATTCACATTTTAATATGTATTGAAGTTAGAGCACCACTGACGAGCGATAACATTAAATCTGAGTCAGTGAGCCAAGAATTTCACTGTTTCAATCAGCTAGGATTACCTGACTGATTGAAACAGTCACTTCAGTGAATTTCACTGACGAATCGGTGAAAAAACGCCAGATATCCTTCATTCATTGATTCAGTGACGTTTTATACTGATTCATCAGTATTTTTTTTTTTCCACCGTTTTACAGTGGTTTGTTTTTTGACTAGCGGATCAGTTAAACAGCGTGTAAAAATTGCCGTCAAAGAACGTTTAAAAATTGCCTTAAAAAAAACGTGTATCAAGTGAAATAACAACGAATATACTAATAAAACCAATACAAGATACTTTCCAAAGTGTGTTTCGTCTTTTCAAAACACCATTTTACGAAGTAATGTGAACATTCAGCCTTTCGTTCCGTCTTTACGTCTTTCATTTCGTTCTCACATGTAATTATCATAGCGCTCTGTTTGAAATTGTAAACTGCAAACAACGTGGTGAAGATAGTGCACTCATATATACTATTAGTTTTTAACAATCCTAATGGTACCTTAAAAAAAAAAAAAAAAAAAAAAAAAAAAGTTAGGACATGCAATTTGAATTTTCACGAATTTTGTTAAGAAATATAATACAGATATTTTTCCCTTATTTTCAAGTCGACTTCGTAGTGCAAACGGAGCCCTACGCCAATAGCTCTGGGCTAGGGTGGCCGACTTATAGTCGATGGGCCTTGGGTTCGTGCCACTGTTTCTCCGCGGCCGATTTTCAGTTCGCTTGTCGCTCTGAGAATTTGTCTGCAGGTCGGTCCACCTTGAGCTTGTCATCGTCACTTCAAAACAACTGCACCTACAACGACAAAAAAAAAAAACGTGGTAAGGTAACAGCTTAACAGTGAAATGGAAAGAGAGTGCGAGTTCAATCCCGCCTACCCTCGGTAGTTTTCTTTTTTACTTTTTAATTTGCGCTTAATTGCGTAATACAAATAGTAAACTATCAGAAATATGTTTATTTCACGAAATTATTAGGATAAATTCCATAAAAACTATATTCAACTCTACTGCAGTCAGCCGTCCCTTATTCAATCAGTGAAATTGTTTCACGTCAGTAATTCAATCAGTGATTTATATTCCCTGAAACAATTAGTGGTTTACCACTGGTCCTAAATGGAGCCATTTTCACTGATTAGAGTAGTTGAATTTCTCAGTGAATCAGTGGTTTCCCTCTGATTCACTGATCACAAATTTAGAGCGAACTGTTATAAGCATCAATATCGTACAGTGAATATGACACTGTCGTGGACCTATAAGTGTCCACTTCATGGTCAGTAAAATGTTAACATTACAGAGCAGTCTGCTCCTACTTCACACAAGGCAGCTCCTTAAATAAAACCAAAATCATAATTATTTGGATACTTTTATGGCAGTAAATCGAACTGACAATTGAAATGCTAGTAGTGATTTTTGGTTTCTCCTACCCTGAAAAACTAACACAGTTAAGATTCGTAAAATTTGCCCTGAAAATTTTTTTTCCCCTGTCAACAATTCCCAGTTTACATGTGAGCTTTCAATGCACTAACTACAAAAACTAATTTATGTAACGTGTATGTAACGTTTTATTTATAGTCAATTTACGGTTACTTATAACTTTCTTGAAGCTTAAGTCCTACTTACAAGACATTCCTGCTCCTCACACAAACGTAGCCTGACCAAGTCTAGAAAATTGTACCACGGGGATAGCCCACACCATTCGTGTGCACTCAGTGTAATGATATGCTGCATGATAATTATTTATTACTAGGCATTGCTATCACCCGTATCCTATCTTTATTCATGTTATGTATAAATTAAATATTATAACTTATAGACAAAACATAAGTAGAAGCTTAATTTAATATAAGCTAAGGTATTTTATGCTACCAGAAGTATAAAACGCATGTGATAAGTGACGTATTTAGGAAACAACACTGCACGTCATATATGAGGTGATTTTTTGAAGGTATGATTCAATAGAGCGAAGAAACCACTAGTTGACTATACGTAGAAACTATCTTTGGTGGAGTAATCGGATAGTCCCTGTTTATTTACTGTTTTATATATTCACGTATTTATTTTTCCTACATACTTCTGCTTGTGTTTGGTAAGACATATTTCATATCAAAAAATTTCGTAATCGTTAATTTCGATAAGGAAAAGTGTTGAACATCTATAACAACTATTCTAAAAATCGCCCTTCTCTGCTGTCAATGTTGAATCACGGATTTTGTTTTCATCTCTTAATCCCTCAAACATTCGCTAAGCACGAGAATTTCATTAATGAAGTGTTTCTTAGATTTCAGATGTTTATGTTCAGATTTTAAATAGAATTTAAACTATTTTTAATTAACCCCCCCCCCCCCCAACACTTGTTTATAGGAGCAGCGGTGGCACATTGGCTAGCGCAGTCGCCTCCCACCTAGGCGATCCGGGCTCGCTCCCGGATTTTCGCATGTGGGAATCGTGCTGGACGATGCCGCTTGCCGGCGGGTTCTCTCGGGGCACCCCCGCCTCCCCCGGCCTCGCATTCCAGCGCCGGTCCATTCCAGGGCCGTACTTCATGTCACGTTCAGGGACGACGGGCACCCACAGGTCCCAGCTGGGAAGCCCGTCACTCGGAGGGTGCTGCCTCGCCCTGGGTCCAGCCCCCCCCCCCCCCCCATTACCAAGCATTTATACTTGCTTATATCTGGTGTCGAAAAAAAAAAAAACAGCAATCTATCCATTTCTGAAACTTTTTCACACTTGTTTGTACGTAAGTTTATATAGCTTCATATTTTTAATTCTCGTCGACATTATTTTCAGGTATTTTACTGATATATAATAGGAACCCGCATAAATTAAAAAAAAGAACTAAAATTTTACATAAATCTTTATTAATTTCCAAACAATCAGATCTACAATGAAGTTCAGTAGTACTGATAATTTAGATATTTTGTATGTTGAATTGTAATTTGTGTTCTAAAGTACGCCATATTCCAGAACGAAGTGTTTCAGCTAACAAAACCATTTTATTTTTTAACTAATAAAATTTTTTAAGTGATAACGTTACGTCATAGACGAATTACTATTAAGTGGGTAATTTTGGAATCGACCTTTGGAGAAAAAATAACTGACCGTATTTGCCTGCATTTCGCATATTTTAACGTAACTAAATGATGTGTAATTAAAGCAATGCTGCAAAGTAATTAGAGAAAAACTATGCAGTATGTTTAACGTGTCATTTAAAATATAACGTTACAATCGGGGTGATTCAAATTTTTCTATATGGTGAACTGTGCAATAAAGTAAGAATTAGGGCAGTGTTCCACTATTTGGCTTCTAGAAATGTCTCATTTTCTCTTCGTAGAAATAATAACACTAGCTATCAGTTTCGTGGCTGCGTTAATTTTTTTAGACTAAAGGAATACATCCGTCAGGGCTTTCATAATATTCCAAGGAAACGCGAACAAACATGTATAATATTAAAAAAAAAACATTTGGGCATTTGGCTTGCGTATATCTTAAGATTAATTTCGAAATCATGATTTCTGAAACCATCAATAAAATGGATGGAAAAAATAATTTTCCTTTTTATATATTTCTGTGAAGAATAGTCACTACGCTTGTATAAGCACGAATGTCTCTTTAAATATATATTTAATTAAACTTTCTGTAAATATTTGAAACCTTCTGTTTTTTACACAAAAATTACGCTAAAACGAAATATCTAAATTAGTTAAGAAAGCTTCTAAGTGTAAACGAATCCTATTATAAAAATAATATTTCCAATTTTCCTCTACTGTTACACTTATCAATCATTTGGTTTTGAGTATTAGTGGCTCATTTTAAAAATAATTGTCTTTTAATATTATAATTAAGTATTTTTGAGTAAATTTTTTATTCTTATGCAAGGTACACAACGATGTGAAAACAAATTTAAAGGCATTTATTAAAAAATGGGTTGACTTCAGGCACTAACTGTTAATTCCTACGTTAAATTTTCTAAATAAATCCAATTAAAAGGTCTGTTTTAGGTAATGATTCACCCAAGGAGTTTTAATTGGCTGAGATTTTCAACAGTAAACAACTATTATTATCTCCCAAGGTGATATATGATAAATATTATTATTTATAGAATTTAGTCATTGTATCAGAATCTTATTAAAATATTTACAATGGTTTCAATAACTTGGCATGTCATAAAGACTGTAATCTCGAAAATAAAATCATGACTTACAAATAATTATTAAAATAGTCCGTGTCTATCAAAACACTTCTTGTAAACCAAATTTGGTAGAACCGAAGGTAGTTGTTTTGAATACAACTTAAAACTTACTTTTCAAACCGCACTAATCCGAAGACGACAGATGAACTTCGTTGTTGGATAAGCCTGTCTTACTCATTAGTACCTGCAGCTATGCTAAGTTTCGTGTACATATATTTGTTGGATAAGCCTGTCTTACTCATTAGTACCTGCAGCTATGCTAAGTTTCGTGTACATATATTTGTTGGATAAGCCTGCCTTACTCATTAGTACGTGCAGCTATGGTAAGTTTCGTGTACATATATTTGTTGGATAAGCCTGTCTTACTCATTAGTACCTGCAGCTATGCTAAGTTTCGTGTACATATATTTGTTGGATAAGCCTGCCTTACTCATTAGTACGTGCAGCTATGGTAAGTTTCGTGTACATATATTTGTTGGATAAGCCTGCCTTACTCATTAGTGCCTGCAGCTATGCTAAGTTTCGTGTACATATATTTGTTGGATAAGCCTGTCTTACTCATTAGTACCTGCAGCTATGCTAAGTTTCGTGTACATATATTTGTTGGATAAGCCTGCCTTACTCATTAGTGCCTGCAGCTATGCTAAGTTTCGTGTACATATATTTGTTGGATAAGCCTGCCTTACTCATTAGTGCCTGCAGCTATGCTAAGTTTCGTGTACATATATTTGTTGGATAAGCCTGCCTTACTCATTAGTACCTGCAGCTATGCTAAGTTTCGTGTACATATATTTGTTGGATAAGCCTGTCTTACTCATTAGTACCTGCAGCTATGCTAAGTTTCGTGTACATATATTTGTTGGATAAGCCTGTCTTACTCATTAGTACCTGCAGCTATGCTAAGTTTCGTGTACATATATTTGTTGGATAAGCCTGCCTTACTCATTAGTACGTGCAGCTATGGTAAGTTTCGTGTACATATATTTGTTGGATAAGCCTGCCTTACTCATTAGTGCCTGCAGCTATGCTAAGTTTCGTGTACATATATTTGTTGGATAAGCCTGTCTTACTCATTAGTACCTGCAGCTATGCTAAGTTTCGTGTACATAAATTTGTTGGATAAGCCTGCCTTACTCATTAGTGCCTGCAGCTATGCTAAGTTTCGTGTACATATATTTGTTGGATAAGCCTGCCTTACTCATTAGTGCCTGCAGCTATGCTAAGTTTCGTGTACATATATTTGTTGGATAAGCCTGTCTTACTCATTAGTGCCTGCAGCTATGCTAAGTTTCGTGTACATATATTTGTTGGATAAGCCTGTCTTAATCATTAGTACCTGCAGCTATGCTAAGTTTCGTGTACATATATTTGTTGGATAAGCCTGTCTTACTCATTAGTACCTGCAGCTATGCTAAGTTTCGTGTACATATATTTGTTGGATAAGCCTGTCTTACTCATTAGTACCTGCAGCTATGCTAAGTTTCGTGTACATATATTTGTTGGATAAGCCTGCCTTACTCATTAGTACGTGCAGCTATGGTAAGTTTCGTGTACATATATTTGTTGGATAAGCCTGTCTTACTCATTAGTACCTGCAGCTATGCTAAGTTTCGTGTACATATATTTGTTGGATAAGCCTGCCTTACTCATTAGTACGTGCAGCTATGGTAAGTTTCGTGTACATATATTTGTTGGATAAGCCTGCCTTACTCATTAGTGCCTGCAGCTATGCTAAGTTTCGTGTACATATATTTGTTGGATAAGCCTGTCTTACTCATTAGTACCTGCAGCTATGCTAAGTTTCGTGTACATATATTTGTTGGATAAGCCTGCCTTACTCATTAGTGCCTGCAGCTATGCTAAGTTTCGTGTACATATATTTGTTGGATAAGCCTGCCTTACTCATTAGTGCCTGCAGCTATGCTAAGTTTCGTGTACATATATTTGTTGGATAAGCCTGTCTTACTCATTAGTACCTGCAGCTATGCTAAGTTTCGTGTACATATATTTGTTGGATAAGCCTGCCTTACTCATTAGTACGTGCAGCTATGGTAAGTTTCGTGTACATATATTTGTTGGATAAGCCTGCCTTAATCATTAGTGCCTGCAGCTATGCTAAGTTTCGTGTACATATATTTGTTGGATAAGCCTGCCTTACTCATTAGTGCCTGCAGCTATGCTAAGTTTCGTGTACATATATTTGTTGGATAAGCCTGTCTTACTCATTAGTACCTGCAGCTATGCTAAGTTTCGTGTACATATATTTGTTGGATAAGCCTGCCTTACTCATTAGTGCCTGCAGCTATGCTAAGTTTCGTGTACATATATTTGTTGGATAAGCCTGCCTTACTCATTAGTACGTGCAGCTATGGTAAGTTTCGTGTACATATATTTGTTGGATAAGCCTGCCTTACTCATTAGTGCCTGCAGCTATGCTAAGTTTCGTGTACATATATTTGTTGGATAAGCCTGTCTTACTCATTAGTACGTGCAGCTATGGTAAGTTTCGTGTACATATATTTGTTGGATAAGCCTGCCTTACTCATTAGTGCCTGCAGCTATGCTAAGTTTCGTGTACATATATTTGTTGGATAAGCCTGCCTTACTCATTAGTACCTGCAGCTATGCTAAGTTTCGTGTACATATATTTGTTCATTCCCATAGACACGAAATAGCGCTAAAGGAATTCTAAGGCAACCCTTTTGCAAATAAACTTCTGATAAATTAAATATTTTTAGTTGTTTGACTTTAAAAGCGCTTTACTTAAAACGAAACTGGTGAAAATCGGTTGAATTTATCAAGAAACGAAAATATTTTCGAAATATTTAACCAGCGCTATCAATTCTCAGCTGCGGGTGAAAGAGGTTAACATTACGTGAAATTAATGTTCTTACTGATTACTGCTGTCGCATGTAGTTTAATTAAAATGCGTAGATTTTTTTTGTTAATGTGACATTTCATCCCAAAATATTTACAAGAACAGTGTTAAAAATACTCGGCTAGTGATGTGAAATTCTATGAATATTGAATGCCAGCCTAACGTAGTTATTATTTAATACCAAATCCGACGGTAATGTGGTTAATATAAAATTATTTTATTAAATGTTCTCTAATATCACTCTATGTGCTACCAAAGAACCAAATTCAGTTCAGATTTGTAAAATAATTCCTGAAATGATCTTAAAAAATATTTGGAAGGTTAGAATAAATTTCCTCAGCTACAAAAATTCACCTTTGATAGGTTACAAAAGATGTATTTGTAAAACACCTAAAAAAAAAAAGTCTGTAGTAACCAGGAATCACAGCAACGCCAAGAATGATACTAGCTTTCACTAAGAACAAGTAGCAGCCTCGGTGACTACTCGCCTTCCACCCAGGCGAACGCGGGGTTCGATTCCCGCTGGGTTCGCGCTTGGATGTTCGCATGAGGGAATCGTGCCGGACGGTGTCGCTGGTCGGCGGGTTTTCTCGAGGACTTCCGCCCACCCTCCTTCCATCTATTCCGGAGGGTTCTCCATATCCACAACTCCTCACGCTCGTCGGCTCTCAAGACTCCGATGCTAAGAGCCGCCTTAAAACAAGTGAGTAAGTTGACGAGTAACTTGCTGTTGAATAATAACCGCATAACTACGAAGGAGAATTGAAGTGTTTCCACTTTTTTTTAGAATGGGAATGATAGCGTAGTAAAACCGTTTCGTTATATGCATTCCCCTACAAAACATTTTCGTAACCAACTGTACAAACTGCAGTAATATTTTGTAGGTAGCTTTTTGATACCAATAACTGTTGTCCTAACGCTAACTTCAACAGAACAACACATTCGAGAGTTACTAACCAGCAACTGTTTAAATGGACGATATGACTACGGAATTTAATGTCGTTCTGAAGTACAGTCACTTTTTCTTAACCACAAACGCCAATCGCTCCCAACAGGTGACATTATTTACTTCTTACATTAGTTAATGCACATAGCTTCTTCCTCGCTAATTGTGAACGCAGTGTTATAAGACAAAATGATAATGCGATGAATGGTGACAGAGAAGTGGATGTGTAATAGAAGGGACGCTGATTCCAGACTTTTTGACAGTTACGGTTTTTTTTTCCTGTGATTGTAATTATCAATTCTTGTTTTTCTATTTCTCTCTTGTTTATACATCTCAGCTGGTTTTGAAAACACAAACATTAATTTTATATTAGTTTCTCAATAGTGTAATTTTAAGCACACACCTACAATTAATAATATTAAATATACATGCATCGAAATATTTTCTGTCATACAAGGTCACCAAAGAATTTTTCCTTATAATTTTAGAAAATAATTTATTTTGGCTATATCGTTCTGTACCTTTACTGCCCAGAAACTATTATTCTCAAATGGTATAACTTACATAGTACTCGACTGGCCAGACTCAAGACGTAAATGATTTGCGTGTGTTTGTAATATGTATTATTACTTTACTTTAGGAATATTTTCTGAAGCAATTTATCTGTAGTCGTAAACCTGCTGAGCATTTCTGAAAACTCGCCGTCTGGAAACTCTTACAATGGATGATGGTTGCCCTGTAGGAGAGACAGACGGAACAACTGTTTTAGAATACTTGAAATTTTTCAGATGCCCTTGACTTACGTCGTCTGCTGTGGTCCAGTTGCCAAGTATGCTGAGAGTCGTCCCTCGATCAGGAGCGCTGGCCAGGACAGCTCGTGCTCATGTGGCAATGGTGCTGTCTCCAGTGAAGCGAGAGATGCTAACGAATGTAAGCTCATGTGATTCAGTAACGCTTCTTCTAATGGCATATTTTATTTTTAAAACATTACACGTATTAGTTTAACATTACGTAGGAAATAAATTAACTACAATTACGCTGATTGCAGTCCAAAGGTTTTTGGAAGCCAACAGAGCGAACCTAACAAAATACAATCCTTGATTACGGTTTCTGCCATCTGTGTGAGAAAATACTTTACCAGATTTCTGCATTAATTTGGCGTTATATACTCTATGTTAAAAAATTGTTGCGCACAATTTCAAAGGGTGGTAGGGGAATGCCGAGACAGACTTTTGATATGAGGAACCTGTGTCCAGAAACGCCTCCTTAGCGAGCTTAAAGCGTTAAATGATGCGCGCGCCTTTTGAATTTGGCGCGCTACTCAGTGGGGTCAAACTCCCCTTTTCTTGGCAAAAAAAAAAAATTTACTAAAGTGGCAATATGTTATATTCAGACAATGAATAGATCCCTGAAACAGACGTTTGTAATTGTTACGGGGTCTTTGGAATGCAGATGACACCATAGCGAGAGTCAGAACGTGAGCGTATGTGGGCCAGTGAGGGAGAAGCTTTCTATCTGGGAAGTCTTTAAATGCATGATAAAGTCGTGTGCGGCTGGAACAATAAGGTGTGGCTTAACATGATGTCTTTACTAAAAGGTAAAAGCATTTTCATGCAATTACATTTAGGTTCTGCCAATTTCGTAGCGGTCCTATAGAACGATAAATGCAATGTACCGAAAATATGAAAAGGGATATGTTTCTTGAAGGTTTTGGTTTATATCAGGGCATATAAATTTCCGCATCGTGACATTTAAGATAATTTCACTCATTATACTTGCCATATCTTGAAATAAACCCTGTTCAGATCAGCTCATTTTGAAATAGTAGCAGTGTATATAGTTGATAGCTTCTAAACATTGAATGGCCAAGTAAACTTGACCTAAAACACAAAGAATGTGTGTGTAATTTTTTATTGGGAGGATCGGTTAGCATCGATTAATTGTTCATAACTAGAAGAGTACTTTACGATACCGCCAGGCAACCTGGGCGTACACAAATTCAGGAGGAAATGACCGTTTGTAAAGATTTCGTCCGAATCAAGACATGCACGGACTAATATTTTCCGGCTACCAACAAGCGAATTAAATTTTTCTTATCCGATTTTAAGAACAGATGGCAGCAAGCTTGTTTGATCGAAGAACGATGTTTAGGGAAGAACAAGGGCTTTCTAGACTCATTAGTCGGATTTCCAAAAGTACGAAAGGGTCGCTACAAGAAAACGCGTGGGTCGAACTACGAAGAGTTTCTATGAATCAGGACATCCGACAAAACGATTAAAAACAGAAAACTTGCGAGCCACATATTTAAGTGAAGAGTTTTCCTTTGCCGTTCAGATGAGCTTGCAGTCTTGTGGCAAAGTGAAAGGATCAAATGTTGTAAAAGATATAACAGGAACATCACCACACGAGCTTCAAAATATACAGAAGCTTAACCCATTTACACCCAGCGAACACGTATGTGTACATTACGCACATATAGGTAATTTTTGGTCTGCACTCCACATTGCGACACTCAATGATCAATGATCTTACCTGTACGATCGGCAAACCGTCTTATTGGTCTATGTAATAATTTGTTCATATTATTGCAGTCGAACATATAACCTATAGCTCATTGGCTTGGACAACGAAACAAAGTGATGTATCGACTTAAGTACAGCACGCATCACAAATGTTTTTGTTTACAACACCTGAAACTGTAAATTAATGTGGGCCTGAAAGGGTTGAATAAGATTCTGTAGTCCACCAGCGAAACAGCTCACAAGAAAAGTAACGCTTGCCATGTGCATTGATACTCAGCTCACCAGACGTAAATACAATATTATTTGAAAGCATGATAAGTTTCCCCACTTATAAAAACATTCAGAATGCAAAAAAAAAAAAAAACATTGTTCACCTCCAACGAAACACACAATACTATCAGAAACTGCAGGTGAAAATAACCTGCAGGCACAGTATTCTGGAAGCTTAGAAGGAAGTATTTCACAATGCTCTTCACAGCAGTCTAAAACTAACCACGATTTGCAAATGGGGATTCGAAGGTTATGCACAAAAATAATACAGGCAAACGTTTTCGAGTGACTCCGGTGGTACAGACTAGAAAGTCTTCCTTTCTTCATTTGTGCCTGCATGTCTAATTGACAGCAACCTGGACGGACAAGGGCCAACAGTTTTCTGGCAAAATCCACGAACTTCGTCCCCATGGTACTGTAGAACTATCCGATTACAGTTCCAACGTGAATCAGCAGATCTTTGAAAAATTGGACAGGATCACATCAAATGCAATTACAACAATTGCATCTTTTTATTAACGAGCTAGACGGTAAAGAAATTGAAGTCATCTACAGGATGCTTTTTACTATGATTAACACCAAAGTGTGGAATACCGTTACAGGAACTTAATATACTCTTTTGTAATCTAATCTCTTAATACTTCAGCAACCTGGAAAACGTGCTGATTACGAAGATAGCCGACACTTCAAGAATCAGCTTCGGCTCATCCGTACTACACATCCACATTGGTTTCTTTGAGAGTTCGCTCCATCTTTTATACAAAAGTCTACTTGAGAAATAGCCATCTCGGGGCAACGAGCACAAGAATATTACCTCGAAGACAAAGAAACCCATTCAAGATGGATTAAAAAACGATATGGGATTACTAGTAGACATGCCAAAACCGGGCTTTGGCAACACAAATTATGGGAATATATCAAGGTTTTTTTTTTTTTTTGAGAATCCGGCATTGCTGGTATTGACATTGACATCATCAGAACATTCAGTAGACTATATTTTTGTAAGTGCTCTCATGTGGCTACGAAATAGATGTGGAAAAGCATCGCACATATGCATTTGAGAAATCCCTGTTCTTTGTACGGAAATACTCATGGCACGCCATTCTCCGACAATTCACAAATCCTAATCTATGGCCCAGTCATCATCCGCCACACTTCCATCCCTTCTGGTAAGCTAACCGAGGAGGCCCAAGAGGCTAGGGACTAGGAGAATGTTTTCGTGGAAGGCACCTCGAACAAAAACAATTGAAGATGCTCTCAACATGCTGTTGAAATCCTCGGATCTACCTATTTCTTCACTCAAGAAGGTACCGATGAAGAAAGCCACTCAGTTTGATATGGAGTTCCTGGATATGCTTCGGGAACCAGATGTGTGTTCTTCGGTAAGCTACAGCATGAGGACACTGAAAGTGCGAACGGGGCTGAAAAGTCCGGATGACAGTTTTTTGTAGTTTCAGTACACCCTAATCTTCTGTATAATTCGCAATCGTACAATTCTTGTTGCAGTAGCTTTACAAAAGTCACGAAATGTGTTTGTTACCGTGTAATTCACATTGAGACAATACATTCCCCCCCCCCCCCCAAGAACTAGCACGCTTGGCCCCACTGTGCGCTGCCTAGCAGAGTACATAGGTGCGATGCGCAGTTGGGCAGAGCCGAGCCGGACTTCTTTCGGACATGACCGTTATATTGTGATTTACGAGAACACCTCGCCTAGTCGCCGAGACGCACTGAGGAGGACTTGACTGCGAGAATTCTCGCCACCTGCCGTGATGTTCAACAAACACATGATATTTTTTGACAGAGCGCGCAACAACATGGTTGGCCACATTAACGCCTGTTCCCAAGTCGGAGGACGTCACGTCGGACCGTTCCTGTAAAGGTGAGCCATGCGTCTCATCTCTTTGTTTATGCACTGCGATTAAATGTCTGCCGCCGCGCACAGAGATTGGGTACTGTCGTCTGCTGTCCGCCTGCAGGCGAGGCAGCATGCCGAATTCAAACGGTGCATGCATCCTTAAAATTATGCCCAACAATTTCCGAACACCTAGTGTATTGCGCCGTAGTGAAATGTGAAAATAATACAGCATAGGAGATTCCTCGACAGAGGTACACAAAGTAGGTAAAATATTTCTTCACGAACTTCGTCAAAATAAACATGTATTATTTTCCTTTCTTGGCTTGTCTGTATTGGCCTTCATAAACTTGTGTACATAAATAATGTGACAAGCGCTCTTAAGTTAGGATATACACTTTCTCTTTAATATATATTAAGCAAGAATGTAGAACACAGTGATTGCTATCAATAAGGGATGAAGTATTCATAGTGTTAATTAGAATCTATTGAGCAGGCTAACCACTCCCATACTGCATTCACTGAGACTAGTGAAAAAGAGTCCTATAATTTATATGTAAGTGTAAATGGCAACGATTATGGATTTTCTTTACTGAAGTTCTTCTTTGATTTCCATGCAACTCAAAGCTCGCTTACAAGTAAAACTATTACCTTACATTACAAAACTTAAAATTTATTCAGCGTTACTGATATACTTTATACAAAAACTATTCCCTTATCAATTCCATGAAAATGCATTGTTGCATAAGTAGTAGGGTACTGTACATTCAGGCGCAGGGAACTGCAGGATAGGATTCAGGGTTCACTTTCCAACTTGGATGAAGTCACAGCCAGGGTCGCGCTCGACGGCCTTAAACAGCCATGTCGTCGACAAAATTGCATGTCAACCCAAAAATTACATCAGAATATGTTTATTTAGCCCTTAAAACGCCTTTTTCAAAGAAAAAAAAAAAGAAATATAGAAACATATTTCACTAGATTCCACAGATGAGCATAGCAGATTCGAAGCTCCTCGAAAAGAGACCCAAAAGTCCTTAGAGCAGTAGGCAGATTCGATGCTCTAGGGGAATGAGGCATATCGTCTCCATGACAGCAAGGCAGGCTAAATGCCCTGAGCCAGGCCCAATGGATCAGGTGTGTCAGAAAAAGTGTTTGTTTTCATTGTTGACTTCAATAGTCATGTTGTATGTGGGTGATCTTGACCTTGACCACAGTAACCTTGAACTCGAAAAATCGAGAAAATCGGAAAAGATCGAAAAATATTCTGAAAATCGAGAAAAAAATTATATTAATCACTCCGACTGCCATTGTGCATGTGGGTGACCTGGGGTCACCCAGTGACATTAAATTCGAGAAATGGACAAACAAATAGAGAAACAAATTGTCTCTAGTTAGCTACTTTGTTACAAAATACATAGATATTTAATTCTCCATCTAATGAAAGATGCGCGGCACTGAAAATGTTTCGGAATTCTAGAATGCACAAAAATTTTAATAATGATAAATGATTTTGTATCACTGATTATTTCACAAACATAAGTAATTTAAGGGCCCAAGATCTACTAGTCACAAACAAATGTGGAACGGTTTTTTTTCTTCTGAATTATACTTAGAAAACATTATCTGTTCCTATGAATACAGATTTGGAATATTTGAAATCTGAACTTCTATCCCCTTTAGAAAATCTGGAGATCGTTTAAAAACACAAATAATATATACTTATTTTTTGAACAGCACTTGCGCCCATGAGTTACCCCAGATTCGAACACGCAATCTGTGGCACCATAACCGCGCCTGCACAAAGATACATTTTGGCATACATACAAGTAAGTTCAAGAAATATTGGAAATATTCTGGTAATTTTTTAAAGTTTTCTGCTTGCTGCGGAGTCGGGCGAAGTGCTCCATTGGCACCCGCTCTCAGTCTACCTTAAGGGGAACTGGAAAAATCTCATCAAATAGCGACGGGAGGTTTCGAATAGGAGCTTGCGTCTAGCTCCAGTCGACGGTAAGTTCTATAATCTGTGCCGGGAGGGTAATTTACAAGACAACCCAGTCTTGGCCTCAAATTTCTTCTCTATACGATTGAATAACTTGCCACCCCGAGCGCCGGGGTGCAGTTGTAGACGAGCAGCAATGGGCAGGAGCTCACACGGCACATACAGACCGTTAATACTTTACACTAAACTGTCTCCATCCGTCACCCTCTTCGTAATTCCATGTGTTACGAAATACGTACGCTACGACGTAATTTTCATCAAGTGGTTCCGCTACAAAACATCTCGCGTAACTTTTTCACTCTTTGCCTGTATTTTTCAATGCGGAAGCTACAAAAGCGTATCTGCTGGTCTGACTTTATATCTCAAGAAAACATGGGCCTATGGTCAGACGCACAAATATATTGAAAACTAAAAATGGGTGTATTATCGGAACAAAAAATCGTGGTCCATTTTTTTTTGTAGTTTTTCGTACTGTCGCTTTTCGCAATGCTTGTTTAGCAATAGAGAGAGCTCAAAATTTACCTACATTTTCGAAGCTTTTCTGGCAGAATGTACAGCGTGGCGAGAATGCGCGCGTAGGTTTACATAGAAAGTTACGAAAATAGGCCGGGTTATATCCACTGACTAAAGTTGAGGAAGACTCCATCTTCATCTTCTGCTGTGTCGCCAACATTAATTTGCCAGTCACAGATAGAACGGTTAGATTACTTTGACAGACGTGCTAAACCTGTTTGTTTACGTAAGGTTTTTTTTGACTAACATTTCTGTATTTCTCTACTTTCCACGTGCCAGACTCGTGTTGGTTCGTTTCACATTTGACACGCCTACTTCACTGAATAAAGTTTATTACCGACCGCAGGTAAGGCCATTGAGTACCGAGTTGACACTTTGTTAAAGGCTGTCCACGATAACGTAAGGACTTTTGAAATCAACCTTATAAAAAAGTCACTTCTCCTACCTGCATATATTTTAACGAACGCACTGGGTGTCATGCGCCAAGTAAACGTGTTCACGATGGAGGGAAAGTAGTTACATATAACTACGTCGAATAAAAAGTGTTGGCTAACAATTCGTGACGACTTAAATTATAAATTCGCTTAATTTTTTTAATGCACGAAAGTGTAAAAATGAGTAAATTTGAAAAATATATGCTTTTATAATAATTTCACAATTTTACTGGACCGATGCATGAATAAAGTGATGAGGCCCATGACAATGTTAATTTTAAGTAAAGCGCAAGACTACACAACGTGCATACAAGCAGATTTTAAGTGATGAGGCCCATGACAATGTTAATTTTAAGTAAAGCGCATGACTACACAATGTGCATACAAGCAGATCTTAAGTGATGAGGCCCATGACAATGTTAATTTTAAGTAAAGCGCAAGGCTACACAACGTGCATACAAGCAGATATTAAGTGATGAGGCCCATGACAATGTTAATTTTAAGTAAAGCGCAAGACTACACAACGTGCATACAAGCAGATCTTAAGCGAGGCTTTCGAAAGTGCTCATCTTACCGTGAACAGTCTATAGTCAAATATCCTTTCATGTGCAACAGGCAACACAACCTATATTGTTATTTCATTTCTTATAAAATACTGTCATCCATATTCACGATAGTTAGTCCATGTGCTACAAAGTTCCTTTAAGATTCTGGCAAGCATTAGCAAAACAATGGAAGTACATCCATGCGAATTTTGTCCTTCCGCGACAGACAAACTTTGTTACAGCCGGGTATAATGTTCTAAATGTTAACTATACAAACGGTTTTCATACCTCGAACGCTGTCCTCGTTTGTTTTGATAGCGGTACTGGCTATTAAGTAGTTCACCGACTGCACGCTACGCTGAACGCGTGCTCAATATCATACGCCCTCTACGGTTTTATTCGCTAAATGAATTGCAAAATTATCGCTTCTGACATTGCATTTGTCGTCCCCGCGGTCACAGTTGCGCCTTTACAAGTTTCGCCTAGCAACGGGAAAGAGGATTCGAAGCTGTGTTTATTGAGTTTTACATCCCAGAAAGTATTTTGTTCAGTCAAATATAATGTTTCAAAATCATACGCAAGAAAAACAACTCAATACAAATCATTAAATTTCATTGTCACGGTTATCTACTATGATCCACATAACAAGAACAAAATAAACAGCAAAGTAAATAAATACGGCAAATTGTGTAATTCTAGGACGGCACCTTTGAACTGAAATCAACAAAATGTCTCGAAACAAGTAAATCGAGTTCAAATTACATCACTGAACATCAGCGCCGGCTTATATTTAATTTCGGTTACTGAAATATATTCAATTACTGCTGATGTACAGTGTACACCATTGCTTCCCGCAGCTGCAAAAATTTTTCTTGAGTTAGTTAACCTAATTAGTGAGTTGGCAGAAACTCACCAAATGGAACTCAGTAACCTGTATTTCACATAATGATGATTCATGCTTGGCATGTACGTACATTATTTTTGTAAAATCTCTGACTTGATTTATAGTTAGTATTCGGTTTCAGGTTTAGAGTTTACGTAAATGACGCGTTTGACAATCGTTACGTAGGTAATTTCCCGTTGGTGTTTGATTGGACCCCACTGAGCGGATTAGATTCACTTTTCGCAGTGTCTGCGTTCGATTCCCGGTACAGCCATCCTTGGTCGTTTCCTCAGTTTTCAGTGGTTTCCGATGATTTCGCTAAGCGAATGGTTTGGTTTATCTTAGTAAAATGTATAAAACACCTCTTTCTCGTCGCTGTTTCTTTGAAATTTCTTTTTTCGCCTTTAATGAGCCCGCTCACAATGCGCTGAGCCCTAATTACCATGTTTGTATTTAAACATCTGAATCCTCCAGCTCCACCGCGAATATTGTTCAAATAATGTTTGCTGAGACGTGGCAGTAAAAATTAAAAAAAAAAAATAACATCGGTATTCTTATAGAAACGTCTTCAACCGAATATAATGACGAGTTATTTTTGTTGTCACGGAGTGAGTTGTAAAAGTAAATTAGATTAAGCAGACGAGGACTACAGAGTCATACATTTTCGTGATTGCAATACTTACGTTCCAAAATCGTGTTTTTGCGATCAAAATCATTTTTCTGCAGACATGATCCCATTGGCATAAAAAAAAAGGATTTATCAATCACGATATAGTAATATGGAATAAGTTCATGCCTTAAGGATCTCCAATATTAGAAACTCATTTTTTTTTCCTACAATCGTTATAAAGATTAGTTGCGAAAATTTTCAGCTAATATTTCTCCAGGAATTGCAGATTTTTTCCATTATCATTTTTATCATTTAAAAAAACGTATTGATGACAATAAGGTGTCTACATTTTGTGTAGGGTGTGCCCTAACCTAATGCCACAACTACGTGACAACTTATCTTGAGCAGTTAACAGCTTAGAATTGGTCTGTATAAACGATGACTTCCGGAACCACCAGGCTCCCGGGACCGATTTCAACTTAATTACTTCTCGCTTTAGAACTCGTTTGCAAATTTCCTGATAGAAATCGGGATTCCAGGCAACGTCATACATCTTTCTAAATAAACCGAGAGTAATAGCATGATATTTCTCCGGTTCACGAAGCAGTTGCTAATCGATGCGTGCCATATGGCACGTAGGTGCTTGGTAGATCTGCCGAGGTGCCTGGGTTTCCGTATGGCGTATTTAATATTCGAAAGGTTTAATTACGGGGATGATCGACGCGATGTGGTGTGTAATTCTTTGGTCGTCGTCTTTTGTTTTGCAAGCCGGCTGATGCTCCGTAAGAACTCGGAGAGGGGCAAACGTCGGCGCCGGAGATTTATACTCCGCTTCTTTCACCTCGCCGCGGACAGGGAAGCTGAACTGCAAGCTGCTTTAGCGTGGCTAGCGAACCTTTAACACGCAACTTTAATTACGTGAATTCGTGCCAGTATCTCGGATCTCCTCGTCATTAATACCATTTCGTTTCGGGGGCCCCCGCGTGAGCTGCATTTTTATTCGCGGCGGGCCCCGCAATAACCTGCACAGGATGTGGCGGCCGCAAACAAAAACAACGGCCTCTTCGCTGCCCCCGCGTCAGCTCCATCGCCCCACCGTCTCTTTGTTAATGAGGCCGCTATGAAATCGCCTTTCTTTACAGGGCGCGAGCCGAAGGTCACGCCAACATTCGGTCCACACGCCGGGGCATATGCGCCGGAAAAGATGTTTCTCGAATCTTTTTTTGCGGCGCGCGCTTCCGGTTTGTTGTGCCGCCGGGGGAGGCGGTTACGAGGAGCCAACCTGTGGTGGTTGCGCCCACGCGCCGCCGCGCAGCGCCTGTCACTGACCAACTGCCTCTGCGCGACCTCGCCGGACAAAACAAGACCGCGCGAACACTTCTCTCGCCCGCCTCGGCACGAATTGCTTCCGGAAGTCCCCGGCGTTAAGGGGGAAAAAAAATTTCCCCGCTCGTCAAAACTCTAATTCCCTGTACTCCCCTTCGCTGTTTCTTCCAACTTTTCTGGAGGCCTGATGAAGTTTTGCTTCCAGGGTATTCCTCTGCCTGATGTAAACAAAGCTTAAGAAGACTATGCAGTTGCCCGTCCAAGGTCAAGAAGCGAGGGAGCGATACGGGCGACACTGACACGCACGCCTAGCGCCTCATCGCTCCTACGCGCAAGCTGTGCAGTGTTTCCGTCGGAACGCTGTTCTGTGTCAATTTGATCTGTAACATAGGGGTTTTATTACACGCTATGAAAGCCCACAGATTAAACTACGCCCGTATTTTTGTACTTTTCTCTTGCCGCTCAAGGAAACTGCATGGGCAAGCTTATGCGATAATTGACCATTTTCACACATTTTTTTTCTCCAAGAATACAAGTAATATCACAAAAGTAAAAAAACAGTGGCGTAGCTAATTTTTTTTTTTTTTAAATCATTTCTGGCAATACTTTGCAATTCCAGAACTTTTATTTACCGAGATACGCTCTTACGCGCAAACAACGATTTCACAGAAAACGTTTCAGTACATAGGACCCTTAAGGTCTCTTCGACAGCGAGATCATTTCACTGAGAGAACATTGAACAAAATGTTTTTTTGTATACCGCCAACTATATATTTAGTTGCCCTAACAAAATATATTGTTGAACAAACGAAATTTGAAACGCAAGAAAATTACTTTTGTTCGTCTAACAAAATACATGTTTGAATAAACAAAATCTCTGTGTTGGGCCAAAAAAAAATAGACTCTGAACTAAATATTTTGTTGAATCAACTGTATATATTTGTTTGGCATTTAATTTGACTGCCTTCGTTCGAAAATACAGCTCGAGGGTTTGTTTGTATCGTTTGTGACAATTGGGATAGTAACAGTGTTGGTTACTGCGTCAATTGATGCTTGACAACATTATAAACACATTAATGAAACAATGCAACAAGAAATTGGCAAGTAAAGCTGTAAAACGTGACATATTTGTTTACACACGTTGCCCAATATTAGCAGTATATTGATTTGAAAGTTTTCCGCCTCCATCAGTTGTCACTTTAGCTGAGATTACTAAGGCGTAGAGCTCCGACGCAAATGATCAAGGTACGAAACTCGGGCGAACTTGTCAAGATTTTCATATCCCCCCCCCCCCCAAACTGTTTCATGTGCGCGTGGCCAAACAAATCTTTAGTTTGCACCGACCAAATCTTACAGTTTGGGCAACCAAATTGGAACCACGGAATAATTTGGTATCAGCAACAAAATATTTCACTTCCTCTATGCAAACAAATCATATTTGATTCAACACATCCTCCTTCTCAGTGTAGAAACGGCGCAAGTTGCACAGGAGAGAGGGATTGGGGAAGGAATCGGTCATGGCCTTTGATAGGGACACATCCCAGCGTTCGCCTGGAGTGATTTCGGAACGCCACTAAAAGCCGAAATCATTATAGCCGGTTCGGGAATCGAACCCGGGTCCTCCCGCTTGCGAGCCCAGTGAATTACCACTGCGCTACCTCGCTCGGTGTAAAGCGAAGCGAAGAGATTTGGATGGTTCTTAACATCGACGCCATGTGAGAGTGTGAGGGTAAAGTGAATGAGTATGGAGCAACGTAGGAATGCAAGGGCAGGAGATCCCCGAGAAAACCCGCCCACCAGCGGTGTCGTCCAGCACGGTTCTTACATGCGGAAATCCGGGGGCGACCCCCGCCGGGAATCGAGCTCGGTTAGCCTGGGTAGGAGGTGAGTAGTCTTACCACTACACCACCGTAGCCTCTTAAACGTGAAGACATTGGACTACTTTCTCCCCGTCGTTATCAACTTTACTGGGTGCATGTCAGTGTGAACTCTAAACTATGTACGAACAGGGGCAGTGAGTTATTTTAAACGTTGATTTCAAATGGGCTCAGTTAATAATGAGGAACCTATAATTAGGGAAAACAAGACAACAAAATACGTGAAAAAAAAATGGTTTTTACTACCGTTTAGAATTATGAAATACTTTTATCTGCATCCAATCTAAACGCAGGCCATATCATATTTGTGAAAATTTACACCTCCCAATATACCATTCTCAATATACAACAAAAATCTTACAATGTGTTATCTCCTGACGAATTTCACTGTTTGCGCCATAAATAGAGATCTAAAAAATTCACGAGTTCAATGACCTGCAGGCTAGACTCTACAGTCTTATGTACAGATATGGTGATAATAACTGCACATTGATTGTCTGCTGTCACAGTGGAAGGCGACGATTGTGCCACCGTCCTCCAGGAGGTGTCAAACACCGCGTGGACCAATAGCTAAAGTTATATAAACACGCGTGTTTTGAATTCTAGCTTGTCTCAAAATGAATCCACCAATTCTTTAGGTCTCTAGCCATTTAGACAGACTGTGTTTGGAATTTCATTGCTTGCCAGTAAAACCAATATATTATTGAAATAAAGTGTGATTTTTATGAAAAGTCTGTAACACAATTAAATAATCCTACAAAATGAGATTGACCGGGTCCTATTTGGCAAGTTATTTATTAAGTTCCTTTTCTTTCCAAAAGTTTATTTCATTTCCCCTTCCTGCTCGTCCGAAAATCTTTCCTCCTGACATCAAATAATATAGTAAAGTACATTGTAGTAAATTAATTATTTAATTCTTCTAACACGTCGATCTCTGTGACGTTGCAAATTCTTCATTCGTCATGCACAACTTATTATTTTTCACCAACTAGTCAGTAGGAAACAGATATGAAAGTTATTTAATTGATGTATAAAATGAGAGCTGCTTATAAACTCGCTCAGATAGGTGCAACAAATACCTGAACGGATTAAAGAAATACAACAGATTGAGTACAAGAATTCATTGACAAAGAAGACTTATACAATTGTAACATGTTTTCTGATGTTTTATAGTATATTAAATGTGGAACATTGAATTATTTAATAATTTAAAATTATTTTAGGCAGTGCTATTTTTTCAAATATCCTCCTAAATATAAACGGCGTGATTATTACAATATGAAATTGAAAGTTTTTAAGAACTATGGGACCATATGTTCACTGAAAGAAAATATTTGTTAGTGACTACAATAACTGTTTGGTTGATGCTTCCCTTGGCGAAATTTTGTTGATGGCAAAATAATGATTGTGGTGCTCAGTAGCACGTAGTTTGGCAAGTACCACTGCTATTTGGAGCTCATTAACGTATCTGTTTATTAACAATACATCAATTGTCTGCAACCAAAACTTTCAGTTGGTAACAATAGCATTCATGTCATCCACAGTAACACAATTTTTTCATGACTGCAAAACTACTTCCGTTATATTATGCGCGTGCGCTCTGGCTGGCATTTTCAAAGTGGCCACCTTTTGTCTGGCCACGACGTCATATTTGTATGCGATCGTTTCTTTGCATCAGGTAACGAACTAACTCATGAGGGCTGTTCTTAATAACATTATTCATATCATTCTTTTAAATAAGTAAATGTTACACGTAAATGATCCCACAAAATTAACTTCCCGTGAGGAGAAGTGTGCAGGCTTTGTCGTATGTACCACATATTAAACTTATGTTATCTACATGATCAAGACAGTACATTAAAAGCAGCAGGGTAACGTCAATACACTGAGCTCGTATGTGAGAGCTCCAGGGTTCGAGTCACGCTCCTAGCGAAGTTAATTTTAGTATTTATTTGTTGGTGATCTCAAACGTTATTTTGTAGTTGCCACTATATCCTGGAATGACAAACAACTTTTGTTGGTGCTACAAAATATTTTGTGATATATGAATTGACAGGAGAGTTTTGTGGCCATCAATAAAATTTTGTTGGTCACTACAAAACCGTTATTTTAGTGCGTGAAATCAAAAAAATGTTTCTTAAATTCTACTCAGCAATATCTTAACTATTCTTAATATTATGTTATGTCATATTGCGAATAAATAACTTGAAAATGACGCAATGTTTGAGTTTTACAATTTATTGGGCAATGTGGAGTTAAGACAAACCAGGTTGAGACACTTTCCTGGGTGCCACGTGTTTTCACGAGGGGTAGGCAGATAGTGTGACGTCTATCTTGTGGATATCCAGAAGCTGCCCAAAGAGAACGTTGCAACATGGCGCATGCTGACGTGAAAATGACGCAATGTTTGAGTTTTACAATTTATTGGGCAATGTGGAGTTAAGACAAACCAGGTTGAGACACTTTCCTGGGTGCCACGTGTTTTCACGAGGGGTAGGCAGATAGTGTGACATCTATCTTGTGGATATCCAGAAGCTGCCCGAAGAGAACGTTGCAACATGGCGCATGCTGACGCGAATATCAGATCCATAGGCTGGCAAAATAGTGCCTTACATTGGGTGACATCGTACAACTAACAAACACTTTACGTCTGTCCGCCATTCCGCATTATGATCGGGTTTCTAGACAGAATCTGTGTGCACAGGAAAAAAAAACTTAACACTTTTACAAACTATATCTTTGGAAACTAGTGGAATAAATTTTTCTTTTTGCACCACAGCTCAAATAATATTGTGTCTCTGGAACATACTTTTTTTTATTAATCATTCAATTTTCTGTATATAACCCTGTTAATAATGAACCTGAATTGTTTAAACCGCATATTAGTTTTACACATTCCACAATAACTTGTTGACAAATTTGATGCGATGGACTTGTACTGCTACAAATATAAACTTCTCAACAAGTTTCCGAAGAATTATTTTAAAAAAATACAAAAATAATTCCACCGTGGACTTGCAATACACCGTACCTTTACGTACAGTGTTGCAAGTATTTCCTGTTTTGCCCTTTGTTTTGGAAAAATTTTCCATCTGAATTATAACATTTTGTGTATATAAATATAAGAATCATTGCCAACTAGTGAGAAAGGTAGACTAACATTTTTGAGCACTGCAATTTTTTACGGAATAAACACACAAAACTCGACTTTGTTTAAGAGAAAGAGGCACCAAGCAAGTGTTTTTATAGACTGTTCACGGTAAAATGAACACTTTTGAAAGCCCTACTAAAGATCTACTTCTATGTACGTTGCTTATCCCTCTGCCTTAAGTAAATTTAACATTGCCAAGCACCTTATGACTTTATTCATGCGTCGGTCAGGTGAAACTGTAGAATTATAAGAAAAGAAAACATGTTACAAATCTGGTCATATTTAAACTTAGATGCATTAAAAAAAAATACAGAAAGCGAAATAAATAATTTAAGCTATCACAAGTGGTTACCTAACACTTTTTAATCGACGTTAAGTTGTGGAACTGTTTCTCGTCTAGTCATTGCCAACTTCACTGCGCGCATGTCACTCAGTGCGCCCGTTGAAATATATGCAGGTAGGGGCAGTAGCTTGTTTCTAAGGTTGATTTAAAAAGTGCTCACTTTGCTGTGAACAGCGTTTACCAGACGAGAGCATGTCGCACTCATGCCTGTCAGGTCGTGGGTACGATACTTGTTGTGTGGACTGGGTAAGGTTTTTCCAAGCAATTCAAGTTGAAGAGGAGAGATGACCACTACTATTGTCTCATCAGATATTTCTCCATAAATGTTTATTACAGAAAACAATTATAGGAACCTTCAGAGAATATCGTCGGCTCGGGTGGTTAATACACATGCAATCATCATTATAACATATTCAATAATTTACCTTTATTGGTTCCACGTTGTGGGCAAGTACCTGAATTCTCTCAGTGTTAAATTCAGGCAGTACGCGGAGACATTGTGTAATGCGCTGGCTGGCACAAAACTAATGAAGGTAAATCAAAGATGGCTCCTATGCCTGTCCCTTAATGGGGCCTTCTACAGTTGATAACATGTGTTCGTCTGTGCTGTCTATTCAGGGGTTCGTACAGGTTTAAACGCGACAGCGAGCTGTAGTTGACTCGGCTGATGGACTTGGTTCGTAAGTTGCGCAACAGCAGGCAGCACGATAGATCTCTATTTTCCATGCATTTTATATGTTTTCATATCATTTTAACGTAAATATTCCGGTGCAAATTTGGTACTGGCGCAATGTTGATTCTTTCGAGTGCAATTAATTCTTATAAGAAATTTTTTGTGAAAGTTCCGTGTGATAGTTAACGAATGTGTCTTTAAAATTGCCTTTTGAATTGTAATTAGCTCTCAAAACTCTAGTAAAGGACAAATAACACACAATTATAAAAAAAGAGCCGTGCATTGTTAGTGTTTGTTAATCTACGCTAACGTTTTAGCACGGTTTTACACATTAGTTATATCCATCGCCCTTCATATTGGTCTGTGGATTTCGTGATGTCAGATGCATAATTTGAGGTTCGCGATGTCTGATCCTGAAAAGGTAAAGTTTAGCCATCACCAGTCTGACCGCTCTGAACCACTCAACTACCCCATCAGCAATACGTCACGGCTCATATGAACCTATCAAATGCTATGTCGATGGCAGCACGATCACCTCAGATAGACTGGACAGATGCATCTGCACATTTGTGGCAAGGGTCTTAACAACTGCAGACCAATTCAAACCCGGTTCCTTGACGTATATGCGAACTCCGAAATCCACACCCTAAAAAATACACCGACATTTAACTGACTTAGTGTTATTTCCCGATACACAAAAATGGACATTAAGAGTGATCAATAAACACTATTGAATTTATAGCATTTTCGCCACAGTCTGCGTTACAGATTTTTTTACAATGCTTTACTGATCTACAGGGCATAGGGAGCTTGTTTGTGCATTTTATAAAGTCGATATTAAATGTCTATAGCTGAAAGTATAATTCATGTACTCTTCTGCATGAAATCTTCATTTATTTCTTCCCTGCAGTTCCTAGTTACAAACAAACAGAGATAATAAAGTTCTAACATTTTAATAACGGTCCAGAAGCTACAATTTATGTTATGACGCGTGAAAAATGTTTTTAAACCTCCTTGAACTTTTTGCAAAAAAAAAATTTGACGAATGCAAGTTAGCAAGAACTGATATCCCATAGCAAATTCATTAATTCTGAAGAAATTTAGGAAATTGTTTAATCAGCATGGCGACCAATCAAATTCAGATAATCTACCCCGAAATGTTTTCTTAAGAGTCTATACTCACAAACATTTTTCCAAAAGAATGGTACCTTTAGAAATATAGGAAAAAATATTTTATATCTGAAATAATTGATCTCTTGCGGGAAATTCAAGTAAACAGTGCTAGACTGAATAGTTAAAATAGTGTCCATTCAGTATCACAACACAAATATATTCGTACTATTTCCACCATAAATATCACTCAGGATATTTTCCAAGGAAATAAGTTGCTGTGTAATTTTGTTTAACTTTTCACATATTTTACCGGAGTTTCTCAGTACTTCTATACACTGGACTACACTTCAAATGATTCAAGTTAATATTTTTAGAATCCATAGTATGTAGCATACCGTAAGAACACATTTCAAGAAAATAATCTATTTATTATTTAAGACATTAAACTCAGTACTTTCGCGCAACTTACTGACGACGGAAGGATATTAAATATAAAAATTATACATTTAATTTATTTTCTTACAAAATCTGTTCAGTCTGTACAAATTATAAAAAAAAAAAAAATGTACAGGACAAAAATTTTTTCTGCGATTTCACACGAAAATAAAAAAACAAAAAAATTAAAGCATAAAATTCATAAAAACGAAAATATTTTAGCTGAAATCTACAGTTTTAAGATGCGCTGAGAAAAAAGAATGTAAATTAAGGGATACCTCAGATCGAAAATATGCAAAATTTCCCTGTGGACTAGTGATTTACAAAAATTGCAAAATATAGTATTTGAATGACTAAAATGTACTAACTCTTAGTAATGTTTTCAAAGAAATGATCTCATTTCTTCAAGCGAGTTATTTTTTATTAGATTATTTATGTAATAAATACCTAAACCATAATTTTGACATGAGATAGTGCAATAAAAGTTGTTACAATATTTCGTGCGGAGACAAAGGCGGATTATTTAAGAAATACAAGTTACCGTGTCGTTGGAAGAATATAAAATAATGATTTTTTTCACTGTTAATTCTCTCAATATTTAAAGGTTACATGCAGTCTTAAAAACAAATATAAGTTCAGGAAAGTGATATGGCGAAACGATATTCATACGCTCTTCATTTGGATGGGCTCGCGGTGCAGCAGCACCTAGAGCATTCGCCCCAACAAGGCGAACAGGGTTCGATTCCCGCCAAAGTCACTCCCGATTTTCGCACGTGGTGTTCGTGCTGGGCGATGCTGCTGGTCGGCAACTGGGATTCCCCGTTTCGCCCGCCCTTGCATTCCGGCGCCACTCTATATCCACCTCGATTCACCCTCGTCGACTCTCAATACTTCGTTGTTAAGAGCCACCCACACCCTTCCACTGCACTCTTAATTTGTAATATTTTCTGGGAATATTTAGTGGAGGGACATTTGTGTGGCAGTATTCCGTGTTGGTGATACAACCAGTTTCCGTTTCAAGTACTGAAATGTTTGGCCATAAGTCGTAGATTAAAATCAATGTGCGTTGAAGTCAATGTTTGTATGTATGTTTGTTTGTTATTTATACATTTCTTCACCGTTTAACGGATGTAGACCAAATTTGGCAGGGTCGTTCTTCAGCACCCATCATAAAATACTGTGTAGGCGAAAACTAGACCCTGCACCCCATTGGGCCCAAAATCTCTACAACCCCTAAAAGGGGGGCTGTGTATCTCAATTCTACATCGTTCAACCGATCTGGACCAAGTTTGGAAGTGATACCATTCAGTACCCAAACAAAAATACAGTGCAGACCAAAATTAACCAAGGTTTCTCTCCCCCTCCTAATTGGGCACAAATTCCCAATACCACTTATATGGGCCATGTATCTCAGTTCCACTCCGTTAAACGGAACGTATCTAAATTTCGTAGAGATTACCTTTAGTGCCCTTCATAAAATACTGTGTAGGCTACGATGGACTTCGGCACCCATATTAGCCCATAATATTTCAAACGCGGTCGCGTATCTCAAGCCTACACATTTCGTCGGATCTAGACCAAATTTGGCAAGGATTTTCTTCAATAACCAATTTTAAAATTATTCAAGGTAAATTTGTCTCCAACCCCTCATAGGGCTAGAAATCTCCAAAACGGGGCCATGTGTCTCTGGACCCCTATCGGGTTGGAAAGCCCTAAAACGGGTCGTGTTTCTCACGTTTTCCTCTCACATCTGGGCAACGCCGGGTAGTCCTGCTAATTTTATATAATAGTAAATAAATATGCATGTATTAGAAAATCTATTTTGCCAGGGCGCCTTGAGATTTCAAATTTCCGTTTTGGAATCCACGTTAAACTTTCAATGCATGGCTTTTTTGTAGAAGTACAGTAAGTTGGAGTTGTTATTTTACGTAATCCTTCACCCGGTTTGCCATAAAAGAGCAACAATTTAATTCCTAAGTGTAATGTTTTATAATATCTCTACACATTATTATATATCTATAATTATAAAACCATGAACTAAATCACTGAACCACTGTTTCTGTAAATTAGTTTAGTAAACAGCAAGATTTTATTTTTTATTGTATAAATTGCCTGGGAATTGCTGATTATATCTTGAGTGTAAAATAAAATTTGAGCACCACATCAGAAACATAAAAAAACATACAATACCGTTAAACGTAACGTATGAAGTAATTAAATGTAAAATTTTACTTCATTCCAGGATACACAGAATAATGAAACCAGTAGTATCAATTACAGACTTGAAACCGCAAGTAATAAAACTCAAATAATATAAAAAAAAAAAAAAAAAAAAAAAAACACCCCCCCCCCCCCCCCCCCCCCCTCTGAAATGATACTTGCTGTATCCCATCCCAGCAGTACCAAAACTAACACCAAATATGACGTACAAAATACTAAAGAAAGAACGATAGCCACCGGAATACTTAAACCTTGTGAGTGACACTTCCAAAGAAAACACGCGTAATCATAAAATAAAATGTAGACTAAAACTCACGCGACTGAACTCAAAGAACCGTATAAATTCAACAATACAAAAGTTTTTTTCCTGCTAGCAAAAAGTCGTTTAGCTTAATCGTAATTCTGACGTTAAGTCTCCTGAATGCTGCGCTAAATCTGACTTCGTCATGTGTAGCTGCTAGTTTTGTTCATTTTATAGCTTATTAAGTTTCATGACTTTCATATGGTTTTTTTTATCTTCGTGAGTATTTTGATGGTAGTACATGAATGTAATACTATTTATCGTTCAAAACCATTTTATTTCTCCTATATATTTTCTATTGTACTCAAAATAATATTATTTTCTAGACTTCTAAATTACTGGCACGTCTTCAACGGAAGTAATCAATGTCTTCGCGCAACTTCACTATATTTTCTTAATAACATTTCTCTTAATAAAATGTGTTTATTTTTTAACCTTATAACCTTATGGCGAACATTTTGATAGGTGTTAAGAATGCCATATTGAAAGACAAATTAACTTTATTTTTTCATAAATTCGAACTCTGAAAAAATTGTCACGGAAAAAGTTTTCAATATGTGTTTCATTTTGTTGACACGTGTATTTCTAGTTTAAACATTCATCATTCGTTGACCGCATTGATGTTGATATATGTTCAATCGTTTAATACGGTTATTAAAAATTCTCGCGGATAAGTTCATTTAAGTTTCTTTACTTATATAAATACATGGCTTCAATCTCGTAAGCTACTGCAATTATATATTGAACTTTAGATTATAATATCAGCAAACATGCTAAAAGCTCTTACAGTACCACGCCATCTGGCTATTAAAATTGAACTCTGGCCTATACCACAGTAATGGCTAACGCTGTGAATTATGGTTATGAATAATACAGTTAAATAACACTTTCATAAACGTGAATAGGTTAGTGGTGTATGCAGACTCTGAAATTCTGTATATCTACTTTTGTAAAAACGTGTTTTTTTTTTTTCTAAACGGAATAGCGATTCGGGTCTTGCAATAGTTGAACATTTTAAAATATATCTAGTTCACTTTGAAAATATTCAATACTATTTATTCTATGGAAGTTAATTTACGTTTTCATATCTATAAATGGTTTCTTTTAGTAATGCTTCTCCTAGAAGTAAATATTGCTGCGTATGCATGCATATACACAATTATCTATGGTTTCTTATTCATTTTACAAATCGGTTTTCAGATGTCTACATTTTCTTCGTCTAACACCATGAATATCAACTGGTTTGTAAATTCTGGAAAACATATTTGAAGAGAGAGTTTCCTTACAGAACACAAAAATAATATGCCTCATAGACGGAAGTGTTATTGAAAAGATTCTTCTGATGTATTCAGGTAGTAATAAAAAGAATATTTATGTCTACTCGAGAAATAAAACAGAATTTATTGGAAGCGAAATGCCCAAATCACCGCTCTACAATCCTTTGGTTGATGACAATTTATTTCCTATTGCGTGTAAGGACACCCGATTTCCGTGAAAATATTTCACAACCGGTTGTATCTCGTAACACTTTAGCTGAGATCCATTTTTGTGATTGGGTGGTGTAGAAGCATGTCCCCACGAATCAATGAGGTACAGTATCGGGGTAAATTAATTCTGATTGGTCAGTCAGATGAGAAAATGTCTTCTCACAGACACACGCCTCCAAGAAGCAAAACTAAACTGCGGGTACGCTAGTGAGGTATTGTCATCTAGCACGTGCAGAAATCTTTTCGCGAAATTCGGTTGTCCCTGCCTATGACGTTCCTTTGGTTCTTTGGCCGTCTGCATTAGAAACCTTGGATACACCAGTGTGACAAAATAAATTCACAATGAACTCTTACGGGAATAAAGAAAACTATACAATAACTGTATAGTTTCTGTATTGAGATATGATAAAATTTATTTGATATATTGATTAGATATTATCGTGTGACCTCATTATTAAAGAAATTTAAATAAATAAACGGAGAACTAAATTAAGTTGTATCTGATATTAATTAATCACTTTCATTGATATTCAAAAGAACTACGTACGAATGTTCTAGTAGTACCTCAAAAATCTTGAATATATATTGTCTTTGTTATATCTACAGAAATTTTTTCAACATTCCCGGATCATATTTGACAAATGTGTTGATATTTAAGATGCTTAATTAGAAATTCGATAATATTAGAACCAGTATATTTGTATATTATGTATTTTTATTAGTAATATTCACATGTAAATTTTATCGAAGCCAGTTTTCTTTACCAGAATATTTTGATTATTTCAAATAATAATGGTTATGAAAAGTTGTTATTACAACAAAACTTTTCCACCTCATTGCTCCTGTAAAGTTCGCTTGAGAATTTTTCCGCCTATGTTTTTACAATAATGTTGTTTCGATCTTCTTCTGTTTCCCTCGTATACGCTTTCCTGTCCTAAGTGGCACAAGTCTCATACTGAAGTGTTGTAACTCATTTACCTATTCGTAGACCCTTCAAGTTATTCTGCTACGTTACACCGCAATAAAAAGGTACTGAATGAAGTTCTGCCAAAATTTTAATATGCAGTATTTATTTTTATCATTAAAAGTTTTTAAATAATTTTAGAAAATATAATAAAGAAACTTAAATTTATTACAGATGAATTAGTAATCTTGTTAAGTGCAGAGTTTAGTTTTTACTTTTTAACGTAGCAACGTATCAATTAATGTGAATTTATTGGCAGTAATAATTTTACTTAATTTTCTGCATTGACAATAAATAGATTTAAATAACAAATTTAATGATCACACAGTTATGCACTAAGCTAAACATTTAATGTATCCACTAAACGCAGATATTATTTGAATACAAATTAAAATATTCGCATTTGTAATTTTCATTATAAAGCTTCTTTAGTGCATTAATCAGGGCACTCTTAAAGCACTAAACGAAGGAATTTGAATAAAATTTAATACTTGTATGAACCACACGCTTCTCGTAAAATGCATAAAAATATTTTACTTAATAATATAAAAACTGCAAACAGAAGAAATTTTAGTTTATATATCGTTTTTAAAAATAATTTTACAAAGAAGAAAAAACATTTAATCAAGGAACAAACTACTTGAGTGATTTCAAACAAATATGTAATTACTGATGCCAAAAACACCTTACACTAAGTGGAGATACATTTTCGTGTCGACACCAAACACAACAAATCGTAAAATAAGACTTGCGCTCTAATCAAGTTAAGTACTTTAGCATAGAAATACAGCATCTGAGGGAAGCGGACAATCACTTACTTTGATGTAGCCGTATCCATAAGACTTGCGCTCTAATCAAGTTAAGTACTTTAGCATAGAAATACAGCATCTGAGAAAAGCGGACAATCACTTACTTTGATGTAGCCGTATCCATTCGCATTGAAGTGGTCTGGAATATGACTTCTTATAGGCTGTTCACGGTAAATTGAGCACTTTTGAAAGCACTGCTTAAGATATACTTGTAAGCACAATTGAAAGTCTTCCACCATATGAAAAATTAACATTGCAATGTACCTGATAACATTATTCATGCTTCGGCCAAGAAAATTTCAATATTACAAGAAAAAAAAACCATTTTACTAATTTGCTTGGTTTAAACTTATGCGTATAAAATACAGAAATGAAAAAAAATTTTTAGTATTCACAGATGTTTACCTGACACTTTCAATTGAACGTTATGTCGTGGAACTACTTTCTTTCTGTCGTTATCAATTTCAATGGGCGCATGTCAGTCCGTTTACCCGTTAAAATATATGCAGTTATGAGAAGTGTTATTTTTCAAACGTAGATTTAAAAATTGCTCAATTAATGGTAAATAGCCTATAATAGTACACTATAGGTCATGCTATGGAAAGCTGCGCCCGGGTACGCAGATAGTTATATATTTTTGGACGTGAATACGTCTTTAAAATTATAACCATAGCGGGAGGCAATCCAGAAAATCCGATGATAAACAGTCGGGGGATACAGTTTGGCATTGCAGCTCCAAATCTATCGTCTAAATTCAAAATTAAATTACACAACTCGATTGCCAAAGGATCAAAAAAAATGTGGCACTGAGTAGGACTGCGAAGCATCGCGCATGGATGAGGGGGGGGGGGGGGGGGGGGCGCAATTATGAGTTCGTTTCGCCCCGTCTCATAAATTCCGCGTAGTATAACTTTTGACTAGGAGAAGCTACGACACTCGTTGAAGTTTCACTCGACAGCTCTCGTCAAGATAAATCGATTGCGCGTATAAAAACTTTCGTGTGGCGTGGTTTATGGTGAAATTTTATGCGTTCAATGTAAAAAATTAAGAAACTTGGCACAGTTTCGGTCTATACTCGTCAGAAAGCCAAGTCGAAATACAGAACTCGTATACGGTTGGAAATAGCATCTCAAAAGCAATGTAGTGATACCTATAAAACCCCCATATGATCGAGTGAAACGGTGCCGGAACGTAAAAAAAAAAAAACATCAAGGCGTATGAGCGCGTCAAGGTAGACGTATTCACGCAAAACAAACGAACGTGTCCCCAACATAGTCAAACCCAATTTTTTACCTCGAACTGCCATTCTAACATAACCCACTAACTTTGGTGGAATTAGAACATAACATTTTGTAAATAAGTTCATATGCAAAGTTTAATCATTCTTTAAATAAACATGGAGCGCCTTTATTGTCACTCGCAAAGTCTTTAAGTGAACAACTGTTAATATCAGTGTCAGCAACCATTTCTTGAAATTCTGCCCAACCCTTGGGTTCAATGGTGCCTTACCGTACTATCGGGTCTAGACAGAAACACTTTTATTTTCCCCGATATGACAAAGCGTTATATCGATAGTAGTATATACTCTAATAACGAAATTTGTTGATTAGAACCCCTGAAACGATATATTCTTCTGGGAAGGATATGGTTAACATATATAATAATGTTGTTAATTATATTAATTTTGCACATTCTTAAAAGCATAAATTAAAATTAAAAAATAAGATATTTTATGAACTCACGAGTAACTAATTTTCAATATTTTATTTGTAAACTGCACAAAAATGTTTTACTAAGTAGTATGTCTGTATGACAGTTATTGCGAAATTATGTCCTTCCATATTTTCGGAAGTTAGATCCCGCTTCCGGTTTCCGTAGATTTGGCTTGTCATACACCTACCAGTTTTGCATTTGCTTGTCGCCATTCTAGTCTATGTTTATATTAAAAGGATATTTAATTACAAATTAACCACTTTTCAACTTTTTATCCATTTATTTTATTCCCGGTGTTGTACAGTCACAGGAATGATTCGTATAAATGTCGCTGCAATTCAGTTGTACACCCTGTTCTGTAAGAGATCCGTTCTTAAAATTTATTTGTATGCAATAAACCTGTTTAAATTCGGACTAAATAGATGTTTTAATTATTTCTACCAAACAGAAAATTAATTTTTACCAAGAGCTTCCTCTGTGTTAGTCATATTTTTGGGGTGTTTTTACGTCATGCTACATAAACCCTTCTGAAATTTAATACTCATTGTATTAAGATTAATTGGAGAACAAAGCCCAGTTTAAATATTTTAAAACTTGTGGCAAAAAATGCACCTTAGGACTTTAAGCACGTGTTAGGCCTTCATTATTCTTTTGGTTAATGTTTTTTTGTTGCATTGAACTTGCTTGTGCATAAGTGCTATTTATAACTATGCCGCAAGATTTTTTAAATCGAAATCAATATTTTCTTCAGCGTACATCCACGTGAAACAGAAATGTGCGTCAACATTTTATAATAAAACAGAACCTTACTGGTAATTTGAGTTCCACCGAGTCCGTGCGCATATAAGACACACGTAAATATTGACGTTTATTTTAAGTCCGTTGACTATTCAGCAAACAAGAGATGGTTTTCAACAAGCATAATATAACAATATACATAAGCTTTTAAACGCCTACATGAAATATTCCTAATTAATTTTTTTTAGGTATTAAATATACGATAACGGAAACGCAACACACACACACACACACACACATACATATATATATATATATAGCCATTTCTTTTATGGTTTTTGTTAAGTTTTTATCGTAATTTTAATGAACAGTACTGTTGCTATCGTAACGGACCTTTTATAATAGGGATAAGACCGCGGGAATTCCAGATGAAAGAAAGGACAACAGTTTGTGTTAAAAGTACTTAGTTGTTACATAAATTGCCAACAAATTTATGTTGACTTCTTCACTTGATTAAGGCGGTAATTATTTGTAGCTGTCTAAGGCCAATGACGGTGAGCGGAAACGTAAAGGACATTTAAAAGCTAAAATAAGGTATATCCGATACATAAATGCGTATATTTAAACCCCCGTAGATAAACGATTGTGTTAATATTAGCTGTGACAGTACGGGCGACCACTATCATCGCAATCGCTGCGGGCAATCTCGTGTGCTGACGGATCATATGTTAGTTTAGAATGTAACAAGTACTTATAAGCACGATATAACAGTAACATAACAAAGCGATAAACACGCCGTGTGATTGCATACCAGATTTTTATAAATGCATGCTTTGTTTTGCCATGTAATTCAGGCATCCATGAATTTTATAATAAGCACACTCGTATTACGATGTATCGGTAGTAAAATTCGACACGTGAGGAAACAATTCAGACAAAATGGCAAATTTTTTAAATCCTAAAACGCAAGCAAACTTAAGTCAACCACGGGGTTAAGCCACACTGGAGGGAAAATTGTCGTCATTAACACTATTTTTGTTATAATAAATCCTTCCGTGTCCTGGTGACCAAATTATTTTCACTTGCCGCAGAACTATTCTGTACAAAAACAAGTGCATTCATGTGGTTGCTTTATCGGTGAAATTATATTAGCGGGTTATCCAAGGTTAACTGAGCTCTTTATTTTTTTCGTACCTAGTGTTTGCAGTCTACCGGGTTAACATTGGAGGCGCTCGTAAGTATCTACACTTTTACGAAAGCGTCGACAGATATGAGAGCATTCTTCATGAGTCAACATGAAAATTTACGTTAATTTCTTTATGTATCTAGTGGCACATTATTTCAATGTGAATTACATAATTTCGGTGAATTAGTTTTATTATTTGTACGTCTTAAAAATATTAGAATTATGATTATTTAAATACCGTATATTCTAACCGAAGGTAAAAACAAAATACGGGCAATATTAATTTTGAATGGTCATTTTATTTTAAGGCATGATTAGCAAAATATTTTTAACAAAATCATAAACTGCTACAAATAAAATATATGCAAAAATATTTCGAAGGAATAAATAAAAAATGTATTTTCAAATGCAGATAACTAAAATTTTAGCTATCTCAAAGAACACTTTTTTGTTCGGATCTGTAGGCCTTTTAATGTCTGTAAAACGATTTGACATATAGCGGGACTAACAACACGATTGTACTTAATGTTCCTGGTATAGGTATTCACTGTAAAGCGAGCACTTTTGAAAGTCCTCTCATTTAGAATTTAGTTAATAAATGTGATTTATTTTAGTCTTAGACGTCAACTTCATCGTGCTATTTACATGGGAAAATGTATTTAGGAAGGCGGTTAAAGAACGAAAGACGGCAGAAAGGAAAAAAGTAACTAGGATAACTAAAGTGCTCACTTTACTGTGAACATCCTATAGCAGTTTGCTTTTACAGGACGACGGGTACTAGTCTCAGCAAAGTCTGATCCCTCATTATAATTCATGATTGCTTCCAACTTTCCGAAGGCCTGCTATTCCTCCTCATCATGCAAACAGAGCTTAAGCAATTTTTGAAAATGCCACCAAATGGACAGCGCACCACATTCGTACGCACTCAGTTTAACGACATTTTGCATGGGAACTATTCATTTTCAGGCATTGCAAACACACCTATTTTCTATCGGTTTTTTCTCATATTAATTGCGAATAAAGTACTGTGATTAATTGGTAAAATATAAGTTAAAGTGCAATTTAACCGAATATAAGATATTTAAATGCTAAGAGAAGAATAGAACGCTAGTGAACTGTGGTGATTTTCGAAAGGTTCGATTTCAAAAGTTTGAAGATATCGCGAACGGACTGTAGATAAATTATTATTGTTCCCTTCAAGGAGGAGGCATATTCTCAAAGCAGGGATGCTGACATCAGTGAAAGATATATCTATAATATTTATAGTGGTTATTTACAACAGTATCGTTTTACGGAACAATATATCGAGACAAAAATATAAATTGTCGTAACATTGGAATCCGTTATTTTATGCAGTAAAGGACTTGATATTTATAAAATTGCTTGGAACGAGGCATTGCAGAAAAATGTGGCGCCAGTTTTTGTGCATGTTGCTAAAGTAAACATAGTAATTTTGAAATTCAATTTCTGTTTTTAAAACAGTAATCATTAAAAGAGCACTTAAAAATATATTTTTATTTACGATACCTGGAAAAATGCAATGATTTAGATAAAATATCGTTGAAATATATCGCCCATTTACATCGATGTCGTTGACATAATTACGTTGTCTCGATATATCGAAATTTTTCCCAACATGCCAATCGCAAAGCGGCGAAGGCAGGAGCCGCGGCGCTGAGGTGGCGGGAGCCGGCCGGCGCGGCGTGGGCCGGCGCCACCCGGCGTCGGGACGCCCGCCAAGCCCCGCCCTCCGGCCGGCGTCGTGGAGGGGCGGCCGGCGCCTCATGGCGGCACGAGCTCCGCCACCGTCGCCGCCAGACACGACGCGTCGCACAACGCTCAAATATGCGCCAGACAACGACTACTCACATACAGTTAAAAAATAAATAAATAATTAAAATAAAATAAATAAATAATCCTCTTCGCTATTCACAACACAATATAGGTTTTTCACGATTACTGACTGTTCACGGTAAAATGAGCACTTTTAAAAGCCCTGCTTAAGATCTACTTGTATGTCCGTTGTGCATTTTCCCGCCTTATGTAAAATTAACATTGTCACGGGCCTCATCACTTTATTCATGCGTCGGTCAAGTGAAACTGTAAACTTATTAGAAAAGTATATATTTTTCAAATATGCTCATTTTTGCACTTCAATGCATTAAAAAAAAAAAGGAAGAGAAAAAATAATTTAAGTTATCACAAATGGTTACCTAACACTTTTTATTTCGACGTTAGTATATACAACTACTTTCCATCCTTCGTTGCCAACTTTACTGGGCGTATGTCACTCAGTTGGCCCGTTAAAATATGTACAGGCAGGGACAGTGACTTTATCGTAAGGTTTACTTCAGAAGTGCTCACGTTGTCGTGAGCAGCCTTTAACTACGAGCACTTTTGGAAGCCCTGCTTGAGATGTATTTCTCTTCGCGTTTCGTATCCCTCCGCGGCATGCAAGGTCTACACTGCTGCGGACCTACAATCCATGCACGGTTACTTACAACTGTCCTCGATTCCTGCTAAGGTTCTACTTCCATGATATTCCTCCGCCCCCCCCCCCCCTGAAAACAAAGCTTAACCGAGTCTACAAAATTACACTAAAGCGACAAAGCACCGCGTCCGTTCGCAGTAGGTGTAATTACATTTTACATAAGAACTATATCTTACTAGGCATTACCAACATGAATTTTCTTTTCTGATTTTGGTGCATGAAAATTATAAATTAAATTTTATTATATATATAGCTGAAATATGAGTAATGGTACTGTTTGACTACAAACAAGGTAGTTTTTTTTGTTAAAATAAGTATTAAACGCATGTGAAACATGATCTATTTAGGAAACAACCAAGCACACCATACACCAGGTGATTTTTCAAAAGTTTGCAGTAACCGCGAATATGACGTGTCAGTCGAGTGAAAGCGTAAAAATGTTAAGTAACTTAATGTGTCCATAATATACCAATTCCCACTCCACTTAGTAAAATAATTTAAAGGATACTTGTAATCAGTAAGCGTGAACATTACACTCCCACCATCACGCCAAGACGTGAAATTATTTACTTAACTCGCTACCAACTTATCAGGGGTACCGCATGCTAGTGTCTATGTACGTTATTAACGGGCGGTAATTTTTATTTTTCCCAATGGTTGATTGCTGAAGTGGCGACTTTATCGAGAACGGCCTAAACCCTGCTTGAGATCTACTTGATCGCACGTTGGGTGTTCTTTCGCCGGACGGAGACTTAACTTTCTCACTAGCCCGATTGTTTGATTCACGTGCCGGCCAAGCGAAACTGCGAAATCATCACAAATATAGTAAATATTTTACAAAAAAAAAATGCAAATTCTCAATTGTTGCGCGTGTTAAGATTACCGGAAGAGACGTAAATAATTTCAGTGTTCACAAATGTGTACCTGGCATTTTTAATTCAACACTAAAAACATTGCGCTACTTCCCCTAGGTCATTACCAACATTACCAGGCGCGTAACTCCCAGCGAGCCTTAAAATACGCGCAGGCAGAGGCGGCAACCTTTATTTCTGACGATCATTCCAAAAGTGCTGTAAACGTCACTGCCAGCCGTAAGGAAGCTTCAATACTGCAATAGAAAATTGCATCACCAAACTTCGTCCGTGTTCTGTTTTCCCGGAATTTTTAGCGGTAACTAGAGGTTTCTGGTACAGCAATCTGTTGAGAAAAGTTCAAGATTATTGCCGCTGTAAATTAAAACACTGTTTTAGACCAGAATAAATATGGTAAATGCTGTTCACGATAAATTGAGCACTTTAGAGATCAACACCATGGCCACTATTCCTGTCTGCATGTATTTAACGGGCGCACTGAGTGACACGCGCCCCGTTAAGTTGGTAATGACAGACGGAAAGTAGTTCAATATTTTAGCATCGAATAACAGGTGTTAGGTAACCATTTGTGATATCGACTTTCATTTCTGTCCTGAATTTAGGTTTACATTGAAATATTCTATAGTTTTTTTTTTTAAATTAGAATCGACACAACTACTAGCCATGAAACCCATGTGGCAGAGTGAGAGGGATATACTTTTTAGCTACAGACTGTACTAGCATTTTAAAATTTATCGAAATTCCACAAAGAAAAAACTAGGAGAGAACAATCCTACATATTGTTTTTGTTGACTTTGTAACTAGCTATTTTCCCAGAGTGATGTGTTTCTATCGTAACTTTTTATGCGTTATAGCGGTGCAAGGTATTATGCGAAATAAATGTACCAACATCGTAAAATAGGCACTCGCGAAATTCGGGAAACTCTTTTATCTACCACTGCGCTTGATAGAATGTTAGACAGTATTTATTCTTCCCGCTGTTTTTATAGGCGAGCCTGAATGTGGCAACGCTCTTAAACGTGGTTGCCCGTCAGCAATCATACGTTGGCACACCTGATGAGGTCTTACGTGTACACGCGACCAGGAGACGTGACGAAATACATAGTATATGCCAAAATAGTTATTCAGCTGTTCACGTAATCACACCAATTGTTTACGCGTAACCCGTTGCAAACGGTAATTTCCGCTACGTGATTTCAACGAACGTCGAGAGCGTTGACAAAAAAAATTTATCTAACTACTGAATAAAGTTTTTAACGCTTCGAGCGCTGCCGACGCAATACGGCGTCGTCCGAATTTGAATCAGTTTCCTTTTATGGAGTTCGTCGTAATGTTACGTCATCACAATTATTTGAAGACACGGGCGAAGAAATATTTCTCCCTCGGCCGTTTTCATTACGTCCTCTGCAACGTGATAGTGCTTCGGCAACATGCAAATTAATCGAATGAACAGGTTGGATTGTGTATTATCTTATGTAGGAAAGAAAATTAGTTCGAGATACTTTCAACTCGGCACTGTACTGGAATAGAGCCGGTCAATAACGAACGTTCCACAGTGTATACTCTATTCGCGGTTTCTTCGCACTTAAAAAAAAAAAAAAAAAAAAAAAAAAATTCCCTCATTTTTCGTTTAGTTGAAAGTTTACCTATATTTATTGATAAATTGAAATATTTAATTTATGGTAAGTATGAATTAAAACTACGAGAAAACATGTGTGTTAGTAGCTCCTAGTATGAAATAGTTTTTCATGCATAATGTTATTACAAGTGAGTGCGCACGAGTTCGGTGCGTTGTCCTTTGGTGTTTTATTCTATACTTAGTTCAGCTTAGTTGGCACCAGGCGGAAGGATATCCTGGAGTTAGAACTTTAGCAAGGCTTCAGAAAAAAACCCGTCTCAGCTGTTATGTGAATCATAATGATGAATGTGATTGCGAATAACGAGACAAACAGAATTAATAGTCATGCAGTCGTGAAAATAGGCGAGTTATCTTAATTTGTCAGTAAATCTGAACTGCGTTCAAAATGTTCAAGGAAATGAGGTTGAGAAACCGATTTATTTATAACAAAAAATGTTTCTTTGAAGCTGTCCTTTTGAGAGTGATCAAATTTACTTTTGCATTAATAGAAGGTTAAAGAAACTAGGTTTTCGGTTATTAAATTTTTTTCTTTTAGCGTTTCTTCTCAATGTTTGTATCAAATAAAACCATTTGTTTGATATTAGAATTAGCACGCAATGAAACTTACCATGTAGTGAATCATTTAAATAATCGATCTTAACGGTTTAACCTTCGAAAGCAGTATCTGAATTTACAACAAACAACAGTACTGGCATATTGTAACGACAATGCAATGTTACGATTGCCAACAATAAGAAGTTCAAAGAAAAACGTTTGTTCGTAGCAAACACACTATGCAGTAATACATAAATAACCGAGATTTCCTTCGTTGCAAGAAATAATATTATTTAAAATTGTAATTATATTGACGAAGTTTAATGAATTCGTGATACACAAATATTTAACAATTTTAATCAAATTAAAGTAAAAAAAAAAAAAAAAAAAAAAAACTCCCAATTCTCGTGCACATATTAGTTTCTCAAGGAAAGCTGAAAGGAAACATCCAGCTGAGCGCTTCTGAAAATGCTAGCTGTAGTTTCAACTACCAACCTCTGCGTTCGTTAGCACGTAAAAATACAGTTGCATTTTTTTTACCTACTGGCTTGTAGTTGTTTGGTGGTTAAATTCTCTTTATATTTCAAATAATCTTTAAAGATATTTCTGCATCCGTCGATGCTGGCAACAAACCGGGTGTAAAAGAAATCACTCCGGGTCTTATTACCGTCATTAGGAATATAATATTATTATTAACTAGTCGCAGCAGTGTTAATTATAAAAAATTGCAATAATATTACAAAATTTATGTATCTAACATGACCTTATCAGTTTGATAGCTTTAAATTCATGGTTTCATATTACAACTTCTCTTTTAATCACTGCAGAACAATTATCCATCTTTTATAATGTTACATTGTGAGTGTTTGTTTTATAGTATTTATCCCCATGTAAATCTCAATATTTACATGAGGCTATTGGAAGATGCATAGTTTCGCACGCTTTTTGAATTACGCGACAATGTTAAATTAAACGAAACGTAAAATATTCATTATTGTTTAGTTTTTTCTGAAGTACGAAAGTAGAAATTAGCAATACTTAATACAAATAAATAAAAAACTTGACAAAGAAAGAAACAAACATTTGAAGATTTGCTCCACTAAAGGCGTTTGTTTTAAACTGGAACTTCTTTGCGTAAGTCCTACAAAAACAAAACGCTCAGAAATTTTTAATTAATATTGTATTTCAGAATATCGATATCATTTTGGAAAAATAAGTGAACAATTTCGCAGGAGCGAGGGAGCATATTGGGCGTGAATACTCTTTTATTTTCTTGTAAAATGTGAATGTGGTGAATGCACATTTAAACTACAATCATAAGTAAGTTTTGTATAAAACGTAATGAAATGTTACGCAGTATAATGAAAATTTTTATTGCAAATTACAATAGAATTATTTTATTTATGACAGTAATAAAACGAATATATTTTTAACAATAAACGTTCAGAATAACACCACCGGATATATTCTTTATGAGCAATGCGAAGACGGACAACATTACAAACACAAATATGGTTTCGTTAATCAAGTGATACTTAACTAAACATAAGGTAAGTTGTCTGAAATATGAAATACCATTCTGAAATAACAAAAACTAACTTTGTATTCTTTGAATTCCTACGTGTGATCTGCTAAATATAACAAGCATTATCTTCATACAAGGAAACTACCTGAAATCTGTTTGTAGAGTCGACTGACAAGTAGTACGATATTCCTGTTTTATTATTGTATAGTTTAGTCTTGATTATGCCAGCTTGATTTTAAACGAAGCGTCCAGTTATCTATGAAATTTATACCACGTTAGGTAACCAAAATCACTAGTAAACTGATGTGAAATAATCTGATTATAATTTTATCTTTATCCTCACATTAATTTTCAAGATAATCTACGTGCATTTCTATAATACTAGATTTTAAAATGTTTCATGGACAATTTGTGTCTAAGGGCGGAGTTTGGAAACAAACATTTATTAGCACACACGCTTTTCGATAAAGAATCGGAGATAAGTGCTGTAGCTGTGTTATCGTGGTAGTGTGTCGCTTGCTGTTAATTAAAAATATACCGGAAGGACAACTAAGAACGTAGCCACTACACAAGTACAATAAATTATATCTTTATAGGCCCACTTACAGTTATTTCCACCTTTAAGTTCTATGGTAAACAAAGACGCGTTGTTTTAAAAAAAAAATGAATGAAAGCATGAGACTATGTTATGTATGCAACTCGGTGACTGAAGCACTCTATCTCAAATTATTTAAAATGAAATAATAAAATAACATGATTGTCGCATTAGCTCTCTGCGAAACAAATCAATAGACTTAACTTCGTAATTCACTGCTGTGTCACGCCTTAAGATTCAAGTAAATTAAATTTCTTATATTACTCAGTCTAGAATTAATAGTGTATTCGAAGTTGATTTGATACCTGATTTTAAATTTGAGTAATTATTACATAGTAAAATAATTTCAGGCTCATCGATTGTTTGGTATGATTATATTGAATGGTGTATTTTAAAACATTTAGTGGAAAACTAGATTAATTACCAATGTTAAATTTTTGTTCTGAACTTTTTAATTTGGTGAATCTTTTATTATGTTTTTTATTTAAGAAGTAGCGTTATATAGTTACGCAAATAACAGAATACATTTTAGTACAGAGCAACCTGCGCATTTAAGACCGCTGAAGAGTTAACTTTGGGACCATGAGATTCCAGGTTCTAATATAGCTGTAAGATTTGTCCTCGCGTGCGGGCATAGAAGCGTATACATTAACAAACCAAGAAAATTAAAAATATTTTTGTATTAAATCAATGTGTTAAGATATAATTGCTATTTTTAAGAACATGTTGAATACTGAGTGTAAATATAGTGCAAGAAAGTTATTCGTTAATCACTATCAACTACAGTAAACTGGAAATGAATCTACGAACAATAGATATTTAACGGCAGTAGACGAAAGTAAAATGAGATCTAATTCGTTTTATTTGCTAGTAGCGACAAATGCGTTCGGTTTCAATTTAGTGTATAGGCTGTTAACGGAAACTGAGAACTTTTAAATGCATTGCTTAGAATCCACTTCTTTGCACTTTGAGCATTATACGACCAAAACTAAAAGTAACAATGCCATGGACCTGATCGCTTTATTAATGCGTCGGTCGAGCGAAACCCTAAAACTAACAGAAAAATAAATATTTTACGAATTTTCCGATTAGCACACATAGGAACGTCAGGTGAATTAGAACGCAAGAAAAAAATATTTCAGCATTCACAAGTTTTTGGACAGTACTTTCAATTTAGCGGGAAGCTATGGAACTATTTTTAACTCCGACGTCACCAAGTTTGCTGGGTGCACGCTATAGTTATAAAAGTATGCAGGTAGGGGCAGTGACACATTTCAATAGGTCGCTCTGAAAAGGGCTCAACGAACGGTGAACAGACTGTAGCGAGTTGTCGTAACGACGAGGAGGGCCGACGCTTAAAGGTGAAGAAAAAAAAAAAAGGAAGAAAAAATAAGTACAAGGGAAGTGGTTGGTTAAGGGCCGAGTGCAGCGGCGCTCTGGCGTGGGAAACGATGGCAGATAGCCGGGCGAACAAATCTTATGATTCACTGCAGTGGACTGGCTCCTCTCGCTCTCTCTCTCTCTCTCTCTCTCTCCAGGAGGTGTAAGTAGTTGTGATGTACCGTACGGCGTGGGTTCTTTGTGCCGTCAACTATGTAGGCAAACAGATGTTCGACGGCTAGCCGCACCAGGCCTTCCTTCGGGAAACCGTTAGACACGAATCCTCGCGCGTTGCCCATCCCGGGACTTGTATGTCCGGTGCATACAATTACTCTTATTGTATAATCGTCTACAAGAAATGAAAGCGCTCCACTTCGGCAGTATGGGTGGGTGGGGGGGTGGGCAAGAATCAGGACCGTAATCACACACACACACACGTACGTAAACACACACGCATGATTTGTATGATGGTACGGAGAGACAAAGCTGTTTTCGAGGAAGAAAATAACACTGCCGTGCTTCATTACTTTCGCTACATAATGCGACAAGACAGTCTAATAACTAATAAAACATTCCGCATCAGCATCGTAAGGTTTTTGTGGGACGACCACATGTCACGCCGAATGTAACATGTGTTTTATCTTCTTTTTTTTTTTTTTGTTACGGGCTCCGTCGAACTGACAATTAAGAGGCTTCTCTGCTATTATTATGCACGGAGAAACAGGTCCTCGCCGTGTTCCCTGACACAGTTCGCACTCGGAACGTCAACCTCAACTAATGTGTGGTTCCAGTGCTTATTAGGAAATCCAGGACACCCGCTTAAAGAGACGTCCTCGAGCTAAAGCAAGCGTAAAATATCCGGAGATGTTTTACAAAAATTGCTGATACCGAACGGTGAGTTGCAGTCACCTCGAGGAAGATGAGGCGTGCACTTATACGTTAATTAGATTATTTACACACATTTGAAAAGAATAATGTATGAGAAACATATTCTATCGACACTGTTCATTATTCAAGCGAATTTTTTCTTTATTTTAGAAGCATACAAACTATTTTCAGATCAACATTTCTTATGTGGCCATAAAGACAGCGTTGCGGGTAAAATAAATTTATCTAGTATCATTTTCTTGGAAAATATTGAAAGAAATTTACACTGTTAACTACAGGGAGCTTGCAAGTTGGTTTAGAATACACGATAAAATTCTGTAACTCAATTTCGTAATTCCGTTATTAAGTTTTTTAGGCAAATATTTACCTATGTATAATATACCTACATCTATTCTTACTGATTCAGTGATTTAGTTATAATCTAAATCTTTAAATATAACTGTGCTGCTAAAATGCAAAGCTTCATGGAAAAGAGATTTTTAAAATGTGTTTATATGCCTAACCATATGTAGTAATAAAATTATAAGAGTATTTTTACAGAACAAAACTAAGAAATTTTCGAAATTTTTTATATGCATATGATTTAAATGCAACGAGATATGCTGTCGACATTACCAAGAAGGTTATGGACAAAAATACTAAATATTTTGCAAGAAAGGTATTCACATTAAATCGATTTCTGATTCATTGGTTTAAAACCTCTACGATATAGTCAAATCCTAAAACATAGTTAACCAAGACGTAACAATTATTGTGTCATAGTTATTGTGTTTCTAGAGAAATACGTTTCCACAGTGTAAAATTATATATTTAAATATAAAGAAGATTAACTAAGAACACGACAGGAATTACTGCAACTAATTCATTTCTTTCGACTCTATGGATAATGTTAAACATTACAAAATTAAACTGCATGCATATAAACAAAAAGTAGTACTTGCATAACATAGCAGGAAAATTGCTCTGGCTATTGTTAAAACCATAATTATTTTACTGCTTATAGTTTTGGTGGTTAGGTTTGTTGTCTATCAAACTGCAAATCACAGGACAACATTCAACATTCGCAATTTTTTTGTAATTAACTACCCAACGAACATTTATTTCTTTGTTCACCTATTCCCGCAAAATATTATTACTAATGAAAAACTGCTGGAAAATTTTCTTTGGTAAAGCATTACTAAACAATGAATCCCATATTTGAGTACATGGTAGCAATTTCTATAAATACATTTACATAGTTTATATTATGAAACGAATATAATAAAGCCGATCGTAAGAATTTGAACAACTAATATTCCCAATACCTAGACACTTTTATGTTCAAATGACAAAACCGCAACATTAACAAAAGTTATTCCGTAGGCAACGAGAATATTTGCGAACTGTTTGCTTTTAAATGGTCAGTTTACGAAGTCACAGTAATTTCAATCTCATAACTTTTCACATTTAACGTCCAAACAGTTGAAGAGAACATAGGCAACCACGGAATAATGTTAGTATTTCAAAATGTAAGTAATTTTAAATTGGTTTTGAAATGTTCGAGAAATAACATCGATATTTTAAAAATAGTAATACGCTCTCTTAATTGATAGGTGTCAATACATATAGATTAAAGGTTACGTCATAGAATTTAGTATATTTATATTATTTCTCTAAAGATGCAAACACGGAATGATTTTTTAATTCATAATATTCATTCGAATTATTTGTTTAATCTTCACCACTAATTTGTTTCGGCTCGGCTAATTAAATGCTAAATTCGGACAAAATTCTCTTAGTCGTTTTTTGTGGTAGTATTTTCAACTAAAGAATTTTTGGTGGAGATGGAACGCATCTACATTTGTAAACCTTCCTAATTTTAATTTTTAAATTCTAAATGCACTTTTTAATCATTTATAAATTGTCGCAATTTTATAAATAATAAAATAAGGGCTTTTAAAATTAAAAAAATTTAAATTCGGACGGTTTACAAATATACATGCGTTCAATATCTAATAAAAAATCTTAAGTTAAAAAATCTACCACAAAAAACGACTGGGAGATCTTTGTACAAATTTAGCATATGATTCCCTATGCGCCTATGCGTGATGAAACTTAGCGTTAACCTCTCCCGAACATAACGCAAGAGTCTTTCCGTGGTATTTTTAAGCATTTTCGCAAGATGAGGAGATGAAAGTTTGGTTGACACGCAGCGTTGGCGACTATTTTCTAAATAGACTCTTCTTTTTGGTATCAAAATATACGTCGCTGCAGTCAGTAAAAATGTTATTTACGTATTTGCCATCAATAATTATTGTCTACTCAGAATGAGCAAATTTGTAGCGTTAATGCGATTTGCCCAACATTTCTGTTGGCAAATGCAGTCAACAGGACGTTTGTCAACTTGTACTTTTCCAAGCCATATTTATATATTCAACTACTAAGGTATTGTAAATGCGGGGAACAAAAGTAATAATACCGTAATTTGGCAACAGGAGAAGACGTTGGCCTACAGTTAACTTAGAAATGCACGAAGATTTTACTATGCCACTTCCGTTGAATATAATTTTGGATCTTGTTAAAATTTTGTTGTGACGTAACACGTCAAATGGTTTACGTCAATAACAAAATTATTTTGTAGTTTCTAAGAAACTATTCGCTAGCCATCACAAAATAATCACTCCATTGGTGACGGAATACCAGAATGGTTTAATCAACTGGAATTAAAATTTAATTCCAAAATACGTGTGATAATTTATGTGCCGGAAAAATATCTTCAACTGTCCACAGTTTCTTTGCTACTATGTGTCATCACTAAGGCGCAAATGTTGCCTGGCGCATCGTGGTATGTAGTTTAGTATAACAGTCCTGCTTACGCCGTACTATGGGTATTGATTTAAGATAATTTGATATATTTTAGGCCTTCTCCGGTACGACTGTTTGGTTCAAATAAGTCGGGGATTAACAATAGCAGCAACATACAGAGTGATTCTCAATTAGACCGACGAACTTGGGGAGGTGATTCCACATGAAAAAGTAAAAGGAAAAAATATGTAACACTTTATACCTAAAAGGAATATTAAGGTAGGTATAGTCCCTTTAAAAAAAAAAAAAAAAAAAAAAAACGAGATTTTAAGCCGTATATTTTCAAAATATCGACTCTTACGTCGAAAATACCGATAACATACAATAATATTCCGAGTGTTTTCATTGTATTTTACTTCGGTACCGATATTTTGAGACAAATACGGCTTAAAACCTCGTTTTTTAGTGGCTCATATCTCCCGTAATATTCGGTTTAGGTACAAAGTGTTACGTATATTTTTCACGAAGAATCACCTCCCGAAGTTTCTCGGTTTAATTGAGAATCACTCTGCATAAAGTAAATGGCACCTCTTGCCAGCAGAGTAAAATATTCGGCATTCCGAGGGGAGCCAAGCCGACACGAGCTGTACCAAACGTCCATAACAATTGTGTTGTCACAGGGAGAAAAAAGGATGCTGTTTGGGAGGGCGAAGTAAACACCGGCTTAGGAATAATTTATACTCGATTACAAGCTACCACTCACGCCGAAATTCAGATATGGTAGGGGGATGGCGGCACGCATTTCGGCCGGTAAAAAGGAACCGGTATTTCACCGTACCTGCCGCCGCGGGGGAAAAAAAAAGAAAACTAGTCAGACTGTCGGCCGCTGGACAAAAGCGGGAATTTCGGGCGCGTGGGCTACTCGAAAAAAAAAAAAAAAAAGGGGGGGGGGGTCCTTTCGGCGCGACGCACAATGTGCTGTCCGCACGCGATCTGGCCACTGGTCCTCTCCCGGACACACGTGCGAAAGAAGTTTGGCCGGCCGACCCGGTCCGAAGCGACCTCACAAAATAACTCGTCCGGCTCGCACCCCTCCTGAGAGACACCCTGGCACCCGAACCACAGCACGCGCGTCGTCCACACGCTCGCGAACACTATAGCCCCGGCCACGTCCTGGGCCGACCCCGGCCCGGCTACACGGAAAACTAGCAATCATCCGGCGGAGGCTGTTCACGGTGAAGTGACCACTTCCCCAAGCTGCTTGTGTGCATGCGTTGTGTGTTCTTCCGTCTGACACAAAATCAACACAGCCATGGTCCTCGTCACTTCATTAATGCGTCGGTCGAGTGAAACTGAGAACGTGTTAGAGAAGTAGACGTGTTTCGTGTTGACTCATTTTTACACTTCGATGCAGTAAAAAAATTTAAAGCGAAAGAAGTAATATAAGTTATCACAAATGGTAATCTGCCAATTTTTATTCAACTTTAAGATATAGAACTACTTTCCCTCAATCGTTACCAACTTTACTGGGCACACGTCGCACAGTGCGCCCGTTAAAATAAATGTAGGTAGAGGCAGCGAATCTTTTCTAAGGTTGATTGCAAAAGTGCTCACGTTACCGTGAATATCCTATAGAAAAATGTCACTTGCCCTGCTTGCATATATATTTTAACAGGCGCACTGAGTGACTTGTGTCTGGTAAAGTTGGTAACGATGGACTGAAAGTAGTTACATATGTTATGTTAACGTTAAATAAAAAATGAAAGGTAACCATTTGTGTTCATTTAAATTATATCTTTCTCTTTCTGTTTTTTTTTTTTTTTTAACGCCTCAGTGTGTAAAAATTAGCAGATTTATAAAATGTTTACTTTTCTAATAATTACACATTTTCACTTGACCGACGCATGAATAAAGTGGTAAGGCCCATGGCAATGTTAATTTTACATAAGGTGGAAGAATACACAACTTGCATACAAGTAGACCTTAAACAAGGTTTCCAAAAGTGCTCATTTCACCGTGAACAGCCTATATATGTTTTATTCTACACAGGTCGGGAAGTTCAACGTTTTTAATTTGGCAACTACAATTTTTCTCCATTAGATAAGTTCTAGTGTCACATGTGTATCGGATTTTCTCTATTTCCTACGTTAAAAAAAAAAATTGCAATAATCATAAATCGAATAGAAAATAACTACTTAACCAAGTGAAACATTTCTATTTTGTTGTTGATGTAGTTTAAAATTTTAATTATAAATTACCTCTTTGGAACACTAGCGTTTACCTAGCCGCGGAAATTTTTCGTATTCCAAACTCTCCCACAAGGAAACTGGTTTTTTTTTTTTTTTCGTAACCTGAGTAGAATTAACCTTACATCTGGCACGTATTCCACACACTCCAGTGATTTTTACGTTGTCAGCACTCTTATTTACTTGTCCAGAAACTGCAGATTTCCTATCGCAGTTCCGTTTGAAATTATGTTTTTCAAATAAAAAATAACAGCATGTCAAATACGCTATGATTTCAAGGCTAAAGAAAATTCCTATAGTATGTTCGCGGTTTATTCACACTTTTGGAATAAGACCTTTGAAAAATCACCCCATGTAAGACATGTTTGGATGTTTCCTAAATATTTTCTGTATCAACAGCGTTTACTACTTATGTTAACTTCTAAGTACGAATTTTCAATTGTTTTTTATAATAAGTAATATTTAATTAATAGTTAAAATGAATTCAATAAGGGGGAAATAGGTATGTTGGTACTTCCTAGTAAGAAATAGTCCTTGTGGAAAATATTATTACACTGAGTGCGCACGAATACAGTGCGCTGTCCCTTTGGAGCAATTTTCTAGACTTGGTTAAGCTTTGTTTGCATGGGGCGCAGAAATATTCCGGAAGTAGAACTTTAGCAGAGCTTCAGAAAAGTACGAAGTAGCCGTGAATGTATTATAACTACTAACAAGGTAAAATTCCAATTTTACTTTAGCTAGCCATAGATGCCTCATGGTGTTAGTTGGACCTGTGTCACAAAAAAAAAGTGTATTCGGAAGTTAATTCTTAACCAATTTGTTGGGTACCTGAAAAATTTTGCCCACAGAAACAGAAAAAAGTAACAGTTTTATGAGAAAAACATAATATAAAGTCCGCATTAAATAAACGAAGCCTACATTATAAAATCTTTGAAATGTTTCAATGCCGGGCATATTTAGAACAACGCATAGTTAGTTATAACTTTTTGTAATGGATGAAAATACGAATTCGGGGGAGTCGGTGACAATGGGAGAACTACTGCACGGCAAATTTAGCACCTTACCCAACTGTCGAAACTGTCCGAAAAATGTCGCAAACCAAAACAGGAATCCTATCCATCCTTTACCACGGAATGAAATATGTCGGTGTGCGAATGAAAACGGCGGCAAACACTGGAGGAAAGTCACACATTTGCTGGGACGCCGGTAACACATGCGACGTGACTTGAGGCAATGGAATGGTAGAACGTCTCCGCAGAAGCATGGCCAAACATATGCTCTCCTCACTTCTGCCGTGGACAGGCAGATGTACAGAATGGGTACACTCGCAATAAACAGGGATGAATCGGGTTCGCAATGTCAACGTGGGAACGCCATGGTTTTATGAGCAAGTTTCCATACAATTAAAACACAAACACATGACAAACGCCACTCAATGAAAAGAATCTGTAGGGTTCTGTACGACCGATGAAACGTAATATACTGTCGTCTTCGGTGTTTTGTCAGTGATAGGAGTATCTGATTTCCTGTCATCAATAGACACCTGCGAAATTCGCGTTGTTATTTGGTGACATGTTAAACTTCAAACACACGTATCTTTGCGATATGTTTGTTACTGGACCATGTTGTATTTAATGACACGCTCTGGGTAATATATGAACACTTCACAATTGTGTAGTCCAATAACGTGCATTCCAGTCAGAAAAGGGAGTGACTTCAGAGTTATTGAGCAGCCAACAGAGAAACCGTGTTGGCTTGGGAATATACAGCACTGTGAAGTTTAGCCTGATGACAAATAATAACGCGAAATTGACAGGCCTATAGTCGTCAGTTATGTTCTCCTAACTTTTGTCATCCCTTTCATTTGACTCGTAGGAGTCAATATCTTCCTCACACGAAGAATTTCATAACGGACGTGGCATTAACGTGTTGGGCGGGAGGAATCTCGCATGCGATATCTGAACTGTCTGCATCAACACACATCTTGTGTTAAGTTGCGGGTAACATTAGGAAAGAAAGAGTTTTTAGACCTTACGTTGTGCAACCCTGTCTTAGTTAACAGAAACTCTTGCTGGAAAGTGACTGTTTTGTTAGCGAGTTGGCTTGCCGGCACGACGAAAAATTTGCACACCTCGGTTTAAGAAATTGCCGCCGTACGCCAATCTCTTTTGCTGAGCGTTATATCGTGAAATGTGTGCACTCAGATGGCCATCAAGCTCCCTATATTTCATACTGGTGCCTCCTATCTTTTGGCAACGTCCTAATACATTATTGCAAGAGACCCCTGGTGGCACTAAGCTAACTTAAACCCCGTGTTCGGATAACAGAATAATTCCATTACTATTTAAAGCACCCATCTCATCTAAAAGTATTTCTGAAAATCCGTGGTCGTCATTAACACTTTCGTATCATCAGAGCCGGTAGGCAGTTTTAAAATTTGTTGTTAATTATGCAGTGTTTCTCTTCGTTCAGATCTGCAGCCAGTGCAAAGTTTCCAAAAGAAATTAAACAGTTTTTTCAGATAAGAATCATTACACTTTCAATATTGACATTTTTCTAAAGATGTTTTTTTTAGGTTCTGATGAAGGACGTGTTGCCTACCTCACCGATTCAAATAGTGTCAGATTTTGTCATCCCATTCTATCGGCGTTTGACTACCTAACGCTATATTATTAAATATAATTATTAAATTTCACCCACTTCAAACTTCATAAATATACCCCGAAGATAGGCCAAGCACAACACTCTATATATAGACTGTTTTACAGATTCATTTTATTTTAATTACGGGTATAATTTTAATATTTCTGCAACCGTAAACCAACTTCGTAACACAGCGTTCCATTAAAGGAGATTAAATTTTATGCGCTTATAATATTTACTGAATCAACAATTATTATAATGCACTACAAGCCCAATTCTAAAGTTGTACTATGATGAGCAGAAGCGGTATATTTTTCATGACATCAGGAATACATGCAACAAGTAATAGCAACAATTTATAATAACTGATCGTCATAAAACAACGTCTTTCAGTATTACACACCGATAGTTTCAGAGAGAGAACCGAAATTATTTGTTTTTTTTTTTTTAGAAAAATAATTATATTTGTAATAAAAAAGTATTATTAATATTTTTAATTCAATTCTTAATTGAAAAATAAACGTTTGTAATTCAATAATTATATACTGTTGGCAAGGAAATTTTCTCAGTGGACATTTTACCTATACACTTAATTTTTGTAAACTTTATCCGAGTTATTTTGTACTAACTGCTTATAAAGTTTACATGGGACAAAATCTCGAGCTGCGAATTCTTATAAACCAGTTTAAATTTTGCGATTTATCCAAAACCTGTAAAAATATTTCTCCGTTTTTAAACGTATTAAAGTAATATTTTATTGCTATTTATTTTGCAACTAGTATTCTCTGTGATCGAACAGACACAAATAACTACTTCTTGATTGTTTGTATGCGTACACTCATCACTATAATATATTCAAAGAAATTATCAAAAATTAAAAATGTTTTTTCGGCAATAACGTCTAGTTAAAAATATTACTTATTTTAAACTTTAAATTAGGAGATTATGTGTCTTCTGCATCGGCTTTATATATAGGTGACAGTTTAGAGCAGTTTGGTAGTAAAAAATATCGTATTTCATTGTTGCATCAAAACCAGTAAAGACAATTATTATGTCTTTCTTGTTAATCACTTTTTTAAAATGTCCCCCGAATCAGCAGACATTTGTAGCACTTACAAATCACTTTTGTTTTCCGTTGCAATATGTTTAAGTGAATCATTGAATAGGCGGACTTGTTCTAACTGTAATGTACAGTCAATTTTAAATAATGAAATATTTTTCATTTGAACGTTACTTTGCATACATCCTCGCTAGTTATTCCGAATCGTTACAAGAGTGCCAAAGTTTTCCATAAACCTTATGCACAGAAACTTCAAACACGCCGATTTTAAAAGCCTGGCATTTTTCAACAATCTCCCAGTAAGTTCACAACTGCAATTGCTGTATATGTATAAAAAAAAAGTAAGAATATACAATTAAAAATCTATTGCATTCTTGGATCATTTGTAATAAAATAATTTTTTTTTGTTTCAACACAACATACAGTAATTATTTCGGCACAAAAATTAATGCAAACTGTGTAATTCATCCTTGGAAAAAAATATATATATAGACACACAGAGAGAGAGAGAGAGAGAGAGAGAGAGAGAGAGAGAGAGAGAGCACGCACATTGATATTATCTTAAATTACTAAGTTATTAATTTTTTTTTTTTTTAATTAAAAATAATACAGTTTTTTTTTTGCGTCGTTTCTAGGTGTATAGGGAATATTACTACATGTTCAAAATAAATTATCGTTGATGGGAAGAAGAAAGGATTACGTTTATACCTATTTTTATTCATTTTTAAAGTTGTTTATTGGTGTGATCTTTGAGCGGTCACATGGAATAAATGAAACAGCTCCAAGTCTCCCCAGTGGAACGAAGGGCTCGAGAAGTCCAGCTAAGGAACGCAGACTAGAAACACCAGAGGACCCTCGATGTGACATAATTTCCTTGCTCTGAGATAGGTAGTTCAAGGTCATCGCAAAGTTTCTCGTAAGTAGGGTGCGGGACTGTGTGTGTGTGTGTGTGCGTGTGAGGCACGGGGGCGCGATGTTGGCTGGCTTCCCCTTAGTGGTAGGCCACCAAACCTACATCTTTGCTGGCGCCGCTGCAGAGAATGGTAGTAGGGGGTTAAGAGACTCGTGGATAGGGGGTAAGGTTCTGGGGGCCAGGGAGAACGCCTTAGAAGGGGTAGGGGGGGGGAGCGGGAAACACTCCCAAGTTACCTCACAAGACGGTATGTTTTGCTCGCACACCATGTTCGCTGCTCGGCATAAGCCTCGGAGTTACCGCGACGCGCATATTACGTGCAGCCGACTTCGCACCACTGTCGCGCTACAGAGAAGGCTCCCCCAAAAATTACTATCAGGGAAAAAATAAGTAATACATTATTACTAAATGTTGAAAACTTGTTAGCGACCGAGAAAGACGTAAATATTTCTTTACAAAGCTATTTAATTACAAAAAAAAAAATATGCTCATTTTGTGTATAGGCTATTCACGGAAAATGAGCACTTTTGAAAGCCTTGCTTAGGATCTACTTGTATGCACATTGTGTATTGTTCCGCCTTATGTGAAATTAACATTGCAATGTGCTTTATCACTTTATTCATGCGTTAGTCACGTGAAACTGTAAAATTATTTGAGAACTAACAATTATAAAAATTTGCAAATTTTTACACTTTGCCTCATTAAAAAAAATCATAAAGCGAAAGAAATAATATAAGTTATCACAAATGGTAACCAAACACTTTTTATTTGACGTTAAGATATGGAACTGCTTTCTATCCTTTGTTACCAATTTTACTGGGCGCATTTCACCCAGTGCGCCCATTAAAATATATGCAGGTGACTATTTTCTAAGGTTGATTTCAAAAGTGCTTACTTTAACGTGAAGAGCCTCTAACTTAAATTATACTACGAACATGGTGCTTTTTTTCGATCATTCTTAACACGTTTTCTAATATAACCTCGCCCCCCCCCCCCACACACACACACATTGTCAGACGCAGGCGAAGAAAGAAGAAAAATAATTTTTTAGTTCCAGTTCATTGAAGGGTGGATCTCATTTGACTATGAGACCGAGACGATCATGATTCTAGACGTACTCCCTGTGATACAAAGCATTATAGAAAAAAAAATGTTGACAGTTCGTTCGGAGCCTTTTATAAACTGCAAGCCCTGGCATCTTTAGCAATAATGTGCGTAAACGGGTGATCTCAAAACAAAATAAATTCCTACGCAATATTTAATATTCGATATCTGAACTGGGAAATACATTACCGCCTTTGCTGTAAGAAGCCATCGCACAAACTTGTGTATTCGTGTGTCACCTTTAAGACTTTTGAGCCCGTACACCGATTGTTGCCAAACTCGATATATTCATGTTAGTAAAAGAAAAAACCAGATTTTACAGTTTTCTACCACTCCAAAGCATGTTTTGAAAATGGCAGGCATTAAAAGTTGTTGGTGCTATCACGTATTTCAGAAAAAACTCAAAATATTGAAATCAGAAATAGTATTTTGACGATTTCCGTAGTCAGTATTAAATTCACAAAACTCGTGTCCTAGCTAAAAAATCTATTTGTAAAAAAAAAAAAATCCGTGCCTGAAATTGTCGAGCTTTTTCATTATATCTCGGAGACTATTCAGCCTATTCCTAGTGCATTTCGCATGTAGGCTGTTCACGGCAAAATGAGCACTTTTGAAAGCCCCGCGCAAGATCTACTTGTATGCACGCTGTTTATTCTTCCGCCTTATGTAAAATTAACATTGCCATGGGTCTCATCACACTATTCATGCGTCGGTCAAGTGAAACTGTGAAATTATTAGAAAAGAAAATACTTTACAAATCTGCTAATTTTTACACTTCGATGCATTAAATAATCAGAAAGTGAAATAATTAATTTTAAGTTATTACATATGGTTACGTAACACTTTTTATTCAACGTTAATATATGGGACTACTTTCAACCCATCATTATAAACTTTATTGAATGAACGTCACTCAATGCGCCCATTAAAATATATGAATGCATGGACAGTGACTTTTTATATAATGTTTATTTCTAAAGTGCTCACTTTATCTTGAACAGCCTTTACCAGAACATTACAGGTAGTTATCCTTAACTTTCATGGCTAAAAGATATCAGATTATTATTTTATGACTGGGGGCCCTTTAAATAATTCATGCTAATGTATCACGTATACCGAACCATCAGATTATTTTTGCAGAACTTAGTTTAATCACATTTCCGACGTACAGAAAAATTAAATTCTACTTTAGATCTTTATTACGTTTGCTATTTTCAAAGTTTTTATAAGAAAAAAATAATCGTATTCTTACATAATTATGTGACACTGAAACTTATTTCACCTAATATGTCATAAGAATACTGCTATAATAGAACAGTTTCAAATCATAATATTTTGGTAGAGACGACTGCTTTTGAGAATGTGGAATCATAAGTTTCTTTCGTTACTGTGTCATACCGAGTGAATAATTTCGCCTATTTCAAAAAAATCTTGGTGGGCTGGAAGAACACATTGGGAGCAGTAAATCTCGTATTTTTAAATTATTTTAGCGGTTATTTCGAAAGATATTGCACACGTAAAGTAAAAGTTTTATATCATATCTTAGCGACTAATGATACGAATACAGACAAGTAGAGCACGTTAATATCACGGCGTCTGCACACCTGAAATTAAAAAAATTTAAGTAATAAAATAATTATTTTTAAAATGAATGTATAGGTATGTCATTACAGACGGAAAATGAAAGGTAAATTTTCTTAATATTAAGAGTTGTATCTTTGGAAATACTAAATCTATTTGAACTTGACTTGGTATGCTAATAGCTTTAATTACTTCCACTAAGTACATTTTTTTTATAACTTTGTACTCCACTGTGTTGGAAGAGATCATCACTGGAAAAGTTAAAATTGGTTACCATAACAATTTGTCACCTGCGTTTACTTACATTCAGCGTTCAGATAGTATTTCTAAAGACCACCAAATACTTTTTATTTAACAATCTGATATTTTTTAAGTGGCTAGCTTTTTATTTTAGTGTTATGAGTCATATATATTTAGTGCTAAAATGATATAAACAAAAGATCGACTAATGAAGTCCAAACAGTGCGTACTAAATTGCCTAAGTAAATCGAATTGCCCTTCATTTGTCAATGTAACGCCACAGAAACAACGATCATTGATCATATTTCTGAAATACTCTATCGATTACCAACAAAGCTAGTGGAAATGTCAGAACTTGGGTTTTTTAAACACATATTCACGCCAACTAAGATTTAAAGAAGAGGCACCAACTTTTTGAACATGTAGTTGGAGAAGAAATTATGTTAATTTGTTTCGTGGTACATTAATCTTACTCTATCAACACACTCCCCTACAACTACAAAGTAGGGTACATACAATTTATAAGTAAATTTTCTTTTTGAATAGGATTCTATAAAATTAGACACTGCAAATAACTGCAATACACAAAAATTTATATATATATATATATATATATATATATATATATATATATATATATATATATACATACACACACACACACACTAGGAAGTTGATGTAAAGATATATATAAGGAAACAAAATAGAAAACGTTAAAAAACCAGGTTGTTTAAAACACAACTCAAATACTCTATAGATTCGCTCATGTGGGACGATTAACAGATATAAAAGAAAATATTAAGGTAATTTGATTTTTTGAGGGCTCTTCAGTAAAATCTCGTGGCATGAAATTTAATAAGTATAAGCATATTTCCACGGAAATATGTTTTCTTGCATGTAAATAGAGTTCCCACAATGCAAATCAATTTATGATAAATTTATCTATGGTCGCCAACATGGAACTATTTTTTACCTTTGAGCAAACATACGCAATACCGAATGCTATCACGAAAGTGAATTTATTAAATTATTAAAAGATAGGCTGAAACCACCAACAGGCGAAGTTAAATTGAATAAATTGAAATAATCGTTTTTGTTATATCTATAGTCTTAAACTCAGAAATTAATCAATTTCTCAAGCTTACAATGGGAATAAACAACCCCAAGCAAATTTTTTTCTACATGAATATAAATTATACATAAATCATATGAAAATACGATATTTATGCAAAGAGTTAAAAATATATAAAAGCAAATTTCAATATAAAAAAAACTGCGCAAAAATATGAAAAATTAAACGCAATATTTGTGCAGAAAATTCGACAAATTTCGACTAAAAATAATTATTAAACAAGAAAGCAATATTATTTATAAAAAAATTTGTTGGAAGTAAAAAGTTTTTGTATTCGGCCTAAAAAAAAAGTAAAATTGATTGTTTTCGCCACCTGTCAAAAATTCCAAGTGAAATTCAGTTTTCTTTTGTTCTTGGGGCAATATAAGCACTTCTGGTTTTGAAAAACAAAACCCTCGAGTTTGTACCAAGTGTCAAATAACACAGAGGAAAATTTCGCAATTTTTAAATTGTTTAATGTAAGAACAATGTGATATGATTTTACTCTGTGGCTGTCCTTAAAATGATGAGATTATCTTTTACTGAGCATGCCGTAACACACATGCAGTGTCATTAAGAACAAGCTAATCTCTAGTTACCTAAATTTGCCACCGGAGTAACCCGTATTTTGTTGGTTTATCACCAGCCGTTTGGCTGCCGATTTGGTTTTCCTCCGATCGAGTGACTTTTTTGTTGTGTAGAAGGATTTATGATAAATGATGTCATTGTGAGCTATATTGATGAAAAGAGATTCTTTGTGTAAATATTAATTTAACTGCGGTGAAGTATTCTACCAAAATCCTGTTAAAATTCAAGAAAACAATTTAAAAAAATAAAGAACATATATATAGCGAGTTTTGTTTAAAAGAACAAACATTTTTCGAAATATCACTCTTCAAGATACACGTGAGCGTAGTCCTCAAGCGTGGTAAATAAATTATTATGTCAATTCATAATAATCTTTGCATAATTTTTTTTAAATATTAGGTTTAAATATTTTTTTAAAACAGCACAGTTTTGATTTTGACCTTTACTAAAGCAATAACTATACATTATATGTATATATATATAGTAAAACGTACATAAAATATAACTATCTATATATACACATACATGTATATAAAGGCTGTTCACGATAAAGTGAGAACTTTTGAAACCAACCTGGGTGACATACTCCCAGTAAAGTTGGTAACGATGGATGGGAAGTAGTCCCGTATTTAAAGGTTAAATAAAAAGTGTCAGGTAACCATTTCTAATAACTTAAATTATTTATTCCGCTTTCTCTTTACTTTTTTATCCGTCTAAGTGTTAAAACTAGCAGATTTGTTAGATATTTACTTTTCAAATAATTTCACTGTTTCACTTGACCGACGCATGAATAAAGCGATTAGGCCCACGACAATGATAATCTTACATATGGCGGAAGAATACGGAACGTACATACAAGTAGATTTAAAGCAGGGCTTTCAGAAGTGCTCATTTTACCGTGAATAGCATATACAAATATGTATGCATAGCCTGATCACGGTAAACTCTGCAGTTTTGAAAGCCCTGCTTTAGATCAACTTGTATGCATATAATATATTCTTCCACCTTATGTAAAATTAACACTGTTATGGGCATAATCGCTTTATTAAGGCGTCAGTCTAGTGGAACTGTGAAATTATTAGAAGAGCAAATATTTCGTAAATCTGCAAATTTTTACAAGATGCTTTAAGAAAACAGAAAGGGAAAGAAATAATTTCAGTTATCACAAATTGCTACCTAACACCTTTAATTCGACGTCAAGACATGACAGAACTTTCCCTCTATTGTTACCAACTTTATTGGGCACATGCCATTCAGTGCGCCCGTTAAATATATATGCAGGCATGTGCAGTGACTATTTTTCAAGGTTGATTAAAAAAAACTCAGTTTACCGTGAACAGCTTTTATAGATTATATACATACACGCATACAAATATGAACACAAATACACATGCATGTATACGTATGAAGGGTACAGGGTAAAAAGAATATTTTTTACAGAAGATGAGGTTATGATTTCATCTGATAGAGAATTGTCAGTACTATTGGCATGCCAAAGCATAACGGTTAAAGGAGATGAGAGTCCAAAATAAGAGGCCTCGGAAATAACAATTCCAGGGGAGGAGTTTATACATCCAAATACATTTTACTCAAAACTAGCTGATACCGACATGAACATTTTTGCCTCTGTACCCTTCATATATGTTCACATACATGCATTTTACATGAACACATGTATGGATATGTTTACATACAGAGTAACATATAAATACATTTACATTTTACATGTGTCAGATGAGTTCAGATGCTATGTTTACTAGAGTATTCAGGACAATAAAGAATTGTTTTTCCTTTGGGGGCCTGTATAAATACTGCAGTTATATATGTGGGGCGACGAGGCGTCTGCAGTTGCATATATATATATATATATATATATATATATATATATATATATATATATAGAGAGAGAGAGAGAGAGAGATAGAGAGAGAGAGAGATCGCATGAATAGCGGAGGAAGTGCAGGCCGCAGGACAAACCTGAGTGGAAGACGCCAGGAGCCATACAAGAAGACACCGCGAGCTGGTGGCTGGATCATCGCTATGGCGAACTGGCGTGGTGGAAGCTGCTGCGCGGTAGTGAGGGTTAGGTGTTGTTGAGGAGGAAGGGGGCGTGTGAAATTGCAGTGTCTCGGCCCGCACACCTGGAAGCTGTTAAGTTAGGTGAGGCACCGCGGGCTACGAGGCGTCAACGCCGCGGGCTCGAACGCGCCGCCGACGACGGGGGTGGGGAAGAAGGGATGGTTGGTTTGGGGGGGGGGGGAGGGCAAAAATACGGCTGATTCATGCAAGAAAGGAATCTGCAACCCCCTGCTCCTCCCGCTAAAAACCTGCCTTCAACCACCCCTCACGTGACACCTTTATACGTGTGAGTACACACACCTCGCCTCGTTCAGCGACGAGGGCGGCTCTTAACAACGAGATCTTGAGAGCCGATGAGGGTTAAATGAGGTGGGAATGCAACGGCGCCGCAGTGTAAGGGTGGGGGAAACGGGAGATCTCCGAGAAAACCCACCGACCAGCGGCATCGTCAGGCACGATTGCCACTTGCGAAAATCCGCGGGCCGGAGTCGAACCCGGTTACCCTCGGTGTGAGGCGAGCGGGCTAACCGCTTAGCCACCGCGGCCCCTTCTTACCCGTGTTTCCGATCCGAAACCGTAGTAGCAGACAGCCGACATACTGTATTGTGAGTTTGCTTGAACACTGTGTCCCTCACATCCTTACTTATAGAACGTTCACGGTGAAGTGTGATTATCCGTGACTACCTTTCCCTTAGATAAAATATTTTTAGATCGCATGATTTTCGCATAAAATACATGTCAGAGTTAAAATTTTACTGTTTTTATACACAAATAAAATAAACAAAACGATATGCACAAAATTTATAAAAAGCAACTCAAATATATTGTCTTAATTCATTTTTAGTTATTTTAAGCTAAAGTTATTTTATAAAAAATTTAGGCCAGCCTAAAATCAAATATGTGTATTAATTTCCTTATTTTAAGTGATTTTTGGAAATTGTAAAAACATTTGCATAATATAATATATTCCCGGTTACTTCACACTTTCCGAAACCCTGCTAAAGTAATACATCCACGATATTCCTCCACCTCGTGCATACCAAGCTTAACTAAGTCTAGAAAATTACACCAAAAGATGACGCACCGAATTCTTGCGCACTCTGTTGTAATAATATTTAGCATGATAACTATTTATAACTAGGCGCTAACAACACACGTCTTTTCTCACGATTCTTATTCATAATTATTATAAATGAAATATTTTAATTTATATATATTCAATTTAATGAAAAATTACGTATTTTAATGTTAACAGAAGTATAAAACGCTTGGATAAACAACATATTTAGGAAATAACTAAACGCGTCATACATGGTGTGATTTTTCAAACGTATGATTTAAAAAGAATGAAGAAACAGTGAATATACTACAGTAACAATTACACGGCTTCAACTCGAATGGCACGTAAATGAAGTGATCAGGATCGCGGCAACGTTAATATTACTTACCGTGGAAGGATAAATAACGAGATGAAAAGTAGATCCTAACCAGGGTTTGTAAAAGCGCTACACATGGCGTCCATTTTGAGGTTATGTTACACTCCGACTCGCAAGTTCATTAATTCATAAGTCAACAACCACTCCACCGATTTTAATAATTCAAATACCATTAATTGACAAATTCTTGGCAGAAAATATACTTACAAAATTTAATACTTTAATCATAAATAATAGTTAACTATTACATTACATATAAGAACACAAGTCAATCTATGAATTTAAATATAGACACTGGCTGTCCTTGTCTGACAACATTTATGTGTAATACCAACTGTCTGTAATCACTAACAAAATATATCACAGTATCTGAAAGCATTGCAATATGAACATGTATCAATTGATGTGTATGTATGACCAACAAATGTGAATCACAGTTGTCCTTGCGTGTGCACGGATTGGCAGGCTTGTTTGTGAATCTATACACAGTGTAATATCTCCATATACTTATAAATGTCAAATGCTTCTAAATTATTAAGACATTAATGGACGCCATGAGGATAGATAACGATAAATTATAACATATACCTTGACTTAAATCAAAAAGGAAATTAAATAATAACCAATTACCGTTAAATGTATTATCAACGATGTTAATAAAAAAATTTCCTAATACACGTTTATGTTTGTTGCAATCTCACGAATTCTAAACAAAGATATAAGCTGTTCGTGGTAGAGTGAGCCCTTTTCAAATCAACCTTTGAAAAATGTCACTGCCCCTTCCTGCATACACCTTAACGGGCTTCCTGAGTGGCATGCGTCCTATAAAGTTGGTAACGACGGGGAAAGTAGTCATGTTGTAACGTTTAATTAAACGTGTTAGGTCAACATTTGTGCCTACTGACATTGTTTTTCTTGCCTTGTGTGTTTTTAATGCATAGTTTAAGTATAAAAATGATCGCATTTTTAAATATTTATTTTTGTCTTAATTTCACAGTTTAGCTTGACCGAAGTGTAAACAAAGCGATCATACGCATGACAATGTTAATTTTAGATATGGCGGCAGAATACACGATATGCACACAAGTAGATCTCAAGCAGGTCTTTCGTAGGTGTTCAGTTTACCGTGAACCAATATTTTAACAAATATAAACTTATTGAACAAAGTAAATTTTTCATGCTAGTAAATGGCAATTCGAAACTACGAATTATGTGGTTGGTAAGGCGAAATTAGAAATGTCTTCTATGTAGAAAATCAACACCGGCAAATACATTTCCATGTCGAAGGAAAAAATAAAACATTTTCTTAATATTTAAACGGAGAAGAAACCTACAGAACAAATAATGTTTTAAATAATTTACGTTAAAATTTTTATAGCCCCAGAATTTAAACAATAGTATGTAGTTTAAACATGTAACCAAAACTGTACGTCAGCTTTTCACAGTATCTTAACACAACTCTTTGTGACTGTATTGGTTATTTTGGGTACATTTTGCTCGGATCTGCGGGCCAGATTGGCAGAATGATAAGAATGAGGATAAAGTAAGGACCGGATAACGCGAGCATCCCAGATCTCGATTCTTGTCTGTGTTTGCAAGACAAAATCGACGTTCTAAGAATGTCAATTTCCTTTGCTAAAGATAGTCCGTTGTTAAAGGTAAGAAATAAACCAGGCCGGTGAGTGACAATATAAAAAAACTCACTATAATATTTTGCATGAGCATTATGGGAAGTAGTTGTATTGTTTAAAGTGTTGTTATAAATGCAGCGTTTACATTGGTACAGCGGGACACATTAAATTTATATTTTAAGTTACAGATATTACAGTTAGCATTTATGTCTTAATTTTTATACTTAAGTTTTTAAGGTTTTCACAGTTACGTTTTCGACTCAAATACAATCCATTGAATTCATAATTATGCTAATTTTTAACCCTCTCGGAAGAATACACGACAGGAAGGAAAAAAAAAAAAATTTTCAAACAAGTACATTTAATCCCGCACTAACAAAAAAAAATTCTTGGTGTCTGCAAATAAAGATCTGTATAGTACTGTTTTGGTGGTTATAAAACTAATAATTTTTATGTTAATATCTGAAGACCACGTTCCACAAGGATTGAAAGAAGTTGTTTAAAAAATTCTCAGCCAGTATTACACTGCCAGTGGAAACATTAAGAAAGAATGGTTTTTTCTTAGAATGATCGTCGTTCCCAAATTATTTTGGACGCATGCATTGTTACTGCTATGTCAAGAACGACTCAGAGTATGGTGTATAAACACACATGCCTATAAAATAAAACGAAGATTAAATGTTGTCTATAGATATGCAAATAGCATACATAAAATATGTAGCTAGAATTAATTTAAAAATAAAAAATTAAACTATATAAAAAGAACACAACATGTAATATATTTACTAACGACGGCAATAGATATATCGCCACACAAGTCCGAAAGTTACACATGTACAAAGTTTAATTTTTATTTTTACAGTAACATGTACTTTTCCGCATGATCTTCAACGTGAAATTGAAATATCTGTAAATTTCCACCAAACTATTTTTTTAGTGTTAAATGCTCTGTACTATCTACGAAAATTTTATTTATTTGCAATTTCGGGTATTAAAATTTTATTTTACATTTACTTCTCTTAAAATATGACAAATAAACAATACACCTAGAATATAATATAAATTTACGTTTGCGACGTATCAAATAATCAATTTGAAATACTTTGAGACGCTTCGATGTCTTCTTCTCAGCAATGTTGTTTCAGCAGTAATCTTTCTTTTGTACTGGCAATGCGATAAGCAAATGCGTCTTTTTTGACCATAGAGACGAACAAAGAGGCAGGAAAGTTACAGTTGTATACATCAAAATCAAATGATGATGTATGTTCATACGTAGTTATCATTTCAGTATTCTGCACTGAAAAAGATATTTTGTGGCGGCCTCAAAGGGTTTTGTTCGTATTCACAGTGCCAAATTTTTCTTGTGTTAAACACAATTATTTTTTTCTGTCACCACTAATCATTTGCCGCAACAGAAAATATATTTTTTAATTTGGATTTGAATTTTTTTTTTTTTCCAGATGCAGGACGAGAGCACTATCAATGAACACTGCATGCTCCAAATGCCATTCACCGTTGGTGAGTAGGAAGAAGCTGCGAGGCAGTTCCAGAGAAATTAGTTAGTAGAGGGCGACAAGAGGCCTGATCAGCTATCGCATCTGACGAGCCCAGCAGTTCCATGTCCTCCAGGATCCATGGTCGGAGGAGATAGGAGACGTCCGCTTCACACGAGCGGCTGGCACTCTTGAGACTGCAGCTTCTCGATACACGTCGAGTGGTTTTGTATTCCGGTGGTGTTTCCGACGTGACGTGTAAATATTCCAGGTAGCGCGACTACTTAGAACGGACAGCTCCATGGCCGATGATGCTTAAGTGCTTTCGGACTCGCAGGTTGCCGGTTCGAATACCAGTCAAGCCTTGGTTGTGAGTGTCGGTTTTTAATCCAACAAGAATTCAATTTTGGTATAAGTTGTCCTTCTAATATAACTTCGGAAATTGAAAAAATTCATAAGTTTAAAACTTGGTTGTACTCAACTTTCATATTTGTGACGAACACTTGTACCATGGTAACACCACACATATATTTAAATTAGAAGTATGATATATATATGCATATGCCTAAATATCGTGCAGAAATGGTGGATTGAAACGTCAAATCATTTCTTCTCGGTTTTCAATCATCATATTGCAACCCGGGTGTTACAATCAGCCATTTTTGCGATTTGTGTGTATATATATATATATATATATATATATATATATATATATATATATATATATATATATATATATATATATATATACACACACACACACACACACACACACTGCTGCAAAAACGAAAAGAAGAACACACAGTGATGGTAGTGACTGTGAACGACGAAATTATCACAAGATGTTACTGAAAGGCGGCACATTAAGAGGTCGTAAGTGCAATTCTTGGGGAGAATGTGGAGTTGAAGTGGGACAGTCTAAGTACACAGACGTAACCAGCTGAGCACCGGGAGCACGCCAATACGGCTAAGGCGAGCCCCAATCGTACAGTTAACAAAATTTGAACAGGGTCGAATAGTGGGACTACGCGAAGCTGGACGGTCATGCCGGAGAATTGCGGATCATGTTGGACAAGCAGTGTCAGCAGTGCATCGATGGCGGAGCCGCTTGTCAGAGGATCCTGCACATGCCTGTAAACCTGGTCCCGGAAGTCAGCAATATGCGGCAGCCCGCCGAGGCCGTTGCATTGTCCGAGCGGCCAAAGCGGATCGCAAGGGCGACCGCAGAATGGATTAGACGCAATGTCGCTAAAGTAGTATCTACTAGGACCATTTGCGAAGCTGGTGCACCAAAACGCGTGCTATTAGCCGGACGTCCTCTCGCACCTCAACATCGCACCTCCGGTGGTGTCGAGAAAGGAGCACGTGGAGGGAAGAACGATGAAGTATTGTGTACAGCGATGAGCTCCAGTTATGCCCTGGGGCTAACGATTGTCGAGTGCGAATTTTGCATCGGCCTGGTGAGCCGCATCTTCCACAGTCTACCCGGCAGCGACACCCGGGACCATCTCCTGGGATAATGGTTTGGAGAGCCATATCCTACGAGAAACTTCGCCTCCGGTGTTACATTCAGGGAACATTGGCCGGTGCACGGTGCATTCAGAACGTCATCCAACCCGTCCTGCTACCATTCCTGCAAAGGCAGGGTAAGGTCAATTCTACTCAGGTTAGGATCAAATGAGTTTTCTTACCAGAGAGTTTGGCATAGGGAAAGTTATCGCCACTAGGTGCGCAGTGTTCCAAAGACGTCACACTTAATTAACGCTTTAAGCTACGTGAATAATAAAAGAGAATATTTTTACTTAGTTACGTAGTTATTTTATATTTGATTTATGATTACTGAAATTGTTTGGTTTTTTAACGTAAAAAATAGACAAAATCCGATACACATGCGACCTAGTGATGAAAAATTTTATTTGCCAAAACCAAAGCATTGGGCTTCTCAACCTAACAGAATAAGCCTTAGGCAGGGGGATGCGCTATTTCAGCAGGACACTTCCCGTCCACATTCAGCTCGTGCAACCCCAACATGTTCTTTAAGTTGCTCGTGAACTTCCCTGGCCAGCCCGATCACCAGATATTTCCCCCCACTGAGCATCTGTTGGACTCTGAATTGGACGTCGTCTGACGCCATCTTTGGAACCATTGAAAATTCTTGCCTAGCCGAGCAACCAAATGCAATGTGCGTGGAATTTCAATCGGCAGGACGATATTTGTTACTTCTATAGTCGTTTACATGCAAGAATTTCTGCCTGCATTATTGCCCAAGTAGGGCAAACTGAGTACTGAGAGATCTCTTAGCTCACCTCTGCTGGCATTATTTTCCTGCAGATATCCTTTTGCCAGTGATCATGTCATGTATACTAACTGTAATGTATAAAGGCTCTTCACGATAAAATTAGAACTTTTGAAATCAACCTTAGAAAAAAGCAACTGCGCCTATCCGCACATATTTTAAACGGGCGCCCTGAGCGACATGTGCCAAGTAAAGTTGGTAACGATTGATAGGAAGTAGTTCCGTATTTTAACGTCGAATAAAAAGTGCTAGGTAACAATTTCTTAATACTTAAATAATTTTTCTCGCTTTCTGTTTTTTTTAATATGTATCGAAGAATAAAATGAGCAGATTGGTAAAATTTTTACTTTTCTAATAATTGCAAAGTTTCGCTTGACCAGAGCATGAATAAAGTGATGAAACCCTTGACAATGTTAATCTTACATAAGGCGGAAGAATACACGAAGTTCATTCAAGTGGATTTTAAGCAGGGCTTTCAAAAGTGCTCATTTTACCGCGAATAGTCTATATGTATAATACGCGGATCTCTTGCGAAGCGTTCGTCAATATTTTCTTTTTTTAATTTTCTAGAAGTGCATGTCCTAATTACATTGAATCCAAACGTTTGTTGCGGTTATTAGTGGGAGATATCTTTGTTCACCATCACAACGGTAACTATAACTACCGAAATGGCAGCTCAATTTCCACTACTTAGGGTTTTTTGTTTTTTTTAGTTAATTATGTTATTAATTGTATTCGTGTGAAGAGCACACGTGCAGTGTTAAAAATGGCCGTACATTCACTGAAGTTATTATAGATATATAGCGTTAATATACGGAAACGCGTACAGTTACAGTGTGCGTTTACTTTTCACACGAGTACAATTGAAAACAATTTTATAATGATTTCATAACTATTTGCCTCGCCTAAAGTACATGATGGGATATAACTTGTCTCTATTACCCCACCGCATTCTGTGGATGTCTCAGTCAATGATTAAATTAATATATTTTACCTATATATTAAATTGTCATCGGTAGTATTCAATTATTTTACTATTAAGGAGATTTTAGTGTAGTTTTTTCAGGTAACCATTATATTTAAAATTTGTGTTCGTGCTCTTTTGAGAAACTTTTGTAAATACTGACAATAAAGTGAGTTTATTGTGCTCTCAGAAATGTATGAAAAATATTTTCGTTACTTTCTGTGGAAGAATATATGGTGTTATGCTAGAAATTATATTAATATTTTGTTAGCAACGGCCTTATAATAAATATGAAGATGTTAATTTTACTATTTGAAGAAATACAAAGCATCAGAAATATTTCACAAAATTAATATAACAAAGATACATAAATTGAATGTTGCTTGAATTCGCGCTAGCTGCTATGCGTTATCTTGATATTTCAAGGTCACTAACTTAAGGCTGTTAGTTTAATCTTGAAATATCAAGATAGTTCGTTTTACAAGAAGTGCTCAAAATGTTCACCTTACATCTGAGTTCATTGCCTGCACGCGCCACATCTTTGGCGAGATGATGCAATAAAATGGTTTTAGGTCGCTTCATGTGCAACAAAAGTTTGTACGTAAACAGTGAAATGGGATCAACATCGCACACCCAAAGTTGTAAACCAACAGTAGCGCACGCACTACAAACAGTTGATGCACGCAGGCCTCTAACTCGTAAAATAGTCAACCATAGGTAAGTATTGGAAGTTTTCTCGCATTTACATTTGAACAAGCTAGACTTCAAAAAGGGTAAATTTCTGTTATCATCACAGTTTATTATCAGAGACCTGCAAAATTCGCGTTATTATTTGGCATCAGGCTAAATTTCACCGGACTGTATATTTCCAAGCCAATACGGTTTCTCTATAGGCTGCTCTATAACTCTGAAGTAGGGATGGGAAAATTTCGCGAGTTCGATGACCTTAGGCTAGACTCCTCGATCCTTTGCATAGTGGAGCCGCAGCTGAGTTCATTGGCTGTTGCCCCACACTTGGCAGTTATGGGATTCGCAAGATGTTTCCTTACAAGTCTGCTATCGGCTCAGAGGCGTGCAGGGCGGGTCTAATAAACTGTGACCCAATGGCCAAAGTGACTTCAATATATATATATGTTTGACGTCTATCTTGTCCCGAAATAAATTAGCAACATTTTTTTATCCCTACTCTGAGGTCACTCCCTTTCTGACTGGAATGCACGTTTTTTGACTACACAATTGTGAATTGTTCATTTATTGACGCAGAGTTATCCAGGGCGTGTCAAATACAACATGGTCCGATAACAAACTTATGGCAAAGTTACATGGGTTTGAAAACAGTTGTCGCCAAATAAGAACGCGAATTTTGCAGGTCTCTATTTATAATGCACGCCCAGGTGAACTCTAAGCCGGTATGAAACTTGCAATAAAGCATGCACCGAGTCCCGTGGCACTTGGTCTGAGGTAAAACTGGCATCTCGCTGGGACAACAGCCAATAAACAAATATCTTAAGCTCGAAAATACACAGAGCAGTGGAGTCCAGCCTACAGATCGTTCAGAACGCTAAATTTTCTTGTCCTTAACCTTAGAATAGATGTATGTAAGACTTTTTTTTTTGTTGTTTTGGCTTTTACTATCCACATCCCAGTTATTTCCGAAATAAATGGTGAAGTTATGTGTTGTTCAAGGTACACAATTTAATACGATCAGAGATTTTCTTTAAAAATTGTATTCATATAACACTGAACAACTCCAGCAGGTTATCCTTTATGAAAATATAAGACGAGAACATATATACACATTTCCCTAAACTGATTTTGAAGGGAGATTTACACCCCCAAATATCCTAATTAAAAATGATTTTTGGGTCTTGTGTGCTGTCTGTCTGTCATGCAACAGACATTCTGATATGATAGTTACGCTTGGATTTCTCGAAAACCGTTCACCAGGGAGTATTCAAAAAAGACGACATTTATTGTTAATTTATATGTGCTGATTCATACAATGTTTTAAAAAATAGCGTATATCATAATTACCTGACGAAATTAATATAACAGTGGCATGTAAATGTAAAATTGCTTGCATTTGCGCCTTGTACTTCGCATAGTAGAATTTCAAAAAATTAAATCCCAAAAATGTTTTTACAGTGCAGGATAAATAAAATAGTGAAATTAAACATTCGCCTAGTACTATTATCATAAAATTTACCGATGCATGTTCACGATTTACAACATTCGATGTAATTTTTCAAGTAAGCACATTATTGTCATCAATATCGTAGTTCGTAGCGACCAAAAATTATTTTGCTTTTAAAATTAAATAGCAGCAAATATTATCTTAACAATACGGTAGAAATAAGAATAAAAATGGGACATTCAATTGGGCCGCTTACTTCAGCTTGGTGAGAAACTTCTTAACGTTGCTCTCGAGTTTCCGAGATCATAGACTTAAGAGGCGCCTCAAGTTGCAACACGTTCAAACTGGAGGATAACGGTTGTGCTCAGACAAAAGAGTGGCGCCTGGTATAAGCTGTCCACGGTAAAATGAGCACTTTTGAAAGCCCTGCTGAAGAACTTCTTGTATGCCCGTTGTGTATTTTTCCGTCTTATGTAAAATTAGAATCGCCATGGGCTTCATCACTTTATTCGTGCATCGGTCAGGTGGAACTCTGAAATTATTAAAAAATATAATATTCTACAAATCTGGTTATTATAATACTTCGATGCATTAAAAAACAGAAAGCGAAAGAAATAATTTAAGTTATCACAAATGAGTTCCCTAACACTTTGTATTCGGCATTAAGATATGGAACTACTTTCCATCAATCGTTACCAACTTTACTGGGCGCATGTCAGTCATACGCCCTTTAATATATATGATTTTAGTAGCAGTTACTTTTTTCTTAGGTTGATTTCAAGAGTACTCACTTTATAGTGAGCCTTTAGCAGTCTAACGTAATTAATACAATATGACTCTGCCGACAGATGGCAGATAGATCATGTCATATTTATGGTATTTTTAAAAGCAGTGTTGGTCGTTGAACAACCCTCACAGAGTGATTATTTGAAAGGCACCTTAAATGAAATCGTATCAAATATTTGTCACTGTATTGTCAATTTACATTCAATGTGAAAATAAAAATAAAAATTAAGTAACCGATTTCAACAAATTTTAGCATTAGAGGTTTCAAAAATGTTTGCACGTTTAAAATTAATACCACCTTGGAATACGAAATTATTTCTCAGCACCATATAAACGTACAGTAATATTATCACAGTTCAGATGTTGCGTAACTCTATTTTCAATAGAAAGGGAAATAAGACATTGGGGACCGCGATGACAATATAATTTTCTCTCCTAACCGCTCGATGGTAATACTTAAGTCATGTTCGTTGTTTGAAGCGAGCCTTCGCCAGCGACTTATCTGCAATAACCGAACCCTCCACTAGCCGACCACCTTAAAACTGCCTTGACCACACCTAATATTTGCCATGCAAAACCAGAGACAAGCCGCAAACACTCACGTCGCCGCTTGTGATAAACAAACTAACACCCTGGAAAGAAAATCAAATTATATTACAATAACAAAATGCACCCTTATGTTGCAGTAAAACGAAAATAGACCTTATAACATAAAACTGCATTAAACATGAGCACAGATACATAAATGCATTTTCAAAATATTAATTAGACATATTAGGAAACGGAGACGAACCACTCGGTAGATAGTTAACCAGTAAATAGTTGCAATACAAAAATGTGGGGAAAAAGTGTTTGTTCTTATTCTTTAAAGAAGAAGTAGGAAGGCAACTAATGAAGAACACCACATGACTCTACGCCATACGCAACACACTAAAAACTAGTACCTGCTAGTAAAACAGTGAGAGAAGTACGGTTTGTGTTGCATATGTAAGAAGAACACCACATGACTCTACGCCATACGCAACACACTAAAAACTAGTACCTGCTAGTAAAACAGTGGGAAAAGTACGGTTTGTGTTGCATATGTAAGAAGAATGCGTATAATTAGTAACAAGAACAAAACGTTGTATTAGAATTTGTGTGAAAATATTTATAAAAAGTCAGTTAATAAGAACTTATTTTTAAACATAATTCCATGCTGGATGCTTCAAAAAGCACGTTCAATATAAAAAAAAAAAAACAAGACTATTATATTAATTCCTCTGGTTGTATTTATTAAAAATAATAATAATGTTTACAGATATTCTCAATATTCGATTTTAAGCTCATCCTTTTAAACTCCTAAAACTATTATTTTTTACGTGTGAAATGGGCATGCATAAATTCAATTATTAAATGTATTAAAATATATTATTTATATATTTTTTTATTATTTATAGCCAGATAAATTCATTTGTTGTCTCACTTAAGGATGTTTTCTTGTTAAAATATGCATTCTTAAGCACCAAGAATGGAAACATCCTAAAATTTTGATTAAACGTAGACGTTTATTAATTGTCATCTAAATAAGTATATTCCACCAAAATGTTTCTACACTGTTACTAAATACAGACATGCGTCGCACATGAAACACAAGTTGCACTATTCTGGCAATTTTAGTAGTACGCGGGTTTTTACACATTTAAATCACTAAATTCTAAAACAAAATGTTTTACAATGTCAAAAATATAAACGCATTCAATAAACCATACTTCAGTAATTTTAGCTTCAAAATGTTAAAAGTTCTCCTAGCCGTATAAATAATAAAGAAATAATATTCGTACTGATAAAAATATTCAAGTAAAAACATCTCAGAATTCAATGCATTTGCGTCCATGCTAATAAAATCATTAACAAGTAAAGAAGATATATTCAGTTTTTAAAAAAAATCAAAATAGTTTTAATGCTTAACAAAAATGGAGCAATTACTGTATAAATGTAAAGCCTGCACTTTAATAACAACACATTTTTTGAGACATCAGCGAGAATATTAAAGGCATGCTTAAAAAGAAATGGAAGTGGCAGATCAAAAATAACAGATTCTACCGCTCTACAAGTTGGCAAATAAAACAATACACGAAATACAATTATAAGCTTAAATATTAAATATATTTTATAAGTACGTTTACTTCCATATTTAAAGCACTAAAAATAAAGAAAAGCGCTCAGACCGAACATAAAAATTTTCGATTCGGTGTTTCAAGGAAACATACATACACAATCGTGTTGATATCTTTAGTATTTATCGGTCTTTGTAATCACCTGGTTTAAAGTGCCTTTTACTATTTAAAAAGAATAAGAAAATTCTGCCAATATTAAAAGTGTTTACGTAGATAATATGTCCGTTTGGAAAACCGAGCTACAGGCATAAGATAACTTTAAGCGCAATGTCATATTAAGTTTAAATAAGACTTCAATACACAAAATACAGTATAAAGAGCTAAATATTCAGTAAAAGGATAGTACGGTGGTATTATGACTCCATAGCCTGTAAAATTATTTAAAATCTATAATTTTGTGTGCTTATGTAGCTATTTATAATGTAGTTATATGTATAAACGCTAAAAAAAATGCCTCTCTGTTGAAATATGATAATTCATTATCAAAATTTGAAACACACAAATATGTTCTTCGGTTTTGTATAAGTGTTCTGCACCTATAGAGTTTATCAGAATTACCCAAGCCAATAAGATGATTATTATTTACATGTAACAGTAGTTCCAGTTACATCAAAGTATTTAGTTTTAAAATATTGAACACTTATATATTGCGGCCTCCATTAGTGCATAAATGATTGCCGATTCTTTAGTTTAAATTCAGTTAAACTTCTGCACAATTTCCAACAACGATTTTCCATTTTTGTGTAATATTTTCAGTCTCACAGTTCTTATCATCCACATCTTGTTGTCAGTCTGTCTAGATATTTATAATTGTGTAAACAATAAGGTGGGCTTAAAATTGCACAAAAATTCTAATTCAATCGTATTTCTTGAAATTACCTTATTAGTAATCTAACTCTTAATTTACATATATTGTTATTTAAAAACCTATACTATGTCATTTTTATGTAGATATACCTTAACTTTTAAAAAACCAAAATAATTTTTTAACATATATTCTATTCTCAAGAGCAGAATAATAATGCAAAATAGAGAACTTTTACACTTACCATATTTTACTTCTATTTTCAAGTAAGTAGTATGCGATCAATGGAGCATTCAAAAATGATGAAAGTTATTTTTAATTGATATCTTGACCCACTTCTTTTACCTGTGGAATTTCACCATATATTTAGATACAAAGTCCTTGCAATCAGCAGTTTAATAAATTAATAAAATAGATTTTAACATGGACCGTCCAACAAGTTACCATGATTAAAAAATGTACAGCTTTATTCACGTACATAATCTAAATCGAACTTATAGGTGCATATGCCTATTTAACATAATTTAAAAATATATAAAACAGCGGTTTAGATAACCTGCATACCTAAATCATTCTTACTATCTTAATTACTATGTGAAAAATTATTAAATAATTATTCAACTATGTTACTTTATTCATTGTAAAATAGTTAAATAATAATTTTAATTTCAAATATTATTTCAAAAATTATTATTCAGTTTAAGTTATTGTGTTACTATTTCCGTAAGAATATTACATAATTTAAAAAACAAATTTTTTAAAATTGGCACAAATAAATTTAATAACTTAAAATTCATACCAATTGAAATAAATTATATGTACTGACATAAATGACTGTGCTCTCGGGCAGACAGGTTTAATTAAATACAATATTAAATGTAGTGAAACAGACTGTAAAATGTCAATACCTTTGCTACTGACAAGCATACGATAAGGTTCACGATACCTAACGTAAAGTTTTAAAAATATATCTTTATATATTTTTTGTATGAACGTCAGCACATTTTCGCAGTCACGGAGGATTCAAAATATCGGCACCATTAACAGATTTCTTTATTTTGTGAGCTCTGTCTAAATTCATGTTCCTTTAAAACTCGGCACGTTTGGTATTATTTTTACTGGCTTTGATGTACCGGAGCAAATTTCTACATACGCAGAGAAGTAATGCACGAAGGAACTCAGGAAGTTAAACATACATTACTTAATTTTGAAAGTTTGATAATGCATCCAGCTGCGTTCACATGAAGTACATGAAAAGTATAACACCTGAGGTGACTTTTGTCGAAATGACGAGTTAGGAAAAAAAATGACAAAAAAATTTTGATAGTCCATTCGTGGTTACGTTGCACTTTTCTGCAGCCCTGCTGAAGATATACTTACAGGATATTCCTCCGCCTCATTTAAACAAAGCTTAACCAGAGGCACAGCGCACCGCATTCGTGCGCACTCAGTGTAATACAATTTTGCATAAGAACTATTTCTTACTAAACATTACCATCAGACCTTTTTTCTCCCTGCTTTTTTTAAAAATAAATTATGAATTAAATATTATAATTAATACACAAAATATAAATTTAATTTAACCAAGTATTAAGCATTCGTGCAATAAACGCGTTATATAGGAAACAGCCGAACAGATCATACATGGGGTGATTTTTCGAAGGTTTGATCCAAAAAGTGTGAATATACACCGAATAGAATGTAGGTATTATTTTTACCCGGAAAATCGTCGTTTCTTTCAAACTAACCTGGAATTAAATCAAACATACTCGCCGTGACAGCTATTCATTATAAACTGGTTATGTTTTCTTCTGTGAAATTCTAACTAGTCGCTTTGGAATTTTACTTCACCCAACGCGTATTGCTATGGCGTAGAATAATGAATCCAGAAAATGCTGCATTAATCTGAGCACTTTTGAGTATGGCTGCAAAAATACTGTTTGTTCTTAAAATAAGAATTATCCGCAAGTCTGTCTTTAAAAAAATAGGCGCTTAACATAATGGTTGAGTTAAACACCGACACAGTGTAAATAAAAAGAACCGCCACAAGTTAAAATACCGCACGGGAAAAAAGTTTTTGGTGTTTATAAAATATTTTGTGAGAGTTTGCTTTGCAAGTCATTTCTGCGGTATACAGATAACTATATTCAAGCGGCCACTAAAATGTAAGATAGTAATTAAAAAAGAAGTATTTACATTGTTATCATTGACAGAGATTTTTGTGGCCACTGTAGAATGTTGGCTCGTTCACCACAAAAAAAAAGTGGGAGGGTAATTTTAATTAATTACGGTGTTTACGGGTGTTACTGTAACAGTAGTGTTTGTTTCAAGTAAAACTGAAATAGAAAGTTAGTAATGGGACGCTTATTTGTTTTAAGCATAAATCACGTAACACTAAATAACAAATATATTAACCTATCCGTTCGATCTTGTGAGTGATTTTAAGGAGAGCGATATATCGTATTCTGTTTTCTCTTAATGATAAGTTAGATGTTCTAATTTATTGATGATAAGGGAATCAGGCAAACCCCTACTTTCAATCACATCATTTTTTGTAGTATACAATAAGATGTTACAAACATCGTTCCCTTCAGTGCAGCAAATGCGATGTTTTTCATTAAACCACGTCGCTAGTAATCTCAGCTCTAGAAATCATACGGATGAAATTGCCGACGGTCTGTAATGCTCGCAAGCACAGAATATTAACAAAATAATGCAATATGTCAACATTTCAAGTTCTTATGAATTAATTCCCACACTTTTCGTGATAACCGAAGATATGGCCATATACAACAAGATTTGCTTTACATTAATTACATCTCTGTATAAATATTCAAAATGTACAAATATTTAATTAACAGAATTTTTCCATCTCCATAGAATGCCAAAATTTTGAAATTTTTATTTTATTTCAGAGGTAGATTTTTGGAGGCAATAATTTTGTGAGTATTGCTGTCTCCTCATGAATAAATGTCATTACATTACAAAGTGGATTTTTTCTGTTTTTATTTAAATAATACACATACGCAAATAATTTATGAAAATGACTTTCTGCTTACTTTTATAGCAAACTACAAATGTGTTTCCTCGAGTATTCAAACTGTTTTTAACACCTGCTATATGAAAGAAAATAAGCTAAACATGTCAGCATCTGATAAAAGAAGTCTCCAAACCACTCGGTTGCCCACTCCGTATGTGCTTCTAAGTCGACAGGGAATGTGTGAGTTTCAAACCTACACCGGTGGTTCGATATCATCTCTACATGATCGTAAATGGTATAGTTTTAACGAGAGATGTAAAATAACATTTTTAAAACAATGCTGCGGAACAAACGAAAACTATTCCCTGAAACGCTTAAAATGTTCTACTTATTTCAGTGACGAAATTCCACGTAGGCATATAAAGCAGGTTTTCATTGCAATGCAGCGAATTTCAATGGCCTAGGACATTCCACTTCAGCTCTGGTTCACAGGTCATTCATCATTGGCTGAACTCTGGTTCCCAGGACATTCCACTGATCAAATTCTGACTACCAGGACAATCTACTCGAGCACTGGTTCCCAGAACATTCCACTGGCCATGTTCTGATTCCCAGGACATTCCACTTGCTGAGTTCTAATTTCCAGGACATTACACTAGTGCTATGATTCCTATGACATTCTACTCACCGACAATAGATTACTACGATATTTCACTCGAGCTCTGGTTTCCAGGACATTCAACTGACCAAGTTCTGATTACCAGGACATTCCACTTGCTGAGTTTTAATTTCCAGGACATTACACTAGTGCTATGATACCTATGACATTCAACTCACCGACAATTGATTACCATGATATTTCACTCGAGCTCTGGTTCCCTGGACATTTCCCACTGGCCAGACTTTGGTTCCCAGGACATTTCACTCGACGAGCTCTGGTTCCCAAGACATTCCACTAGCACAGCTCTGGTTCCCAGAATATTCCCCAATGACCGAGTTATGGTTCTCAGGGGATTCCACTGGCTGAACTTTAGTTCCCAGGGCTTTCCATTGGTCAAAGTCTGAATCTCAGAGCATAAAGTGTATATATATATATATATATATATATATATATATATATATATTTGAAAATATGTTGCAATTTTAAACCTCACAATATACTTTCAGTTGCTTATAAATATATTTTAGAGATCACAACAAAAGCCAATGGCAGATCTAGATATAAGTCATTAGAAAGAGCTACTTTAGGGTGATACTCTGTTCACTACGTTTCAACCACATGATTATATGTTCTTATATTCAGTTTCAGTGCAACGTTTAAGTAAGAGGTATCCTCGCTATCATCGCTATCATGGATATATGTGTATTCCTCCATAACTGAATTTCCTGATTCAGAATTTAAGAAACCAAGCTTATAATGGCACAGCGATCATGTTATCTGTTACTTCCAAATCCAACTTTATTTCTTTACATGATTCGTTTCACATTTGCAACCGCAATCAAAGGTTCCCGAATTATTTAATAATTTCTTTCTCACGTGAGAAAATATTAATATAACTGAAACTGTAAAACCTTTGAAAATTCTATTAATCAGTCGTCTGCTTTTAATGCCCGGTCATAAAGTTTGATTACGAGAACTGGTATAAGATATTCATAATGAATGGGGTATCTCTCCCTTTGTAGTTATTGAATACAATTAAAATATTTTTATAACTTCCAGTAACTATACTAATTATATGTATAAACACTGCATTGTTACCTCTGCACTTGTTTTTTAAGAATAGTCTTAGTCTAATGTGCAAAATCGATCTCCGAAAAAGGAGGAAGGGGCGTGCATAATCCATCTCAGGCCACCCCACCCTTCCATTTTGGATCCTCTCTTGATAACAGTCTATTTTAAGTGCCCCACGCGTTAAGTCGTGCTATAATTGTAGTAACGTCCCCGTAAGGAAATAACAGTAGAGTTACCATCCGAGCCTGTAAAAGTGCTGTAAACTGATACGATAAGGAAATAATTATGCAACCAATCAGAAATGAGCATTAAATAAAGACAGATGTTTAATGGACGTTGGGCTATTTTCGAACACTGTGTTGTCTAGCTTGATGAAGCACCGACGTTCTTATTTTTTTTCGCGTGGGAAAAAGATAATTTTGCGCTTCCTTTAAACACACTAAAATCGGAAATGCGCTACAAATACCACGTAATTTTCGTGTCACGAGTTCGTTTTGCACTGACTTCCCTGATTGGAAATGCCTGTTTGAGATTGACCTGCATTTGACGCGGCGTGAGAAAGCAGTACAATTTCAAAACTTCGTTATGGCGTTGCTGTGAGCTGGTGACCTTCTCATGCTGTAATGTTCCTCTTCTGTTTTCTTCATCTGTGACTGTAGCTGTCTTTACAGTGAAAACGTGTGATTGCATACTTTTTAGAGCGAATAGTTACCGCGTCATGCCGGAGTCACATAGCTCCGACAAGCACGACACGACAGCCCCGACAAGTACGACACGACAGCCCCGACACGACACTTAAAACTAATCAGTCAATGAAATACAAAATATATCTGACGTAATCCCGGCAAATTCTGTCGTTCAGATCAGTAATTTTGGATTATAAATTAGTTCTATTTTCGTCGTGTCGTGCGGCACGACACACAAAGTGTACGACCTAGCAAAATGAAAATGTGTAACAACCTTTCTCTACAATGGCAAACACGCAGCTTAAAAGATAGTAAATTTTGAAAATTACTGTACTTAACTCTTAAAAATAATAATTTTTCCTTTGCATGCATTACCGATAAAACTCTGTCACAATCATGTAGGCCTATTCCAAATTTCCCGTCTGCCCACCGTCTTTGAAACTACCGTACTAGTTAAACAGCGCCTTCTAAATGGTTCCGAAAAATTTTACTCTTCGTGTCGCGTCAGTAAAATGTCGGGCTGTAAATTCGAGCAGTCGCATTAAAAATATAAATGTTGTGTCGTGGCTGCGGATTCTGTCGTGGCGTGCTGTGTTTGTCAGCGCTATGAGACTCTCGCATCACAGTTTTTCGTGACGACGTGTCGTGGTAGTGCACGATGCATAACTTCCGAACAGGGTTACCAAACACTCAGACATTCACTTTAGTAAAAGAGGGCATTTCATTGAAAAGGAGGACTAGAAAATTTTATTTGAGCGCAAATTAATTATTCAGAAGGGAAACTTAAAAAAAAATTTTCCCATTAAGTTTGCCTTTAGTAACGATAAAATTAATGAATCTAGGAAGGTTTTTGTATATATTTTGCAACACAAAACTGTGCTTGGGAAACATGTTAATTTATAGAATTGTTTAGCTGTATCTGTGCGTGTGTGTATGCCGGTACAAGCACAACACATTTAGTAAACACAGAGTACATTTGTGTACAAACAAGAAAAGCGGGATTAAACATTCAATGCTGCGTTCTGTCTGGTTAAATATCCGGACGTTTTCGAGCTTCAAATGTACATGGGATAAATGGGAGGACTTGTTCCCTCCTTACGCCGAATATCTGGTCATTCTAGAGTGGCGAAGAAACAATGGGTCGTCGATGCCTGCGCTCATTTCTGCCTGCTTGTATCCTTTTTGCAGAGGCCGGCGTCCCAGCAGTAGCAGCAGACCAAAGATGGCGGAGGAGGGCTTGCGAGGGAACAGACGAGATGAGACGTGGAAGAGGGTCTTTTCCTTCCCCGGGCCGAGCATCCTTCACTCCTCGCCCCCTCACACACACACACACACACACACACACACACACACACGCACACACTACTTCTTCTTCCCGCGTCCTTCCATTCCTTTTCCTTGTTTTTAACTCGATAGTCGCGGGGTGCGAGGGGGTGTTGCACGCGCAGACACAAGCGTCTATCTCGGCCAGGCGTCTGCTGTGTCCTTGCTACTACGCTTGCTGGAACCTTCGACAGCACTGTCTACGCCAGAGCAAGGAGCGCGCCCTCAACAGACGCTGCAGCCAATAGATGAAAATTTAAATAAACTCCGTTTTTTTTTGTATTAATATTTTAAACACCTTCACTATAACCTGAATGCAAAACTTTTCTGCACATGTCGGAAAATAATAGCAACCGGTTAAATACCCTATTAATGTTAAATTAATAACTTTGTATTAGTACAATTTTTTTTTTATTTGCGTTTCCGGTTGAAAAAAAAAAGGTAATAAACATACCCCTGTTTTGGAATGATAGGTTCATGTTGTTACAGTTCTCAAGGCGTCTGACTGGTACCCGGCGGGTTGGGGGGTATATGCTACCCGCACGCCACCAGAATTAGTTGAATACCGACGAAGCAGGGCAGCAGTGTGCGGCCAGCCGAAATTGTAACGTGTGCGGTGTTTTTCCCAAGGTTCCAGGCGTCGTTTTCTTTCTCCACCCCCCTTCTTCTGCCCGCTTCCTCTTTCACGGGGCCCTTACCCTTTCCCCCCCCCCGACCAACCCCCCCACCCATCGTCATTCTCTTTCCGTCTCATTTCGCCCGAGCGTCTCTTGTTTCCAAGGCACCGTGGCACCGTCCGACTCCGCTCAATACTTCTTACCAGATGCGGTATCCGAACAAGATGGACGTCCGCTCGGCCGGATCCCTGGCGAGGAGAGCGCGAGTGTAGCCCCAGCTCGCGTCCTCCGAGTTCGGCGCTCGCCGCAGGGCGGCAGCACTGTTCTCGAGTGCCTCACCCTCCCCCTCCGCCAATTCGAGCGATCCTTCTTCGCCCACCCTTCTTCCAGTCACGAGGCATTTGCTTCAGTTCGCGGCCGTCTGCCACGAGGAGCATACACCAGGGGGTGGACACCGATTAGGGCCGACTGGACCACTAATTTCGGGGCATCATTTGCTTACATTTGTAGAAAAAATATAAAAAAGGATTTTTTTTAATTTGCATGATAAATTGGACACGATTAGATAATTAATACTGTAATCACTAATATAAACCATCATCAATTTCTGATTTTAATAAGACACAAGTTAAGTTGTAGCCGATGACGGTAAACGATTGGTAAAAAGTGGCCAGCTCATTATTTTTTACGTCTCATTTATAAAATTATTAAAGTCATTAGGGTTAGGCTCTAATAAAGAGTAAATATCGTATATATCTTTGTTCTGCATATATGTATAATGTTTATTTCTATAGACGAAGGTGGCGTGCAAAAATTAAAATATATAGGCATAAGGCAAGCGTGCGCGAAGTAATAAATCAGTAATTGGTATAAGACAACTTTTACAGACCCTTCAACTAACGTAGTTTCGTAGTGCTATGTCCTCGTAGCTGAGGGGTAGAGTGGCCGACTTGTAGCTAGAGGGTCGGGAGTTCGCGCCCCGGTTATTCCAATGCAGATCCTCACCTCGCATGTCGCACACGTGTGCACTGTGGATTTGTCATCAAGTCGGTCTACGTTACTTGAGCTCACCACGCGGCAAACTACACACACACTGTCCAACAACACTCACGCTATGTCCAACGGCAAATGTATCGGTCAATAAAGTAAATTTAAAAGAAATGTAGCTCAGACGGTTGGGGGCCAACTTTTCAATTTATGGGTGGCCGGGTCGAATGCCCGCACGTCCAAGATTTTTTTGAGTTCGTTTAAACGTTTATAGAAGTGATGGTACTCTGTATATGACATCAGTATGACACCTACGCATATAGCAGCAAAGGGAAATAAGATAATCGACTGCTACGCTTAACAGTGGGTGGCGCTTGATACGAATCGTCTACCTGGCGGCGTAGCCAACCTGTAACATTCAAATATGTTATTACGATGTCGTCTGCCTTTGGCGCCCACATTTAGTGGTTCGTTGGCTAACATGGCAGCCTCCCACTCTTGATATACCTTACTCTATGGCGTACACGCCTTCGTAACTCGAATAGGGGAAATTAATCCTTCAACTGTATTAAGGTTTGCTCTACTGACGTTGGGAATAAAACTATATTTCGTATGCGAGAGTTTGGCATAGGGAAAAGTTCTCTGCTGCAAGGTGTGCTGGTGTTCTATATATTTGTCTGTAAATGCTTTTTTTTTTTTTTGACCTGCTTGTAGTGTGTACTTTCACCCAGCCAAATTACTAAGTAGTAACTGTTATTCACGCCAAACAATGGTGGTTCACAAGAGCAAACAATAATAACTAATACAAATTTGCGTGGCAATGGCCTTTTATAAACAATCTTATTACAGTGTAAAAAAAAAATGTTACTAATTTAAGGCGAAGTAAATATAGCTACTGCCTAAAGGAACTGTTCGATTATGATGCGATATTTACTAACAGTAATTGTGTAATACAATTTTTGCAAAATCCAGTTTTTATACAGAATATTAAATAACTTGTGGAAAGTATATTTCGCTGTTATATTTCCATTTTTAGAACAAAAATAAAAGCATATTAACCCACTATATTCTAAAATAATGCAAATTAGAATATTTTTCATAAATGTATTTCTTTTATGAACACTGCAATTATTACATTTGCTTACATAAAGAACGAAAAAAATCCGGTACATATGTGATACCAGTGCTCCCTTAGAATAACGAGAAAACCTTAGCTTATTAATTTGCATGCCGAAGTAAGTTATGCGATACTTCCAACGTTTGCACACATAGTAAACTACAAATGTTCACTTCGTTATGTTGGCAGACAGCGCATGACGTTGCCAGCCCGTATTTATTATATTTTGCATAAATGCTGGCCTACGTTTCCTGGAAAAATATCGATTACATCATTTATCCGCAGATATTTCATACCACAAATGCATTTGCGAGGAATATAATTATAAACTCGAGGATGGAACACTACTCTATAAACATTTTCATGCGAATATTCACGAAAATTCATGTGGTACGAACTAACGGGCGTGGTAAGAATGTAGACAAAAACAGATGTGCCACCATTATAAAAATGAAAATAGCCGATGTACCCAAGCACGTAATACTACAATAGGATATATAGACAAAAACTGCATGATCGATTATTGTATATTCATAGTATGAGCATGTAGTAAATATTCTGTTTAAACATGCAAAAAAATATAATAATGTCGAAGTTATAAGACCGTAGAACCTGGACTTCAGGCATCTCCGGCAAGGATTCATTTCCCGTACTCGAGTTGACAGGGCCTGCCTAGTCTGAGAAATAGTGCGTAGCTTGTCGCACCATGATCGACTCCAGCAGTCGATTCTCCAACACACTCGCAGTCTTCCAATCATTTGTCTGCCCCTCCTCTCCTCGCCCTTCTCCGGTCAAGATAACAGCTATCATAGAACCCTCTACACAGCTTATGACTAAGGTGATCCTCTTCACCACCTCCCTCATAAGAATCATCAAACACATGTCCACTAGTTCGAGTCATAACTGCGTGCCAACCCCAAACAGCTCGTTGGAAAAATACCGCACACACTAAGAAATTATTCGTAACATTACCATGTCAGTGTATACGAACGATGACAAAGTGGGAATGGTAAACAGTTTTCTCACGCATCTATGGTTGCTCACGAAACAGTCAAATGCGTAGGGAAGTCCCCGACCTTGTACAGTAACGACGCTCAACATTCCTATATTTGCAGTCTGACATGTGATATTATTTCAGCACAATGTACAGGCTAAAAACTTTCATTACAGTTTAGGAAGTTTACCAGAATTTTTTTTTTTTTCAGTGCAACCCATCCTAGGCCATCCTTCCCACAGATCGTCACCGACTGGAGTAGTCGCCGCCTAACGTCTGCCCACGACCAGAGAATAAAGAAGACACCTTACACCTGCTGTCCACCGACTAGCAGCTACAAAAACAGAAGAATTTCAACAAGAACCACTAAAACTAATAACAACAATTATGAGCGTTTTTTTAAAGATGGTGCTTCTCTTTCTCCCTCGCCAAATATACATACAATTAAGAACTAAACCAAGATAAAAAAAACACACTAAATTAATAATAGCCTATATATAAATTTTCGGCATATATTTGTTTACATTTTAATACACCTTATACAAACAGAAAATAACTTGGTAAGCATGAGGTAACAACATTAAAACAATACATAAAAAAGGGCCAGTAATTATAAAATATGAATGACGAACTGATGAAAATGTCGCTGGCTGCCTCTCCCTTCTTCCCCAAGAGAATGAATCCTTGGTGGTCGTCGCCCTTCGCTAGCGGGTTTTTTTCGGGGTCTTCCAGTTTCTCCTCTGCCTGGCATTCCGTCCGCTGTTCCATCCTCAACTCACCTCAACCCCCTCCCTTCCTTTCCAGGTCACTGAACACCTCATTTGATAAGCGCCCAACCCCATCTCAGTTCAGTTTACCGAACAAATGTATTTGCACTTCTCTTAATTCGTAGCTAGACCCTTTCGCTTTCATTTGTATAACACAACTGGTACTAATATGCTGAAAGAGAATTAAACTAAAAAAAAATAATGAAGTGTGTGTGTATATATATATATATATAGGCTATATTATACATAAACTTGAATTAATTACTATATATTATATATTCCACTACACAACTCTTAGTAATCAGGCTACACATTAGGTCACTATTAGAAAATTAAAACTTTTCTGGTCCATTGCTATACATTATAATATACAGTATATAAAAAAATAACGTATTGAATAACATTAAGAGAAATATGTAGCAAAAGGGTTTAATGAACGGAATATTTTGCATATTATAACTTATTGCTCTTCCAGAATTACTTTAAAATAACTGTACTAAGCGTGCCTTAAAATGAAAGTAGGTAAACTATTTTAATTTGTATTGATATAGATTTTTAAATGTTTTTATGTAGCACAGCGACATGAAAATTAAGCCTTTGGAATGTTATTAACTTTTGTGTAAATACTCTATATGTAATATAAAAAAAAATACAAGAGACAAGTTGTACAGCACGGTATTTCATAAATACATAAAATACAGAGTTATATTGGTTTTGTTGCTATCCGTCTCTCTTGAGCACGGTATGTCCTTTGCGTACGTCCCTCGTCAAGTTACAACATTGAAGTGTAAAATTCCTTAGACAAACCACAAACAACAGCGAAGCCCCTCGAAAATCGAAACCATGGCCATTTTATTACGCTGATAGAATTATTTGCTCTGGTAGTTTTAACAAACTATAAACATATATGGTGATATTGAAAATTGCCGCCTGGTGTTTATAAACAGTATTTTATAGTCGTAACCAACCTGTCTGTAATATCTGACTGCAAAACGATAGCCATTGGCGAGGATGCCTTGATGTAGGGGTTGGAACTCAATTCCATCGATAGAAATAGGCAGGTAATTCCTCATCAAATATAGGCAGAAAAAACATATACGACCTGCATCCTAGGTCTTTCCCGGAAAGGGTGTAACCAACCTTGGAATTATAGTTACAAAGGACGTCTATTGCTATTAACGCAATTAGAATAAAAATAAATCTCATAGTTTCCGCATAATGCATTTTTTAACGACGAACTACAAAACGTAACAATTGGGGGCCGAAATCAACCACCCCTCATTAAAAGAAAGAGGGTTGGGACCCAACTTGTGAATTTAAAAAATTTAATTTTCCGTCTTTTCTTGGGCTGTTCCCTTCGGATTACCTATCTGCCATACATGGTTAACAAAAAGGTCGGATTGTGTCTTTACCGTACGACCACCGTTTTCCCGGTATAGTCTATTAGCGGTTTATTTACACGTTTAGAGTGAAAGCTTTAAAAAAACTACCTCATGCATGATGTATTTAGTTGTTTCCCTAATATGACATGTATCACAAGCTTTTTTTTTACCTATGTTAACACAGAAGTTCAATTGAAGGTTTACCTATAATTCCTTCATAAATTATTATAATTCTTTTACAATAAATATGCATAAACGCAGCGAGAAAACATGTGTATTGGTAGAACCCAGAAATAAATAGTTCACGTGCAAATAAGAATTACATCAGAGCGAGCGCGAATTCGGTGCATTGTCCTGTGGCGTAATTTTGCATACATAGTTCAGCTTGGATTGCACTAGGCGGAAGAATATTCTGGAAGTAAAACTTTCGTTGAGCTTCAGAAAAATGTGGAGTAACCAGTAGCTAAGCAAGGCGGGAGGCAAAAAAAAAAAAAAAAAAAAAAAAAGGAATTGAATTTCCGCGCAGTCATGCCCATTATGCAATGTGTAAATCTGTTGGAGCAGATGGAACATGGAAGATCGGCCAAGCTAAGCTGTGATTCACCCAGACAGAGGGCAGAGGCTTCTCTCCTCTTACATTGAAAGAATGGTCTCGAGGTCGGGTATCCAGGCTGGGGAAACACATTACCCATAAACCGCCTCGCGCATCCGACCAGGGCGACACCCCTTGGCCCTTGCAACAATGCAACAGTCACGTTCTAGCATTCTGTTCGGCAAGTCAGTTCAAACCTGTGTAGTATGAGCAGTTCCATCTTAAGACTTATTCGGTGCGTCTTGTCAAGAATTTGGAAGCCGTGAGTTGTGAGTTCGCAATCGATTGAGACGCGTGGAAGACGGGGGAAATTTCTGGTAAAAAAAGCTAAAACTTTCAACTCCTTTGGTGGTGAGTTTTTATAAGTATACTCTTTGAGTGTAGTTGACATGTTTATTATTTGCTCATGCATAGAGAAGGTGAAAAATCGCGAAAAACTTTTGAGCAAATTTACTATACTATCTTTCTCCTCTAATGATTGGGTGATGCAATTTCATACACGTCTTCACTGTTTGTGCTGACGAATCAAACACTTTGTGTTAAAACAGCTGCATTTTTCATTGGTTCAGTGAAATAGGTAAGTAGCTTCTTACATTAGCGAAAGCCAATAAACAAATGGAAACTTCAGTTATGTTGTAAACAGTCCTTCGAAGGCTGGAAGCCTAGCAAATGTTCAACTTTTTTTCCCTCGATAAACAACCATCTCTACGTATGTATCATCAAGTGGTAGATATTTAAATTCCCAAAACTTAGATAAAAAAAACTTGACTATGAAGAATTTATTTGTGGGTAACGTACAGTTCAGACCATTACGAGTTATAATAATACAAAATATCGTAGGCGTGTGGTGCGCAGACATTAGGTTTAGGTAGGACCCAGATATGCTACTGGGCCAGTGGTGGATCAAAAAGCTAATTTGGCGTGGAAGGTGGGCGGAGGGCAAACATATTGGGGGTCGGTGAGGGAAACGAGCCCCGTGATGTGAATCACAGATTTCCCTTTTAGTGGCAGTGAATTAGGGAAAGAAATTTCAAGTTCTGACTTCGCACTAGGTTTACAGAGTTGAAAACGCGAAAGGACGACCCCAGTGGCCAGTACATTACTGTTTCGCAAGGCAGATGAGTGAGTAAAGTGATTTGGGTGGCTCTTAACAGCTATGGCCTTGAGAGCCAATTGAGGGCGAATGATGTGTGTATGGAGCAGCGTCGGAATGCAAGAGATCCCGAGATAACCCGCCGGCCTAAAGCATCGCCCCGACGTCCCGGAACGAAAATCCGGGTGATCCCGGCGGTAAGGTCAAAGTACCGGGACCAAATACGTGAAGGAAATTTCGCACAAAAAATTTCTGTGTGCTATACAAATAGTTAATTTCAATAAGTGAAGATGTTGCATGCAACTACTAACCTTTCTCTATATACGTAAATATTACAAATACGCCGAATGCATGCTGACATTTCATAACAAATTTTTTTAAAGAGTGTGTTTTTATACGACGAGCTGACACCTATGATACGCGTTTACCTCGGGCCGACACCCGATGTAGCCTACGGCGAGCCGACACTACCGCAAAATTATGCAAACCCAACTTGTATATTAATTTAATCGTTATAAAAACCCTTTGTTTTTAGTAAATGTTTAAGAGACACTTTAATATATTTTTAAAAATTACCGGAATGTATAACAGTACAAAAATTAACTTTAAAAAATCTGTACAGAACATTTGTCTGGTTCTCCGCGCGCCACATATCGTTTCTCTAATATATCATGGTAAAATAAGACATTATTAAACCGGATATTAATTTATTTCGATTGTTTAATATGTCCCGAGGAAACTGACACGGAATTATGTCTAATGCGACCACTAATTTAATTCATATATGAGAATAAACGGGCCCGCAGTATCGCAAATTTATGAGCCTTAATTACTGAGTTATATTAATAATATAATTACCACATATTTTCCGATCCCGTCCAGTTTCCCTTGGGAATAATAATATAATTAAAGCAATTCTATAGTAACGCACAAAGGAAAACATATTTAAAGAGTTATAATTTATCCTTATAGTAAAAAAAAATTTGCAAAATTCGTTTCGGTTTGTGGTACAAAATGTTATTTCTGTGTACAACGAGCCGACACCTACTTTAAACCAAACTAGAAATAATAATTCATGGCAAATTTGTATTCATGTAGTGAATAAACTTCCGTTTAACCTGTTTAACAAGCAGCAGGTCATACACAAGCTCTATTTTACATTTTAAACACTATTTACTGTACCCTACTTACTTTTGGGGTTCCTCAAAAATCGCCTATTTCCCGTCGAATCAACATTTCCAGAGTTGAAATAATTTTTTTTTTTTTCTGTAACATACCACAAGGGATACCAACAACTGCACTTGAAAGCACAATAGTCGCAGATAATTCTACTATATTGAAAATTTTGATACTATAGTAAGACAATGTTTTATTAAAAGTTTTTTATTTGGTGTCGGCTCCCGAGGCAGTGCCGGCTACCGATGCTTTTACCTTAATCGAACCCGGATCGCCTTGGTAGGAAGTGAGCTCTCTAGCCACTCAACCACCGCGGCCCCTTCTGCCTTTAGTGTGGCATGCATTTCACCACTGTGACGTGTGGTGCGATCAAACCTGTCTGTAGGGAGATTACCAAAAACATTTATGATAACATTATTCAAAAGTAAATTATTTCTTGTTGTTTCTTAGGAATCTCATACCAAATCTCCGAATGCTGAAAATAGAAGTGCCGAGGCAAAGGAAGCTGTCCTGTATCTGGATCCTACTCCCAGTCTGGTCGGTAGTTCCGTTGTCACTCTTCTGCCAACTCTGCCTTCTTATATTTCATGTACAGGTTTGACCCAACTAGGAAGTTCAAAACTAGTATTTTTCTGCGATTTCACAAGAAAGATGTGCATATAATGACATTGTATTGTATGTACGGAAGGCAAACAATACAGATGCAGAAAAAGAAATGCTGTTAAGGAGGCCATGGCAACCATCTGAAATTCATAAGTGTTATATGCAAATTATAGGGTAAAAAAACGGGCTTTCCAAAACAAATGGTTTCAAAGATTTTCTTGGTTATCATACTCTGAAGAGTTTAGCGGTGCATTTTGTAAATACTGTGTTCTATTTTGCCCTTGTGATGATGGTGACGGCTCTCATGAGGCTCCCTCAAGTCTGGTGAGTAAACACTTTAATAGGTGGAAGGATGCTCTCCAAACTTTTGAAAAACACGCAAGAACCAAGTACCACGGAAATTCACAAATAGCAGCCAAAAATGTCTTGGAAATTTTTGACTGTAAGCAAGCTGATGTCAGTGAACTACTATCACAGAAAATCAAAACTGATGCAGAACAAAACAGGAAAATTATATCTGCCATTGTAGAAACTCTTCTATTTTTCCGGAGGCCAGAAATATCTCTAGGTGGCCATCGGAATTCTGGGCGGCTAACTATTGAAGAGCATACCAACAATGATGGAAATTTCCGAGCTCTACTCTGCCTTCGAGCTAGAGCAGGAGATTCACTTCTGAATGAACACCTAAACAGTGGGCGAGGAAATGCTATGTACATCAGCCCAACAGTTCAAAATGAACTGCTTAATTTGATTGGGAAGCAAATTCAGAAAACATTTGTAGAAAGAATTAAGAATGCTAAGTTTTTCACTGTACTGGGATATGAAACTATAGATATCAGCCGTGTCGAAAAGTTTTTTCTTTGTGTCAGGTATGTCGACATAGACATTGTTGATATAAGAGACGATTTTCTGACATTCGTTCCGGTGTATGATGTCACTGGGGCTGGAATATCAACTACAAACAAAACGGAACTATGTCAAACCTATATGGCCAAGGTTATGATGGTGCTGGAGTTATAATTGGTCACCTTAATTGAGTCTAAGCAGTAATTAGGAAAGATTACCTGAAAGCTCTTTACACTCATTGTTGGTCCCATTTCCTTAACTTGTGTCTAAGAGTCATGCTGCAAAATCAGATGTTATTCGCAACTGTTTCTTCACAATATCAGAAGTGGCCATATTTTTCAGAGGTTCGGCACAGCGAACTAAGATATTGAAGGATGGGCTGGAAGCTGCAGGGATACCTAATTTTGCTATTCACAACCATAATGATACTCAATGGGTTGAAAGGCACGATTGTGTTACTGTATTCTCTGAGTCTTTTCTCTCTATTTTCCAAGCCTCAGAGCTGTTGATAGAAAGAGGGCTAGGTGACTTGACAGCAAGAACAAAAGCACCGGACCTACGCTCAAATTTATGCTCTTTTGAATTCATTGTCACACTTCTAGTCATTCAAAAATGTTGTCGATAACGTACCACTTATCGCAGTTCTTGCAACAAGGCAACGTGGTTCTTTTTACAGCCATGACCAACATTGAACACGTGGAAAGAATGCCCTCAGAAATAAGGGAGAATTGTGACAAAGAATTCGCAGTGGTTTACCGCAATGCCCAAGGTAAGGCTTCCAAAGTTGGTGTTTAGCCATAAATTCCACTAAGGGTTGGAACTCAGCGATTCCGAAACAATGTGGAAGCAAGCACACCCGAGGAATATTATAGGCGAGTAGTTTTCATACCATATCTTGATGAAATATTGATGCATTTAAAAGACAAGTTTTCAAAGCACAAGCATATTTTATTGAGCCTGGAGTGTCTTCTACCACAAAATGCAGTGAGAAAACAGTTCATTGATATCGAGAAAGCTATGGAATTTTATAAAGATGATCTTAAAGATAACAACAGATATATTTTGGAAGCAGAATGGAGATTGTGGAAGATGAGCTGCAGGACACCAGAACACCAAACACAAGCAAAGGAAGTCATGACTGTCTGCGAAGTGCTAAAAATAATCGACAAGGATTCCTTTCCTAACATGGCAATCCTTCGGACTATTTTAGCTGTTAGTCCAGTGACAACAGCTTCTATTGAGAGGAGTTTTTCCACTCTCAAGAGACTCAAAACTTGTCTACGAAACAAAACTGGCGATGAAAGACTCATCGCACTAACTTTAATGACAGTTCATCGAGATGTAAAAGTACATGTAGAAGATATTGTTAAACAATATGGACAGATTTCCAGAAAATTGTCTTTATCTCGAGGTTCTCTCTTGTATAAAAGTTGTTATTTTTGTTACTTAAAAGTGAAAAAAAAACTATTTACATATTACGTCTTGTATGGTAGTTAATGCATGCCTCTAATTTTTTAAAACTGAATTTTGCTATTTGTATTTTTTTTTTTTAACTTTGTTTAATGGATCAAGACCTAGCGGTAATTCATTTTAAATTGTTTGTTACTTTGTTTATAAGCCCATAGGCCCGATTATATATTTGTAATTTAATTCAAAATAATATGTCTCTGTAATATTCAACCAGTTATGTTTTCAATACTTTTTAATCGTAGAATCCAAATTAAGTGATAGGTGTTATAATGCTATGTGCAACATGAAATATTATATTCCAGCCATTTAAATTATGACTGCGGTTTCTTACTAACTATTTGATAGTTCTAGAAGGAAAGAAGCATGTCCGCTTTCTCATAATTTTCATTCTTTTATAATAACTCGTAACTCCTATCTACTGATATTTGAAATTTAAGAAATTGTCATGTTTGTTTCTTAAGCTTGAGATACTAAACACTTTTCTAGAATTCGTCAGCAAAGTTGAGGACCAAGTGAAGTATGTGTACAAACTTTGCCCCTTGTCATGTAATGAGATTCATTTCTGAACTTAGTCGAAATCTAAAAGAATTTTTGTTAAATTTGCTTCAGCCCTATCTATGATTTTCTGTATACCGAACGAACAACTTCCAGAAACAATTTCAAACGTCTCATGACTTTTCAGATTTTTCGGCTTAAAAAGCACTCTGGGCAGGGTGACTAAAAAAATGCTTGGGTACCCATGCTTAACCATTTACTCGAAAAATGCCACAGCAGCATCTTTTTCTTGAAATACGCTGATCTTTGTTGAATTCTTACCTCCATCAAAGTTTATGTTTAAAAAGTTTCTTTAATATTTCTGCCAGTAAAACTGCTAAAATAGCCTCATTCTGCACCTTGAAATCCAAATTTTCCGGGGGGAGTGCCCCCGGACACCCGCTTTAATGGGGGGGATGGGTGAATGTTGCCCCCCCCCCGCCATTAACTGAAATCTTGGCTACGCTACTGGAGGTAACCATGAATGAACTACATTAGCGGACAGTATTCCAACACCGCAAACGCTACGATTTACTGTTAAATGTAACGCATTAATTTTCTCGAAAACATTCGTGTGCGTTGTGAAAACCAGACACCACATTTTTTTTTTTTTTTTAGCGTGCATGGACGATTACGAATCCACAAGGAACAACACAAAAATGTCGGAGAGTTATGTATTATTTTTAATTATCATAAATGGGGTTCCAACACCCTACCTCATTATGGAAAGGGGTTGATATTTGAAACCAGTTTTTTTTTTATGGTTCGCGCTCTGTCGTTCAACAATGAATCTCTCAGACACTCTGAGATTTATAATTCATTCTGACCATGTTACAAACAATACATATCTTCTTCAGCTACACTTCCGCAATATACATAGGTAAAGTTCAGTTTCAGCATGTATAATTGCCTCTAGCGCTGTTTTTGATTGCCGCACACAATATTTCGGAAAAAATTTCCCTCACAGAAAGACACAACAATGGAGGTGTGTTGCTTGTAAACGAGCATTGCTGAGTTCTGTCACCAAAGTGATCTGTGTGTGTCTATATATATATATATATATATATATATATATATATATCCCACCTTCAAGGGAGAGCGTATCACACTTAGGAAGCATCGTAGACCATATGTCACACATATGTTTTCGACGTAAATTTTACACTTTAGGAATTACAGGCGGAGTTTTACGGTATATATAACGTCGAAAACATATGTGCGGCATATGGTCTACGATGCTTCCTAAGTGTGATACGCTCTCCCTTGAAGGTGGGACTGAAACACATGTTCGGTCCACGCACGGTGGCTGAGCGATTAGCATGCTCGCCTCCCACCAAAGCGAACCGGGTTCAATCCCCGGCTAAGTCACCGCCGTATTTTCGCATGTGGGAATCGTGCCGGACGATGCCGCTGGTCGATGAGTTTTCTCGGGATAATCTCCTGTTTCCCCCGCCTTTTCATTCCTCCGCTGCTCCATACTCACCTCATTCACACTCTTCGCTGTTAAGAGCCGCCCAAATCTCTTCCCTCTCTTACGCACTGAAACACATATTTACTGCAAAATTTTACAAATAAGCATTTGAATTTTTCTATGGCATCCGGGAAAATGTGTAGTTGAACGAATATCAGCAACCAAACCAAATACGGTGGCTGCCATAAAATTATGTCATAGCGAAATTAAGTGTTGCAACCCTGTTGTCGCATAAAATTTTGTGATTACAAAGCCTAATCGGGTTTCCAATGAAGGATTACTGAAGTACACTTTAAAATTAACCATAAAGATCGTCTTGTATTATCACGCTAAACCCCTCCGTTTGCAATAAATTCACGCATAAACGTCGCAACCATTGCGTTACTGAACCTGGCATTCATGCGACGCGAACAACGCATAACGTGATCTGGTGTAGCATGCCATAACACTTGTGGTCGCCAAATATATTGAACTCTTAACAGAAAGAAAACACAAACTGTCAAAGTTCAATAAGTCGAAAATCGTAATTAATACATCATGGTGAGAACAACTTCTTTACAATAGTCTATCATAATCGACTATCCCCGGGGAGGAGTCGCCTGTGCAACACCTGCACAGCATCCAAAAAGCGCAGCCCTGGCGCCTGGAAGTATGCTTCTTCTTTAACATGAATAAGTGAGTGGTGGTATGCAGCAGCTGAGCCGGGGAAGCAGCCTCCAGACTCGAAGCCGCGAAGAAATCATCACCTTATGTGGCTTATTTGTCCCACGTTTAACTTTGGGTACAACACAAAAACACAGTTACTCATGTACGTTGGAAGAAGAGGTGGAGGATATGAAAATAATAAAATAACTCACATTAATCTAGCAGACATAAAAATAGCTGCCAATATAAGAAAGACTCTGAAGCAAGTTTTATTTACTTTGTTACAACATTTTAAACCTCACGTACCGTTAGGCTCATTGACGAAGTTGTGTTTTTGTCTTGGAGTATACGTTGACGCTCGAGGCTCGTAGCTCAGGAAGAATTGAGGTACTGCTGTAGATGATTTAGGTCGTGTACCTGTAACATAATATCTTGTTTAAAAATTTACTTGTAATTAATATAAATACATTCTGACACCACATGAAATATTATTATGAAAATATTAACAAATTGAAAATAAAACGCAAATATCATGAAATGTTATAATATTACCATAAACACTGAAAATATGTAATAAAACAAAACAATACTTCAAATATATAGCACAAGCTATGAAAATGCCCTCAACACACAGCAGACATATTTCAGGGTTCTTAAAATCTGTACCTACTAATTAGAGACTTCCATGCATATTTATTTACACATCATGAAGATAAAAAAATTGTTTTAGTTGAGTGCTTAAAGTACACATGTGCTGTAGCAGCAATTGTTGATATTAAAAAACTACATGTATAAAGAGAGTGGTTTAATACACGAAGAGTTATAAAATTGGGGTTCCAGAAACGGCGTGGGGCGGCGGTGCAGCGACTGCCATCTTGGATGACATCAGACGGCCAGATTTTCCTTAGGAATTTTCCTATTTCCCTTCAAAAATGTCCAAAATCAGCAGAATTTCTAAAAATGTCTCGAATTTCCCTCAAAACGGGCAAAATTTCCCGTAAAAAAATATATTTTTCACAATTACACTGACTTTTGCGCTCTTTCCGCCCAAGACTCTATGGCTAAGTAATTCCTTATTCGTAGTGAGGAGCGACCCTGAAATTCACGCTCTCTCATTCCATGCCAGCACCATCCAGGGGTTTTCTCATATTTCTCCCACTCTCTCTCGTCTCCCATGTTCTATCCCTTGAGCGGGGTGAGGTTTTCATGTATTCACCCGACATCCTGGTGGGGACGAGTCTCATGCTCTGTCATTTAAACCTGGTTTTCTCAGATTCCTTGTGGCCTCCTTTCACATTGCACCATGCAGGGGTTTTCTCATATTCCTTCCCGGAGGGGCCGCTATACACGCGGGTTTTCTCATATTTATTCATGTTTCACCTATGCTAATGACGCAATTGTGAATATGCCAATAGCCCACACGCCAATCAGCACCACCACCTGGCTGCTGACTGGGGACGAGCAGCCATGCTCGTGGTTTCTCGTATTCCTTCTAGTCTCGTTTCGCCTGACGTCATGCGGGGACGAGTCTAAAGCTCTGTCATTCCACCTGCGCCACTCGTAGTGAAGCCTGCCCACGCATGCTAGCCTAGAGGCGCACCCTGTGCACATGTCAAGTAGGTCCAATGTGCGCTTATAAGCATAGGTGGCTATTATTTCCTAACAGTTTGAGATATGGTCACCAAATTCACCTCACAGGCATCACCACCGACGACGAAAATGACCGCATATGAAGTACGTCATATGCGCACTTATAAGCATAATTGGTTGTAATTTTTGAACCATTTGAGATATATTCACCAAATTCATAGCATAGGTATCACCCCTGAAAATAAAAGGACCATAGGTAAAGTATGCCCTAAGCGCACATATAATCATAGTTGGCTGTAATTTACGAACTATTTAAGAAACAGTCCTCAAATTTATAACATAGAAATCACCTCCAGCGACGAACAGGACCGCAGGCACAACATGCCTTAAGCCCACTTATAGGGATAGTTGGCTGTAATTTCCGAACCGTTTAAGCTATAGGTACCAAATACATATCATAAACATCACCTATGATGAAGAACGGGGTGGTAGGGTCTAGTAAACTTTAAAGACATCCTATAAGCATAGTCGACTGCGATTACCCGTCCATCAAAGCTATAGTCGTCAAATTCATAACATATACAACGACGCTGACAACGAACAGGATGTTAGTGTCACGTATCGCTTAAGCTTGTATAAGCATAGTTGGCTACCATGTTCATCTAATGAGGCTATATTCACCAAATACATAACATGGGTATGCCTTCTGACAACGAACAGGATAGTAATGTCAAATACAGCCTAAGCCTTCGTATAAGCATAGTTGGCTACGATTTCCCACCCACAGAAGCTATACTCCCCAAATTTATAACATAGGCATCACTTCCGAAAACGAACAGGATGGTAGTGTCATAAACACAGTCAGCCAAATACGAGGGTCGGGGATACCGAGTGTAAACTGTCCTGTAGGCCTACATGAAAAGTCAGTCACATTACAATCAATAAAGGACTGGCATATACTGAAGTAAGTCGCTAGCACGTTGTCATAAATGGAAACACATATATAATATCACCGAGTTAATAGAAACAAAAGATTACGAAATTAAACTTCAGCTAACTACAAACAAACATACACATACGCCCATACAGAAAAACCCTCAATTACGCTAACAAGTACTCGACCAAATAAAACATATATATATCCCGATGGAGCCATGGCCCAAAATAGAGATATGAATGTTGCTATCATGCAAACATGAGAAAGAACGAATTATCATAAGGGCCAACCCATAAATGACTACAATGAGTTAAGTACGATACACATTATGCAACTTGCAAAGGCCGTGTTCATTTGCATCACACAACATAAATTTAAACCATTAGTTGCACAAGAGAGACATCACTGCTATGCGCCGATTCAAACATATATAAAAGCAATTTGCAACCAGTGTTTAATGCTCGAACATCGAGCGCTGTCCGTTATGTTAGGCGGAAAGAATTAACATTGTGGAGTGCGGGAACGATAACAGGACAACGCTGCTACACACAGAGATGCAACAGATACAAAATGTAAAGGAAAATTGTTATAAGCACTTACCAACCAGCTCAATTACATATTACACGAGCGTCGGTGAAGTGCGCTGTGTTAAATGATGCTATACAAGATCAGGCCACCCTGTTTAGTACAATAGAATAGCAAACTTACTTCCTTACGAATCGACTGAAACGAAGCCATCACAGTCAGCGCACAGCCAACACTCACATCATTAGCAGCGTAACGCGTCGGACCTGTCCGACGTCGTGCGATCAACTAACATCTTGTGAATATGTAAGGCTGCCCCAGAAGGTCGATCCACCGCGCGAACATCGTGCTGGTCTCGCAAAGTCGAAGGGATGGTACATAACAATAGCCGAGAGAGACGCGTCAGACTCCAACGTAACAGACCAGTCGAGTAACACATGCACGTGCCTTTATGAGAGGATTTCAGTTATACAGTACAAGTTAACAATTTATCTCATTTTATATACTATAGATGTATGTATTTGATTATATACCATTTGCAGTGCTAGAACTGTAATAACATACGAAATAACACATTTGAACCATTAGTCGGGCAAGAGATACACTGCTGCTACCCACTGATGCAAACAGATATAAAAAAAATATTAAAGCAAATAGTGCTTATTTTGAATACGTAAGATTTATATAGCTATAACTGTAAGCATATACTATACAACAACAACATGCATTTTAACAGATAGCCTCGCAAGTGAGACGTCACTGCTACGCACTGAGACAAACAGATATAAAAGAAAATTGTGAATCTACTTATTTTGAGCACGTACTTTTTACAATGCAAGAACTGTAAGCTCATTACAAAATGAATCACCCATGAATGGCTCGTCAAAACATTTTTATTAATATCATTAAATGTACGATCTTTGTAATGACGAGTAAGGTGGTATCGACACACATACACACATACACATTTCAACTATGTATGTATTCTGCTATTTGAAGACTCAAACCATAAAGAGCAGAGGTTTACCTTAATTTAAAAAAAAAAAAAGACAACTGGTGTATCTGTTTGATACACAGAAGACATTGTAGCTAATGATTTGCACTCAATGGAAGCACAGCCCACAAAGACTGTCCTGTCTTTCCGTGAATGGTATACATTACCGACCAAGAAAGCCACTCGGCACTTGCAATTACTGTAATTACACCAACCTTGACAAAACGTACTTACATTTTACATATGCTATTGAATATTTCTATAGGGAATAACTTATGTACGCTAACGGCGGTGGAGACGGTGCATAATTCTTGATAATAAGGTATCGCAGATTCATTCCTCTACGGTGTCCAATCATTTCACCGGTAAAAAATACAACACGATACACAATTAAAAAAACCGCCGTGTGTGTCATATATCATAATATTTAAGTATCGAGCACATAATGTAAAAATCGCAATATCAAAAACTATTTTTGTACATGACCATACCCGATATTATGTTCATCACAAATACTTGAAGCCCCCCAGTAGGTAACAACTGCGACAAACCTGAGACAGGTAACACGAACCGTCATATAGTGATATTCGTATAAAAGTATGCATTGTGTAGAAAAGTTTCCCACTTCATTGTAGAGCATTGCGGAAAGCAGATCGTTACATTTCAATTCACCTACTGCGATCGCATACTCTGCTAAAATATGACGACGGAATCATCAGTTGAAGACTTACCATCTGTAACACCGCCAGCATCGTCAACAGTAAGGAGCTCTGAAGATTAGCTACAATCATTACGATATCAATGTTACTACTGTGGAAATACTCTGAGCAACAGTGGTAACACGCGCCGACATGAATGTAGTCATCGCATGTGCGCCTGCAGTGATAGTTTGAATATACTCAGGAGGAAGTACAAAAACAATGTTTGTTGTTCATCGGGTAGTGAGTGGAAGTATTGTAGGAAGACATTTACTTGCAGCCTACCAGTCATTTACAAATACATAGCGATAAGAACATTTCTTAGACAATTGGAATTTAAAAAATAAAACAAATTATGTTCGTTTGGTATTTATTTATATTCGTGACCAAACCACACACATGCATAAATAATATAACATTCAATAAAGCTTCTAGCTCTGAGTTGATCAATAAAAGAATTTTCTTCCTCACTGACAAAAATGCATCCACTTCTTTGCAATGGAACCAACATCCGTAGTCTATCAACCAGGTCATTGGTGTCTTCAGAAAATAAGTAGATATAATTCGCTTTACTCTTCGCAGAAGGTTCTCGATACGTGTCTGCATCTGTTCTTCTGTGATGAGTAGGTTGTGAGATACCTCTGGACCAGAGTACTAGGTTCGAATCCATGTTTCTTCTGTCCCAACTTCAAGTAGGCCGTACGTACATCAACACGTTTATGCTTTTGCTTTGCAGATGTCGGCACTTCAACATCATCAGTAGAATATGCATATTTCATACCATCACCAGCAGAGTTGGAGGTCACAGTTTCATTCTCGTCATCTTGGATAGCTGTTAGCGACGCGTGTTTGGTTTTCATAACTTACGTCGATCTGTGTGGCTCTCACCCTTCATGGTAAGTGTCTGCAACACTCGTATTTCCTTCTTAAAACACTGTTTTGGAACGCTATGCATGCCCGGTTAATGCTATGGGCGCTCGAACCACCGTTAGTTTTCATACAGAATCAACAGATAGGCTAGCCACACCCTTTTTTTGAGGCAATATGTTAATTGCATGCTGTCTTGTGCCAAACAAAGGTGCATTACCTTTACATGTACTATTGTGTCTCTTCATATTATCGCTTCAACCAAATGCTGTCCCGTAGTGAATACATGATAGTGATTTGGAGGTCGGTCCTTTTGGACATTTGATTTTATCATGCCGACGAGCATGTCAGCTTTTTCTGAAAATATTTCCATAGGAGCAACACTGTTTTCCCAGTAATTTTCAAGCAGTGAAGTAAGGTGCATCCATAGAAACAAGCTCAAATGTAGGCTTCTTACAATAATAAGCGGGTGCCGTATTAATTTAAAAAAACCAAAATAAACGGAAGTTCTTTCTATGGTAGCAGCACAGGTACATACTGGGGCTAGCTTTTGAGCTATGTAAATAACTACTAACACATTTCATCAGCGAGATTCAAGCACTATTTTTATCTATTATTTTATCTAGTTCTTTACTCACAGTACCATCCTCAACAGATTCTTCCAGACACGTTGTTCACCCAGAGGGAGCTCGGGACTGCACTTAAGGTCAAGGTTAAGGTCAAGTACGTAAGACATCATGATTCCTATTATTGAGGTGGGGGGGGGGGGAGCAAATGGGTTTTTCTCAGAGTGTTCGAATGTTTTTTTTCCTTCATCCTTAAAAATATCCGCAGAGTGTAATCTCTAACTTGTTGATCTGCTCCTGGCAGTAGGAGTCAATGACGCCGTCCTGACGGTGGCAGCGGTGGTCCTGCCTCATGTCCTTACAGAAAGGCCTTCAGTTCGATGCATGGGATGTGAGGTCGATCGAAATGAATCTCAGAGTATAGTTAAACAGACAATATATATGGTTTAGTGTATACACTGGTCGACTCAGTTGCTAGCCAGGTCACGAAGAGCGAACAGCGGCTATGGAACACGTGCTCTTCTTCGACGATGGAAAATATTCAGGAAAGTTATTTTTGTCGCTACTGAAATAATACGTTTTCTAAAAGCTGCAATAATCATCGACACGAGACTGGTTGTACTCACAATACGAAGCTGCTATCTTATAATTGCAAAAAGTATACATCATTTTTTCTATGAAATGATAGCTTAAAAAGATATAGTGCAACATGCAAAGCTCTCCTTCCTGACATGTCAATTAGTATTTTCGGAGATTCAAGTATTACGTCGATAAGGCAATACCTGCGAAATAAATATTTGAACCATCAATATCATTAAAGGCATCATACCCATCCATGAAAACAGTGTCTGGATAAGTCACATCTCCTAGACATCACAGCAACTACTGAAAAATGACATTTGCATATGCCTGCAATGCGAAGAAACATGTAATACATAAATGTGAGCTGATTCCGTGTCGCACATGCTATCGATGTAATACATGTCAAGTTGTGTTCACGCGTACAGTCAGTTAAACATGCATATGAAAAAGTGCAAAGACCTTGTTACTCCACCTGATAAGCAACTAAACTGTGACGATCAGGTGCCTGCTGTCTCGAGTATTGGTACACGTACATCACCAACTTCCGACCTTCATGCGAACGATGTACACAAACCTTCACCAATGGGGAGGAAACAATGTCGTTATTGCGGTATGATCTTAGTAAAAGTAGGAATGTACTGTGGCATGGGAGATGTAAAACGCTGTGTGGTTGCGAGAGAGATCAGGTTTATTGTTAAAGTGTTTGCATTATTTGATGCTACAGTGAAAGCCCTATTATAAACTTTTCAAGGGACTGGAAAAAATCTTGCAGAATCGCAGAAAAGTGTAAAATCACGGGGTGTAATACAGTAGTTCCACTGTATATGTGACTGTGTGAAATGAGATCAAACTTGCAATCGCGTGACAGTGTCGTAAAATGCATACACTACATAGCTAAACTAATGTTTATAAAATGCATAAAAAAGCTTAAATCCCACTGATGAAATATGAAGATATGTACATATATACAGCACCTGAAATTGGTGGAATCGTTTTTGTTGTTATTCGAATTCCGAAGGTTGAACATTGACTCGAACGAAGATGGAAAATACTCCAAAAAGCCATTTTATAAAACATACAATGCGCGTCGATATGAGACTGATTATCTATGAAGAATAAAGCAATCTACCTTTAACATGTGAATAGTGCAATTTTCAATTTGTATGACGTGAAAACTTAAAAGGACACCTGGCAATGTGGGATGGACTCTCTCCGGTGCCAGCTAAGCAATGTAGTGTATTGACTGCATTCAAAATGTATGAAGTTCAGAAACCTGCTGCATTGGATATTGGTGCATTGTCACCATCGGAATCATCAGACCTAGGTGTAAACATTGTAAACAATTGTCTGCAGGCATCAAGATATTTATGCTTCTATTGTGGTAAGACGTTTAGTAAAAGTTTCAGTGCTCGTCAACAAGAGAAAACTGGAAAATGTTTGATGAAAACGAGATGGACTTACTCCACTAGTTGCTGTGATAAGTGTGGTCGCAAGTTCAAATGTTATGACATAACAGGCATTTCAAAGGAAAGGCGACGTGAAAGGCATGATTATCAGGAAAAAATATGTCATGAATCTTAGAACGACTATGTAAAAATTTGTACCTATAAAACATCTACAACTGCATGTGTTGCAAACTTACCAGTGAGAATGGATTCATACTGGAAGAATCAGCTTCCCGAGTTCTTATGAAAACATATATTGCATCCAATTCGTAAGGCATGATGCAATATATTTGTATATATCTTTATCATATGAAGCAGATTGTTATAGGTCAACTTCCAAATGATATGGAAAACGAAGGAGCTGTAAAATATAATATATGGTTGGAATGTAAATATACAAAATCAGAACCACATGAAGATGAATATAGTGAGAGAGCCTTCAAGACATCGAGTGTGCCTCTGTATAACACGTACAACATCGAAGACATTGTTGAAGTTAAAATACAGAAGATTTGCCATGAGGAAGAACAGTCCATGGCAAAGGTTCTGGATGAACATTGTATACGCTAGATCAGTTAGAGTTGAGAATAAATTCGCATAGACCACTTAGCAAATATGAGCATGCTGATTTCTCTCTAACCCGATATAGAGATAATTACAACACAGCTTCTCCTTAGACCGGTAGAAGTGCGGTATAAATTACTGCAATCGCAGAAAATCGCACAGTTCTTAAACTGACACTTGCGCCCCCGATACTGTGTGAAGGTTGTGGCAAATTCCACAAATAGAAGGCACACCACAAAAATAATTAAAACTGTATATTTTCAAAAATCAGAGTTCAATAAAATTTCTTAACATGTACAGATAAGAATTAAAACACAGACTAGAGTTTCTCTTCAGTAGCTAATGCTCATGAATAATAATTTAAAAACTTAAGAAAAGTTTAATATATGTGGCAAAATCTATAAGAGCCACTTTAAAAACGAACAAGATCACAGCAAATTATTAATTCATCTCATAGCTGAATAATTTTTCCACAGTTCAGCAACTATATAGGGCTGTTGCAATACCTTAAGAAACAGACAATTCTATAATAATAATTAATTCAGATCACATCTGATTAAGCTTTCAACAGTAATATAGGGCTCTTTCAAAATACGTAAAACACTAAGCCTGGCTTAAAACATTATCACTCTGACCTCTGAATTTATTAAAACACATAAGTAGTTGGGTATGGCATTTCCGAGGGCACAAGGATCAGGGAGAGACGCGAGGCTCTGACCTTGGATGACTTTGACCTCTATTTTTTTCCCCAAAAATAGCTCATTTTCGCACAAAATCGAACGTTTTATCTCAAAAATGCTTTAAAATTCCCCTTTTTTCCCTACAAATTTTCCGTTTTTCCTTAAAAATTTCCCGAATTTCCGTAAAAACTGCTTTCTCCTAATTGCGGCTGACGTAACTCCTCGATGCGGCTAAAATATTCAAAACTCAGCCGCATAATTACGAGTCGATAAAAATACAAATTATAAAAAAATTTTTTTTTCAAAAAATGAAAAAAAAATTCATAATTAAAAAATTTAATCAAGTAAGTAATAAGTTTTCTATATCAACCGACTCATCTTTTCAAGGCGCATACGATCGTGATATCATACCACCATTCTGTCACGTATTTTCAAGCTCTATCATTCCATGCTCTCTCACTCTCCCTTTCTCTTTCATTTCTTTCCTTCTCTCATTCTAACTCCTTCTCTCTTGCCTCCCTCATTCAAAATCTTTCTCTCATTCCATCCCATTCTCCCTCTGTTTAGTTTCACTCTCGTTCGCTCATTCCAACACTTGTCTCTCTCGTTCTTTCTCGCATTACATCTCTTTATCTCCATATCTCTCTTGGCTCTCTTTCTTCCTATGGTTCGAGTCTCTCTCTTGCCTTTCTCATACAATATATTTCTCTCATTCCATACATTTCTTCCTCTCTTTCATTTATCTCTTTCATTCCATCTTTTCTTTTACTCTACATGTATTTATCCCTCCTCCCACATTCGTTTGGCCATTCACTCACACTTGTTTGATCAGTCACATTTGCTCCTCTGATTGATCACACTTGTTCGACTCCATCATCTACATTGTTCCTTCATTGCCTGCTAGAGGGCGCGAATCGCCCCTTTCTACCTCTCTTTAGTTTCTTTCTCTTTCTCTCATGCCATATCTTGTCTCCCTTGTATTTCTTTCTTTCTCACATTCGCTTTCTCTCTCTCCATCCCTTTATCTTATTCTATCTCTCTCTTTCAATTCTCTGTTTCTCTATATCAGCCCATAGGTTTTCTCGGAGTCCTACCGTTTATTGTCGTTTTGCTTCTCTCTTTCATTCCATCTTGTCTTTCACTCGACATCTGTTTCTCACTTTCTCCACATTAGTTTGGCCATTCACTTACACTTGTTCGATTAGTCATATTTGCTCCTCTGATTACTCACACTTGTTCGACTCTACTATCTACATAGTTACTTCATCGCCTGCTAGAGGGCGCGAATCGTCAGTGCGTAAATTTATTTACGAATTTAAATATGTAATTTTCCATACACAAGTAGGCATAGAAAAATTATTGTAAGGTACATTCCAGGCAGGACTTTGTAAAACATACTCGATTTTCAATACTTTATATTTTTAAAAACAATATTTTTTCTTAATATTTTACTAAATTCAATTGGTTTCTACATTTTTCGCCTAGCCGTGTAACAACATGTGCATCAGCATGCTGACAGGCCCGCGACTCGGCTGCGGCAGGTCCACCAGGACATACAGCCTGCAGCGACATGCCATAGTGACCTCATCGGCATGCACGAGCAGTGACGTCATCAACAGACGTCGCTCGGAAAGAAACAACTGCTTGCTACCTTAAGCAAGGCACTAGGCTATCAGCCCTGCCAATCAGACATCCAGGAATCGATGCATTCATAAATAAGTAGAAATATTTAATATCTTTCATTTATCATTCGAGAAAATGCCGAAATCTTTGAAAAATGCAGTAAAAATATATTTTGCAATGTAAAATTCAGTTCAAAAAGATTAAAATTTTCCTTCATATATGCCAGAAATTAACAAATATCTTTCTTCGTGACCATTAGATTCGGTGCAACATAATATTTTAGAAGACCTCTGAGTGCAGATTGCTTGAAGAAAAATCCGTTTGCATTCGGCGTCATCTCACAGGTTATTTTCGAAGTTGCAATGACGAATTGATAGGTGCAGCAACTAATTCGCCAGTCGAAGCTGCATTAGAGTAATTTTTATCTATAAACTGCACAGGGGAAGGATGATCTGCTCGTTCTGCATCGGTAGAAGATACATCACTTTTGTATCGTTCAAAATCTCCATTGAAATTGTCGAAGCGTGCAAATTGTTTAGATCACTTATCACACCGATATCCCGAGCAGAAGGTACTCCTTACACAAGCATTCTTTTCATGCCATCGTGCTTCAATGACGTTTGCGAATGTCTTGTCACAGTAGCTGCATGAAAGTCTTGATGAAAGCAACGAACTACCGATTATATTCACAGCCAAAGTTTTCTGTTTCGGTGATTTTCGAGTGATTGACGCGCCAGTAATCACCTCAGTACAGCTCCGATGCAATGTCGACAGATAACGCTTAGCAGGAAGTGAAGGTAGACCAGCACAGGGTTCGAGATATTGTTTCAGGTTGTCACTTCGCCAACCAAACTGCGATTTGCCTTTTTCACATTTAAAGGTAGCATGCTCCACATTATCATTACAGTAGACCTCATTTCTCCGAGCACTGCGGCTGTAGGCAAACATCTTGTCAAAGTATCAACAACGAAGCGTTGACGAAGTCGTCGATGACAACATTACTGTAGGCGGCCCACCCAAAGATGTCGATGGTGAAACCAATGCCATGCCTGAAGAAGTCGATGTCAATGCTGCTGCCACAGGTGTTCCATCCGAAGAAGTCGATAGCACTGCGCTAACCGCAGGCGTTGATTAATCAGCAACCATTGTCTCCATACTATAATCCAGTGGCTTACACAAGATGAGACGAAGTGTCTTTCTAGGCTGCCACTATAAAACTAAGCTAACTAACCAACTAACTGAAACCTGGCCACATTTATACTCGCAAACAGGTACCTTAACATTCAATGTTCCACCCACTGTAACTCATGTAGGCCATCTGCTCTACTGACCAGCACCATACCAACAAATATACCAAGCACAATATCCATCATAACTCGAGCAACTATAAAGCTGAGGCAAGCCCATATAATAACACCCGTTGTACTTGTTCTACCAACCATCCCGCTCACACTAACCGACCATACCAGCAAAGCATTCTGCCCCTATCATGCTAACTAAACAAAAATGAATCAAACAATTAATACCATTCTCACCACACCATCTAAGGTACACTTTTGTCATGCTGCCAAAATAACGGTACATGTGATCAGGACATACCAATTAACCATACAAGCAAAATACTGTACAACCAATTCATACTTGTGAGCGTCAAACCCCATGTCAGGACTTTGAACGTGTTTTATTTCCCCCGACATCCAACTAACCATACAAGTAAAATTTCAATTAAGTCAGTTCAATTTTTTCCGTATACACTCCACGCACTCGTGCAGGACACGGAATGTTTTTAACTTAGTCACACACATTCTACCCTATGTCAGGACTTTAAAATACATGTTAACCTAACTTAACATTTCCACCACCACCACCACCACCACCATCACAACCAATACCACCACCACCACATTTTCATGTTAATAAGATCTTGGTATCGATGATAAGTTAGACGCTATCGTTGGACATTTAGAAACGAGTACTATATCGCTCTAACGGCATGCACTCGCATTAATGTTGATTTAAACTGATTTAATAAGTGTTTCAGGCAAGCAGATACACATATTATTATGAATTAATATATAATTTTTATTCACATATACATATATTCAATAGCTAGATCACTACATTTTTTTGCAGAATATCTGCTCTTCTAACCAACACCATACTACATTTACTCATACCTCAAACTATAAATCATGAAGACCTCAGCCCACAGTTCAGACATCTTCAACAAACCATTGCTAGATTTAAACTCACAAGGCCCCACTCATTTTATCCGAGGACCAGCTGGCCTTGTAAATGTCAAGAACAAGTATATACTTGCCCGGTAACTAGAGTCTGTACGGGCTTTCAAGTCGTTTCCACAATCCACAGAGTGTCGAATGTCTGTGTGTGTAGGAATAGCAACGTTAGCAGGTCTATACCTGCACGGTGTCAGGTAAATAAAGAGAATGAGTCAGCAGGCTTCACGAGCAAGTACAAGCTTGCATCTGAATTGGACTTAGTGTCAGATGAGGGATGTTTTGTTACGTATTCTAAACATCATGTAGGACTTTGCGTATATTAAAACCAGACCAACACAATTAAATAACAATACATTACTTTTCAAATAAATTGTTTGCATGTTGACATAAAAAACTCTACCAACGAGTAACCCAGTTAATTATTCCAGCCATACATACTAAAAGCTGTTTATAAATGTAGGTATATATCACGGTTCCTCGGCATATTTTAATCGCTTCCTGGGTTAAACTGTATATTACAATTTGCAATAAAAAGGCTCATATCAGGATTCTTTATTAGTTGATACAAGACTTGGACTTTGTACAGAACAATGCTGCACCTTTTTGAAGTTGTAAAGGATAAAAACGATACGGCACACAAAAAAAAAGTTACATTTTAATCCTTATTTATTATTTTTTTTATTCCATTTTTCTGAAGTAATCAGTTCATCACATCATCTGATATAACACTCCGATCCTTAAATTCTTCTATGATCGCAACCACCTCCTTAATGTTCCAGAAATACCTCGCGTTTTTGGGGTTCGATTCCCAGTGAATGCAAATACTGGAAATTTATGATTTTACCACAAACACTTCTGGTGCAATACACTTACGAGAGCCGTTCTGTAGATGTGACCTCTCCAACTTCCCTCTCTAACGTGATACAATCGCTACAGCTCTACTGTTGACAGGTTATAACGTAATAGTGTAATTATATATTTTTGATATAAAAAAAAACTAAAAAGCGAACTGTGCACATGAACACATACACCCACTTGCGTTCGCACAGACATACACCCACACACTAAAATACATATGCCCACGCACACACACAGACACACATCCATGCATACACACGAATACACATGCATACAAACGCACACACACACACACACAAACTAACATCTCTCCATGTTACCAACCTTCATGGTTTGCTAACAGCCTGGTTTACCTAACACATCAACAATTTATACCATTTCACCAAGCCAGTATACAACTGACACCTACACACTTGCAAACTTCTTCTCACCACAACAGCCAAACTTTAAATGTCAAAAACTATTACAAAATTTATTATTATTATTGACATTAATTCATTACGGCAACACCAGTCCATCACACAACTCGCACAAATACACTCTCCACGACAGCCAGACGTCAACTGACCAATAATAATACAAATGTAATTATTATTATTTCATTACACAATAATCAACAACTGCGCACTTACAATACGCACATACATAAACACGCCCACTCACCACAACAGTCAGTCACCTACTTACATCAATCAAAGTGAATAAAATAAATTTCAAATATTTTAATTTTAATTTTTATTATTTCATTACATAACCACCAGCCCAATACACAACTCACACACATGTCCTCTCACCACCAGTGGTAATGGAAATTACATAGTATAGTAAATGAAGAACTACCTAATCGTCCACTACACACTTAACAAATACGCAAAAGTATCGGACTCGATCTCTAGACAGAACACATAATGTAATCATTGGGAATACCGGGTTTGCTTCCCAGGTAAGTCAGTTGATATTTTTAAAAATTCCTGGAAATTCACTAAAATAAACAAACACATACACATGTAGACTCTTCGGAGAGAAAGTGAACTGTTACGCAATCACACACACACACACACACACACACACATGTTAACATTTCAACAGCTACAGATACGGAGTGGCATGTTAGTCCATAGGCATCACAAGTGACCAGGAGTTGAGAGGGAAAATACACTTACACACAGACAGGCAGATGCACATTTTCACCTAACCCCTATGGAACCACCAGAGACCTCACATCACCGTAGGATGATGACCCAACAGGACGGAAGCACTAACGACTGGTGAGCGGATCGATACTCCCTTCGACTCTTGAACATGGCATTTAATATTTTTTGGACATGGGAAACTTTTGAATATACCAGGTTCGATTCCGAGGCAGAGCATCGAAAATTTATTTTTGCGTTCGATTCCGGGCAGAGCATTGGAAATTTATTTTAGCATTCGACTACCGAGCAGAGGACTTAATACAATTATTTTGTTTTAGACTACCGAACGGGGTTCTTAATATATTTTTGTATTTGATTTTTGGAAATACATAGTTTGTTTATCGTTCAAATTACTATCATGTTTGCGTAAACTGGTGTTTGCGTAATGAATTAATGTCAATAATAATAATAAATTTTGTAATAGTTTTTGACATTTAAAGTTTGGCTGTTGTGGTGAGAAGAAGTTTGCAAGTGTGTAGGTGTCAGTTGTATACTGGCTTGGTGAAATGGTATAAATTGTTGATGTGTTAGGTAAACCAGGCTGTTAGCAAACCATGAAGGTTGGTAACATGGAGAGATGTTAATTTGTGTGTGTGTGTGTGTGTGTGCGTTTGTATGCATGTGTATTCGTGTGTATGCATGGATGTGTGTCTGTGTGTGTGCGTGGGCATATGTATTTTTGTGTGTGGGTGTATGTCTGTGCGTACGCAAGTGGGTGTATGTGTTCATGTGCACAGTTCGCTTTTTAGTTTTTTTTTTATATCAAAAATATATAATTACACTATTACGTTATAACTTGTCAACAGTAGAGCTGTAGCGATTGTATCACGTTAGCTGGGAGAGGGAAGTTGTAGAGGTCACATCTACAGAACGGCTCTCGTAAGTGTATTACACCAGAAGTGTTTGTGGTAAAATCATAAATTTCCAGTATTTGCATTCACTGGGAATCGAACCCCCAAAAACGAGAAGTATTTCTCGAACATTAAAGAGGTGGTTGCGATCATAGAAGAATTTAATGATCGGAGTGTTATATCAGATGATGTGATGAACTGCTTATTTCTGAAAAATTTAATTACAAAATTATAATAAATTATTATTAAAATATACCTGGTTTTTGTGTCCGTATCCTCTTTATCATTTACATTTTTAAAGTGGTGCTGCATTTTTCAGTACTATGTCCAAGTCCTACTTCGACCAATAGAGAACCCTGATGTGAGCCTGTTGTAGTTCTAGGCTCTTTTTATTGCAAAGTGTAATATACATTTTTACCCAGGAAGCGACTAAAAAATATGCCGAGGAACCTTAATATGTACGTTTTTAAACAGCTTTTAGTATGTATGGCTGGAATAATTAACTGGGTTTCTCGTTGATAGAGTTTTTTATGTCAACATGCAAACAATTCATTTGAAAAGTAATATATTGTTATTTAATTGTGTTGGTCTGGTTTTAATATACGCAAAGTCCTACATGATGTTTAGAATACGTAACAAAACATCCTTCATCTGACACTAAGTCCAATTCAGATGCAAGCTTGTACTTGCTCGTGAAGCCTGCTGACTCATTCTCTTTATTTACCTGACACCGTGCAGGTATAGACCTGCTAACGTTGCTATTCCTACACACACAGACATTCGACACTCTGTGGATTGTGGAAACGACTTGAAAGCCCGTACAGACTCTAGTTACCGGGCAAGTATATACTTGTTCTTGACATTTACAAGGACAGCTGGTCCTCGGATAAAATGAGGGGGGCCTTGTGAGTTTAAATCTAGCAATGGTTTGTTGAAGATGTCTGAACTGTGGGCTGAGGTCTTCATGATTTATAGTTTGAGGTATGAGTAAATGTAGTATGGTGTTGGTTAGAAGAGCAGATATTCTGCAAAAAAATGTAGTGATCTAGCTATTGAATATATGTATATGTGAATAAAAATTATATATTAATTCATAATAATATGTGTATCTGCTTGCCTGAAACACTTATTAAATCAGTTTAAATCAACATTAATGCGAGTGCATGCCGTTAGAGCGCTATAGTACTCGTTTCTAAATGTCCAACGATAGCTTCTAACTTATCATCGATACCAAGATCTTATTAACATGAAAATGTGGTGGTGGTGGTATTGGTTGTGATGGTGGTGGTGGTGGTGGTGGAAATGTTAAGTTAGGTTAACATGTATTTTAAAGTCCTGACATAGGGTAGAATGTGTGTGACTAAGTTAAAAACATTCCGTGTCCTGCACGAGTGCGTGGAGTGTATACGGAAAAAATTGAACTGACTTAATTGAAATTTTACTTGTATGGTTAGGTGGATGTCGAGGGAAATAAAACACGTTCAAAGTCCTGACATGGGGTTTGACGCTCACAAGTATGAATTGGTTGTACAGTATTTTGTTTGTATGGTTAATTGGTATGTCCTGATCACATGTACGGTTATTTTGGCAGTATGACAAAAGTGTACCTTAGATGGTGTGGTGAGAATGGTATTAATTGTATGATTCATTTTTGTTTAGTTAGCATGATAGGGGCAGAGTTTGTATGGTTAATTGGTATGTCCTGATCACATGTACGGTTATTTTGGCAGTATGACAAAAGTGTACCTTAGATGGTGTGGTGAGAATGGTATTAATTGTATGATTCATTTTTGTTTAGTTAGCATGATAGGGGCAGAATGCTTTGCTGGTATGGTCGGTTAGTATGAGCGGGATGGTTGGTAGAACAAGTACAACGGGTGTTATTATATGGGCTGGCCTCAGCTTTATAGTTGCTCGAGTTATGATGGATATTTTGCTTGGTATATTTGTTGGTATGGTGCTGGTCAGTAGAGCAGATGGCCTACATGGGTTACAGTGGGTGGAACATTGAATGTTAAGGTAGCTGATTTCGAGTATAAATGTGGCCAGGTTTCAGTTAGTTGGTTAGTTAGCTTAGTTTTATAGTGGCAGCCTAGAAAGACACTTCGTCTCATCTTGTGTGAGCCACTGGAATATAGTATGGAGGCAAAGGTTGCTGTTTAATCAACGCATGCGGTTAGCGCAGTGCTATTGACTTCTTCGGATGGAACACCTGTGGCAGCAGCATTGACATCGACTTCTTCAGGCATGGCATTGGTTTCACCATCGACATCTTTGGGTGGGCCGCCTACAGTAATGTTGTCATCGACGACTTCGTCAACGCTTCGTTGTTGATACTGTGACAAGATATTTGCCTACAGCCGCAGTGCTCGGAGAAATGAGGCCTACCGTAATGATAATGTGGAGCATGCTACCTTTAAATGTGAAATTAGGCAAATCGCAGTTTGGTTGGCGAAGTGACAACCTGAAACAATATCTCGAACCCTGTGCTGGTCTACCTTCACTTCCTGCTAAGCGTTATCTGTCGACATTGCATCGGAGCTGTACTGAGGTGATTACTGGCGCGTCAATCACTCGAAAATCACCGAAACAGAAAACTTTGGCTGTGAATATAATCGGTAGTTCGTTGCTTTCATCAAGACTTTCATGCGGCTACTGTGACAAGACATTCGCAAACGTCAATGAAGCACGATGGCATAAAAAGAATGCTTGTGTAAGGAGTACCTTCTGCTCGGGATATCGGTGTGATAAGTGATCTAAACTGTTTGCACGCTTCGACAATTTCAATGGAGATTTTGAACGATACAAAAGTGATGTATCATCTACCGATGCAGAACGAGCAGATCATCCTTCCCCTGTGCAGTTTACAGATAAAAATTACTCTAATGCAGCTTCGACTGGCGAATTAGTTGCTGCACCTATCAATTCGTCATTGCAACTTCGAAAATAACCTGTGAGATGACGCCGAATGCAAACGGATTTTTCTTCAAGCAATCTGCACTCAGAGGTCTTCTAAAATATTATGTTGCACCGAATCTAATGGTCACGAAGAAAGATATTTGTTAATTTCTGGCATATATGAAGGAAAATTTTAATCTTTTTGAACTGAATTTTACATTGCAAAATATATTTTTACTGCATTTTTCAAAGATTTCGGCATTTTCTCTCGAATGATAAATGAAAGATATTAAATATTTCTACTTATTTATGAATGCATCGATTCCTGGATGTCTTATTGGCAGGGCTGATAGCCTAGTGCCTTGCTTAAGGTAGCAAGCAGTTGTTTCTTTCCGAGCGACGTCTGCTGATGACGTCACTGCTCGTGCATGCCGATGAGGTCACTATGGCAGGTCGCTGCAGGCTGTATGACCTGGTGGACCTGCCGCAGCCGAGTCGCGGGCCTGTCAGCATGCTGATGCACATGTTGTTACACGGCTAGGCGAAAAATGTAGAAACCAATTGAATTTAGTAAAATATTAAGAAAAAATATTGTTTTTAAAAATATAAAGTATTGAAAATCGAATATGTTTTACAAAGTCCTGCCTGGAATGTACCTTACAATAATTTTTGTATGCCTTCTTGTGTTTGGAAAATTACATATTTAAATTCGTAAATAAATTTACGCACTGACGATTCGCTCACTCTAGCAGGCGATGAAGTAACTATGTAGATAGTGGAGTCGAACAAGTGTGAGTAATCAGAGGAGTTAATATGAATAATCGAATAAGTGTAAGTAAATGGCCAAACGAATGTGGAGAAAGTGAGAAACAGATGTAGAATAAAGGAAAAAAATTAATTGAACCAGAGAAACGAAAGTGAGGGAGAAAGGAATGGAATGAGAGAATGATATTAAATGAGGGGAGGCAAGAGAGGGAAAAGAAAGAGAGGAAGAAAGAGAGACATGAGAGAGATGTATATAAAAAGAGATCAAATGCGAGAAAAAATGAACGACAAGAGATGGAGTGAGAGAAAGAGAGAAAAGCTAAAGAGAGAGAGAGAAAGGAATGAAATGAGGGGAAGGTATTTAATGAGTGAGGTAAGGTAGACAAACGTAAGAGAGGGAGAATGGAATGGAATGTGAGAGATGGAAATAAAGAGATGTAATGAGAGAAAGAAAGAGGGATTAGAGATGGAAAAAGAGAAAAAGAGAGAAATGAGGAGTGGTAGAAGGGAATGTAATTAGAAAAAGGAAGGGAGTCTACAGAGATAAACGAAAGAGAGGGAGAACGTGACGTAGTGAAAGACAGATAATAAATGAGGGAGGCAAGAGAGGAGATAGAATGAGAGAATGAAAGAGAAATGAATGAGAAAGTGAGAGAGCATGGAATTATAGAGCATGAAAATACCAGACAGAATGGTGGTATGACATCACGATAGTATGCGACTTGAAAACACGCGTCAGGTGGTATAAAACAATTAATACTTACGTCTTTAAATTTTTTAAATTGAAAAGATACATTTAAATTTTAAAAAATTATTAAAATAATTTTATTATGATATGACGATCGTACGCACCTTTAAAAGGCGAGTCCGGCGATATATAACACTTAAATCTTACGCCTTTAAATTTTATAATTATAAAATTATATTTAATTTGATAAAAATTAATTTTTTACATATTTTTTTATTTTTATCGACTCCTAGTTATGCGGCTCAGCTGTGGATATCTCAGCCGCATCGACGTGTTACGTCAGCCGCAATTAGGAGCAAGCACTTTCAAGGGAAAACCGGGACGTTTTTGATGATAAACGGGAAATTTGTAGGGAGAAAAGGGAAATTTTAAAGAATTTTTGGGTAAAACGTACGATTTTGTGCGATTTGGAGGGGGGATGGAAAAATAGAGGTCTAGGTCATCCAAGGTCAGAGCCTCGCGCCTCTCATTGATCCCTGTCCCCTCGGAAATACCAAACCCTACTACTCACACACACATTCGTAATATAAGAGTTCTGATTACCTAAACGTAAAACTAACCTTGGTAGCAATTCCACCTGCCAACACCCAACACGAACTAAATGATTATTACTAAAAAAATAATAGCAAAACTGATTTGGTCTTTTGATAACATTTAAAACAGAGATCATTCATTAAAATGTGTACAATTATTAAGTTCAGCCTTCTCATGGCTAGAGAATAATACTGACATGGGTTTTTACTAGCAATTGAATCATGAACATTTTGTTATTTGATGTGTACGCCGTAAACAATTCAAATTACTTAAAGCTCGATGTAATACTGTTTCAATCGTTTCTCAACATTTGTGATTAACGCCTTAACAGTGAACAAGATTAGTAGTTGGGTATGGTATGCCCGAAGACAAACGTCTTTGGTACGTGGATTGTGGTTCTTACCTTGGATGACGTCACGCCAAGGTCACCAGAAGCCAATTTGTTTTTTCCAAAAATCGTTCGTTTTCGCACAAAATCATACGTTTCATCCCTAATATGCCTGAAAATTTCCCCTTTTCTTGACAAATTTCCCATTTCCCTTAAAAATGCCACTTTTCCCCTTAAAAATGGTAGAAGTCACTCATGTGCAAAAATAAGCCCCCCAAAGCCAATTTCAGCCAATTTGTGTGGTTTCCTTAATGCTTCTAGCCTGCACCGATAAAATAAAATGATTAAAAAAAATGTTTTTTTTTAATTCAAATTTTCTCTTATAATTAAAAATTTTAAAGGCGTAAGTATTAAGTGTAATATATCACCGTACTCGTCTTTTGAAGGCGTATGCGATCGTGACATCATCATAAAATTATTTTAATAAATAATTTTTAAATGTCATATTTTTTAATAAATAAAAATTTAAAGGAATAAGTATCAAGTGTTATACATCACAGGACTCGTATTTTCAAGGCGCATATGATAGCAATCTCGCATATATTGTGTATCCCAATTCCAGGGCTACCATTTTGGATTTATAAGCAAAAAATTTAAATTTGACCCCATGACCTTGATTGAACTTGAAAATCAATACTCGATAAAAAAGCAAGAATAATACATTGCAGAAGAATAATACATTACAGACTACAACCACCATCTTTGAAGCAAACTACCTCGACCTTGACCCCATGACATTGATTGACCTTGGAATTCCCAAATACAGAAAAAATGCATAGAAGCCAACCAGCATAATACACAACAGACTACTACTGCGATATTAGATAGAGGCTACCTCAACCATTACCCCATGACCTGTAATGATCTTGAAAACAAAACAAAAATAAATATGCAGAAAAATACCTAAAAGTCAACATGCATTTTTTCATTACAGACTATTACCACCATATTATCTGTATACGACCCTGACCTTGACCCCATTACCTTGAATGGCCTTGAAAACATAAACTCGGGGGAAAATACATTAACTTCAACAAACATATCAGATTACTGTCTACTACGGTAACATCTCGATTTCTTTGCGAAGTGAACTGTCAGTACTTATATTTAGACACAAAAAAAAAACCTACAATTTTCCATCCTATTTTTAATTTTTTTCCAATCGATGCTATAGCTACATGCATGATGCATGACTTTGAATACATGCTTAATAAATTAAATATTATATATATATATTTGTTACTAAAAACTTAAAGGCCAACAGGAGGATACGACATGCTTAAATAAAGAAAAATCTATTTTTATAGAAATCTATAATTATTATTTTGTAGATACATTTTCAGAAGAGAGAAGTTCATCACATCATCTGTTATAACTCCGGTAATTAAGTTCTTCAACACTCGAAACCACCTCTTTCATGTTCGAGAAATCCCCGTGTTTACGACAGTCAAGCAAATATTCGCATCTAATAACAAGTTTGTTGGGATCTTCAGTAAACATATAGTCAGTGTTCGCAGCATCTTCTGCCTTCTTCACATCACTTGTCGAAGGAAACTGTCTGTTGCTACAGCACTTCTTGTTGTATTCAACTGGATGTATGGCTGCAGCCAGGCACACTGTTCGAACTCTAGCACACGGCGAACCTTCTTAAATTTCAACCCATTTGTGATGGCTTTTTCGAGTGTGACATACTGAGCTAAATAATTTTTCTTGTCCGTCAGTTTAGTCATCAGATTCTTCTGCTCGGATTCCGGCGGACGTTCATTAATTGCCAGAAATGACAAGTCTTTATGCCCACTGTGCAGTTCAGGCGGGTAACCTACATCACATTCGATGATGTATTCCGCAGGAGAATTGTCAGGCACGCTCATGATGTCACGGTCGGTACTGGCCCACTTGGAAGATCTTATAGGTAGAGGCAAACTCATCGCCCAGCCATACAAATTGTTAGCTTCCATGTACATAAGGTGTTTCGCCGGCTCATAAGGGACATATTTCTTGTCATCATACGTGTTGTTCGCAACACAGTGCCTTTTCACACACTGGGCAGACTATCCTCAGAACACAAACTCACACGCATCAATTTACTGATTGCTATAAAAAACAATCTGAAGGATATGAGCTGGATCAATGGAAACATGCGACGGAATGTGCTCTAATGACATGAGTGAAATCTTCTCAAATGATTGATTGGTGACACTTAACCAAGGAACCGACAGCCTGCGAAAAGGACTACGCCATAGTGCTGCTGTCTTGCTGTTACAGCTTCATCACTGCTGCCCAGCGCAGTTGGTTGACTGTCGAACCGTCTTCGACCGGAATGTTGAGATCTTGCAAAAGGGAGACCAGCTCCTTGCGACGTAAGTTGTAGAAAAATTATACACTCATGATGACATGCAACAAAGGGAACAGACTTGAGTACAAACCAGCAGAGTAGCACAGATTATTCGTGGCAAGTCCACGAATTATTTAAATTGTATATTTTCAAAATTGAGAGTACAATAAGACATTCTTAACATGTACACATAAGAATTCAAATACGGAATAGAATTACTATTCAATAGCCAGTAATCATTATTAATATTTCAGAAACTTATGAAAATTATTAGGTGTGAGCAAAATTTATAAAAGCCAATTTAAAAACGAACATCACAATAAATTATTAATTCAGCTCAGAGCTGAATAATATTTCCACAGTTTAACAAATATATACGACTGTTGCAATACCTTAAAAAACAGACAATTCCACAGTAATTATTAACTCAGCTCAAAGGTAATGACGCTTTCAACAGTAATATAGGACTTTTTCAAAATAATTAACAGTAACGCCTTTCACATGTAAAATACTAAGCATGGCTTTAAAACATTATCACTACGACCTCTCATTTTATTAAATCACATAACAATATGTTATATAAGATTTATGATGATCAAAACTTAAAACTAACCGTGGTAGCAATTCCACCTGTCACCTACCAACACTTATGGCAGGCACTAAATGACTATTACTAAAAAAATAATAATAATACTGACTTGGCCTTTTAACAACATCTAAAACAGAGACAATTTGATTAAAACGTGTACAATAGTTAATTTCAGCCTTCTCGTGGCTAGTGAATAATACTGACTAAGGTTTTCACTAGCAATTGAAACAAGAAAATGTTATTATTGATGTGTAAGCAGTAAACAATTCAAATTACTTAAAGCTAGGGGTAATACTGATTCAGTCGTTTCTCAACATTTGTGATTAACGCCTAGACAGTGAACAACTTTGCATACTTAAAGCTTGACGTAATAGTGATTCAATCATTTAATAACATTTATGGCCACTTCCATTAATAGGCGTACAGTTAACATTCTGCGCCACAATAAATGGCAGCCAGATACGGCCCATTATAGATTTTCTTGAACATATACATTAACCATTTATTAAAATCTGAATTAAAATTTCTTGATCTGTGCAGCGATTCCTTTCAAAACCACAAAAAAAAAACGCCCAGTTGATAAAATTATGACGACACATAATAAAAGTGAATCCGCGCTAGTCGTGGACGAAAATTTCATGAAAAAGTACCAGCTGGGCGAATTAAATTGTCCTGTAGACAAACACATGACAACGTGAGTTAAACAGCAAAATGTTTTAGTTAACATCGGACTGAATTTTGAACATGCCGAGAAACAGAATTTTGAAGAGAGAGAGAGAGAGAGAGAAAAAAAAAAACACAACACTATTGCTGCGAAGCCCTCTAATACTAGCACAGACTACCATACACGAAACACAAACTAAAATAAAAACACTAAATGCCCAAAATTACTTAAACTGTTCCTTTATGACTCACTGTTTAAATTCTCCCCTCTCGTTGAGCTCCTTGGCCACTAACACAGAAACGTTATGAGAATAACAGACGTCATTCGACGATCACAATAATATTTTGCAAATGTGTTGCGCCTATGCTAACAGCAATCGGCTGATCAGACCCATGACAGTTGTAGCTTATGAGTGACTTACTTCAGAACTACTGGGTGGTTAGGAAGAGGGGAGGGTGTACAAATAGTTATATGTGACGCATTAGGTGGGGAAATACTGGTAGTAGGATTAAGGGGAGGAAAGAGGAGGGGATATCGAGCACTACCGAAGTCGTCATCGAAGTACTGAAGGTCAGGCGAACGTTATAGGAACTAAAGCGACGGCACGGCACCACTGTCACAACCCCGTTCCTTAAAGGGAACAGACACCCTAGACACTCTTGACACTATATTGGCAAATACAAATAACAATGTCAAGGAAGAGTAGAAACAACATGGAAATTCGAAGTAAGCAGAAATTTTGAAGACTCCAAAAGAACAATTACAGTTACACATATACAGATTCTTGATTGACAAACAATGGTAAGCAATTTCATATTTTTCTTTTAAAGACAATATCGATGTACAAATCGTAATATCGTCCCTGGGGACATCAGCAGTCTGTTGGGTGAGAAATCACCAACAGCCAGAGTCAGGTTGCTTCTCAAGTGCTGGTCGAGTCTCCAGTACACAAGGACGGATGGCAGCATAATCCAAAAAAAATCCACTACTGCACCTCCCAGCAGGAACGTAAGAGTTTTTTTTCCATGATAATGACGTTGAGACCTTGGCTCGAAACGATGGGAATATAGGAAAATCCAAAAAATATAGGAAAATTAGAGAGGCCAACAAATAAATAACATAAAAGGACAGGGAGGAGGTTAAGGGAAACAAAATGCAGTCATATACAAATCAAATCTTACAACTACCTACCTGTACACTCAAAATATCTGTACATAAATTTCAATTACGACATATGTGCCTTTCTAAAGGAACGGCCAGATGGCAGAGATACCAAGATTAACTGTGTTCGGGGTGAGAAATTTGTGAATCCTAAAGGTACCCACACATTTTTGTAGTAATTTACTACGCACGTCCCTACTCAAGTCTGCAAGAGTGAAATTCTTACACAGAACCAGATATCCTACCTTCAATTTCGCAGGTGATCTGGCCTGGTCCAATTTATCATTAACATGGTGCTTCGCTATGCTGGCAACCTGCGCACTTCGCCAAGCAGGTGGTCCTGGTCGGTGTCGCCAAGTGGAGAAGGAACTTGTGGGATATTCCAAATGTTGAGAAAGGGATGATAAAGGGCGACAGAGGAAAGGAATGGAAGGTGGAACGCCAGTGGACCCATGCAAAGCACTACTGAAACCTACATTAATGAAATCAAGATCTTGATCCCATAATGTGTGATCCTTGTTATAGAAGATGGTGAGACACCATGTGAGGTTTTTATTAAACCTCTCAACTTGGTTACCCTTCGGGTAATACGGACATGAATGAAATGCTTAATAGCCCAACTGAATTACATTTTTGACTACATTAGATGTAAAGTACTTTGCATTATCCACGAGGACCTCTACAGGAGAACTAAACCATTTCCATACCTGCTCGATAAGGGCTTAACTATTTTCGACGCCTTCATATTCCTCAAAGGTAACAATATAAAAAATTTAGAGAAAGTATCCAAAAAAATAACACACATTACCCTTTTTCGACTGAATCAAAGGAACGAAAATATCCAGATGGACACTGCCCCAAGGACCTTCTGGAAATTAAATGACAGTTTGCCCTACATTATTCTGGTGAGCTTTCTTACACTTCTGGCATGCTTAGCAGGACTGTACATAATCAGATACATTGCTCTTGAACATAGGCGAGCTAAAATAGGCGGTAATCATATGAAGTGTCTTGCTAACCGCCTGGTATCCCCCAACATGGAATAGTGAAAGTAGGCTAACACCATGGGTTGCAAATACAAGGGCACAACAATCTTGCAGACACGTCCACTACTACCAGTAAATTACAGGATATTCTTCTCTAGGATATAGGGAAGTACAGCACCCATATTCAGGTAGTCCAATACCTGGGAACACAAGGCTTCGTCACCCTGTGCTTATCGCTGCTTCACAAAGAACTCAGGGAAAACAAGAATGAGGTTATCAGATGCCATGGGAGTCTCAGCCTCTTTCATCTAAAGATGCATCACGTTCATGGCATGGAAAATCAAGTTGCTGATGCGTGGTTGCGCATGTTTAACGCGGACAAAAAAGGGATTTCCTGCACTGTCCCCCCAGTGAAACTCAAGCCCTTTCTTCTTCAACAGGTTCAATGGGGCGGCAATATCGGAATAAAGATCGATAAAATGGGAATGATACCCCATGATCACTAAGAACTTCTGAACACCCTTGAGTGTCTTGGGATGCGGAAAATACAATCAATATGGTTCAGATCAATGAGAAAATGCCACTCACAGACCAGGGGCTCTAAAAATTCCAGTGGTTAGACCCTAAAGCAACCTTCTCCGGGATGACTGTAAGGCCTACATTTCGCATTTTGAAGAAAACCTACTGCAAATATGACAATTGAGATTCAAGAACATCACTGTATATTAATATGTCGTTAATGTAATGAAATACAAATTTTTAATTAAACTCTGGCAGTACATGATCGAGAACACAGGACGGCCTGGCTTCCAAAGTTTGAGTCCATCTATATACGAGTAAACCTGTACTGGCTCAACAGTGCATTAAATGAAGTGTATTTCCTGCAAGCCAGGACTAACAGGCACTGATGACAGCTGTTATTAAGGTTGATAACCTAAAACACCCATCCATTACCCAAATGCTGAAGTGCACAATCTATTGTTGGTAGAGGAAAGGTATCTTTGTGAATTTTCATATTAAGTAATTAACGATGTACAACTAATCTGTACTTGTCAATATCACTTTTCCACAACAAAAATCCCGGAGAAAAGTAGTCAGAGGCGGAGGGCACTATAACACCAGCACATAGTAATTTTTCAATAACTTCCCTTAAAGCCTGGAGATTAAGGGGGAGGGCACCTAAAATGACGTTCCCGCATGGGTTTATTTTCCATCAATGTGATCTTGTATGGGAGGATGTTATATTTTCTAATCCATAGCGTGATATTGTCGCCAAATTATTCGCATCAATTTTCAAGCCGAAGATTGAAATTCGAATTGGAAAAGTCCCCCTCAACAAGAGTGGGAAACATTTCAGGCACCTCATCGACCTGTAGCCCTATTCGAATATTCAGGGCGAAGCCAAAATAAAGCTAATAAGAATCTAAATTTACTTAGTCCCCAGTCATACCCTAAAGATACAAACCTAAAATCAACTTATTAGAGAGAAGAGGATAAACCCAGAAGGGGTGGATCCATGATTACCTATATATCTTAAAATCTATGTTAACCACCATGTCTGACTTCACAATATCGACATTCGCGATACAAAGACGTTTCTCCGATATGATACTGACGTGCCCCTGGGAAATTATTTTCACCTCAATGAGATGTTTAAGAAACGCCTAACTCATCATGCAATGTGTGGCCCCAATATCAATTAAAGTAGTATGATTATGCTGTCCCCACATGACCATAACTGTACATTTATGTACCAAGCACAGGTCTTTCTTTCTTAAATGACCAGTAGGCGTTCGTCGCAAACCGGTCAATGGTCGTTTCGTGATATATCACGAAACGACCTAATATGGCTAAAATCGCTGCAGGGAAAAACTTTCTCTCTGCCAAGCTACATCTGTCGAATAAAATTTCCTTTGCCCCATGCCCCACCTGAGCACATTTGGCACATAGCACCGGCGACCTGCGGCATTTGGCGACCTATGACGTTCAACACCTATATACGCAACACATGGTCATGCGCGCCCGAACTGGGATCGCCGTGAACGAGCTCGGCAGGCGAGAATTACTAACGATATTCGCAAGAGGCCATTAAACGACTCTGCACTTCCTCTGTGAGTTGTCGCAGCTCACATATATTGCTAGGTGGAGATATCAATGTGCAGTTTGCATGTATATGAGGTGCAAGATTGCCAACAATAATATTAGTTAGCTCCTGTTCATTCAAGGACAAGTGATAGGTGCACACAGAATCAATGAACAAAAATGTTGGTTCCAGGTTTTTGAAAGTGCACTGTCTCTTGGCCTATACAGGAAACAGGGCTTGCAAACACGTCACAGATATCCTTCTAAGGCTGTTAATTATTCACCAAGTAATTGCAAAATGAAACTTTCGCATTTAACACCAACAGCCTTCAACAGGTTGTCCTCAGAACACAAACTAAAAAACGTCAATCAACTCATTTCTATAAAAAAAACATTATGGATATGAGCAGAATATAGGGAAACAGAGATTTAATGTGCTCTAATCACATAAGGAAAGGCGTGTTAAATTATGATTGGCGGCACTTACACCGGGAACCAACAGCCTGGGAAAGGACTGTGCCATAGTGCTGTTTTGCTGTCCCAGCCATAGCACCGCAGACCAGCGTAGCTGGTTGACTGTCCAACCGTTTTCGACCGGAATGTCGAGATCTTGCAAAAGGGAAACAAGCTTCTTGTGACGTAAGGTGAAGACAAATTCAACACTCGTGATGCCATGCAACAAAGAGAACAGACTTGAGTACAAACCAGCAGAGTAGCACAGATTATTCATGGCAAATCCACAAATAGAAGGTGCCCCACAATAATAATTTAAATTTTATATGTTCAAAAAAATGATTACAATAAGAAATTCTTAATATGTACACAGAGGAATTCAAATACTGAATAGAGTTCCTCTTCAATAGCCAATAATCATTATAAACAATTCAGAAATTTATAAAAATTATTAGGTGTGAAGAAAAATTTATAAGAGCCAATTTACAAACGAATAACGTCACAACAGATTATTAATTAAGCTCACAGCTAAGTGATGTTTTCACAAATCAACAAATTTATAGAGCTGTTGCGATACCTTAAAAAAAAAGACAATTGCACATTAATTATTAACTATGATCACATCTGATCAAGCTTTCAACAGTAATATAGGGCTCTTTCAAAATAACTAATAGCAACGCTTTTCACGCGTAAAACACTAAGCACGGCTTAAAAACATTATTGCTCTGAACTCTGATTTTATTAAAACACATACACATATTTAATATAAGATTTCTGATTACCAAAACGTAAAACTAACCTTGGTGGCAATTCCACCTGTCACCAACCAACACTTACGGCATGCACAAAATTACTATTACTAAAAAAATAGTAACAACACTGATTTGGAAATTTGACCACATTTAAAACAGATACCATTCATTAAATCATGTAAAATAAATTTCAGCCTTCTCACTGCTAGATCTAACTGACCTCAACAATACTAACATGTGATATGTGCAGTGCGACAATATGATCGAAGCTACAATTTAAAGGTAACATATCTTCGCTTGATTTGAGACAGATTACACTGAACCTATTGCCCGACTGGTAATCTTCAATTTGGAAAGATGAGTGCTGGGCTTATTTTATGGTTGACTGCCTTAAGTGTGGTCCTCAGTTCACGCTGGGTAAATAACGTGCCTGTAAGAAACAGCTAGGGATGTTACTGTATGGTACTGTGATTAAAGAACTAGATAAACAGACGGGTAAAAACACAATGCTTAAATTTCGTTGATGAAATCTGTCAGAAGCCATTTTTACAGAACAAAAGATAGACCTAGTATATATCCGTTCTGCTACAGTTGAAAAAGCTTCGGGTTTTTTTTTTTTTTAATGAAGATGACACAGACTGATTATTGTACGAAGCCTACTTACTATTAAGCTTACTTTTCAGGATGCACTTTCTTCCACTGCTAGAATATTGCTAATAAAACAATGTTGCTTCTCTGGCAAGATTTTCAGCAAAGGCTGCCATGCTCGTCGGCATAAGAACCGACCTGTAAACCATTATCATCTACTCACTGCGCGACAGCATTTGGTAGAAGCGATCATCTAAAGGGAGTCACTGGTGAATGTAAAGGCTACACACCATTTCTTGGCACGAGACAGCATGCAATGAACTTATTGCCACAAGGCAAGTCTATAGCTAGTCTCCCTGCTGATTCGGCGTGTAAACTAACGATTGTTCAAGGACATATAACATTAGCCGGGCATGCATCGTGTTCCGATCGACAGAAGTGGTAAACACTAAACATATGTCGTTAATAACTACCCAGGACTTGTAGAACGAAACTGTGGCCTACAAGTCTGCTGGCGATGATGTGTATATATATATATATATATATATATATATATATATATATATATATATATATATATATATATATATATATATATATATATATATATATATATATACTGTTGGTGATGAAGTGCGGACATCTGCAAAGCAAAGCAAAAGCGTAAACATGTTGCTGAAGACAGGGCCTACTTGGAGTTGGGACAGAAGAAACAAGGGTTCGAACCTAGTACTCTGGTCCAGAGTCATCGCACAACCTACTTATCATAGAAAAATATATATGCAGTAATTTATCAAGAATCTTTACAAAGAGTAACATGAAGTTAAGCTACTTATTTAGACCCCAATGACGTGGTTGATAGATTCCGGATGTTGGTTCCATTGCAGAAAAGTGGATGTCTTTCTGTCAGCGAGGAGATAAATTCTATTATTGATGAACGCAGAGCTAGATACTTTATTGAATGTTATAACCTGTATGTGTGTGAGTTGGTTAGAGCTACAAATAAATTTAAAAAATAATTTCTTTTATATTTTTTTAAATTCCTATCATCTAAGAAATATACATATCGCTATGTGCCTGTAAATTATTGGTAGGCTGAAAGAAAATGTCTTGCTACAATACTTCGACTCACTTCCCGATTAATGACAAACTAATTTTATGTCGACGTACACTACCACTGTTACCAAAAATATCTTCACACTAGTAACACTGGTATCGTAGTGCTTATAGCGACTCTTCAGGGATCCTTGCTGTTGACGATGCCGGTGGTTTTACAGATGGTAAGTCTTTAACAGATGATTCTGTCTTCATATTGTAGCAGAGAATGAGATCGCGGTAGATGAATGTAGATGTAACGATCTGCTTTCCATCACGTTCGAAGATGAAGTGGGAAACAATTTTAAACGATGCATGCATTTATACGATTATCACTACATGACAGTTCGTTCTGCTCGTCTCGGGTTTGTCGCAGTGTGAAATATGCTTGTTACCTTCTTATAAATGACTGGTGGGCTGCAATTATTTGTGATAAACATACATCGAGTATGGTAATGTACGAAATTTTTTTTGTTGGAGATTTATAATTCCTTGCGATTTTTGCATTATGTTCTCAATACTTAAATATGAAGATATATAACACTTACAGCCATTTTTTAAATTGTGTATCATGCTGTGATACCTTATACTCAAGGATGATGCACTGTCTCCACCGCTGCCAGGGTACATAAGTCATTCCCTGTACAATAATTTCAATAGCATATGTAATAAGAAAGTACATTTTGTCAAGGGTGGTGTAATTACATTACCTGCAAGTGCCAAGTTGCGTTCTTGGTCGGTGATTTATACCATGCATGGAAAGACAGGACAGTCATTGTGGCCTGTTCATCCGATGAGTTCAAATCATTAGCTGCATAGTCGTCTGTGTATAAAACCACTACACCAGTTTTTTTTTATATTTAATGTTAACCTCTGCTTTTTATGTGAAGAGTCTTCTAAAAGAAGAGTACAAACATTGTTGAAATGTGTGCTATATGTGTACTGCGATACTTCCTTTATCGTCATTACAAAGTTGGTACATTTAAGAAAAATTTTTCTGACTAGCGATTCATGGGTCGTTCGTTTTATAATGAGCTTACAGTTCTAGAATTGCAAATGGTGCATGCTCAAAATAAGTCCTTTTACTATTTACTTTTATATCTGTTTTTCTCAGCATGTAGCGGTGGCGTTTCTCTTGTGAGGCTAATGGTCTAAATGCGTATTGTTGCTATTTCGTATGTGCTTACAGTTCTAGCACTATAAATGGGATGTATTTAAAATAAGAACTGTTTGATTTGTGTATATTTTAATATATGTTTTTCTTCAGTGTGTAGGAGTGGCAACTCTCTTTCGTATCTAATGGATTTAATGTTTGTTGTTTCGCATGTGCATAGAGCTCTAGCACTATAAATGACATGTTAGCAAATACATCCATGTATATTAAGTAGTTAAAATTAGATACATTTTTGCCTTGTACTGTATAACGGAATTCCTCTCGTAAAGGGACGTGCATGTGTGACTCGACTGGTCTGTCACACTGGAGTCGGACGCCTGTTTCTCGTCTATTGTATGTACCATCCCTTCGACTTGGCGAGACCAGCACGATGCTCGCACTGTCGACTGACCTTCTGAGGCAGTCATACATATTCCAAAGATGTCAGTTGATCACATGACGTCAGACAGGTCGGATGCGTTCCACTGCTAGTGATAGGAATGTTGGCTGCACGCTGACTGTGATGGTTTCGTATCAGTCGATTCGTAAGGAAGAAGTTTGCTATTCTTTTGTTCTAACCAGGACTGTGTTGTCTTATCTATAGCATCGTTTAAAACACACCATACAGCTCCCGATGCTCTTGTAATATACGATTGTGCTGGTTGGTAGGTGCTTATTACTATTTTCCTTTGCGTTTTATTTCTGTTGCATCGATGTGTGTAACAGTGTTGTCCTCTTATCATTTTCGCAATTCACAATGGTAATTTTTTTCCGCCCAACATAATGTACAGCGCTCGATGTTCGAGCATTATACACTGGTTGCTAATTGATTTTATATACGTTTGCATCGACCTGTGGCAGTGTCGTCTCTCTTGTGTGACTAATGTTTTAAATATATGTTGCTTTGATCATACAAAGGAACATGGTCTTTACATGTTGCTCAATGCATATAGTACTTAACCCATTATACTTATTTTTTGGGTTGGCCCTTATGATCATTTGTTCTTTCTCATGTTTGTGTGTTAGCAACACTGATTCGGTATTATGGCCTGTGGCTAAATGGGGATATGTATATATATATATATAATTTTTCATGTACAGAACAGTTTACACTTGGTTTCCCCGACCCTCGCATTTGGCTGACTGTGTTTACCACACTACCATCCAGTTCGTTGTCGAAAGTGATGCGTATGTAATGAATTTGGTGTCTATAGCCTCGGTGGGTGGGAAATTGTAACCAAATATGCTTATACCAAAACTTAGGCAGTACTGTCTGTACAACTTTTCGTTGTCAGTGTCGATGTCTGTGTTATGAATTTGATGACTATAGTTTCAGCGGATAGGAAACCAAGAATGACTATGCTTATAGGACATCTTAAAATTTACTTGACCCTACCACACTGTTCTTTATTACATGTGATGTGTATGACAGAAATGTTGTCCCTATAACTTAAATGGTTCGAAAATTACAGCCAACTATGCTTATAAGTGGCTTTAGTGTGTCCTTATGCCTGGGGTCCTGATCTTCACTGAGGGCGATGTCTATGTAATGAATTTGACAGCTCTAGCTCAAATGGTTTGGAAATTACAGATAATTATGCTTATAAGCATGCATATAATGTACTTGAACTGTGGTACTTTTCATTGTCAGGAGTGATGTCTGTGTTATGAATTTGGTGACCCTATCTCAAAGAGTTAGGAAATTAAAGCCAACTATTCTTATAAGCACTCATAGGACATACTTGATGTGAGTGTGTGGTGCGACACTAACTTAACGTGCATGGGCAGGCTTCTCTACATGTCGCGCAGGTGGAATAACAGAACATTAGACTCGACCTCGCGATGACGTCAGGTGAAAGGAGACCGGAAAGAACATAAGATAACTAAGGTGGAATGTCCAAGTATGAAATTTGAATCCTCGATTCCTGAGCTGACATCCCGGGACTGAGAAATTCTAGGTGGAACGACAGAGTGTGAGACTTGTCCCCGCCATAATGTCAGGTGAAATGAGACTTGAAGTAATATGAAAAAACATGTGAGTATGGCAGCTCATCCCCTGGTTCCCAGCTAGCAGTAACAGGCAGGTGGTGATTGACGTGTGGGCTATTGTCATATTCACTATTGACATCATTAGCGAAGGTGAATCTATAAGGAATATGTGAAGATATGCGAGTATGCCAGCTCGTCCCCAGCCCCAGCATCATCACACTAGACATCATTACTTTAAGAGAATCTAGAAGGAATAGGAGAAAGCCCCCATGAATGCCAGCTTGTCCCCAGCCCAACATACAATTGTCGTCATTAGCATAGGCAAATCCAGAAGGAATCTGAGAAAATCTGCGAGTATGCCAGACCATTCGGGAAGGAATGAGGGAATGAAAATGAGAAAACACCTGAATTTTGCTAGGTGAAAGGAGGCTGAAAGGAACATGAGAAGACCAAGGTGGAATGGTAGATCATGAGACTTCTCCCTTCCAGGGTGCTATGTGAAAGGTGACCAGAAAGAATATGAGAAAACCATGGTGTAACGAAAAGGCATGAGGCTCATCCCCATCAGGACATCGGGTTAAAGAAGACTAGAACGAATATTTGAAAACCTCCACCTCCCAAGGAATAGAATGTCTGAGATGAGAGAGACTGGGGGGAATACGAGAAAACCCCAGAATGAATCTGGCAAGGAATGACAGAGTAGTAATGTCAGGGCCCCTCCTCTATCCACACTTTTCAATCCCAAATGGGAGTCACTTAGCTACATTGTAGAGTCATCGGCGGAAATTGTGCAAAAGTCCATCGAATTGTGAAAAACATATTTCTGGTGGGAAATTTTTGCCAGTTTTGAGGGAAATTTGAGTAATTTTTGAGGAAATTCTGGCGAGTTTGGATGTTTTTGAGTGGAAAAAGTGAAATTCCATGGGAAAAACTGGTCATCTGATTTCATCTAAGATGGCGTTCGTGGCACCGTGGCACCGCCGCCCCCGCCTCTTTCCAGGATCCTCCATTTTAGAATGACTTATGTTTCTACTTTTTCAAATATACCCCATGTTTGAATATCTCAGAAGAATGCAGTTCATTTACATTCAATAGTAAAGTTTCCAGCAAGACTTTCCATTCTCCATCTCTTCGACAAGTAAAATTATATCATTTATATAGGTATAAGCCCCGAATTATTTACAAATTACGAAATTTATCATCCTGTCAACCTGTTCGTAATAATAGTAAATTATTACATAGTATACGTTCTTATTATATTCTGTCCTTTACATATAAATTTTTACTACCTCATGGTGAGAAATGTGTGAATATTAGGGACACGATACTCAGCTTCATTACCATAATTTTCTTTCGCACTTACACAATTATTTTCTTTCTTTTATATTAGGTGCCGAAGTGTCGAATTCGATATTGGTAGTTACTATGTTTATCTGTTAAAGTTAGTCGATTTTAAATGAAAGGGAAAGACTTCCAGCATAAAAATGTGTAGCACTGAATGGCTACCTTGCCTTGCATAATTATTACTTTAATATTTACTCTTACACAATTGTTTGATGCAATATTTTAGCTGAATAAAACATGTATCATGTTTTTATACCTAGCATTTTCGATATAGATGAAGGAGGGTAAGAGGTTGCCATATATTTTGGTAATGTCAATACAAGTTTTTCATTATTGTCTGTTGGAGCACTAAATTTTATATTACCAAATCACTCTAAGGCTTGACTGCTAGCGGCACCCGATCTCGTAGTTATATTTCAAGAGATAGTTGCAAATGATCCTAGTCGTCAATGCAGTTGCGACAGTATATCTAATCTGTTCTATGGTCGTTATGGCCTCTCGTACAATGCGACTTACTTTGTGACCACATGTATGCCTCTGCCCTACGGAACCAGCTGTACAGACTTGTGCATTTTTTCTGTTACAAAATACACAGGCATCAAAATACTGCTTATATTTCTTATCCAAAGTGTTGCAAATTCCCTGATATGACCATCAACGCCCATGGAGAGACAGCCTTAGATTCTGTTCACATCAGAATCTGTGCCAGCATACGTTGCCCTTGAATACCTGCTATGTTCAGCCCAACTTAAAGAGTACAGCATGGGTCTGTAAATTGCACGACAATACTTCCTCTACAGATGCGCAAATTCCACTATGCCCCAGTCAAAGCACATAACACTCGATTCCAGTATAGTCAGCAGTACTGCGCTATGCTACATGTGCAAATATGACCACCCTCATCCACTTCCTTCCAACAGTTATCTTTGTATACTTTCTAGTAGTATGAAGTACAATATTTATAACTCTACTAGATTATTTCATAGCTTATAATAGTTTCCTGCTATCCACTAAAAGTAAAACACCAAGACGGATGTTACTTATAAAAACCAGTTTGATAAATTACAGAACTCCCATCATACACCAGTGACATGTCATACAAAACATAGGTAAATCGGTACTGGGTGGCCTTACCACGAGCAGCAATAACCACTGCTACACGATACAGCATTCCGAGAAAGAGACTGGATTTGCATTTGTTTTATCTTCATCCATGCTACTTTAATGCATCCCCAAAAATGCATATGTTGTGGCTGCCTGTGTCTTGTGGCAAGCTAGTCAACGTCCGACCATGGCTTACACGTTTATGAAGGGTGAGAGATCCGGGGAATGCGCAAGCCAACGAAGCAGTGTGAAATGTTGGTCATTTAAGTACCATTGGACAGTATATGGAAAATACTGTTGCACATTGTCCATTTGGCTCAGCGCCCCACACTGGCCATGAAAATAGGGAACAATAAGAGACTTCAACACCTCTGCAATGTAAAGTTTGTTGATCAGTGTACCGGCGATGCTGACTAGGTACGAGGAATATTATAATCCGATGACACCCCATGCCATAAACCCAGGTGCTCTGCTGATATGATGGTGCATATAACTGGACTCTGCCAGATATGCATCACGGTGCCGCCAGACATGGATGCGACCATCGTACTGTTGCAAGCTAAAGAGGAATTCGTCGGAGAAGATGATGGCATGCCATTCGTCCCTACAGGCCCGACTTTTCGCGCACCATGCAGCCACAGGCGCTTACAGAGTACAGACTGTGGAATCTGCAATAGTGGACACCTGGACAAGATGCCCTGATGCTACAAATAGTTACGGACCATGCGTTTCGACACATATTGATCTGCCACATGCCGGAACACCTGAGCGGGCGTGTTTGATGTGGCAGTATGGTCCGTAATCGTCATGCACACCAGATATTTGTACCCATATTCTTTGACGTGACTGGGCCATTGACTTCCTGGGGCCTATTTCATAACCGTAACAAGTCTTGTATTACTAGTTGAAAACAAGTACTTGTGTATGTTATTTTTCCATCAAATAACTGGGACAAGTGACTTGTGACAAGTGAATCTAGTCAGTTTGACAAGTGTTTTTACACCAGTTTACTAGTCATGTGTTTCATAAAACTTAGAGAACTTGTAGATGACAAGTATTATATATGCACAAAGTGACAAGTTAATGAAGGTATGTAATTGAGAGAAACAAATTTACAGGTATTTGGTTTCAAATATAATGTGGTCTTCGGACAGTGTAGACGAAGCGCAAATATATATTCGACGAGGCAGGACCTTTAGGATAAGGATAAACAATGAATTCAGGAGGGTTTTTGAATTTAATGTGTATTTTGGAATGCAACCTAACAAATTAGATATGTTGGTAAATAACCTCGAGAATTATTTAAAGCATGATACCCGTATAAGTTGTGCTCTATCAACGAAACAACATGTCTTAATAGCATTGCAGTGGCTTGGTACTGGAGTGCAATATCATTCTGTTGGCGACATACACGGCATCTCAAAGGCCACTGTTTATAGAGTCGGGCATTCACTGGTCAGAAATGTTAATACTGTATTACTACATGACATAGTTAAGTGGCAGCACGATGTACAGTATGTATGCCAGAAGTTCCATGAGATTGCTGGAATACTAATGGTATGTGCGGCCATAAATGGTATCACTTATTAAAATTGATGCACCAGCTGAGAATGAGGCAGTTTATATTGATCGGTATGGAGATCATTCTCTTAAATTGTTTGGAGGTTTTTGGACCTTACATGCAGGTTTACTATGTAGAAGCAAATTGGCCGGGTAATGTTCATTATGCTCGTGTGTTGAGAAACACCATACTGCATACCAACATAAAGGCCGGTTGGAGACCTATAGCTGATGGTGTTTTGCTTGGGGATAGCACGTACCCATCAAAGGCATGGCTTATCCCCCCAATTATGCGTAATCAAAATGAACAGGCAGAGGAATATTTTTTGAGAAGACATAAACAAACACACAGAGTTATAGACAATGAGTTCGGTATATTAAAGGAAAGGTTCACTTGATTAAATCATCTCCATGTTGATCCTGTGTTTGCTGCAAATATATTTAAATGTTGTGCAGCTCTTTGAAATCTACCTCGACGTTCCGAAGATGAACCTGAATTTCAAGTTCCTGAGAACAATGTTAAAGAAAATGCAATTGAAAATGAAGACAATGAAGCACAGAGAATATGTAATAATGGTGCTTGTATTAACTGTTTGCAAGCAACTTGTGCATCATTTTCGATGATTGGGTATAATAAACAATATATTTTTCAATACAAAATGGTTAAAGTGCATTTAAAATATAACAGTACATCAAGAGCAATATGAAAACCGGATAATCTTCCTGTATACAAACATTTAATTTGGTTCTTGTACTTGTAAATAAATGGTTTCAGTACCATCTTCATGTTGACAACATTATCAGTTGCAATGAAATGAACTTGACTTGTACCATCACTTATATTAGGTAAACGAGTTGATTGTTGAGATATTGTTTTTCTGTAGTGAAATGATTCAAGAGACAATCTTCTTTCCATTTCCAAGATTTCCCATCTTGTCTTGTAATTTAGCAGTTCCAGATACTCCAGCTTCATTCCTAAGATTCTTGTTTTACAGTAACTCACTCTCCATAAAAGCACCATGTTTTTACGAACCTTTTATAACACAGGCTCGTTTGCCTGTGAAATAGCATAAGCCACGTAATTACTTAACAATACCGCCGAAATATGATAAGGTGATTTTTTTGAAGAAAAACTTCATTCTCCTACTTTAATGCTATTGTTTGAAATTGTCAACACATAAGTATGTTTTCAGTGACAACATACACAAAAATTTAACAATCTTTTGAGGGTAACTGAAAAAATTAATGCGAGCATAATTTGTGGAAAAAAAAAAAGACATTTGTTACACTTTGCCACATTATGTAAAATAGAATCCTATCAATTAGCTTGTAGGTTATGTTTCCATTTTCATAAAATTGTGTAACTTTGTGTAACACTTATGTACCTACAACTTACGATTTGTGTGTGTTACTGCATCATTGGCTTCAGTATCACTGGAATGTGTATCAGGACGTGCCTCAGATTGAAGTGTTTCTGGTAGCAAACACGATTTTGCAGTGCTAACATCGGCACTTTCTTTCTCGAGGGAGCTTGGCACCCCCAGACCTGAGATGACAGGCAAATCTTTGCCCACAATCTGCAATACCAGTACATCTACTTCATTCAGTTTTGCACTCATTCCACCTTCGGAACCGGTTGTCCGGGAATTATCAACTTTTCTCTGTGGGAAAAAAAAATAAACTGCAATACATTCATTAGAGTGAAGTTTCACGTTTATGTTTGGAGGTTTCCTACAATAACGGTTATTTCAGTACTTAATTTTCAAAATAATTTGGCTTACATACTGTGCTCTTGAATTATTAATAAATAATAGGATTTATCATAGTCCTTTTTCTCACATTTGGCCAAAATATATCTCTTTTATATTGCCACTCTTTACCATTTCCAATTATTCATGAATTTCCATCCATGATTCACGTTTCATTTTCTTTGTCAGTTTTGGGGAAATGCAACAAATAATACTTCTATTTTTGGCATTAATTTGATGTAGTACACTAATTTTTGCATTATTTTTACCACTCATTGTAAACACATCCAAGCTATGGTCACAGCTGACTAGTAAATATGGCTGCCACACTTGTAGAAATATTACTTTTTTACAAGTGTTGTCAAAAACTTTATGAAACAGAAATTATAAGGACTTGTCACTTGTCACTTCTACGCTTGTTACTTGTAGCTTGTCCACTTGACACGTTTATGAAATAGCCTCCTATATGTCGCTCAGCATGTCCCTCCTGAACATATTAATCTTAATGCACTTCATCGTGGTTGCATTTTTTTCCAATGCGAGAACCAATTTTGCAGTAGGATCGTCTACAATCCTAATATGCCACGTTTCACCCACTGTCAAAGGTGGAAACTTGTTTGTGTGGCTGTAGTGTTCTTCGACGTGGTGTGCTCACTCTGTGCACACGAATGGTGGGGAAACATCAGGCCAACCTACACTTATATACAACTTATCTGGTGTCGTCATTGGCATACACTATGCTGGCTGAACAACTAATTACACCAACTGTGTAAGAAATGAATTAACAATGTGTTAGAGAACTTCAATAGTCTTAATTTTTCTTTCATCAAAAGTTTATAGCTCAACACACTGTTATCGGCACAAAAAAAGTGAATGTACACAGGGACTGTGAAAAACACTAATAAACCGTTAAAGTTGAAATAAGACACAAATATAAGCAACTTCAACTAAGCGATGCAAAGTTTGTATCGCGTCATATCGGTACTAATGACGGTAAAATGTGACAACGTAGTGCCTTGATATAAGCTAAATAACCTGCATGTTGGATATAGCTTAACGTAAAACATTCTGTATGAACTTTATAAAAATTTACATTACTCTCCACAAAATTCATGGCTTCTGGTTAATATTTTCTAACATTCCATTCATTACATGGGCATCAACATACTGAAACCACGGATGGATTTTCATGATAGACACACATAGATTACACCCGTCTTTACGAATAATTTACCAGAAAAGCTAGTTGTAACTAATAAGCTGTACATTCCCTATCACCTCGATGATTGTTGCAATGTAGAACAGTATAATTTTTTTGTCTGCATTACGGCTGTTGTCATGTGGCTGGAGCATACAGATCTTGAGATCCAGGGCCGGGCGTGAAAGTTTGCTCAATTTATGGCTTCTGCGCCCTCCAACAGCTACGTGCGAATATGAAGACTGTGCACAGTTTAATGAAGGTTGCTTATTTTCATGCCTACTTTCACCCCTTACAGTTTGTGGGAGATGTTTCGAATCGACTTGCATATACAACTGCAGAGTTACTGTAGGACTACATTGTGTAAAGTTTGTATACATGTGCTGCTTTCACTCTACTGAATAAGTTAATTTCAGCCTGCAAACTTTGATGCAAACATATACAATGCATTTTTAAACTACACGAAAAGCAAAACTAAAATTATCAAAACAGCCCCGGGAGACCACATCTTCATGTACCTGTGTGCAGTAAAAGTTGTATATCACGTTGGTGAATGGAGCTGACGCCACATGTGGCGACCGCCTGTACATAGGCCACAATGAAAATACGTGCATATGCTGCATTACTAAGACTGCTATTTGTGTGGTGTTGAAAATAAAATGCAATCACTTCTGGAAGCCTTTACGTCTCAATTGCTAATTTTACATTGTTCATATAGTTTAAAACACTTGTTCAACACCTAGCGATGCCCACGTACCTCGAGGTTAAGGTGTTCTATATGCAGGTGCTTCCTAAATGGCGTGCCAGTTCGGTTCGCCTTTGTGATATACAACTTGGTGTGCAGGCATGTATGTGATGTTTTGCTAACTTCAATTACAATTAAATAATATTATATGAAATTTCCGAACATTTTGCTACTAGGATTTATTGTTTATAATATATTATCGATGCCATGTTTTGAATTTTAACATGTAGTTTAAAAACACCTTATATAATTATGTTATATGTGTTTATAAAATAAAAAATTGAGCCATATATTTTTAAAAATCCTTGAATATATGGCGTGACGTATTTTCAGTTTGCACACAGTGACTACAGCATGTGGGATCTGGTTTTGTCGCGGAGGACTTTATTTTTGCAATTATAGTTGTTTTCCTTGAAATATTTTAAGTAATATATATATGGCCTGTTGTTATTACAATAACCAAAATTTTCTTCTTTATGAGTTAAAAAAAAAACCTTTCTTCTCTTGTGAGTTATAAGGTTTTGAGATGAATTATTCATAATAACGGCTATAAAGAAACTATGGCCATGACCTATAAGTCAACATAGATATGTGTTTATTTTTTGGGTTAACATTTACATAAACAAAAAAAAATATAGCAACGCTATTTTTCAAATTAAACAGTGGTGTTTTGGGAAAGGAGAATTCTAAATAAATACAAGTTAAGTGTGGAAAAAAAAAAACACCAGGAAATCTGTGGAGTTAGTTGCATTAGTCTTAAAAGAAAACCACACAAGTAGCTATAAACAGCCGACTGTGAAGCAGGTATCAAAGAATAGTAAAACGGATTCGCCTGCCAACTCAGTTAACAAAGTGGTCGCTGATGGCTGCTGGTGGTTTGGGGTGGTATTGTAAATGGCAAAACGGCACGTTTCATCCCAATAATAACTTCAGAAATTAATAATTTTACCTAACAAATCATTTTTTCAGCAAAAACTGTAAAAAATATATAAATTAGCAAAATGTTTCGAGGATGAAAAGTTCTGAGATGAGCAAGTGGTTTCGAGGCTCTTAGTGATGAGTCATTTAGTCCTCGGAGCAGTAAAAGCGGATTCTAGGCTCCAAGCCAGGTCCGGCGGATCGGGGTGGATCAGCGAACATGGCCACCTCACTCTAATTGCCATCCTGCACCTACCAAATCCACACCCCAGTACCTCGACAACTCCCCCTTAGAAAACCACTAGCCAACCTCATCCCCCTCCCCGACAAACGCCACGCCATCGAAATTATAGAAATTCGCGAGAAAACACCAAAACTAAAAAAAAATCTAAAAATCGAGGAACACATACCGTTACTTCTCCCTCGAACCGCTAACCCACCCCCCCCCCCCCCCCGGCCAAACATTACCAACAGTCGTCTTCACCACTCACCACAACCCTTCTAGTCATAAAAATCGAATATAATCTCAAAATATTAAAAAAAATATAGTAATATCTTATGTTTTATCCACCCTCTCCTTCCACTCACCCCATTACCCAAACCAACAACCCCACCCCTTACTTTTAACCTCCCAATCACAAAAAAAAAAACCAGAAAAATTGAAAAAATCTCGAAAACCATTCTAAAAACCGAGGAACATATAAGGTTTTCCCATCCTCCCCTTCCGCATATAACGTCCACCCTAACCAAAACACACGCCATTCCCCCCCCCCCCACACACACACAATTATAAAAATCGAGAAAAATCGCAAAACACTTAAAAAATTCTAGAAATCGAGGAATGTACATCACCTCACACTCAACCCTCCTCGAACACAAACACTGTAACCGACACCCCCTACTGCTCACCCATTCACATCCCAATCATAAAAATCGAGAAAAAATGGCATAAAACAAAGCATTCGAAAATCACGGAAAAATTAAATACGTGACTTTGACCAATATGTTGGTCGTTGGCGATGTTGTCATTGACCCTAATGAACTTGAACTCAAAATATTGATAAAATAATTGTAAAAAAGCGAAAGAAAGTAGTATAAAATTTGGAACATATTACATTCCGGAGTCTGACAGCAATGTGGGATGCCGCCGACATTTACATTGACCCCTATAAATTTAAAATCGAAAATAAAAAAACATTGTAAAAAATGAAACAAATCCTTAAAAATCAAACGAACATAGTACAGTACTGTTTACGAATTCCGTGTTAAATTTTGGAATACTTGACAGTGACACCGAGGATACTGAAATCAAAAAATTACAAAAAAATTACAAAAAATATAAAAAGAAAATGTAAAAAACATCGATTAAAATTAATCACATACATAATAAATTTTCAAGTTGGATGTGTATGACACTGAGTGTTCGATGCTTTTAAAAATGTTAGTGTACAACCACCTCCTGGTATGACGATCAGCAGCCGACTGAGCCCCCAACTCTATATTTAATTGACTATATAGACGACCAATCTTCTGACCCCTAAAGCGAATTATTGACTTAATATAACACACATACAAAAACCTCCACCCACGCCCATCCCACCATCACAACAAATATTGTTCCACTTCCCTCGCCACTTACTCCTGTAGCTAGGCCCTGCTATAGCTTTTTCTCCTTGCCACCCAGCCTGCCACCAACGCACCACCCGACTCTGTCCCTCCCCCTCCCCCAATAACTAACCATAGCTCGTCCTCCTCGACATTCACCCTCGCCATCAACCACCCACAGAACTCTCTCGCCCCCCTCCAAACCATGATCATAACCCAACCAGTTCCTTGAGAGACTGACTTCACCCAAGACTAACTAGTGCTAAAACCAATTCCCGCATATACTGCTTAGAACAGTGGACACGACCAAATGAATATGCTATCCACCTATACCAACAGTCTATAATGCTCAATCTATAAAAAGTAGCATTATACGAATATCTTTGCTAACCTCTTCACACAAAGTATTGTAAAATTTCGCAAAATCATTGCAAATGCTTGCAAATCTTCCCAAACTCTTCGCAAATCTTCACAAACTCTTTGCAAACTGTTCAAAAAACTTCCCAAATCTTCATAAAAAATTCGAAAATATTCACAAACCTTTAAATATCTTTGCGAATAATTGCAAAATCTTCACAAATCTTCGCAAAACATATCTCCTACAGCTAACTACACCAAAGAACCATACCATTAAATAAGACCAACAGTACGACCAGAGAGACCAACCATACAGGCCGTCCATGTAAACCACCAATACCAGCCTACTATACGAATCAACCATATCAGCAGACAATATAACGAACCATACCAGCTGACCATACGAGCCGAACATACGAATCACCCATACCGTACATTCATTCCACACAAACATACTAACATCCCCAAATTAAAGAAAGGGGAAACCAATGAGCGAGACTAATAAAAAAACTAACCATGCTACCCATAAATACGAATAAACCATACATACCAAAAGTACAGACCGACCACACATTACATACATACCAGCCGTCCACATAAAACAGTCCTACCCAACAACCATGTTAAGTACTCATGCTAACCAGCCATATGAACAAAACATTTAAGGCATTAATGAGAGCAAATTATTAAAGCCAGCAATACCAAATTAAAATACTTAAATAGCAAACCAGTCAACCACACCCCCAAACAATATGAAACACCCATACCAAATGAGTGTTCCAAAAATCCAGACAAATGACCATTTAGATCAGTCACCCATAACAACGACTACTACTGACCAACCGACCAGTCATACAGACTGACCATTACTACAATAAGATAGCCTAATACAAATATTATTGCTCAACTCTTCGCACAAAATGGTCACAAAATCATCGCAAATATTTTCAAAACTTCGCAAAACATATCACCTACAGCTGACCATACCAAAGGAGCATTGCAGTCACCAAGGAAAAAAACATGACCAGACCGACCAACCATACAGACTGACCATACGAACAATCCATATCTGCCGACAATACTAGACACCCATACCTGTCGGCCATATGAACCATCCGTACAAACTGGCCATACGAACCGAACATACGAATCGTTCATACAAAACACCTATTCCACTCAACCAGTCCAAAAGCCAGACAAGACTGTTTGGAGATACCAAAAGGTATGGCCATTTCGTATGTTTGGTTGGTATGATGGTTCAACGATACGGTCCTACCATACAAGCCAGCCATACCATCCGACCATGCCACCCAGCCAAATGAATGGACTATACAATCAATCGGTACAACCAACCATACGAGCCATCCATACTAGCCGTCCACTTGAAACAGCCATACCCATCAATCATAAGAACTACTCATACTAGCCAACCATACAAACCAACCATAGAAGTAAACAATACCAGCATAAAATACAAAACATCCATGACAATCAACACACACACCCAAACCATTCTACCAACCCATATCGATCGATAATTCCAACCAGCTAGTCTAACGACCATATCAGTCACCCAGAACATTTGTCAATGCCGACCAGTCATACAAACTGACCATTACCAGCAGACCATAACTATGGCCCATACCAAAGGACGATACCAGCCTACCAGACCAACCAACCAACCAAACAATACCGAACATCCATACTAGAAAACATCTGGTTATACCCAAGACTGACTCCAATCAAGAAAGGCTCCTAACGAGCCCAATTCCTGTCAAACTGACTAGAAAAATGTACGATATCCAAACTTGAAAAAGTAGCCTAATACGAATCTCGTACCTAACCTCTTCGCACAAAATCTTCGAAAATCTATGCAAAATATCCACAGAATATTCGCAAATATTTGCCAAAACTCCACAAATCTTCTTTAAAAAATCTATACCAAAGTACCATACTTGGGGACTAGACCAACCAACCAGACGGACCAACTGTGCAGACTGACAATTACTATCCTGCCAAATAAGACATCTGTATGAGTCATCTAGGCCACCTAACTAATTAAATAGACCAGCCAACCATACTGGTTAAGGACTGACTCCACCCAAGACTAACTCCTCCCAAGAATGACTCCTCCCAAAACTTGCTTCTACTGAGACCATCACCTGCCAAACTGACTAGAACACTTTGCAAGAAATTCGCAAAATCTTTCAGATATCAGGAAATTTTCGCAAACTTTAGTAAATCTTCGCAGAATCTTCGCGAATTTTCGAGAAAATTTCGTATAGATCTGCAAAAAATTCGGATAAAGTTCGCAAATCATCTTACCCACAATCGGACACATCAAAGAGCCATACCAGCCAACCATACCAACCAATCACATGATAAATGACTGACTCTGCTTGAGAGACTCTCCACCCCGAGACTGGTTTCACCCAAGAATGAAATAATAGAATTCAGGTTCTTGCTGAGGCCAGCTCCTGTCAACTGTTTAGAACAAAGAATGAGACCAACTAGCAGCACCGGCCGACCATAATATTCATCTATTCCAACAGTCGATGATATAAGATTTAGAAACAAGTCGCGTAATATCTACTCTTGCGATGAGACCTTAGCTTCGTCGAAGACCAAGCTGAGGATGGAGAATTTATTTGCCCATTCGCCAAACGAGCCGCATCACATATTGCTTCATGATGTTACACATGTCATGCTTTAAGTAATATTTTATATCTTTCGCCCCAGTTCATGGCATTGTTCTTGTTATACTTCGAGTGAGGTTACATAGCTCGTCTATTGGTTCGAAACATGACTCGCAGAAGAACCTCTCATTTTTACAATATCTCACACCTCGATTCACTTCATGATCATGGCGGATGAGATGTTTTACAGACTTTTGCGAAGTTTCACGAAGTTTCACGTAAAGAGGATAGGAATGAGAACAGGCATAAGTCATCTTGTTTTGAGATAGGACGACATCGAATGTTGGAATGAATAATTGTCATGGTCGACTGGTGTAGCTAGTTGGCCTTGTTCTAGACAGTTTGGCAGGAATCTCTCTTGGGTGGTGTCATTAGTCATATCAGAAACTTCTTACTTCTCTAGTTTGCGATTTGGCAGCTTTTTAAAATAAATGTTGTGTGTCCAGTTGTGTGTGAGATGATTTGCGAAATTTCCTCAAAGGTTTTTGCAGAGATGATTATTAATCTATTGGTAGATTGATGAAGTCATAGCAAATATTTGCGACGATTTTGCTTCAAATAATCATCTTGCTGCATCACCCAAGACTGATGCAGGAAACAAATTGCTGTGACGTTTTAGATCGAAGTACATGTTGTTTAAAAAGTCTCTATTACCCCTTGCTAATAGATACACAGCCAGATAGCAAGCTGTGCAGTTAGATGGGCATGGCGAGCACCACAGGGGGGTAATGTAGCGGACACGAACAGAGAGATGTTGTTGGTTCCAACAATTGAAGACATATGTTGTAGAGTGCTGATACCTCATCGAAGACAGGCAACTATAAGTTGTCGGCATGCCCTCAAGCTATGCAAATCGGTAGCAGCGGGGTGTTCCTGATATAAATAAGCACGGTGCGGCGAGCAGTTCAGCTGCCAGAAATGCTGTATCGAGCAGAGAGAGGTCCTTGGTTCAATGTTGACAAGAGGCATTTATACTGCAGATGTAGAATTATGGCATCCATCTTGCAGACTGCTTTCATGTTAGTGCAGCTCACTGGTGTTGTCGGGTGCAGCATGTTAGCAGACTATTGTTGTTGTGGCAGTGAGTCAAGGGTTGCGGAAAAGAGTTATTCCGTGATTCGATAGTGCCCCCAAGGTAAACTCGATACTCCACCTGGCTCAATGAAGTGTTTGTCATCTAAACACAACAACACCACCTTGGTTATGCGTTCGCTGTAGATGCCATGACCATGTGAATGGAACTGATTTTCGGTCCCCAGTACCCTAGTACTATGATCGAGTCATGCCCTATAATCCTTGTAATGGAGCGATTGTAACATGTTAGCTTTTATGCCTTTTGCCTTACTTATACACTGTTCAATCGTAATAATTTATGCATAAAGTTTGGGATATAAACCTACAAAGTGTGTGACTATGTGGCCGGCATATTTATTCTTTATCACCCCAGTCATGCCTTTGTATATAGCAATGTCCTACTGGGGTCATACTCTTAACCCATATAAATATTATTGGCGTATGTGCACACTTTGGAAACCTGGGTAATACCACCCCAAAGCACATGTTCTACAAAAAGATACATGTCGGGATCAGTCACAAGCTCTAGCCACGCACATGTCTTTGCAAATAATGTGTCCCATGAAAGGGACAGAACTGTGACGAACATGGCGGGCTCAAGACTTTAATTACCCAAACATATGGTCCCGAAATTATCAAGAATGCCTGCGAGCAAACAAGTGTCCACATGTAAATATTAATTGGCATACTGCAACAAGTTTACGTACTTGAATACATTCCACACAGCTTGGCCATGAGTGTAGTCTTTCATATTAATGCCTTCGCCTTTCATAACATTATGAAATGCATCCTTTGGTGGGAGTGACATACACATCAGACTGTCTACCGACTTAACAAAGTCATATAGAACTACTCCCTTCCTTTTTGACAATTCAAACTGGGAGTCGTCTGGAAAAATTGATCGGGTTGTACTCAACTGCACAGACTTGAAATTACCTGCCAAATTTTCCAGTGATGCGCTCATCAATTTAAATGAATTGATGAAACACAAATGCACGACTTGCGTGCGTCCTTTCAAGTCAGTCCCATTGGGAATATGTTTTGTGATGGATTTATATTTTTTTAAGGTCATTCCAGTCACCTTGATTGTACCTGGGTTCTCGATTACCACTGTTTTGTCGGGTTGTGTCACGCGACATTCAGACAAAGTCTTTATTAGAAAGTGAGCATCGTAATTTTGCAGGTAATGAAATACAACTACAAGTTGTTTCTTAGCCAGTGTGCAATTCAAGTTGCATTTCTTATGTTTGCTGCCTCTAATGTCACCCATCACATGGTCATGATCGACCACAAATTCTGTACCGAGATCTTTCTTACAAATATGACAACTTTTTTGAGGCGCCAACCTAGTTTCATCAGCTATGGTTTTTGGCTTCATCGGAACAGTCGCGCTGTATATTCCTGAAACCCACTTTGTCAATTCAATCATTTTATCTACGAATTGATGAATACAGTCCTCACCAACAAACTCAAAGTAGTTAGATAAAGCCACATTTTATGAAAAAACAAACAAAATGCTACAAGCATATGGAATATGTATGTTTATGTAAGTTGTATTACTTGTCTCATTATTGGGCAGGGACATAGACAGGGGTTTCAAATAATTCTCTACATTGCTATAGGCAATGTAACCCAACCTTTGACATTTGCTATAATTTTTAAATTCCAAGTACTTGTCGTCCCCAATAGGGGAAGTACTGTCAACAGCCTTTTGTGGCAAACAGAGATTAGTATTATTTGTGAGTTTCTCCTCACTAACAAAGTATTGGAGACAACAGTCGCAAACATATTTTTTCAAATGTTTCTTACTCAGCTGACTACCAACCAGCATTTATAAGTTTTTTAATACCTACAAAATGCAAATGTGCAGTATTATCACTACTGTGGATGGTCAATACATTTACATGGTGGGCATGCCATACAACAGAAATACACATTGGTATGATAACCCCTTCCTTATCGAGGTTCGTCTATTATATTGCTATCTTTGTCCACAGTAGACATTGATAGAAATATAATTATTCTCCTCGAAGTTACAAATGTATTGTTTTACTACAGTTGCCGACAGACCATCAGTATTCAAAACCAAGTGAGGTTTTGGAAATGAAGCAGTTCTGTGGGAACTCTGTTGTCATAAAATAAAACCGATATAATGTCATAATTGAAACACAATCCCTCAGGTCACTGCACATTAATGCAGGCTTTCCAATTGACAATGAACTTGGGCAACTTATTGTGCATGGCACTGATGGTAAATGCCCTTGCAGAATATGAATACCCATATACAATATTTTATTTGTCAAGCCCAGCCTCTAGCCCGTGCACTAAACTCCTCAAGTCTATGATAAGGTAAAGCATTATTGTCTCATAGGAAATTTCGCCATCATCGGTCGAATACAGGACGAGAAGAACGTTTGCTTTTAAAATAAAATGTGTATGTAGTGTCTTCCTCCACCACAAAGGACTTTAAATACTGGCATACTACATTGACACTTACCTTGATAGGCCGGGGTGAAGCCATTGCTAAATGAAAAAGAGGAACCCTGCACTGCGAGAAAAATCTTTCATAATGCGCATCTGATTGTAATCTGTCATTTTAGAAACATGCATCATTTAGCCTTCCAGCAAATGCCATGTCCAATAAGAAATCGCAGTTCAGGCAACAAACTTTCCACATATGAGGATGGAGTGGGAAAACGAATTATTTTCCGACTCCTTAAGTGAGCTCTCTCGACCTTACGCAGAACTAGGTTCTGGATAGGATGAATCGGAGTCAGGAAGTGATTCTGATTATCCGATCCAGACGAACTTTCGGTCTCAGATATATAGAGATTGTCTAGCATAAGATTGTATTGACTGTGCGTGGGGGAAGCAATCGTGTTACAACACCCTTGCCCCCAAGGAAGTAGCAAGGTGGACAAAAAGCTCGCAAACCAATAAAATCCCAAAAGGAAACAAACTGCTCGTAAAGCAGAGTGAGGTTGAAAACCTTAAATAAAAATGATGCTTAAAACATGGTAAACTAATATAACCAGTAAAATTCTTCAGTGGTTTCAAGAGTAATTATTTAACTGTTATCTGCCACTATTTTGCTTTTTCATATCTTTTACACATTTTGGAATATTTAATTTGGAATACAATTATTCATATAAATCAAAGTGCGAATATTGAACCGTATATGGAAATAATGAATTGTTTAGACAAAATGTACGAATACTGTATAGATTTGAATAGTGTATCCTAGATTTTACTATTTCTCAAACCAATATATATATAATATTGGCATATAAGCCTCCATGGTAAAATAATTTTAGGAAAATATTTCAAGTAAATATAAAAGCAAATCGATTCTCTATACCAACAGTAGTTCACACTACATTGACAAACATTATATTTTTTATGAGAAAGTTTTCTTTATACTGCTGTCCTAGCATAAAGTTCCTCCAAACATAGGCAAAGGAAGAAAGCTAATTCTTTACTATCAATTATGGAAATCATATGGTATAGATAATTTTCTCTATCCACAATGCTTAGAGATTACACACCAAAATTACATATTTTGAATGGCATAGGCCACCAAAGTAACTAATGGCCAAAATTTACAAAAGTTAATATTTTTTATTTCTTTACTGATAACAAGATTTTACTATGATTTCAGTCTTTTCTTTTGGCTAACATTTAAAAAACACCAATTTAGGTGTAAAGGTTTTCTGTTTTTAATTACATTTGCAAAATATTTTTGGTAGTTAAATATGGCTTTATATGCTCTTTACAAGGCCAACAAACATAATGTCTCTTAATTTATCCTTACCAATTCCAGCAAAACACAAAATTTCTAAATGTAACCTGCCATTTGAAACTTATGAGAAAAAATACTGCATAGCACTAACATTCTCAACTTAAGCAAGTTTTAAAGTTTTCTCACCAACATGGCGCTGGTCTCCTACTTAGGACACCAAGTGTACCTGTTTCAGGTGCTATAAGGGCTATGCAGATGAAATAATTTTACAGAACATTATTTAACTGGTGGCAAGGTGACTCCTTATGGGGCAGTGGCAGAATTCGACACCAAGCCAGAGGTGCACCCACCATTTATACAATTCACAAATCAATATCCCTGAGAGGGGTGTGCAGATACCACAACCAATAGAAATAGAAGTGTCCATTTCGGGAAAAGTTCATTGAAAGTAGGTATTTCTCATTACAGGGGTTGATATATTACTGTCCAATCTGGTCTCTTCGGACCACAACATGTCCAAATATGGGTCGCACACATGCTCACACATCACAAAACTCCCAGCGTTCAAGCAGGCTGTAGGAAGTGATGTCACAAATGTGCGAAACCTCACTAGCTCAGCTGATTGGCCAGCTGAATTGGACGACAGCAGCAGTTGTTCCTTGGAGTGCCACTAGTATGTGTGCACCAACTTCCAAGCTGCCGGACGCCCACCATACATGCTGAGAAGGAGCTGGTGGAAAGTCGATACCTGGAACTGCTGCTGAAATCCACGCCGGTGGTGACACCATCCGGTGGGTAGAATATGCTATTAGAATATCATGCATGCTCTCACATGCAGCCTTTATTTAAAATGTGACATTACATTAGACTAATTTTAAATGGCTAACACACGCTTATGCTAGAACTACAGTAATTACATATTATAAAACAGAATGTATATAGCATGGCAACAGGGTGTTGAGGGTGAACAGCGAATCCCGCAATATTGAATTTAGTAACACTAGATATAGTTTGCAAGAGAGGACACATTGTGGAGTATTTGTCCTGGGATAGAATGTGTGATTAATGATATTTCTTTATTGTAATTATATATTTCCTGGAATTGTGTTTGCGTAAGTTAGTTGGAACATAATTCCATTTCAAATATCATTTGGAATGCGTTATTTGAAATTTTTAACGGGCTAGCCAACATCCAAAGCGGTCATGGTGTGTGAGAGTGAGAGCAAGAGATAGGGAGCAATAGAGGGGGGCTCTTTCTAACATAAGGCACTGTAACAGTTCAGTTCAGTTACTTTTGCATGGCAGGTTGGCCGGTGATTGCTGAAGAGAGCAGACATATATACCCTACTCAGCTCCTTTACAAACATCACAGTAATACCTGAATGTATAACAATTAAGAGTGGAAATTAGGGTTGTACATTAATTAAATAAAACATGTATTAGCGGGTAATGTGTGACATAGCACTGAAGTGATAGCAGATAAGGTGATGCGAGGTATGTGTGTAACAATGTGGCGAGGCCCGGGCGAGTCACTGTGGATCGGATCTGCTGGCACGTGATACGTTAGTGAGAGTCGATGCGGGAGCCGGTCACGCTAGGCTTGTGTGGTACAGATCTAAGCTATTGTATAACAAAAAGGTTTGTATTGTTAGGGATACAGGGCAGGGCATTGACTTTTGCATTTTTAATATTTCATTTGATGTGCATATTTGTGTTTCATTCGTTATGTATGAACCGTAGTTGAAAATTTGAATCTCATTGCACGTAAGTAGGTTTCATTTTTCTTTGTGCTTTGTGTTTAGTATTCTTAATGTTGCGTTATGGTGATGTGCTTCATATGTGTTTCGTGTAATTGGGTTTAAAGGTATGTTGTTTTTATGTATTATTCCTTGCTTGTATTTTAATGGAAGTTGTTTCGTTTCTTGTAGTTAGTAAATGTTTCGTAGTTTTAATTTAATAGGTATTTGTTTATTTCCTTGCATGTATTTAGTAAATGTGTTGTTGTCATAATTAAATTGGCATTTGTTTAATTCCTTGGGCGCAATTAGTAGTTTTGTTGTGTTTGTCATTCAGTCGATATTTGTTATGATGTATATATTGCTGGGAAACAGGGCGAGGCTGTAAACTGACTTTGTGCATGCTTAATATTTAATTCGTCATGTGTGGTTCATAGTTGTAATTTTATATCTCGTTGAGTGCAATTAGGTTTCATTTTTACTTCATTGCATATGGTAAGTAAATATGTTATTTATTGATTTGATACTTAATTTCTCTTGTATGTGTAGAATGGAAAAAAAAATTATTTTGCATACGATATAAAAATTTAATGTTGTATGTTTGGTAATAATTTGATGTCGCAGGATTTATAATTATTTCATGTTTTGATGATATTTCATATATTAGGATATTTTAAAATACTGATTTACTATATTTATCTAAACGTGCACTTCCCACCTCAGACACTCGCCATTTCACATATGTGGAGCTCAGTATGTCAGCAAACAGCTCTGTATTGCTGCTCCCGACTCACCCTCCCTCCCTCGCCCAGCACCCCATCTCATTCCTCCTCTGACCTCAGAAGTTAACACACCTCTGATGCTCCCGACATCGCCTCCTTCCACCCTCGACCAAGCACAAATGTAAGTACACGCTCTAACTCCGACGATGGACATAAATTGACTCGTATGACACACTTGCCCCCAAATAACACTTATGCCACTCTTCCACAAAGGTCAACACATGTATGCTGCTGCACACACACACCTCAAAGCTCAGACATCTGCAATACGTACAAGGGTGAAGACCTATGCAGCTCTCCCAAAATAACCCATATGAGACTTAATACTTTAAAACAACAATCAAACAATTAACAATTTAAAAATATTAAAGGATTAACCCTTCACACACTTAATCATCTTCATCGGATTATCCGTAATTTAATCAATTTGCCTTAAGCCAACTAACTAAATGCGATAATCTAATCAATTAATCCAATAGCCCATCAATTAATCCCAATTAATTCCAGGTGCGCCAGAACACCCTCAGTCCCTCTACTAACATCGAAACACTTACAGAATCGTATGCAGTGCCTCGTCTCGATACCTCAGGGAACTGATGGTACCGCCAGAGTTGTGCAGTTCCGTAAGTCGATTGAGTATGGTGCCTGGCAACACTAGTAAACCACCACCAACAAATATGTCACATTCTACAATGTTCTTGGAAGCGCAATTCCTTCCATGTTCACTCCAGAATGTTGGGCGTAAGGAATAATTGGTTAAACTGCATTAGGACTAATCTGCGAAGAGCAAGATCTTCAATTCATGAAGGGTCAATATTCTGTTGCCAGCTCCACTGCAAATATGCCCATCTGTGCGCTGTAGTGAGCGGTACACACGCCGCTGGACATTTGCCATTTAGACAGTCTTTCTCGAGCCTCCGGTACACAGTTCGCAGGGAAACCACCACACCAGAGGTGGCTGAAAGTTTTTCTGACAGCTGTTCTTCAGACAATATCAAATTTATTTTTCTTGCTCAGTCCAAAAATCAGTCTTGCTGTGGTGTTGTTACATGTTGGTGACCATTCACCAACCCATGGCAATCATATTCTTTGTCTCGGGACCACCACTTAAGTCTGAAAAAGGCACTTTGTTTCACATTTAGAGTAAATGTGATGTCGGCGTGTTTTGGCCTGCATCCAGGAGTACGGTGTTTCTTACCCTGTAAAATGTGGTCAAAGTGGCATCAATGTGCCATTACAGTCTCCACTTTGTCACGATACTGAACTCTGTTCACACTGTGATGACAATAACTAATCTATGGTCCTGGGTCACTGGTCACTGTTTAATTTTGCAATGAGTATCCATTTTGCTCTAGAAGTAGTCCAGGATTACGCAACACTCATAAGGAAGGATTTGTATACTGCATGATAAATTGTACCGGTTTTCTCTAGCTGTCCCCATTCATGCTCAGTTCCAATAATTATGGCTAATTTAGGCAGAATTTTAGATAAATTTACATGGCTACTGTTGCATCATAGTGATGAGCTTCATAAATGTGATAATGCGTGAATTAGGCCTACAGCTTCTTTAAAATCTATAAACACAGGATGGAATCTTTAATATTTAGTGAATGTGTAGAAACCTATGTGACTTTAAACATCTTAGTTATTTTTTAGGTTCCTGAAATGTTCAATAATCAAAAGTCATACCCACTACACAATCGCAGACCTATGAAATACAAGGTTACAAAAATGATACAGAACTTCAAAATAGTAATAGATAACAGCGCAAACTATGACAGATATATAGATGCAGATTTAGGCAATATTTATATTGGCTAATTTTTAATCTTTACAAACACGAGATGTATGCAAAAAACGTTATCTTATGTGTCCACACTTTCGGGGTCGTAGATGGCTTTCATGACTCTATTAAAAAAATATGTGTGATTTTCTAAAAAGGAGTGGTGTGTGTTATTAACATCATATTAAAGAAAAACAGAAAAATTATTATGTAGATATGAAGAGGTGCGAATCAGTTCCCCTTTTAAAGTTACGTAATTTAAAAATATTTGTTAGCAATTAAATGGAAAAGTTAACAGTTCCCAAAGATATTGTACCTCGGGGGAATGATGTAGAGGTGTGCGTGTGTGTGTGTGTGTGTGTATATATATATGTGTGTGTGAAAACAAAATAGAAAAAATTTTGGTTGTTGTATAGTTATTTAGGCTATAATGTATACCATATTTAATTGCCAGAAGATGGAAAATTAATTCGCCCTATACATGTGTATGGTAAACGTTATATAAAAAAATATATCGAAAGTTTAGTTGGAATTAACAGCAGCTGTCCAACAGAGATGCCAAACTACTTCAAAGAAACTAATATATGGATACCAGTAAACCATCTTGTTACATATGTTAATGTATTAAAAAATTAAGCAACAAAAACTAATTTCTCTTTGTGTTTATTTTGTAGTTGTTTTAATTTTATCGAGCTTAATTGAAATCTTACAACTTAAATCTATTTTTTTTATCTTGTATTTCTTTCTCCAGCCAATCATTAGAACAAAACAATCTTGTATATTTTCGAATTTTAAAATATATCTTTCCTTTTCACGATAAGAGTAAACGGAAATGTTGGAAATAATTAAATCTAATCCATCTGGTAAAGATTCTAATATTTTACAATCTTTTATTTGTTCTTTCCCAGTTATATATCCCATTTTTATATTTTAGATTATTTATTTACATTTTTCTCTGTATAATAAACTTTCTTTGTCTTCGAAAATATCTAATTATTTTATGTGGACTATTTTTGGATAAGAATGTCCATTAAAAGTTGTAAAACCATTTGTTTTTATTTCCAAAAACTGATCAACTTTTGGATAATAGAAAGCTTCTAATTCTTTTCTAAAACAATTGTATTGAATACACATAAACACTTCTTTTTGTAAAAGATTTCTATCATCCACTATTTCTATAAATTTATTCTTATCAGAACCGTTAACAAAATAAACAGATTTAATTCCATTTTGCTCCTCTAAAACACCTACATATCTAAATTTGCCTTTATCGTTTACAACAAAAGAGTAGATATAATATATTCCATTTCTACCTAAATCTAACCAATGTCGTTAAAAATAATTTTTATCTCTTCTTCCATTTCTTTTATTTTTTGCTCCTTCTCTAATAGACTTTTATATTCCACTTTTAAGGCAACGATATTATCTAAATATTCTAATTTTCTCTTCTGTGTACTTAAACTGTCTAATTCTTGCTCTCTCTCTTCTTAGTAGACAGCATATAAGGAGTATTAAGAATAATTATTTCTTTAATGGTACAAGGAAGTATATTATTGGTAATATTTGTCCTCTTTTGCAAAACTAGTGGCATAAGATTTTTACATGTTTTTATCCCTGTATTTTAGATATTAATATCCTTAGGAATTACAGAAAACCATGTATTGGATTTAGAAAAATATGTTTCTCAAGCTTTAATGTAACATTTATGATTAATAGATACAATATTTGCATTCTCCGTATCTTATGAAATTTATAAATAACTAAGGGGCATATGATTATAAATAAATGCAGATAGAACGTACTCGATTAATTTGTCTCTTTCTTCTTTATTCTCTGCCAATTTAATTTGTATTCCAGTTAATTTTTTTGGTTTTTATATTTCCCCAGTAGACATCTTTTAGAAGATTATTATAAACAATACAACAACTATTTTGTAAAGTATCTGTTAGTTTTTCCCGCATTTTAGATAGGGGAACAGAATAAAAAGGAGCTTTATCGAAATATTGTCCATTATTGTTTATCAATTTTAAGCAATCTGCAAATGGATCGAATTCTTGTTCTTATTGGAAATCTGTGTTAAAATTTTTATAGATTTCTGCTTCCAATCTTGTAATTCCATTTTATTTAGCTAACTTAGAAGCAAATGTTTCTTTTAATCTTCTATCTGGACAGTTTAGAAAACCTATAATGTGGTTCCCGAGTTGTTTGTTAAATGTCTGGGCTTGTTTGTTGGTATGTACATTTATTGTAGATCTCAACTCTAGAATTAGAATTTATCCATGTTAAACAATATTTTCCGACAGAAATATTATTATTTACTATTCCATTGCACTTTTTTTCATATTCTCCTTCCATGCGAAAATTAAAATTATTTATTAAGTAGGTACACATCTCTCCTTTATTAAAAATTCCAGCGAAATATTGAGTTATATCCAAATCCAATAAATAATAACGTTATTTTCTAAGTCGTTTTAAAATTTCTGGTAAATCTTAGCAATGTTTCTAACTTTAGATCTGTTAACTCTATTTTATAAAGAATAGCAATTATATTTCTATATATTTTTTCTAACACAAAACAAAAAGAAATTCAATCTCTCCTAAAGAAGTTTAACAATTCGTTTGAATTCTCTAAACTACAAGATCTAGAAAAAAAATGGTTTACTGCCACAGATTTTGAAATTTATGAATCCAATTTTGGTAAAAAAAAAAAATTAATTTTATTCTAGATGACAAGTTTAAAATTTCATTGCCAGAGCGCTATCTGAAAATAATAGATAAAAATTCTCTGAAATTACTGAATGAGATGGAAGTGTTTATGTCATAAAGAAGCTTAAAAGAACTGGAAAATGGAAAGTCTGTGCGTGATATGGAGTTCTCTTTAAAATATATATCAATTTATATTAATTTGAATCTTTTTAATATTTCACTGTATTGTATCTTATTTTACTTATTTTGTCTTCAATTTGCTTGATTTAGATTGCTCGCTTGCAAAATTAGCGTTTCTAGAAAACGTGAAAATTTGCTTGAAAATCGAAAAATTTGATTGATTTGGATTAAATTTGCTTGATTTTGGTTCTAAATCTTGTGTGCTCGATTTGTACCTTTTTTTTTTTTTTTTTTGGTAGCTGAAATTCAAACGTGAAATTCGAGTTAAAAACGTGAAATTTGGGAATTTGGGGTAAAAAAACATGAAATTCTGGGGGGAAAAGCATGAACTTTTCGGGGCAAAAAGTTTGAACATTGATGAAAAAAAAAGGCTTGAAATTTGGGGTAAAATGCTTGATATTTGGGGTTTAAAAAAAACATGAAATTTGGGCCTAAAAGTGGATTGTCCTGCATCTACCCATATACTACTGCAGCAGATCCTGTTGTCAGGCTTGGCTCGATCACAGAGTACATAAAATACATATGTAATTCAATTACTTGTACTGCAAACTCCAGAGACTCATGCCAGCAAAATTACATAATGAGCAAACCTTCGCAGCATGAAGTAGCCATTCAGACACATGGCTCATTTACAGAGCGTCGTGACCATTGAGCAGCCCATTTCGCTTATATCAAGGAAATGTCATGCAATTTTTCTTCTGTATACTTTCCTAATATTTGGATGTAACTGCCATTCCTTCGTCTTCCCCAACACATCCTCCCCTCCAAACCACAGGCTCCACTTCCTACCTATCACTTCAGCAGCTTGCTGGCAAGTCTTCTAGACCATTGCAACACCACCAATCCGAACAACCTCAGTAGCATGCCTGATGCTACTGGTCAATATTCAAACCCTCCCCTTCCTAAACCGAACAGCTCACCACACTGTGTTTATTGAACTTACACCCACCAAATGAATTTTAAAAGTAATGCTCATGACCCAGATATTTCTGTGTTTCATGTTAAGCCCGATGGCATTTTATATAAGGTTATGGACCCAGAATGTTCTAATTTACGGGCATTGTTTCCTACAATTTGCAAACCATTTAATTTAGGCCTTTAAATTTCGGTACACAGGCATAATTATGCACCATTATAATGTAGGCATGACATATAAAACCAAGAGCGTTTGAAAAGCATTATTGACTATAATTTATGCATCTTCCTGGCTATGAAATTTATTATGTGGGTGTAATTTATCACCCCTGAGAATGTAAATATTACCTGTTGTACCCCAAATCTTTTTATAGGCATAGTTCGTCACCATTTACGAACCTGAGAACGAAGTATTGCGATGATAAGACATATCATGTTTTAAATGCATATCTAGCCACCATTTGTGAACAAGTTGGGCTAGACCCTTGAAATTCGACATATAGGCATGATTGCTGATCCAAAAAATGTAGGTATGGCACGATAATTTCTTTGTTGTATAGACAAAGTTGGTTATTAATTTCAAACAATTTGGCTTAGGTACATGAAATTAAGTACATGGGCATCCTTTTCAGCCATTAGAATGTAAGAACGAAACAATAAGTGACGCGGTAACACTCACTACTGTTTCATGTGTCTCTTGTTCAATATGTAGTTTTATTGCTGTGAACAAGACATCGAGGCCTCTCTAACATCTAAGCGTTTGAGAATTTCTTTAAAAATTATTAGCACGCATGCAAGATAAAGCAGGCTTCTTAGTGATAGCTTTTCTAACGATTGCGAAGTATGAACGGAGATATGATCAAATATGCAGTACACAAAGTTGCAAAAATTCAAACAGATGTGTATTTCACTTAGATAATGGCAATTATAACAGTGGAAAAACTGACAAATACGGCATACATTGTGGTTATTTTATTGTTAAGAGCACATATCTGTAGCACATTTTACTACGGTATAATTTTCAGGTCATATATTTGACATTTATTGTACATTGCGAATGGTGTAGAATAGTTCTTATTGTATTATGAAATAGCAGAGGTCTGCTGAGAAAAAAACTATTGAGATCAATGGCTGATTTTCTACACAGATACGGAATAACGAATGGGTTAGTGCTACACTAGAAAATAGTAAAAAATTAAGAACCTTCGGACCGTTAGTTGCTAATCTTCCTAAATATTAGTTCAATGTGTAAATCCTAACTATTAGTATTACACTTTTTTCCTGGGTGACAGGGGACGTGACTTTTGCAATATTGTATAATATATCGTTGATTTTACAAGAAATCTACCTGTAACATTATGTGAGGACTGGTTTGATGTACATTTACTAACATTTGCAATAATAATAATATATTTTTTAGCCTATTTTCTGGAGTTAAGATAGCCATATGCAATTACCCAAATGTCTGTCGGGAATGTATGCCCCCACTCCCCCCCTACCCAAAAAAAAAACATTATAATAACTTTTAAACCCTGCAACCATCCTTTCACCAAACTATGATAACACATAGTGTTTTGTAATGACATTTAGACAATTTTTTTCCGATTACATCGGGTACAATTTTATAAATGGCGGCAATTTTAAAAATTAGGACACTGTGTTACATCCCGGAAACTATAGAACCTATTTCAACGAAATACGGTTCTTTGCTAGTGCATGATATAAGTATTAAAATTAGAAAGCGATAATCTTATTGTCCCGCAATTTTGAACGATAGTGCAAATTGGAGAAATAACGCTTTTTTATTAAATCTCGGAACCTTATAACCGATTTAAACCAATTTTGGTACATTGACATAGATGATTTAAGAATTTAATTAAGAAACCGATAGTGTTATTGGTGCACAATTTTCGAAAGCAGTGCAAACTGAAATTTTAAGCTTTTACATTATACCTCGGGGACCATTTAACCAATTTAAAACGAATTTGGTATCTTGCCAGTGCATAATGTAATCATTGAATTTAGAAAGTGATAATATTATTAGTCCGCCATTTTGGGAGAACGTGCTACATGAAAATAAAGATTTTATGTTATTTCTCGGTAACTACACAACAGATACCTGCCATATTTCGCATATAAGTAATAGGTACTGTCTAGGCCATTTTCATATATGAAATTTAAATGGATACGACATTTATTTTTAAAATGGCAGCAATATAAATATTTTATGCTCATTTGTAATATCTACAATGCCGTGTGACCAATTTCGGCCGAGATTGTTATGTTGAAAATATATTTTAGAAGAATCACATGTATCAAAACATAGCCTTTTGTGTCCACCATTTAGTGCGATACCGCAATATAAGAAATAAAATTGTAATGTCTTATCTGGGGAAACAGTCAGCCGATTCCTACTAAATTTGGCACTCAAGTAATACTTCAGTATGTCATGTAAACTGTCAGGTTTTAGTAGTCCAGACTATTATTTTCAGCATAACGGCCACAATAATATTATTGACTACTATGCTATACCTATGAAACCATGTAACAAATTCCAACTCATCTTTTGTATGCTGGCAGTATCTACGGAAGCATTAAATAAGCTAATACATAAACTCATTTGTCAGCCATTCTGGAAGATAGCGCTACATGAATGATTAAGCTGTTTTGTCCTACCTTGGGAAACAATCAACTTATGCCCACCACATTCCGGCTAAGAGTTATGCTTTTGCAGACTATCTAAATTTATACGACTAAAGGAGGTAGTTACATATTTTGAGAATAACAACCATGTAAATATTTTAGGTTAGGAAACCATATGTCCCATCAATTTCAACAGAATTTAATATGCAACAGTATCTATAAAAAAAACATAGAATGGGCTAATACAGTAATGAAATTTATCACGACATTAGAAACTTGAGCTTTTATGTAATATGCCCGACAACAACCAACCGAGTCCCATCGAACTCTGCACATAAGTAGTTTTACTGTAAGCCAGGTTTTAAAAATATCTAGCTAAATTTACGGTATGACAGTAATATAAATAATTTAGAAACAATACTTATATCTATCAAACAATAAACCGCTTTCAATTAAACCTAGTATGCTAAGAGTAGCCATTAGAAGCAACTTTTTGTAAGAGAGTGCCAGGTGATAAAATGCAACAAATATGTCATTCATAGGAAACCAGTAATCTAAATCCCAACCATTTTTTCACACAAGTAATACTACAGCAGACCATGTAAACTTTCATAATATAAGCGTGTAAGACTTTTTTTCTTCAAATGTGCAATATGAATTATTCAGATCATTAAATTGCATCTATTAAATCATTTGAAAAATTACGACCAAACATATATATTGGCACTATATAATTTAAGCATAAGATGTGCCTATGCAGGACCTGTATTTAGGCATAGTTGTACGATAGCGCCAAATGAGAAACTAAAACTTTTATGTCGTATCGCAACCAGTCAATATTTCTCAACCCGATTCTCCACACTAGCTCTGTTGGCCATGTAAACTCACATCATTTAAGTGATTCATGCACTTGTTTTCAAAATTATTCTCCTATAGATATTTGAAGTTGCTAAACCCAACCTGCCAGAACATTACACCGATTACTACCGAAGTTGTTGCTCCGAATCCTACCTTTACAATTTAGTTGGGTGCATACTAGTTTACGGTTCAACGCGTTCTGTGTTCGACTCCATTGGGTATTTGTAATTATCTCACTACTATTTCATTTGTTTTTAGTTGTATCTCTAATGATATCGCTATCAACGAGACGCCAAGACTCAATTGCCATCTAACTTTTGCATCCATCTAGAGGAAAGTTGGTTATATCGATAACGTCTTGTTTTTACAAAAAAAAAAAAAAACACACTTCTTGGCCCTGAATGCAACTTTCAGTGTATGTATCACTTCGCAAAAATAATAATTATTTAACATTTTAATTTGTTCATTTCTTAAAGTTCTACTGCGCCATGTTGCATGATTAGATGTTGGCACACAAGTCCAGCGATTTCCACATAGAGGCTATGGAAAGTTTGATGTGCTTACCAGGATCATCTTTATTGGCTACTTGATGACCTACTCCAGAAATGAAGTGTGAAGAGACTTGAGCGGCTCTTGACAGCGAGGTCTTGTGAGTCGATGAGATTGATTGAGCTGAGTATGGAGCAGGGCCGGAATAAAAGGGCGGGGAAACGGGAGATACCCGAGAAAACCCACCGACCAATGACATCGTTTGGCACGATTCCCACTTGCAAAAATCCGGTGATTCGGCCGGGGATCGAACCCGGTTCGCTTTGGTGGGAGGCGAGCAGCCTAATCGCTCAGCCACCGTGGACCCTCCAGAAATGAGTTGGGGCCTTTCTTTAGTAGTGTATCTTGAGACTGCAATTTCTGATTAAACATACAGATTAAAGTCTTAATAATTGCCTTTAAAACACAGTTCTGATATTACGAGTTATAGTGGAAGCATTCTTCATGACAAAAACCAACACGTAACCTGAAGATATGTACGATAAAAATTTTAGTAGTGGGAAAATATTTTTTTAAATAAATTTTTATTTGTAGTGGCATGCAATGAAAAAAATTCAACTTAATTATTGTTTCATGCTAATAACACCGGCCGTGTCCAAACTGTTGAATACATCAGTGTAAATATATAATTTTGCATGCATAAATTAACTTTTGCTTATATTGTCACATAGCCTTGCCATCAAACTACCATAGTAAAATACTGAAATATGTGTTAGACGTATATATCGAAAATCAGAAACAATTTTGTTCATCATATAAATGCCAGATAAACTACACTCCACATTTGAAAACTATAAATAGAGTAGAATGGCCTTGACCACTGCTGTATGTAAAACATATAATTTGAATATTGAGACCAGAGCGAACGATTTTCGCCACCCATTCTGTCATATAACTACCGTTTTTTTTTTGCATGATGTGTGGTAATAATATTATTTTGGCCAAACTTTTATTGCTGTCTTGCTGCTAAGTTTGTTTGCATTTTCTTTCAGGTGTGTTATTAAGATATATATCTTTTTTACGAATGTATTGGTGACTAGAGGTAACGGCATATACAACTGTAAAAAACACTTAGAAACTACCATAGTCATTGCAATATTAAATTGTATATAAAGATGATTTAATATTTTGTAATATATAGTAATGTATGGTATAACAACATTATTTAAATAACAAACAAAAAAGTATATTTAATACATATATATAGCTGTAAATAATTATTGTTCCAAACATACTTGTTATATGTATTATTAAAGACAAAAACCTAATCTGTATTTACCGAGCCGTATGTCCAGAACCCCAATTGTTCGTCAAGATGTAGATTTTTCTGAGTTTATGGAAGTGTTCCAAATGTGTGCATTTTGTTGTCATTAAATTATTTAAATTTTAAAAATAATTGAATGTGCCAATGCTCACAAGTGAGTTAAATTCTTAGAACAATGATTCATAATAGCTTTGTAAATATGCATCAGTAAAAACAAAAATTACGCAACTAATGGTATCAAATTTTGGTTATCATTGGAAATATAAAAATAGTTGCTGCTAAGTTAAATTTCATACCCAATTATTTTACTAATTGTTGGAACCATTCTTCTGTAAATAATTTTTATGTATTGGATAATCAGTAATTAAAATTGTTTTAAAATAAAGTAATTCCTTTTCAAATATGGTTGTCACAAGCGTTTTTTGTTATTCCCAGTTACATACAAAGAAGCATAGAAACTAAATGTCTTCTGTTCTTTGTAGGTAGAATTTATTGCATGCAATATTTACTGAACCTTGTAAAATCTGTCATACATTTTATGAGATATTTTGAGTTTTATTTTTCATGCATATATTCTCCATCTGTGTTCTTGAAATGTTGTATTCCTCGGAGGTCTTCAAACAACGAAACCATTTTTATATGGTCATGTAAGCATGGAAATATTTGTTTCTTACTATTGTAAATATAGTAGAAATACATAATTTCACTGAAGACGAGAATTAATTTTCTTAAATAAAATATGATTACATAATTTAATATTTAAGACAGATCAAAGGATTGCCAACCACTCCGCTAGCAAGGTTATTTCTTTTGAATAACTGAGTGACATGTTTCTGAGAAGTTACTTGAAGAAACACAGAAACATATATTAAATAAGGAAAATGTCTGTTTCAGTAGAGGATGTAAAACGAAAGACAAAATGGAAATTTCTGTAAAATATTGAAAATGCTTGGTTATGCGACGTACATACAAATGGTACTACGATACTAAAATATTACCATGCTAAATTTCAAGTTTGTTTAAGTTACGAGCCGTGTCATAAGTCATTTCAGTAGACAGTATGAACAGAAAAATATATTTCAGAACATATGCCAAGTAATACAAGAGTTATATGCAGCAAAATCTGTGTGGGGAAGTATAGGCTATTTGTAGTTTCTTCACACTTTTTTAATCAAACCTATGAAAATGCGCCCAATTTTTCCTAGATGTGCCACCTTTCAAAAGTGTTTTATACTTGTGTTAACATAAAACTATCTTATTTTTGATTAAGTTGAAGTTTAATTTACATTTTATCTATAAATTATTATATTTCATTTGTAACTTATATTAATAAAAACCGGGAGGAAATAGGTATGTTGAGAATGCCTATAAATTAGTAGTTCTTATGGATAATGTTATTCCACTGAGTGTGCACGAATGCTGTCAGTTGTCCCTTTGGTGTAATTTTCCAGACGTAGTTGTGAATCCTGGAATTATAAATTTAACAGGACTCAGAAAAGTTAGAAGTGCCCGTGAATGAACTTTATGAATAACACAACAGGCTATTTGGGTTTTGGAAATTTATTACATGCTATTATATAAATATGATGTAATTCTAAAACTTTTTAAGACATTATAGCCTACTTGTTTTGCACAGTTAGTATCATATAATAGTCAAATATATGTAAAAGATGTATGTTCTGCCTCCAAATGACTATTATTTTTCTTGTAATTATTTTTTTGTATTGTATGCTTTTATATGTACGTACCATAGCATAATGGCTCTGATGCAGTGTATAAATTCTAATTTTTGAAAACGTGTTTTCCAGCATATTTGTACTGACCAACAGTTCCTTCATTCATGCAGTATATGCACTTACGTATGTTAACAAAAGTTTAATTTGTTATTGTAAAGTATTTAAAATATATATTTAACTGGTAAATTATTACTTTATTACTAATAGGTTTTTAAACAAAAGTTACATTTTTATATGTGAATAATGGGCTAATGTTTTTTTAAAACATATTCATGTAAATTGTTTAAAGGTTGTATAATTTAGAGCGAAGTGAAGTAATTTGGGCTGCTCTTAACAGTGAGGTATTAAGAGCCGATGAGAGGGATGTAAGTGAACATGGAGCGGCACCGGAATGAAGGGGTTGTGGAAACGGGAGATCCCGGAGAAGACCCGCCGACCAACGGCATCGTCCGGAACGATTCCCACTTGCGAAAATCCGGTGACCCGGCCGGGGAAAGAGCCCAGTTCGCCTTGGTGAGAGGCGAGCGCGCTAATCGCTCAACCACTGCGGCCTCCATAATTTAGTGTTTTTTCGTTATTCCCCAGTACAATTTTTGTCATTATTTCTGGTTATAGTGGTAAATACTAGTGAGCAATACATAAAATCATACGATATTAAAAATTTTGTCCTAATGTGTATCCATTTTTAGAGACGTGATATGTATCCATCTTCAGAATCATTATGTGTATCCATCTTCAGAGCAATTTGTTAAACATATAATAGTTTGTATATACACTATAGCTATGTTTTCTTTTTATCGGTCATAAGTACTAATTGGTAGATACTTAGTTACGGTCCAGCCATGTATGTTATTTATTGCCGACAATACATTTAATGGATGAATGATTGTTTTCTCGTATTTGCTGTAATATTTCTCATAAAATTGCTAGAAATTCCACCATATATTTTTCTATAAACAGTAATTTAATAGTGTTCATTTATTAAAACTTATTTTGCTAATTTTGTTTTTAAATATTACAGTCATACTAAACGCTTGTGCTGTATAATACCATGTTTATAAGCATACTGTGTTTGTAGCCTGGGGTTGATATAAGGGGTGCTGATAAACTACCGCCTGCCGTCGATGAAATGATTACAAGACCCACACCACCTTTAGACATCGACGAAGAAAACATGCAGATACATAAATCAAAGCGATATTATTAAAAATTACCGCTTCCTTATAAAGAGTCAAATAATCCCCTCTATATCCTACTTCCATCAAAGCAATTATGTTGTATTTAATTTCCCATGTAATGTGTCAAATGCAGACTTTCTAATTATATCTCATTTACGAAAGCTTACTTCTCTAGCAGATAAAATACAAAACATATATTTTCAAGAATTGGATCAAGATTTTGAGAAATGTGCTACCTAGGCATACCTTTTAATGACGTGGTAAGAAATTTCTGCCGAATTACCAGATCATAAATTATTCACGATTTTATACATTGTGCTTACACTAGAGAAGTTTATCAAGTCTGTCGAGAACTGCTACAATGACAAGAACACAGATATGGGGATTGAGTCTTATCCACCCCAACATGCTCTCCAGCATCCTTACAAAATATGTATATTAGAATTAATTTTATACATTAATTCATGTTATAATATTTTTATTGCTGTGTTAACTTGTTTACTATAAATCACTAAGTGTATTGCAAATATTTATGTTTACTGGACTGTGATAATTGAAAATATGGTTAAATCTGAACCATATGCTTACATTCCTCCATTATATTAACAATTGTTGAATTCCAAACAGCACAATAATTTTATTGAAAATCATTTAATTTGTAAGGACTTGTCTTAAGATGCACACTTATTACTTACATTAATTTTAATTGTTGACACACTTTGTTCAGGTTTGTAATCGTTCCCAAGAAATTTCATATTGTTTATACTAAGATTTATGGAGCCATTGTTAATACATTATAGATACAGTGGTTATTAAACTATTTCTTTAAACATTTACAAATTTGGGAGAGGATTTCATAATTACTGGAATTTAAAAACATTTATCGTTTCTTTCTTAGAAATGTAAATAGTATAAGAATCTAATCTTATCAAAATGGCAACTTCTTTTATAATTTTCTAAGACTATATATTTATTTAAACACGCACATGTATTTAAATTAATACAAGTTCGTTTTATTTGATCGATTAAATATAACTTTTGGAATTATATGAATATCTCTTTATTTGTAGACTTTCAAAAATGTCTAATGTCCATAAATATTCTACTTTTCAATTTTTAAGAATTTTAAATTTTGAACAATTTTTGTTATGAATATTTTATAAGTATAATTAATTTACCATTTGTATTATAGTTTAACAAACGTTAATAAATATTGTCATGATATTATTTAGTAATTTTTACAACATTCCTTACCATTGTATATGATATATTTAAAGCACTGATAGAATTTGTTGCTGCGACAACCGAGGACCCGGATGCGTTCAGAGGAAGACAGTAGTATACTCAAGACAGAGCTGGTTCACCTCACTTTTTCAAGTAATTTAAGCCAAAAATCAAGTAATTTCAGCCAAAAATCAAGTAATTTTATCGTTTTCAACCAAAATTTTCAAATTTCTACACAGCCTCATTTTACTAAATTTTTTAGTCCTAAAAAAATCAAATTTAAGCTAAAAACAAGCACATTTAAGCAAAAATCATGCTAATTTTCAATTTTCCAAAAAAATCGCTGTGTACTTTTCGGGCGGGGTTTAAAGTCATGCAAATTTAAGCCAAATATCGTATAAATTTATTGTTTTCAAGCAACTCTATCAAGTTTCTAGAAATCTCATTTGACGAAAATTTTCGATTCTAAAGAAACAAGCAAATTTAAACCAAAATCAAACAAAATCAATTAAATTTAGACCAAATCTCCAAGCTAAATCATGCAAATTAAGATAAATATGCAAGCTAAATCGAATGAAATATGAAAAAAGAAAATTGATTGATTTAAATTATTAGAATTTATATATTTTAATAAAATTCTATATCGTGCATAGGTTTTCCATTTTTCATTTCTTTTAAATCTTTATAAGTTATGAAACATGTTTTTCATTTATTATTTTTAAAGAATTTTTATCAAACGTATTTACAAAGCGGTCTGATAATGTAATTTTGTATTTGCCATCTAGAACACAATAAATTTTTTTAACGATTTTAGATTCATAAATTTTAAATTCTGTAGCGGCATAACATTTATTAATTTCGAGGTCCTGTAGTTTTGTTAATCCATAAGAATTGTTCAACTTCTTGAGAGGCGATTAAAATTTAATTTATTTATAAAGAAAGAAATTTGATAATATGAAGAAAAAACAAAAATGGTTATATAATATCTAAAAATTATACAATTGAAGTGTGTTCAATAGTTACATTTTGATATTCTAAAATCTTTTCTTTTTCTTAATAAATTTGTTTTCATATAAATAAAATGAAATCGATTCTCTCTTATGAAATGGAAAATAATACCATATGTAAGCAATGAAAAAAATATGGCCAAGTATTAAACATAAAAAGTTTTTACTTCAATAAATATGCAAAAGATAAGTTTTATAACATCTGTAGGAAATGTTGCATTGAAAAAGGTATATGTCATTATGAATTAAATAAAGTTAAAGTACTTTGTGAATGTGGAAATATGTGCATAATCTAAATATTAAAAAGAATAAAAATACAAAATCACACAATGCAGCAGTAGATATTCTAAATGAAATTCGACATGATAATTATCCAATCAAAACCAGTAAAGTATGTAATGAGAATAAATTATTAATATTTTCTCATCATAAATATACTAAGGACAAACTTTCAACAAAATTTATAAATTTCATTAGTGAATATAGGCCCTATGAAGAAATATCATCATAACAAGAAGTTAAATAGTTAAAAACGATTTCATTATTATCATTAATTTAATTATTCTCTCGATTCAATTTCTTTATATGTATTTTTATATTTTACGCAAGCTTATAAAATATTGTTTTATTATAAATAAACAAAAATGTCGACGACCATTTATATAAGCAAGCTGAGCGAAAATAGAGTGCGGGAGTTAACAGCTATAGGTAAATACTTTAAAATTAAATATTGGTACAACATAAGAAAAGCTGATTTAATTACAGCTATTATACCATTTATTATAAAGGAACATAGAAAAAGAAACGTCTCAAATTTATGGAGAACAAGATGAAATTTTAAAAATTTATAAATTTCAGATGTCAATGTGAACTATATGAAGACAATAAAAATAAATTAAAAGAAATATTCCCTTTTTATACTAATGTATATGTAAACAAAAGAAATAAAATAATCAATTAAAAGGTACAGAGTTAAAACAGCTTTTAAAAGTAGGATATCAACATATAACATTTAAAATATCTTTAATTTAGTACAGCCTATTTATTTTTTAACTTCAGTAAAAAATAAGGTATTTGAGATAATACGTGATGGTCTGAGGAACTTCAGAGATTTGAAGACTAGCCTAAAATTATATAGCAATTCTCGCAAGCAAGAAAATAAAAAGGAGAGCTATTTACCTTTCAATCACCCAACTACACAACATAGAACGAAGGAGAAATTAAAAAGATTTACAAAGTAATAAAAAAAGAAACACTTACACAGTTACCTGAATTTCAAGGAAGAGGTTCAGAATATTCTTTAGATAGAGTAATTAGATTACAGTTAGCTGTAAATAAGTATAATCCATTAAATGGGAAATCGTATAGTGATATACCAGAAAAGATAAAAAATAGAAATGCATGCATTAATGTAATAAATGATGATCAAGAATGTTTTCTTTGGGCAATCAAGTCCGCATTGTTTCCCACAGACAGAAATTCGGATAGAGTAACTAAATATAAAAATTTGGGGATTAATATCGATGAAGTAATAGATAAATATGAATATACCATTAAAATTAATGATATACCAAAAATAGAAAATCAAATTAATACCTCTATAAATGTGTACTCTCTTGATGACTGGCTTAATGTATATCCACTAAACTTACGATACATAAAAAAGGATAAACATATAAATTTACTTTATTTCAAGGAGGGTAAAAACTCTCATTACTGTTGGATAAAATATTTATCGAAGTTGCTTTCTGCACAAAAAACTAAACATAATTGTAGAACTTATATATGCGATATATGTGTAGAATTCTTTTACTGCCAAGAAAGATTAAACAAAAATGTAGACGAATGCTCTAAAATGAATTAATAAAAAATCAGATGCCTTTCAAAGGTGAGCAAGTATTTTTCAAAAACTATCGGTAGGCAATGAAAGTTCCTTAGACAATAGTAGCAGATTTCGAATCAATACTAAAGAAAATATCAACCGCGAAGCCTAATCCAAGGGAAATAAAGGAATTTTAATTAATTCAAATTATCCAGTTTTAACTGAGGGTGATATTGATAATGGATTTTATAAGGAGATACTTAACAAAGATATATACTTACTAATGAACAAACAAATACAATTGATTTAAGGTTGAATGATGAATCATATACAATGAATTATCAGTTACATGAAGTTTCTGGTTTTTGCTATTATATTATATGTACTTATGGATGTTATAAACTACCAGTTGTATATCGAAGACTATATGAACATAAGTGGTTTATACAATCAATGAAAAGGGGAGTAGAAGAGTCTGGGGAAATATATTCCCAAATTGAACCAATGCATCCACTAACAAAATAAGAAAAAATATTATACAAAAAATCCAAAAAATATGTTGTATGGGAATGCGAATATACGAGGGAAAATAAAGATGTACGTCATCATGATCATTTAACTGGAAAATTCATTAACGAACTATGTCGTAATTGTACTCTACAATTAAAATTACCACATTTTGTTCCAATTTATTTTCATAACTTAGCTGGATATGATGCTCATTTATTTATTAAAGAGCTAGGATATGATGAAAACAATATAGATTTAATTAAAAATAATGAAGAAAAGTATATTACTTTTGGGAAAGAAACAGAAAATTAAAAAATGAGGTTTATAGACGCATTTAAATTTATGGCTAGTTGTTTAGATAAATTATCATCTAATTTATGCAAAGATAAAATTAAACATACACAAAGCATTTCCCAAAAGAAAAGTTAGATTTAGTTATTAGAAAAGAGGTTCATTATACGACTATATGGACAGTTGGACGAAATTCCAAGATACCGAACTTCCTCCAAAGAGCGAATACTACAATAAGCTAAATGAATCTGATATAACTGACAATGATTATGAACATGCAAAACTTGTATGGAACCAATTTCAAATGAAAAATAATGGGGAGTATCATGACTTATACTTAGAAAGTGATGTGTTGCTGTTATCGGATGCATTTGAAAACTTTAGAGATACATTAATCAATGCATATGGTTTAGATCCAGTATGGGATTTCACAGCGTCAGGATTATCATGGGATGCCATGTTAAAAATAACTAAACCATCTGTATATTTATTACATAATTATAGTATGATTTTAATGATTGAAAAAGGAATTAGAGGCTGAATATCGTAATGTTGTAAACGATATGTTGAAGCAAATAATAAATATTTAGAAAATATTTATTCTTATCAAGAGCCCAACTATTTCGCTTATCTCGATGCAAATAATCTTTATGGATGGCAAGGTCTCAATATTTACCATACGGCGATTTCGAATGGTTTATTACCACAGCATTTAATTTAGATTTCTGGTGGAAATATATATCAAATATGAAGGATTATTCTCACCATGTGTACATATTAGAAGTTGATTTGGAATATCCCGAAGATCTGCAAAAATTTCATAATGATCTTCCATTTTGTCCAAAAAAAAAGGTAGTTCCAGGAACGAATCAATCTAAATTGTTAACAACTTTACATAACACGCAAAAGTATGTAATACACTATCGCAATTTCAAACAGTGCCTAAATAATGGATTAAAACTTACTAATATACATAGACTATTGAAGTTTAATCAGAGTGAATGGTTGAAGAAGGTTATAGAGTTCAATATGGAGATGAGATCTGATGCCAAAATTTACTTTGAAAACAATTTTTATAAACTGATTAATAATGCCATCTTTGGTAAACTATGGAAAATATATAAAACAAGGTAGTTAAAAAACTAATATCAAATGGATATCTCTGAAAAGAATTAAGAGCAATATTAAATTTAAAAAAGTACTACATTAAATAAGAATCTTGCAGCAATATATGTGAAAAAAAAAAACAAGAGTAAAATTTAATAAGCCTATTTAAGTGGCTATGTGAATTTTAGATCTAGCAAAAGAGTTGATGTATTATTTTAATTATAAAGTTATGAAACCAAAATATGGAGATAAAATTGAATTTCGCCTTCAGGTTACCGATCATACATTCATCATATAAAAATTGAAGATTTTTACGAAGATATGAAGTCAATGATATAACATTCTGATACGACGTATTATCTAAAATATTATATATATATACATACATATATATATATATATCATGTCTCAAACTGAAGATAGTGCCCTGTCTTCAGCTGCCAAGGTCTTATGATTTTTTTCTATTAAGCGGTACAATTTTCTAAGTTCGAAATGGTAGCCAAAAGTCAAGGCCAAGTTCGCATGATGTCATCCAAGGTCAGGTCAAGGGTGGCATTCAGACTTCTGGCCCCCCCAAAACCAGCGCCTTCCATTTTGCAAATGACTGTCGTCGTTGAACTGGCCGCCAACATGACCGCCGGCATTTCTGCCCCTCCCCCTCCCCACCGGCCACCACCATTTTGAAAATGACTGCTGGCCGCCAACATGTCCGTATACGACACCAGCACCCTCCATTTCGCAAATGGCTGTCATCGTTGTACTGGCCGCCCACATGGCTGCTGACCCTTCTGGCCGCCCACCACTGGCAGCCGCCATTCTTCAATTGTTGCTGGCCACATTATGGCCTCCCATCAACATATGCCATTTTGCTAGACAGTGTGTCTTCCAAGATGGTGGACCAGATTGACAGAGCAGGAAGTTTAGGTCCAAGATGGTGATTGCGGCCTTCAGCTGACTACACCAACGGTGGACCACCTGGATACCTTTCAGATTCGCGAGTTTATAGTTAGTTGATCGCACTTGGCTGGTACATTCCACCGCTGGTGCAGTGAGATTTGGTTGTAATCTGAATTTGATTGTTTGATTCTGATCGGTTCGTAAGGAAAGCATTTGCTGTTCTACCATACTAGCCAGAGCTGTGTGGTCTTGATTAGCATGTGTAATATACATTGAACCTGTACTTAAATGTGGTCATGCTCTTTCTTCATGAACTACACACACTTGTGTACCAAGCCTACAATAATCAGTGGTCATATACCGACCTATAATTACTTACAGGTGGTCATACTCGGTCTTCATGACCTATGTTCTCTTGTGTACCAAGCCTACAAACATCAACGGTCATACGCCGACCTACACTTACTTACAGGTGGTCAATCTCTGTCTTCATCAGCTATGCCCACTTGTGTACCGAGCCTGCACACCGAACCTTCATTGCATGTACTTAGAGAAAATCTCTGCGCACTCGTGTACTGAGCCTATGGCCTTCCATATCTGTAACTATACACAGAGTCATACTCTACCTAAGGACCAACCCTTTGTATTCATACTCTGTCCGACCTTCATTGCTTGTAATTTGTCGCCCGCCATCACCACTGGGGTCCAAGACCACAGTAGTAGCACATTCGGGCATAACATTCACTTATTATTCGCATGTACAGGGACTTAAATGTGCCTACTGAAGTGTAGGCATACACTCTCTGTACATCTCGTACATCTGTGCTGCAATAAATACTCAGCCATCGCTTCTGTTCCGGCAATGAAGATGATGCCACCCTTCTCCAACATAAAGGTGAGTATATAGTGTATTGTTTCATATTCAACATCACCATCGAATAAATTAGAAAGTAAAAAAAAAAAAGAAACACATTTCGTATCCCCATCACACACATATAGTATAGCATTCAATAAACCTTGTAATTGCTTTACTAATACAGATTGTCTTGTTGGCCAAGAGGTCTAAGATGCTTGATTTAATCTCCGATGCTCTGTGTGGGGAGCGTAGGTTCGAATGCTACATCTGCCAAAAACCTTTTCAAAAAGCTGCCATGCTCGTCGACATGAAACTGGGCGTCCGGACAATATGAGGTGTGGTTATGTGTATTATAGAGTGTGTCAATCACATTTTCGATGGTGTGGTAACTTCAAATGACACATTGCAACATTCGAAGAACTTCTTCCTGTTCTAGCTAAATGCTATCTGCTGAAATTTAAGGAAGGGAAGATACCTGTGAAAAAAACCACCGACATCAGTAAAGGACCCAACAGAGAAAACAATGGCTGGATCAATTCCTAGACATCCATGCAACAACTGTAACAGGACATATGCACATGTTCCCAGTGCAGAGAGACATAAGAAGCACAAATGCAAGCTGAATCCATATCTTACAGGCTTTTGATGTGATAAGTGTCACTGTTGTTTCACTCATAGACAGTTTAAACATACATATAACACACAAGTATAAAGACTGTGCACCTGCTACACAAGAAACCTGTGACGATCAGGTGCCTGCTGTATCGAATGGAGGTGGTACTTCAACTTCCGACCTAAGCGTTTCTTCAGGGCGGAAACAATTTCGCTAATGTGGTAAGCTCTTTAGTAGAAATAACAAAGCACGTCGACATGAGGTATGCGTCTGGGTTGGGAATAGGTGAGTGTTTGTATTAGTTATGTTGTAAAATTCCGATTCTAACTTGCAGCTGCATGTTAGTGTAGTAACAGAGATACAACGACTGGCTATCTACGTGTCTACAAAATGCTTAACTCCCACTGATAGAATATGAAAATGTATATATGTTTACATTAGTGTGTTGAAGTTATTCGAAGAGTGAACATCGACTCGAGCAACGATGTAAACTACTTCAGACAACCATTTGTGCTGGTTCTTCAAGAAGTCATTTTCCAACAGCTGCCATGCTCGTCGACATGAGCCTGAATGTGCTATGAACATGATGCATTCTGTATTAATGTGCGAAAAGTGCAAGTCTCAATTTGGACACCATGATAGCTTAAAAAGGCATCTTGCAACATACGATGAACTCTCGCCCGTGCCTGCTAACCCCTGTATGTCCACATTGGATACTGGGGCATGCTCACCATTGGACCTAAACATTGCAGGCCATTCTCCACAGTCATCAAGAGTATAGACTGCACCTGCTATAGTGTATACTAAAGCACCATCAATGTAGGCAACATCTATTCTGGACATGTAAAATTCTGCACAGACATCAAGGTATTTATGCTGGTACTGTGATAGGACCTTTGGTAAAACATTCAGTGCATGTCAACATGAGAAACACAGACACTATTCCATGAAGTCGAGCTGGGGCCTCTTAACTCATCAGTGATATAAGTGCAAACAAGCGTTCACATGTTATTAAGCTAACGGAAGTGTCCCAGTCGAAGCAAGAAACAAAATACATAGCAATCAGGAAAAGTTATTTCGTGAGGTAAGTAACAACCATTTGAAAATTTGTACATATGAAAAAGCTCCTACAACACCCTCTGCTGCAAGCTTACTCAATGATAATGGTTTTATCCTGAAGGAACCTGCTTTCCATGGTCTAATTAAGACGTGCTTTGCACCCGACATGGCTAAGTATATTTGTACATACCTTAAGCAAATGAATCAGAGTATCATAGATCAACTTACAGATGAAATGGAAAAATATGAAGCGTTAAAATATAATATATGGTTGGAATGTATATATACCAAACCAGAACCACATGATGATGAATTTAGTCGGAAAACCTTCAAGACAATGAATGTGACTCTGCAGAGCATGCTTGAAATTGCGATAGTGTAGAAGTTGGTATACAGAAGTTTTGCAACAAGGAAGAAGAGTATATGTGAAAAGGTTCCCGTTGGACGTTACATACGATAGATCATCTACAGTTGAGAACGAATTCGAATAGGCCACTTCGAAAATAGGCGCTTGTCTAATGGAGGCATGTGCCCAGGGCTTGAAGCATAGTCTCCTGCTGGGTGAAGGACTAGATAGGTCGCACACTGGCCGGCTCAGTTGCTGCTTAGACCGCAAAGAGTGACAGTTGTCTGTGGATACATGCTCGGCGATGATGATGAAACAGGACATTAATTTGTGTTGCTACTGTAAGACGACCTTTTCTGAATTTACCTGCTGCAGACAGCACGAGGTCGGTTATCATCAGAATCCAGAGCTTACTGTGTTCATGTGCGAAATGTGTACATCACAATTTGCCTGATGTATTGACTTGAAAAATAATTTTTTAACATGTAACCCTGCACTGTCTGACATGATAATTATCGAAGAACATGTGCACATGTTGATAATTTAAAGAAACATGCTATCAAGCTAATACTTGTGTCGGGTTGACACTGTAGAGGTGGGGTAGGTGCACATACTGATATTCCCTCCACTACTGAGCAGATGGGGACATAGCTTCGACCGGTAGAATGGATGGCATACTACACCCACAGTAATTCCCACGAAATTGTTAAACCATCTTGTATATCAGCTGCAGTGAGAGGTCAACTGCAGTGAGGGTTCAGCTGCAGTGAGGGATCAGCTGCAGTGAGCGTCAGCTGTAGTGAGGGGTCAGCCTACGGGGTGAAGGACTTGCTACTTCGACTATAACAATGCTTAATTCCCACTGATGTAATGTGTGTGAGTACATATTTATACCCATGAAGCTACTGTGGACGAACTTCATTTTGGTTTTACATGGTGTATATCGTAGAGCATGCCTCTATGGATGTAACTTACTTCATCGCAGGAAAACAGTGTTTTTCCTATGGAATGAAATTTGGCAAAAGCTGTCGTGCTCGTCGCTATGAGAAAAGCTACTGTTCAAAAGGAACAACCTCCAGAATACTAACATGTGATATGCGTGGTGCTACATTTGGTAGAGACAATAATCTCAAGAGACACACTTGTTCATGTAAAGGAACCATCCTTGGCCTAGCATGCGACAGCATGTGTTGTCACACGACAAGGCACGACATGGTTCTGAAGACCCCAATGACCTAGTTGATAGACTTCAGTTATTGGTTTCCTCGCAGAGGGTTGGATATCTTTCTTTCATCGGAGAGTTAAATGCAATTATTGATGAACTCAGAGCCAGAGGCTTTATTAAATGATTATATATATTTATTTATTTGTGTGTGTGTGTGTGGTGTGTGTGTGTGTGTGAATTGGTTATGCATGTAAATAAATACATTAACAATATGTATGTTTTTTTCTTATTTCCTACTGGTTAAGCAATGTACATACTGCTATGTGTTAGCAGTCTGCTAGTGTGGCATGTGTTGTGTAGTTGCTGACCAACACACAAGGATGCACTCTGAAGTGGTTCGAACGAGAAGTAGTCAGAGCTCGAACTGTGAATGAGCTCGTGCGCCTCACTTTATGCACACTCCAAATCCTTATCGAACATGGAAGAAAAAAAACACATTCATATCTGCCAGCAAGGAAAGAGAGGGAACACACTGTGTATAAACCTTCATATATAGCCACAAGGAAGCTGGTTTTTTTTCTCGGGGAACTTCCGCTTACACGGGCGCTGCTCCATACTCACCTCGCTTCACCTTCATTGTCTCTCAAGACCTCGTTGTAGAGCTGCACAAATTCTCTCCCTCCACTGCACTTTGCACAGCGCAGGTTTTTTTTTTCGAACCTCTGGCTGCATGTATTTCGAATGAACATGCATATGTGTTTTAATTATGTTATATGTTGTTTTAGTTTTTGTACACTCTAGCGGGCAACTGGGGATAGCAAGCAGCTGTCTGAGGGACCTGGTTTCGAGACTTATCACTATAGGTAAACACAACATCGTGGTTGTCATAGTGGAACGGTTTAACATGTAATGCTGGACGGAAACTGTCTAAATGCATACATTAATGGTTCGCGAAACGTCGACTGCTTGTAATTTCAAAGGTTTAGTACATACATTGAAGGTTCGGGCAGAATATGACTGCTTGTAATTTCAAAAGGTCGGTACATGAGTGCAGGTCGGAGCCAGGTATGACTGTCATGCTAGTCTCTTCACAGGCAGTGGGATCGACGAATGTCTGCGGGCATATCAGCATGCACTCTCAATGAGAATAGAACCTACGATAAATTATTTAGTCAAGTAGGATACAGAAACAATGTGTCTGGTGCGGGTATTCGAATCCACGCTCCTTTTTACTGGATCCAGTGTTTAAATCAGACACCTTAGGCCGCTCGGCCAACCTGACAATTTGTATTAGTGATGGAATTACATGGCTGTCTTTTTGTCGAATGGCATACGCTGTATGGTCTTGTCTGCTTGTGCAATACATATGTGTTGGTAGATATATTTCCTTTTGTGCACTCTAGTGGACGATGGGATAAAGTGCACAGAGCAATGCATATGACTATCTCAAATTGTGTGTGTGTGTTTTGTCTTGGTACGCCTGTGCAAGGTGGGGACTGTCTGTAATTACCAACACTGTTGTAGACAATGGCAGTTACTTTATTCATGTTGGTGTTTTAGCAGTGGGGACCCTTACTTCCCCCCTCGAAGAACGAACATCCAATATCGGCTTTTATGAGGACTTGTATTACCACTCTCTATGGGAATCAAACCTGCGATACCTTAACGATGGTTCAGGGTACATGCATTGTTTCCTTTCAATAGTGTACCAGTATGTACGTTGAAAGGGGAGGTGGTTGGAATGCAGTACTTGGTCAATATCTACCATGCATGGAAGGTGGGACCAGTCATTGCAGTCTCCCCTTCCAACGAGATCACATCGACGACAGTGAGATTCGATCGCAGCCTTTGTTAATTCATTGCTACACAATTTAAGATAGGGGATAATTCATTTTGTAATAAGAATCTTATCATTCTAGCATGTGTTGTTGTATGTGCGGGGACTCGGTTGCATATTTATTACGATGTACCGAGTGATATCTCATTATGTACATACATCGAAATCTCAGTACACGACGCACGCAATGTACGAACACCGATCTGATCGGTGCTAGCTGTGGTGCTTATATTTGCGCTTAGGACATACTAGACCCATCGATCATTTTCGGTGACTGTTGGTAGTTGTATCTCAAACAGTTTAGTAATTACGACCAACTATTCGTGTACATAGCTATGGGTCAAACGTACCTCTCGATCCTTTTTCATTGTCTGGAGTGATGATGGTGCATGTTATGATTTTGGCCACTATATATCTTAAATGGTTCGGAAATTAGAGAAAACTAAGCTTATACATATACATACATCATACTTGACCCTTCTCTTCCTTTTTGTTGTCTGAGGGGTATGTGGTTGCCTATGTTATTATGTCGACCACTATATATCTTAAACAGTACGGAACTTATAGCCAACTATAATTGTATGCTGACATATGGTTTGCTGGACACTTCTTATCTTCTGGGGTGATGTCTACTTAATGAATTTGACAACTGGTTCGGAAATTACGGCTAACTATACATATTGGTAGACATAGGAAATACTGGAACTTATGAGTCATCTGGAGGAATGCCAATGTTATGCATTTGGCTACTCTATCATGGATAGTTCAGGCCAACTATGCTTATGCATAGTCATAGGACATACACTTGTCAATGAGAGTTTTCTTGTCATCTGGGGTGATGTCTATGTTATGAATTTCGTAGTTGTAAATCACAAGGTTTGGAAATTTCTGCCAACTATGCTTATAAGTCATTGTATGTCATACTTCACCACTCGACTCTTGTCGTCATCAGGGACGATGTCCATGTACTGAATTTGGTGAATACAACTTATTGGTAGTTGTATTTCACATGGTTAGGAAATTACAGCCAACTGTGCTTATAAGTGGACATAGGGCATACTTGACCACTCGACTCTTCTCGTCGTCTGGGACCATGTTCATGTTATGGATTTGACAACTATAATGTAAATGGTTTAAAAATTATAGCCAACTATGCTAATATGTAGATATAAGTCATACTTGACCCCTCGATCCTTTCTTGTTGTCTAGGGCGATGCATATGTTATGAATATGATGTCTATAATTTAAACAGTTTGGAATTTACAGAGCCAACTAAGTCGACATAGAGCTTACTTGACCACATGTCTCTTTTCCTTGTTTGGGGCGATGTCCATAATACGAATTTGTCGACTATGACTTAAAGGGTCCATAAATTAAAACCAACTATGCTTATAATGTGACATAGGGCATACTTGACCACTCGACTCTTCTCGTAGTCTGGGACGATGCTCATGTTATGAATATGACGACTATACCATTAAGAGTGCAGAAATTGTAGCTAACTATGCTTATAAGTGGGCATATGCCATACTTGACCACTCGTCCCTTTTCGTCATCTGGGGCGATGCTCATGTTATGAAATTGCCAACTATAACTTTAATTGTTCAGAAATACCAGCATACTATATGAGCATATGACATGAGCTGTACTTGACCCCTCGATCCTTTTCGTTGTCTGAGGTGATGCTGACAACTATAACTTAAATGGTTAGGAATTTACAGCAGACCATGCTTATCCATGGATGTAGGCCATACTTGACCCAGTGACCCTTCTCATAGTCGGGGTTGATGTATATGTTATGAATTTTGTACTTGTATCTCCATCGATCCGGAAATTACAAACATCGGTCATATGTGACTTGCGGCCCTTTTCATAGCCAGAGTTGATGGCTATGTTATGAATTTGACAAATACAACGTAAACTGATCTGAAATTACAGCCAACTATTCTTATAAGTAGACATATGACATACATGACCTCGCGACCCTTCTCATAGTCGGGGTTGATGCCTATGATATGAATTTGACAAATATAAATTAAACAGTTCGGTAATTACAGCCACCTGTACTTATAAGTGGGCATAGGTTATACTTGACCTTGCGACTCTTCTCATAGTCGGGGTCATGGTCACCTATGGTTTGAACTCGACACTTATAACTTGCACAATTAGCTAATTACAACTAACTATGCTTATATGTGTTATGCACACAGACCTCACGAGGGGGCAATGGTGCACGAGATCCTATATGAACATTCTGTTCAACTTGATGCTAGCTGCTGGCCACCAAAATGGCCTACATCCTCAGTTGTCCTAAGGTCGACATCCTCAGTTGTTCTGTGGCTGCCATATTGTTGGTCAGTGCTGCTCGTGATTCAAGATGGTGGTCCTGTGATAAACCCCAACATCCCACATGAGTAATTTGCCACCTTGAGGGGTCACCTGCTGGATTATGCAAATTAGGGCAAAAATGCCTGCATGCTCTGGCTGCCAAGATGGCCGCCATCGGCGGGAGGGAAATTTGGGAACTCTTGCGGGAAAAGGTGGCGAAATAGCTCTTTTGTACGCTAAATCGCCTTTTTTGGATGGTAAAAAAGGAAAAAAGGGAATCTTGACTATAACCTTAGAAAGCTTAAATGTGTTCCTGTGTCTCATGCCTGATGCCTGTTGTCCCAGAACGCTCTATTGTATACTACTACATTGGTAAACTCATAATACTTGAAAAAAATTTGGAAATAAAAAGTAGCATTAATACTCAGCATTAAAAAAAATTGGCCTGTTAAATTAACTTGAATTTTTGTTTTAAGAAATCGATGGCAAAAAATAAAGGTAAAAATATTTTAAAGTTATGTATATTTTAAGTTATCCTTTCATAATAAGTAGATAGGTTATTTTTTTATATCTTTGGTAATTACATGATAGTACCTTGTTAAGTTCGTGATATATTCTTAACACTTCAAACGAGTAAACTAATTAGATTCTAATCGTGTTATTTCGTTTTCATCACTTTGAAAAATCTACACAGAGATACTAGTTCGGAAGGACAAAAGGACACTAGAAAAATTGTAAAATTTTTGACTAATATTCAGGAACTTTTTTTTATAGCCGAAGCATTATTGGTTATTAGCAACACAAAATTACTAGTTCGGAATAACAAAACGATTCGAGCAAAAATCATAAAAAAAGTGGCCAATATTCTGAAATACTATTGTAAAAAAATTAACTCTGATTAGCTAGGCATGCACTGATTAAATAGGCATACAGAAGAAGTAGCATAAGTTTTCATCCCAACGCAATCAGTCTCACACAAAAACAGACAGTAATGTCTTCATGAAATGATGGCTTGCCGTTCGCGTGGTACCATACCAATCAAAATCTTCACTGTACTCGTTTTCCTCCCGTTTCTTTCCTAACATCACAGTTGTTTACTTTCCGCATAAACTACAAACCCACTCGATTTAATTCCTATATCTACGTAGATTATAGACGTGCTCGGAATCAAGGAACTATCCTATATCCTTGAAATGACAACTACTTTGTTTGAATGTCCTTAAAAGTCGTGTTAATTAATGTTCTAACTATAAGCCTTGATATTTGTTAGACATACATCAGGCTGGGCCCTGCAAACAGTTTCTGCGTGTAACTTACAAACTCACATGGAACTCACTTCACTTTTGCTAAATTAGGTCAACAGGGAGTAATTGCCCACTCTAGTGTACGAAGACAGTAGCGTAACTGCCAACAAGATGAGGGAAGGCATTACAGCCCCCACGAAAAATAGCTTGTCGTCGATAGCTTCATCCCTTCATAGTCCTATTTAAATGTTGGTGTTTATAACAAATACGCATGGGACGGTAAACTCGTAATCCTGCTTATGTCAGACGCCTAAACTTGGTGCGGGGTGACACAGCATGTTGCAGAGTGTTTTGTACTGTTTCCGAATGGCAGGCGTCAATGGTACGGGGTTGCACAATGCTTTCGCCCTTGGTATAGTAGCGTTTCCGAATCAAAATTGTCGATGACACGGGGATTCACAATGCTTTCTCCCTTGGTGTAATAGTGTTTCCGAATAAAAGGCATCTATGACACGGGGTTTCACAATGTTTTTTCTCTTGGTGTAGTAGTGTTTCCGAATGATAGGCGTCGATGGCCTGGGGTTGCACAATGCTTTCTCCCGTGGTTTGCGAATGACAGGCACCGATGACACGGGGTTGCAAATGCTTTTTCCCTTCGTGTAGTATATCTTGGTCGACCATATGTGTGTGTGAGACCTCACGTACACATTGTATCCAACATTGGGCAACTGTGACATCGGATTGCTTCGCATGCCTGGCAATTGCATGATATATCCATTTGACGAAATTCAGATTCTCTTTGAGGTCCCTGTAGCATTCTTTACAACACTTTCTCCATAATCATAGTGAAACAACTTACGTGTCCTGGTAGCAGTTATATATATATATTACAGATCATTGCATCTCTATTCGTTAACATACCCAGTGATGATATGGGCGTGCATCGAATTACGTCGAATTCGGTATACTCAATCTGTGTGCTTCACACAATTTTGTAAGTTTCCGTACACCATGATATGCTAGTCAGAATTGTTTTAAGATATTTTTATTAGCTACAATCAGCTGATGACTTGTTATCATACTCCAGCCTGCTGTTGTTAAGAATTTTTGTCTGAGGGTACTTAAGTGTATTCCAATGAAATGCTTTCGAAGCCATACGGAATGAGTCGGAGGTCAATTATTTTAATATTGTCGCATCGTAAGTTTAGTAAGAGACGATAACGGATCTATGTTATATCAGTCACTAATACTGTGTTTATATCGGTGCACTACTTTAAGCAAAGACGAGGCATCGTGAATAAAATATTTTTTTTTATAATGTTCACTCAGATTGTCATATATTTCAAAGCTGTACGAAGCATCGTGCCCTTTATCGCATTTATTGAAAAATTGAGATAGGTGGCTGGCACATGGAGTTATATACAGGAAAGAACGTAACTCTACCGACAAACTTTGGCAGGTGATTCCTCATCAAAAAAATTGGTTAAGACTATTCCGAAACGGTGAAACCCGCCTTTGAAAGTGTAGTTGAAGCAGATTTTTTTTTGTAGTAACAAAGCCAGAATGAACGATAAGTATCTGAGTTTTTGTATACTGCATTATTAAACGACAAAGTACAAAGCACAAAAATTTGGACTACAATATAAACCCTCATCCATGAAAAAAGAGGGGTTGGTAGCACATTTGTGCAAATAAAAATGTAACTGTATCGCTCCGTTTGTTGTTTCCTGTGGTTTTGTAATCTACCGTACATGTTGAATAAAAATGTTGTCATGTGTTTTTAAGTTTAATGCCGCCGTTCTCGAGAAATTAATTCATAATGTTGCAACAATGAATCTCAACGTCTGGCACATAGCAACACATTTGCTGTTGGTGAATGATTTTGCTATTTTAAATGACACCATGTGATGTTGGAACAAGTAGTGTGTCACGTGTTATCCAAACCTACCTCAACAAACTATCGATGATATGCAAGTAGAGCCCGTGGTGGCGCTGTGGCCAGAATACTCGCCTCCCACCATGGCGAATCGGACTCGATTCTTGGTGGGGTGGACACGTATTTGGGAAACGTGGCAGACGTTACCATTGGCCAGTGCGCTTTTATCGGGGTACACCCGTTTCACCGCCATGTAATATCGATATTGTTCCATCTCGACACCACGTGACCTTCATCGCTATGAATTAATCTCTCTTACACGGCGGTATTTACTTAAAAACACAAAACGGAATATTTGCTCACCGTGTATGGTATATTACAAATCCACAGGAAACAATACACAAAGCGATAAAGTTACCTCTTTATTTCTACAAATGTGCTGCGAACCCCTCACTTTTCATGGATGGGGTTCGATATTGGAGCCCATATTTTTGTACTTTGTACTTCGTCGTTTAATAATGCAGTATCTAGGAACTCAGATAATACTCGTTCATTCTTGCTTTGTTACTAGGACAAAAAATCTGCTTCAACTACACTTTCAAGCGCTTTTTCACAACTTCAAAATAGACTTAAACTATACGTCGTGTATATATTTTAGACCTATTCTTTGGTGAGGAATCACCTGCCGACGTTTGTCGGTAGAGTTCAGTTCAGTTTCATCCTTTATCTGTAAGTTACTTGGCTTACGTTAGATAAACCTGAATAACCTGGATTTTCACTGTAAGGTTACTTATTTCCGGTGGTATGGAGTTTCATTATTGAATCTGTAGTCTCAATTTGCATAAATCTATTTTTCTGCATACCGTTTTCAGACGAAAAATTTGTTTATTTTGTTTCATGGCAACATTCTAGCATGCCGCAGTTTAAGCAATATTACTTATTTAATTGAATAACGAAGTTTGTTATCGTTTAATATATACGTATAATTTTGTTACAATGCTTTACGATTACAGTGAAAAAATATCACTGCTTAATAGAATATGTAATACTAGTAACATGTAAAATCAGTTATTTTCTCATGATAATGACAGTGGTTCTTTGTAATTGTGAAAAGGGAGGAGGTCGACAATTGATTCAAAATTTGGCACTCATTTTTCATGTACCTTTGAGTTGGAATTTATTTTTTCATGGGCAGTAATGTTAAAGTGACGAAGTTTGGTTACGGATGGAGTTAAAAAGATGGTACGTTTACAGCTCTTTTAATACTTGACGAATACGAAGTTCACAACATATGTAGGCTGTACACTGCAAACACTGTGTCGCTGGGCTACAGTAACACTTCAATACAGCCCACATTTGATGGACTCTTATCAGTTTCTACCAGTTAGATGGTTGTCGCGCATTAACTTCAACAATAAATTTCATTAAGTACCAGAAATGCACTCTTGTGCATCATTCATAATGGGAATTTTTCATATTTGCCTTTAAATTCCCCTGCGTTAGTGGTGAGAGTGTTGGCACCTATTAGTGCCCTTACATCGTTACAAGAATATAGTAATTAATACGGCAACTTGTGAGCACCTCAACAGCTTTCAGTGAATGCAGAATCTTGTATTAAATGCCTGCCGACTCTGGAGATGACTTCAAAGCACTCCCGACTATTTCTTGTTCGAAGTGTATGCCATCACCAGACATGCGCCTGCACTCTATGTTGATCAAATTTACCACATCAGTGTATAAGAGTGCTGGGAACACATCAACGGCATTGTTTTGTCCCACACATTCACGGGTGTTTTGCTACGTTTGTTCAGGTAAGTGCATGGCTATACAGCATTCTTTATTTTCAGCCTGATGTACGGAAATTTTTCCCTTAATGTGGAGGGGTAAAAATTTCCATTACAATTTATTAAGTTTGTTGAGATTTTTTTTACAGCCTACATACGAGCAGAATCTAACCGCTGATTGGCTACACTCATGCATCGTGGTGGTCAGCTTTCGGAGTTTTTATTTACAGTATTTAATTAGCAAACATGACATTTGAAGCTCCCGCCTAACTAGAGCATTATTCCGCGCTCGAGACCGAAAAGCGCGGGAGAGATAAGGGCGACAATGCCATGAGCATCAAGTGCTACATCGCCGCTAAGCACATGGCTGTGACAGGCGTGCAGTGTTATAGTCGCACTGCGTGTACATATGGGACTTTCAGCGGTGACCTGGTTATTATATTGGTGGAAATACTGTAGGAAAGCTAAGTGTAGGCCCTTGAGTAGTTTTGTATGGATCTGAAATGTATATTTCGAGATACAGCACTTCAAAAAAGCTGTTTTTAGTCATTTTGGAGTACTCTAAAATGGCGATTCTAATGTGCGTGACGTCTTGAAAGCACTCAACAACCCTAGTTTGAAGTGTGTGTGCTTTTCGTAGATCAACATAGTTGACATAAATTTAATAGTTGCGTGGGAAAATGAGTACATAAAACACTCGGCAACGCAGTTCAGGCGCCAGGTATAGGCGGGAGCACTAACTTTTATTTTTAAAAAAGTTTTATTGTTGTCGATGAATCACTTGTGAGGGAATGTAGAAGCACTTTTTTTACTTTTGGTGTAAAATTACTCCTAAGAAATTTTATGCTCTAAAAATAAATATATGGATTCATACAAAATATTTTTCAGTATTTCGATACAGGTAAGATAAAGAAGAGACACAATACCATTTCATAATGACAGTGTTTCGTACGCCTGCTATGTTCAGAAACCTTGTTGGACAATTTCGGAGCAGCCAGACATTCAATCGAACAAAGCAGCATGTTATCCTGCGGCAGTTTTCCTCGCAGATATTGTAAATTATTCTCCAATAGCACGAACACGCCTTTTGAAACATATTACAGTTGATACACCAAAGAGACATAGCGAATCTGGCTGAGGTAATAATAAAGGTAATAGAATTAAGTATTTTGTGAAGTTACCGAAGGGAGACATGTTTCGACTTCAGGTCTGCCAATCAACATTTATTCACATCCTGCGTGTATCTAAAGATAGGGTTCATAGGATTGCACGCAACCATTTGCGAATTGGAAAAATTCCATGCGAGAAACGTAGAGGAGCATGAACTCAATGGAAGCAACTGAAGCAAAGTAAAAGCATACGAAGCTTTGAAGAATCTCTTAAATGTACAGAAACCCTTTACTGCAGAGGGAAGTCTCTCGCTAGGCATTATTTACCCGGTGACATATCAATCAGTATACTACACGGAATGTGCATATAATGCTCAGGTAACATCTAGCTCTCAGCAGGTAAAGAAAATATTCAGAAACATTGCCACTAAAGAGTACAGTATGAGTATTGGCACCCCAGTTACGGATGCATGATAAGCGGGCATTTCACTCCAGGAAGCAGCAAAACACGAGACAAACATTAACAAGACAGAAGAGTTGTTGATCAATCTGAGAGTCTATAAATTAAGGGCAAGGACATTTTTTTGAAGCATTATAAAAGAAGAACTACCAGAAGTAATTCAGTTCTCGTTCGATTGCCGGAAAAATTTGGTGAACCCAAAAGTCCCAGTTCAAATATCTTATTACAGCAGATAGTTGTACACCTACAACTTCAACTTCTTGCAGGGTTCTTCTAAATCAAAGTTGACAGAGGATAGAGTCACACTGTTTGCGTGGGTAGAACATGAATATAAGAAAGGTTCAAATAGCTTATTACAGCAGATAGTTGTACACCTACAACTTCAACTTCTTGCAGGGTTCTTCTAAATCAAAGTTGACAGAGGATAGAGTCACACTGTTTGCGTGGGTAGAACATGAATATAAGAAAGGTTCAAATAGCTTATTACAGCAGATAGTTGTACACCTACAACTTCAACTTCTTGCAGGGTTCTTCCAAATCAAAGTTGACAGAGGATAGAGTCACACTGTTTGCGTGGGTAGAACATGAATATAAGAAAGGTTCGAATAGCTTATTACAGCAGATAGTTGTACACCTACAACTTCAACTTCTTGCAGGGTTCTTCTAAATCAAAGTTGACAGAGGATAGAGTCACACTGTTTGCGTGGGTAGAACATGAATATAAGAAAGGTTCAAATAGCTTATTACAGCAGATAGTTGTACACCTACTACTTCAACTTCTTGCAGGGTTCTTCTAAATCAAAGTTGACAGAGGATAGAGTCACACTGTTTGCGTGGGTAGAACATGAATATAAGAAAGGTTCGAATGAGTTATCTTCTGCTATTTGGCAGTGTTTAACTGACTCCGATTTGGCATATTGTTCTATCATTATACTATGTGCAGATGAGTGTGAGGGGGGGGGGGGGCAGAACCGTAATTATGCAATGATTACCATGGCCTGCTATTTCTTATCTCACTTAACTGCAGGAAAAGGTGAAACATATTGAATTGTTTTTTCCCTGTTGATGGACACGCTTTTTTACCTCCAGACAGGGTTTTTGGTAACATCAAGAAAGTCCTAAGAAAGATACCAGTATACAAAGTATCAGAATGTTTTTCAGAAAGTTGTAAGATCGTACGGTTAGGTTATGATTGTGATGTGAAAAACTGGAAAGAATAGGTACGCTAAGTTTTGAAGTTACCTGCAAGTTGGTAAGTTTGCATCAGCCAAGAGACACATTATTGAAAAGACATCACTCAGAATGGTAATTGTCACTTGAGACCCAAACTATTATGTGAATATAGGAGAGGGTAAGTCTGTGATCAAGAGGGGAAACTGTTCGGTGGCTGCACCCCTGAACTTGTGCCAAGAGGTGTGATACTGAATCCAGCGAAAGTTACGGACATCAAGACCTTACTGGCCAGTGATTTTGGCGAGAAGTGGGCTGAAGATGAACGTTATCAGTTTTTCAAAAACATTTTCAATCAAATTGAAGATTCAACACATAGTAACGCTTGTGGCGGCGAAGATATTTTGTATTGTGAACACACTGATGATACTCGAGATCAGGACTTAAGAATCTAAGGTGTTTGTTTTTCACTAGTCATTGAATTTTATTCTTTTCAGGAATTGAAGTACCAACCAGTGTTTGGATGTTGCAGACCAGTTGTTGTGAACATTAAATAATATAATTTCATGTGTTTTCCTGTAGATTAAATGCTGTAGTATGCATTAAAAACATTTTGCAATTTTCATAATTATTTCATTTTATACTGATTATTCGTTTAGCGTATGTTTTCCAATTTGTTTGCAATTATGGAACAAAGACGATTCACTTTACTTGAGTGGTCATTCCTAAACTGCCCTTCTCTACATGCTGTCATTCCATAGCTTTCTTTCTTCATTCAGCCATTCCAAAACTCGTTAACTCCATAACTCTTTTTCACCTTTCACAGAATTCCTTATATGTATTTATATAAGATCAGTACAAACTCCCCAGCAATGCCATATTAACAGGCCCGAACCGTTTTTGGTGCTGGTGAATGTCATAGTACACTGAAAAGAGTTTTTTTTTGTGTTTCCTGGAAATTTTGCTCAAGTTGAGTTAGCAAGTTTTGGTATGGGAGACCTCACGTTATGATATTTACAGACGCTGATACAGGCCAGGAATCATTACATTTCTGTGTAAAGCTATAAATAATAGGTGTAACAAGCATCGTGTCGTGCTGTTTTACAATACGCTTCCATGATACACCTCTTTTTTGGTCAGTATTCGTGCATAAATACAATATTCATTTGTTCTCCTTGTGTTACTGTATGTGTGTACGTATGTATGCTAAAAGATACAGAGTGAGCCGATAAGATGAACCCAAATTCAAACATTTATTCTGCTACAATGGTAAAATTTAAAAACTTTTTATTATATCACAGAAAAAGTAAACTCAAAAAGTAATATTTTTTATCGTGTCTTTAAAATTGCATCTTAAAGATGTGTGACACTCTTTGAAACGATGTCCAAATGTCTCCGTAACTAACTACGTCATTTACAAGGCCATTGTTGAGAGGTGGGGGAAGGTCTGTGGGATATGGTGGGCTTGGTTCGACATGTCAAGTTACAGTCGGCATCATGCCCTTGCCACGTGTGCACCATGCTTACGTTGTCGAAATGTTCATTAAAAAGAACAACTTCGTCATTGCTGTCATTGCTAAGCAACGCGCCCTCAGAAGGCACTACAACACTTAGGCAGACGAGTTCAGCATTGAAGTGAAAGTCTCCAGGCTATCTTCGGACAGCACGGACACCTGAGAACGTCCAAGCTGTGAGGGAATACATTTTTCAGTCGCCTAGACGGTCAGCACGCAGACATGCCATCGATTTAGGCATACCCAACAGGTATGTGAGAAGAATCTTGCATAAATACCTGCAATTTGATCCGTGCGAAATGACAGTGGTGCATGAACTTACTGAGAGAGAATGGGCAAGTCGTTGGGAATTGTGCGGGATGACCCTTAAAATCGTTTAAGATGCTGTCATCATGTGCAGTGACGAGGCACATTTTCACCTCAGTGGGTGTGTAAACAAAACATTCGCTATTGGTCTGAAACCAACACTCGTCAACTTCATCAAAGACCTATGCATAGTGAGCGTGTGACAGTTTGGTGAGCTATTGCAGAATTTGTGTTGTAGTCCCTTATTTTTTCGAGGAGAGATGAGAAACAGTTACCGTCGCTTCAGATCGTTACATCGGCTAGGAGATCGATGGCATTTTTGAGGGAACTGTTTACAGGGAAGGCGATATCCCTACACGGTGACCTTGGGTGGCCAGCACATTCGCCAGATCTCGCTCCATGCGATTTCTTCTTGTGGGGATATCTCAAATCAAAGGTGTACACAGGCTGGCCTCAAAACCTGGACGCACCTAGGGACGCCATACGTCGCGTTATTGCAGCTGTTCCTGCAGGCATGGCCCAGAGAGTCATGGAAGAATTCCGAAATCGTGTCGCGGAGTGTGTCGCAAATGGCGGCCGCCACCTTAAAGATGTAATTTTTAAAACTAACTGAAAAATTACTTTTGGAGTTTTTTTTCCCTGTGATATAATTAAATGACTTCGAACTGTTACCATTTATGCAGAATAAATATTAGCATTTGGGTACAATATTTTGGCTCAGCCTAAATAATACACTATGATAAATATAAGGCTTGATAACACGGACGGAAGAGGGTAAGAATGGAAAAGAAATTGTATCTCTCTTGTGGTTAGCAGATGAGACTGTGTAGCGCCCGGAAGATAGGAAAGTGAGTTAAGTCCATGGCACTCACCAGGTGTCAAAGATACATTGAGATAAAGTTTGTTCCAGTCAACAAAACATTTTTTGTATAGGGCCGTTGCCCTAACAAAGTATTTTGTTGAGTAAACAAAACTTGAAAAACAACAAAATTTATTTTGTTTATTTAACATAATTCATGTTTGAATTAACAAATCCTCTGCGTTTAGACAAACAAATTAAACTATCAACAAAATATTTTGTTGAATCAACTGTATATACATGTTTGGTCACTCATTTGATTTCCTTCGTTTGAAAATACAGTTCGAGAGTTAGTTAGTGTTTTGTGACAATTGGGATAGTTACCGTGTGTCTTAGTGCATTTATTGATTCTTTACAATATTATAGACGTCCTAATAAAATAAAGTTAACCGGAACTTAAAATGTTAAAAGTTAGCTCTCCATATATTTATTTACGCACGTTGCCCAGTATTCGAACTGCAGGTATTTAAAAACATTCTATTTGTGTCAAAGGTCAGCTTAGTTGAGGTTGCTAGGGCGCAGACGCAAACTCTCTAGTTTTAAATCTCCGCCGGGCACGTAGTCTTTTTATATATAAACCGAAAATATTTCATATTTGAAGAACCAAACAAATATTTAGTTGCCCAGCCAACTCTTTCGTTGGATCAACCAAACAAGAACAACTAAATAATTTGGTTTCAAAAACAAAATATTTTATTGTCCCTATAGAAGCAAATAATTTGGTTGCGCCAAACAAACTTTGTTGAATTCAACAGTCCGTTTTTCTCAGTGTAGGTCCAGAAAGTAAACCCTCGAAAGAAAAATATACTGTTCTTAATTTGCGGTGATAAAAGTTCCTTGCTGACCTTATCACTTTACGGGACATGTCTGGGTATAGTTTTTAAAGAGAATGAATACCAGGTGATTTATTCACTCGCTCATACATACAGTCACACTGTTTTGAAAAAGAAAAGTATTTTTTCCTTCTAAAAATTTCACTTAAAATGTTTTGCTATAAGAAATATTTATCAACAGCGAAGGTACATACTTAGTGATAGATTTAAGCTCATAGTGCTGAAGATATATTTATTTATTTTTATTATATTTTTCTTACAGGCTTTACACTTGTTTTAATACATTTCAGTACAGTAAAAAATTACAGCAAATAACACTTCTAAATCTTTAAAATACATAAAGAATAAAATAATGCACACTTTCGCAGCAAAAATACATTTATTAAATACTACTTTTAAAAACAAAACACTATAAATACTTTCGATAATTGCATCACGAAACAATACAACTTCATCAATATCGGTTATTACTTTTGCCGCTATTGAACATAAATTTTAAATATACAATAATTTTCAAATTACCTTTCAATCTTCTTGGTGATAAAATTACTAAAATATACATATGAAGAAAAATGTTTATAAATTTACATACAATTTATGACTTACAGTAATTTACCACGATGATATCTATTTATACTCCCACTAAAAATACTTCAACTATTAACATAAATATATTACTTCCTCCGTTATTAATGACACGCTGAATTACACAAACGTTTTTAACTACAACTTTTTGTTAACCTAAAAGATTAAATAAAATCCTGAACATAAATTCTCGATGTACCACGATCAGTTTATAAGTAGATATTAAAGGAGGGAGAATTTTGAGGTGCCAATAAAATCAGTTATACTTTTTAAGAACAGCATACTTTAGCTAACTGTAACATTTTTTTGTAACGTTGTCTTTTGTTTATGTTATAGTAACTAACAACCTTCATGTTGAATAAAAATATTTAATTTAAGCTTTCTGTTCTTATCTTCTCTTGCCTATTAATCAACTCATAACAGTTTATTGGCCCAGGCTATAAAGTTGAAACAGACACTATAGCTTTATTTGTTCCATTTAGTAACCGGTTAGTTTAATGCCGGCTCTTTTAAGCAGTACGAATTAAGTCGAAATATTGTTTATGAAATTGAAAGGCCTAATATGGGACTTAACGGTTCATTTGTAGGAAAGTGAGACCAGCATCTGTAACAAAATTTAAATATGAGTTAATTGTAAAATTTTGGAAATTTCAAATACCATTTTCCCCTGAAACAAAGGGGTATGACAACTTTTTCTTGGTCGAGAATCTAAACCAGAAGAAGATAAGGAACTCGTTTTACGGAAATTGAAAGATTGCAATGGCAAAGAGCTTATTGTTAGTAGAAAGGAAAATAATCCAGTGATTCACATATAAGGTGTACAAATTCTGCTGAAAGGTGTTCGAAATAATTGTCATTATACAAACATAAATCAGATACGTGTGATTATTTGTTACATGAAAAATGTTTTCTTATATTTAATGAATGAGAGGGAATAGCTTCTTATACCTCTCTCCGAAAGCTTTAACAGCTTGGTTCTAGCTGTAATCTGGCGTAACATGACAAGCCTGTAAACTTCAGCAAGCTTGTTGTGCAAGCGAGTAATCTTTTATCAAGCTTAAATGAACAAGTCGTTACGTGTCACTCTTGTATAGACTGCTCACGGTAAAATGAGCACTTTTGAGAGCCCTGCTTAAGATTTACTTGTATGCAAGTTGTGTATTATTCCGCCTTATGCAAAACTAACATTGCCATCTGCCTCATCACTTTATTCATGCGTCGGCCAAGTGAAACTGTGAAATAATTAGGAAAGTAAATACTTTACAAACCTGTTCATTTTCGCACTTCGACGCATTAAAATAAAAAGAAAGCGAAATAAATAATTTGTGTTACCACAAATGGTTACCTAACACTTTCTTATTCTGCGTTAAGCTATGGAACTACTTTCCCTCCATGGTTACCAAATTTACTGGGCGCACGTCACTCAATGTGCTCGTTTATTTCTAAAGTGCTCACTTTATCGTGAACAGCCTTTAGCAAACACGATTAGTTGCACTTGCTGCACTTTTGCCTTAACGAGCTGCACGTATATTTCAAGGCATCTGCAAGCTTGCCATTAGCAATGATGTACCAGTAGTGATAAATTAGGCTTGAATCAAGTTTGAATCTCACATGGTATGAAACGCTTCTACAGCAAGGTAAACTCAAGTCAAATTGCAATTTTGCCGCAAGATTACGTGCTATCTGGGTTGTATATATATATATATATATATATATATATATATATAAAAGTATGTGTGTATATATATATATATATATATATATATATATACACACACAGACACACATAATGTCCGAAAAGTCTTTCCCTGATTACAAACTTTATTTTTTCCAATACATATGAGATAGAGATGTGAAACTGGTGCCAAAATGTTGGACACCTAACCAAGTTTATTGTTACATGTTTCAGTAACGTGGTTTTAGTGTAGCAGTTGCAGTGTCCACGAAACCGGACAGTCAGATAAAAGCTCGGTGTGTCCTCTGGGACCATGTCACCCGGTCACCAATAACCTTCCGTTCGTATCTTCTAATGCTATTTAATCAGTTCCTAATAGTAGCAAATGTTGTAATTTATCGAGAAATATCGTCCATTAAGAAAGTCGGTCGAATCCAAAATTGTTCCTGTTTATATGTAAAAAAAATATACAACTTAATTAATATCAATACGAATTTCAGGTCAATTTTTAATAGAAAATTGAATCACTAGAACTTCAGGTACTGGGCCAATGATAAAACCTAACTGTATAGAACAAGCAGTCAGGCTTCCTGGGTTAACTGTGTGGTGTGGTTCGTCTACCAGAAGAGATGTGGTGCTATTATTATTTGTTGAGGTGGTAACAGCTGAGAGTTACAGTATCATATTTGCAGGAAAAGATCGTGCCATCTGTTCACTAAATCTGCCCAGAAGACAATTGCTTCTCCAGCAGGATGGTGTATTGCTACATTGCAATTGAGATGTATGGTCAATCACGGACTAAACATTTATTGAAGGGTGGATAGGTAGACGAGGAAATGTTGAGTATCCAATTTGATCTCCAGATTTGACGCCTTGCGATATTTTGAGTCTATTGAGCAATGGATTTCTTGTAAACACTTCAAATTATATCGTACAGTATATGTTATCTTCTAGAAGAAATGGAATAAAACATCTTAAATTTCCACGTGGTTACCTGTAGTTTCAATATATTAGGAATCAGAAACCTTCACTTTGGTATTCCATATAACTACAAAACAAGTATGAACTTCAAGTTGCCGAAAAAATCGTTTATGTATGCTCCCAAACAGCTCGGCGATAGCTGATGGTCCACTGTTGGAAACATTTTGTATCTACGCACAGGAGGCCAAATGCTCACATTATAACTGACACATCATAGCTCAAAACACACAATTACTTTTTACAACTATAATTGATCCCAAATTTATTAATAATATTTAAATAGTTCATTCTTGTACTACTGTAATATTTATTAAGGTGTGCAGACTGCCAAAAGGCCCCGCGTAAGGCACCAAATGCTGTTATGTGTAATCTGTATTGTAATGCTAGTCAGCCCCTATCTTAAGAATGCCTAAATATATATATATATATATATGTAGTGTATATATTCCGGTGTGAGACAATGGGTAGCAACACAGTACAAATATCGAGTTTTAATTTTTAATGTAGCTAAGTGTGAATTACCAAGCATGGAGTACTATTCTGCCCGATCCGAAGCTTGGCAGACGGAAGATACCTCTTACCATTTGAACTCAATTCGTAGAGCCGGACCACTAAAATGTACACTATTTGCATACATTGACAACTCTAAAAAACATTTAGTCTATAGTCACTCACAACTGGTAGGTAAATAATAAGCATATGGAAACACAGGTAAAGCAAACTGAAATGATGTAGGCGACCACCAAGCCACGTTAGTTTAGGTCCAGTATTTATTGAGAAATTCTTTTAAATCTTATTTACTTCATTATTACTTCTGGACTAGCTACTATGAAAATCATATTAACGATTTGCAAAGAATTAATGCAGGCACATAACACTCCTAAAATACGCGAAACTGGCCGTAACTAGAATAACAAAATTCCTTAGATACGTGGCTGCACTGGCTCAAACCCTTAAATCTCTCGTTAAAATTTATGTTAATCTCCAATAAATATTAAAAAATAATTTACTTCAAAACGAACATCAAATAAAATAATAGAGTGTTTAGCGCAGCGTGAGTGAAACTCCTCTCAAGTTCCCCGTAGGCAAAGTCTTAAAGCTGGGATGTAAGTTCACTTAAAACAATATGGCGTCGCCGATAGGAGAAAAGCTTCTAGAACATTTATGGCTGACGGTACATATGGAAATTAAGATCTGTACTTGGACGGACTTATCTGTTTGCAGAAAACGTGCAGGTCTCGTTCTCGTAGACGCAGATCCTCATTATAGGTGCAAACAAAAATTAGCCGAAACAGGTCTCGCAGACAGTGGGATATAAGTAGGGTGTCTCGACGACGTGGAGATACGGCTCGTACACGTTCGTGACCTAACTTCTAACTCCTAAATCTTTAATCCTAGCTAAAGGGGCAAATTGGCCCTCTCTAATAGTGGAAACACTTAAATCACATAAAATTATAGGGAGAAGATACAACACCCTAGTAAACTATTTCAAATCCTACTCTGCACCCACGTACAGTCGAGAGTCCTATCTCTAACGTCTATACTGCACGATGGTTGATAAGCGAGAGAACTAATCTTCTTGGCTAGAGCTAACTTAAATGGGACCTATTGTTCCAGCCAATGGGAAGTCAGGATTCAAATCTGTGGCCAAATGGGACCTAGAACTCTCTCAAAGCCTAACGTAACACTTTTAACTCCGTAACTGCCAAAGGAAGCTAGAAACATACTAAATATATCAAAACCATTAAACACAATAAAATTAACTAACCAAAACATACAAATACAGTAGTACATTAAAATGAAATAATTAAATAAAAAAAAATTATTACAAAATTACGTAATATAATGCAAATAATAAGGAAAATTACTTTCACAGCATGATAAATATAACAGATATACAAAATTGAAATAAGTCAATGCAAATATATGAAATTACATATGTCCATGTGTACGAAAACAGCATGTGCATAGTGAGAAATAAACATAAAATGTAGCTTAAGGAATGACAAATGTTAACGTAAAATATATTTATTTGCTATGTAAAATAACACACATTTTGCATGTGGTACATTATTAATAAAATTTACAAATAAACTTCGTTATAGTGAAACATGAATGACAATACTTGTGGAGTATGAAAACTGAAGGATGATAATTTATTTATTTTTGTATCACTGAAAATTTTAAATAATTTTTAGAAGAATTGGAAAACTGGGTTTAGATATAAGAAAAGTAAAGTCAATGCATAAAATAAAACAGTATTTTTTGTTTGGGCACTATAGGGACTACGATAATGTGTGCAGAATATATATAATAAAATTAAATACTTTTCCAATGCAACTGGACTGGAGAGACATTCTTCGATGATATATATCGGAGGGGTTTTGGAAATGTCCGCGCACACGGGCCCCAAGACGGGGAATCTTCAACGTGTTTCGCGAGCGCGAAAAGACTAGCAAGCTTAGCGGGGGAGCAAGAAACACGACTTCTTTCCCCAGACTAGCGGGCGCTGTAATCCCGACATCTTAACGTCTTGTTGGCGCCGGAATCGCGACTCCTAAATCCCCTCGGCACCGCCTCCCGCCTCCAGGCGCGAACTCCTGGAAGAAACGCCGAGCCAGCTGGAGACGCCCTCGACCTTGTAGGCTGTGCGCCATCGCCAGCACAAATGCAACTGCAAAAAGGTGTGGCGAAACCACGAATAGACTGTTGAAGAAGCCGAGTGCTGAGTGCAAGATTGGCGAATACTTGTCAGTTTCATGTCGGGTGCTGGGGTCAGGATAGGCGATGGACTGCAACAACTGTTATTTAATTTTTGGGCTTGGAAAATATTTTGGTCAAAATAATCAGCAATAAGAGCCGAATTATTATTGAGGTGAAACACATTTTACAGCATAGTATATATTTATGACTTTGCTTTAGTAAGCGAAACGAAATAAAAGAGACAGCATTATAACTAAATTAACTAAAAAAAAAAAGTAGGCACCAAAGTCGGTCTATCCATGAACACAATATATTCACATTCGAGTGTCAATATAGGCCAGCACTAACGAGACACTGGAGATGGATTACTTTAAATATGAACACGAAAATATATATTCAAATTTCTAGGTGAGATAATTACGAACAATAATTCAATATATGGTTTAAAAAATTATGTCAAATGCGAATAAATGTTTTTTTTTGTCCTGTAAAAATTTCGGTGTTCAAAAATTCTAAATATTACAACGAGATAATAATTCCACAAAACAAATATCCCACCAGTATAAACATATGGAACTAAAAAATTGGTCCATACAAAATAACTACACTCTAAATTCGAATCAGTGGAAAATCAGTCATTCATGGCGAAATTCAGTTGTTCGAATCAATGAAAATGGCTCCACTCAGAATTAATGGAAAACGACTGATTGTTTAGTGAAACAATTTCACTGATTGAATAATTGACGGCCAACTGTGTGAGATGTATTAAATACTGTGTTTACTGAAATGAGCCAAATAAAAATACGAGAAGTAAATCTCTTTCTGACAGTTACTTATAATATTGTCGAATTCTCCGTAATTTAAATCAGTAAGAAGGTTTTTTGGTTGATCGGATTTGAACCCACACCACCTCCATTTAGTTTTTATCCCATCACTTTGCCATATTTTTTTTTCTTCACTTAAAGTAGACTGTATTGGCACATCGACCGATCCATTTGCCGTCGGACAGAGCGTATGTGACGTTTGGCAGTGCGTGTATTTGACGGTTGACGAGCTGAAGTTAAACCGAGTTCATGACAAGTTAACAGTGCACATGTGCGCAACATGCCAACTGAAGATCTGCCGCAGAAGAACCGGGGCGCGAACTCCCGACCCTCTGGCTACAAGTCGGCCACTCTACCCCCTCAGACGAAGCACATTTTGGATTTTCGATAGGAAAATATACGTGTTATATTTACTCATCGAAAATATGTAGTTTCTTTTAGTTTCTAGTTTAGTTGGCAACGTTAGGATTGTTAAAACAAACAGCGCGCATGAGTGCACTCACTCCACCACATTAAATACAGTTTCAACCTTCAAACATAGCGATGTGTTGACTACGCCAAAAATAGATGAAAAGCGTGAAAACGAATTGAAATACATAATGTCCGTGTTAACTTGTCAAATGGTGCTATAAAACACGAAAGAAAGTATTTTGTATATGTTTTATTAGTTTGTGCGTTTTTATTTCATTTGATACAGTGGTTCTTCGGCCATACTTACACGTAGTTTGAGAGCCATTTCTAAACGTTGTTTAACTGATTCGTCAGGCAAAAACAAATCAGTGATAAAAGCGTATAAAATTGATGATGAACCACAGGAAAATGTTACTGAATCAATAAGTAAAGAAAAACTGCATTTTTTCACTAATTCATCAGTTGTGAAGTGACTGTTGAAACAGTCATGTAATGTTAAATGACTGAAACAGTGAAATTCTCACTTATTCATATTTAGAGTGTATGAAGGCATTAATATTTAAAAAAAAAAAAAGCATTTTTGTGTTAAACATAGATTCCATTAAAGGTTTTTCGGATGTTTTGAAACAAACCTTTGCAAAATCACCCTAGGAGTAATATGTTAATCTGTTTTTTTTTTTTTTAATAACTTGTATACCACCAGTATATGCCATTGATTAACATTAAAAATAGAGCAGCGATGTTTTGGCAACGGCTAGTAAGAAATAGTTCACAGTTTAAATATTATTTTAACCAAGTTTTTTTGTATGCTATTTGTAAATTAGACATTGCACAAGAAATATTGAAAATTTTAGGTAACCCTGATGGAAATATGTTTTATTGTTACTGTTAAAAACATCAGCTCAAAATACGGTGTGTAGGCACTAGTGACATGGCGTTTTTTTCGACCCAGAAAAAAACTGTTGACGGAGCGGAGCGTGTCACCCTTTCTGTCTGTCAGTCTTTCTCTCTATCTATCTCTATCTCGCGCTCTCGGGACGTTTCACATCTCTAGTAGAAGAAGAAAAATGTTACATATTTTTAATTTTAACATATTTCATTCTTATTACAGCCAAAATAATTATTTTTATAATTGTAATTTACAACTGAAAAGAGATTTTAACGTTCGAATACTTATTATAATATATTTACATGTGATGGTAGGAGGGTTACAAATCTGAAGTTGGAAAAAGTGGCCAGTGGCTACTGGCAACATGACATGATGACATGGCGTATTTCTGTTGCTTAACGAAACGTTTATTTTCTTTGCTCCGACAAATACTTCAAACTACTTCACCAAGTTTGTACATGTTGTGTTTTTCAAACATACCTAAGCAAGATACGATGTTGTGATAAATATGTGTTTCGATGGCAGTGATAAAAATACTGTAACCACTGCGTGTGAAAGTGTGTGGCTGCTTCGTGGTAGTTACACTGGTCCGTTGTGTGTGTGTGTGTGTGGACATGCAAAATTTAGAAATTTTAACAGTGAACTGTTTTTGTGACGAATATACTTTTTTTTTAAGTCACGTCTGTTTATCACAACGTAATTTCGCCCTAGGTGTTTGAAACACAATTGTTCAACGTGCTTACGTTTTTGTTATCTGAATGTTTGCCACAATCCCAACAAATTACTAAGCCCAGGCAGAGAATTTTCAATAATAAGTCAATAAATGTAGTAAAAACTATGTAACTATGCAAATAAAAGTGCGTGGAATAGACTTTATTGTCGGCCAATTTGTGTGAATGTTCACCAATATTTTAAACGTTTGTCGCTGCTACGTACAAAAATAAACGACACGAGTTGCGGGTTTGAATTTGTTGTCTTTTTCGTTGGACTGGTTGGGTTTTCGTTTCGTTCTTTTAACGAAAAAAAAAACCCAAAAACACACCAATAACAAGAGGGTAAATACTACAGTTCTTTCCCTCACAGTTAGAACAATGTTAAATACAGTCGCGGCAAAATACTAACGTGTATTATATGTAATGTGCTATATCATGTACAACAAATATTTTAACAATGTAAAGTTATAATTGTAAGAACTATTGTAAGAAAATTAGCAGGGCTTCAGAAAAGTGTTGCGGAACCGTGAATGGACTATAAACGAATCGTGTCACATAAGGGATGACAGAAACCTGAAGTCTATAAACTGACGTTAATACTGTACCAACTATTAAAAGCAGACTAATCATTTGGCTATGACATATATAAGAAGAGCGAAGACGTCACTACGGAATATTATGTGTAAATACACATGAACTTGAAGGTAGGTAGGTAGTTGAACTTAACGTCTCGTCTACAGCGAGGTTATTAGAGACGGTACAAGTTGCTCAGGGAAGAAGAATTGGGGAAGGAATCAGCCATGGCTTTTCATAAGGACCCATGCCAGCATTTGCCTGAGTGATTTTGCCATGGGAAACCGAAATCAGGATAGCCGGGCAGTGAATCGAACCCAGGTCCTCCCGAATGCAAGTCCAGTGAGCTACCACTACACCACCTCGCTCGGTTCCAACCTGATGGAGGAACTTGAAGTGTGTTAAGACATTTAGGCGGCTCTTAACATCGAGGTCTTGAGAGCCGATGAGGTTGAAATGAGGCGGTGGGAAGCGGAAGATCCACGAGAAAACCCGCCGGTCGGCAAGATTCCTACATGCGAAAATCTGGAGCCGAACCGGCCGGGGATTGAACCTGGTTCGTCTTGGTGGGAGGCGAGCAGTCAAAAACTCCTAGCCACCGCGACTCCGAGGCCCTTGGAAGGACCATGACTCAGGTAGAACAAATGAGTAAAAAGGACATAGAACGAATTTGAATGAAAAATCGAACACTGCAGACAGATCCAAGCGAAGAAAAATTTCAAATGTGACCAAATACCGTGGAGGTTTGACGCAACACATATTGAATCAGTCATCGTGACACCAAACAATGGCGTATAGTAATATATTTATTTTTAACATATTTCCTCAGTGTGGAGGCGACGTTAATTGTGACCAGCGTTTGTTTATGGTGAAAGTAAGTCTTCGACCACGTTGTATTACAATCTCAAGTTAGTATACATAACCAACACACATTGTAGATTTTTAAAATACAGATAAAATAAACTAATATCTGAAAGTGTTTCAATTTTTCTATAATGTTTTGTAACATTCAGTTGAGTAGAATGATTATGGGAAGTTGGCGCCAAGAGAACGGGAGACCGGAGCGTCGGAGCTGTTTATGCTCTGTCATTCCGGGCCCCCGGAGGCCATCTTTTTCGCCATGTTGGATGTATGTGATCCTGACCCCGGTAACCTTTGACCTTGATAACACAAAATATCCAAAAATTAGAATAACATAATATTGAACAATTATTTTATTAGTATTACAATATTATTTCGAAAACAAATGTAATTGTTTTTTTAATTCAATAAAAAATGTAATTGAAAACTTGCATTTCCAGAGTCCCCCCCCCCCCCCCCAACAGCACCACGTCCAGTAGACGACACTCTCACCACCAATTACTATAGGCGCTGTTCAATCAGCAGGTCACCACTCCAACCACCCCTCACCTATACTCATTCGATCGTATGCATACATTTTTTTTTCGTTTGTAAATTTTTTTATACATTACTGGAGGACGCCATCTTGGTTTTCGTAAATTTACTTATACATCACCAAGGTGGCGCTAGTGTATCAATAATCGATTTCGCCACCAGGCGAGTTTTCGATTTAGCCACCAGGAGGCAGCCATATTAGTTTATGTTTTTTAAGTATAGGTGGCCAGGTGAGTTGATGGTACTCATATTTATATACATAGGAAAAAATCTCTAAATTTTAATGCTGTTTAAATATTAATTTTTTTTCCTTCAATTAACAGTATATTTCAAGCTTGACGTGGGACTTAAACTACTTGCATAGTTTATTAAATATGTATTTTTATTAGAACTTAAAAGTTGTTAATTTTTGTAAAGTATTTTATTTAATTATATATCTGTACACGTAGTACAATAGCACTTCATACAAAACTTTTTAATTAAATTTATCGAATTTCTGTGCCTTTTAAATTTTTATTATATTCTGGCAAATTAAGTAGACATGAAATAAAACTATTATATTTACAGGCATTGTTTTAAATTCAATCAATCTATAACAGTCGCATATGCCCTCAAATAATTGCAATATTCTTCAATATGTATGCATCTCAATAAATGCAACTTTGTTGTAGGTTACAGTATATATTGCATCTCACCATTCACACTCGTGTTGTCCTTGTGCAAAAATATCGTAACATTTATTACACCGGCACACTGTGCAGGGTAGGTTATGTATGTACATAACTACACTTTTGAGGACATGTACCGAAGTCACAAGAGACCTGCTTGCAGCAAACCAGGTACCGAGGTACTGATGAGAAATGCACTTCACCTTTACATGTCTTTGCATGTCTAAGTAATATGCAAACTGTAGCTACCGCTGAACTCTGTACCGCACCTGTCACACAAATATGTCATGCAACAGGGATTTTTTGCACAATTAAAGTGCTTAAGTCGCCGTACATTGCGGCCAAAAGCAATTCTCTCATCAGAAAACTGACACTGATGACGACGTAGTGGTTCCGGCAAAGACTTGGGCGGACCTGTTGGAGATGTAAGTGGTGGAGCTAAAGAAGCAGGAAACGCCGGCAATGGCGTACTGTGTACCTCAGCCGAAAAGTTATATAGTTCCATTGAAGATTTCGTGGGCATCACAGCTGAAGCAGTCGATGGTACTGTACCATCTGTAGATACACGAGCGCCACCTATGTGATGTAAAAGTCAACATATGAAATCCAAGATGGTGTCCTCCAGTAATGTACTAACAAATGACAAAAAAAAAAAAAACAATATGGCTGCAGTACGATAGAATGAGTATCGGAGAGGGTTGGGGGGGGAGGGTGGAGACCTGTCGACTAAATAGCCTGTAGCAGTTGGTGGTGGTGTCAGTCGTTTGCTGGGCGTGGTGCTGGGGCACCTCCGGAAATGTAAGCTTTTGAAATTCATTTGTAATAATCATTATTTTAATACGTTTTAAAATAATTTAAAAAATATATTTATAACAATTCTAAAATTATCTTTTAAAATTTTTGGGGTTTTTTAAAGGATTTTTTGGGTTTTAGAAGTCAAAGGTCACCGGGAACAAGGTAAAAGACAAGGCCAAGGTCAAGGTCAGCGTCATTTAACATGGCGGATAAAATGGCCACCGACCGGAATGACAGAGCATGAACACCTCCAACGCTCCGGTCACCGTTCCCATGACGCCAACTCCACATAACATTCTACGTACATGATATAATTAATTCGTATTCTTTGTAATTTTGAATTTATTGGTTGGATACGTGAATATTTATTATTATTTCTTAATTGCTTGCCACTAAGTTTGATAATTAATTTGATACTTAGAATATTTTTTTAAATTTAATTTAAAACATTTTAATTTCATTATTAGCTTTTGGGACGAATTATAGTTATAATTTAGGTTATTCTTTGACGTCATTCTTATAAAAGATTTACTTAATTCATTTATTATTATATTATTTTAATTTTTGGGTATTTTATTTTTATGTGATGAAATTGTTTATTTGGTTGAGTACGAGTTGTTTATTATTAATGGAACTCAATTTTCTAATTTCTAATCATTTATAGGATTTATTTGATTTGTATGGGACTTCTAAAGTCACTTGGGAAGGGAGCCGCTGCGTTACTAAACTGCATGGTTCCCAACAGTTCTGTTTTATTTACCTCAAATATTTAATTTCCTGATTAATATATATTGTGCTTACATAACAATTTATACGCGAATCCTTCTACAGTAGCATTCTTTTGTTTTAAATTACTTTTTAAAAGGCAGAATTACGTGATGAAAATAGAGGACTTTTAAAACCATTATCTTGTTAACGTTCGCTCTTTTATGCCGGAGGCTGATAAGGGAACAACTTTCATAATATACAAATCTAAATATTAATTTAACGACGGCCCACGCTAATCTACCGCTTTGCGGAGATTCGAACACGAAACGTATGCCTCAGGAAATGAGAAAGGCGATATTGGTCTGGCTCAGGGAACCATATACTGATTTCAAATATACATGTCGAACTGATCTACGATTTTCGTCAGCTTTACTTACGTGTGACGCGTAATCAAAATATGACTTAGAAAATTACACTTTACGTTTAGATAATAAGTTATATTATTATCGTGTTGCAACTATAGGGATGTTCTTAAAAAAAAAAAATTGTTTTCAATTGCACGCTTTTACTTAAAATATTCTGCCAATTCACATTATTTGACTGTGCTTACTTATCAATTACTTAAATAATTTATTTGAGCTGAACTTTAGGCCTACCACAACTTTCCAAAAATGTAGAATTCTATATGCACTTTTACAGCGTGACATAGATATCTTACACAAGTAACTCAATAGTTTTGTATATACTAACGACTCATATTTTTTCGTTATCCGTTATGAAAAAAAAAAAATTAATTCCCATTATTGACCTTTTTTTTTTCGCTCAGCAAAAGTTGTAAATAATTTTTTTTTTTTTTAATGGCGTGTTAAACAGCTTTTTAAGAGGAAAGCATGGCATAGGAATCATCCATGTTAATCAACGAACGACTTCGGTATTTCAACATCTGCGTAAGCAAAAATAATAATCACCACTTTCATTACCGAGAGCTTCGTAATAGTTTTCTGTTTTCCACTTCACGTTCATTTGTCTGAAAATGATTTAATGGGGTATTTTGTAGCAACATGAAACGTCTTTGTTGTGCTGTTAAGCAGTGTTGGTTGCGTAATTACCACGAGCCAGTCACATTTTTGAGCGATAGGAACCAGGCGGTCTGATCACAGAAAAGCCAACCAAACAAAATAAGAAATATAGTCCCCAGAGCGCTCGAGTCTGAATAAAAGCTTTCCAGATAATACAGTATTTGTCTCCTGAAAATAGTCACTTGAATCGACTTTGAATTTCACAAATTTCAAGGAAATCATTTCGTCTGTTTGACCACGAGCTTATGAAATAGCTGTATTTACTTAATGCCAATCGACGACGATTTAACAACTAAATATCTGGTTGACGGCGGAAATTATTTTTAACCCGTTAAGTACCAACAGGCATTTTGATACCCTCTTCTTTTAAAAACAGCAACAATTTTTGTATCGATTAATAACGATCTGCCATGCTGTGTTGTCGATGGGAAAGGTTGGCACTGCGAGTAGCAGCATTTCCGGCACCTGCTCTGTCTCTGTTCGCCTGATGGAAATACTTTGTACACCAGAAGTGTTCCAAGCCAACACACGCGCCACGAAAATGGTAAGTATTGGTTACATAATTGTAATTATTCTGAAATGTATTTATTCTTCAATTAAGAAGTAGAGCACTAGGTGTGCAAGTGAACAGATATTTTCATGAAATTTAAATCAATATTGAGTTTGTGGCACTCTGAACACAAAGTAGGCATCAAAATGTCCCTTTGGGCTGAGCTCAGACATGTGAGCTGATACTGATATAGATACTGTATCTCGAAAATAACTCTCACATTTTGCTACCCAGACCAGTTACGTAAATTTTTAAGGGCTTATAAATTCCTGGTTAATCACTCCTATGCCCATATGCGCATGGTGGCAAAAACATTTTCAAGAAATTGTATTATTTTTTATCTAATTTGTTTCTATTTTATTCTAAAGGTCGATATATTATTCTTTTGTTTGTAAAATAGTGAATAAAAATAAATATATATTCTAATAGCTTATATTTTATTTACATATTTTTTGTTTGTTTCTTTCAGCCGGGAGTTACATCCCGTTGCATAATCTCTGGACTACTTTGAAAATCTTCCTGACGATGACGAATTGATTACTGGTCCAGGGTCTACTGATTTCACCATCTTCCCCTGGATGATGAAGCATCTGATGACGATTCTGGAGACGAAAGCTGCAACAACCCTGATGTTCTACCACCTAAATAACTTAGCGCCATGGCTGAAATCCATACCGCAGATGAAAACGAAACAGAAGATTCGCCAAGGCAGTCAGATGCCGACGAGCCAGATAACAAGTCAAATGAGGAACCTCCAGAAAGAAGGAGAAGAGTAATGTCTCATATGGCGCAGTGTAATTTCAGGTAGAGTAATGGAGACATACCTGCAGTCTCAACAGTGTCAGGTATGCCACTAATGACTCATCATGCTACACATCTGTCATCAGATAATCATACTTTGAATTTTCTTTTCAGTTTTTTTAGGGATGAAATTACATGTGAAATAGTGAAACATTCTGTATATTATACCACCCAGAAAAATAATCCGATCTATTCTTTGTCTATTGAAGAAATTTATATTTTCGTTGGCATTCTTTATCTCAGTGGATATGTCATTCTTCCATATCAAAAATGTTTTGGGAAACAGCCGACGATGTGCGAAACATCCTTGTTTCAAATGCAATGCGTAGTAATACATTTGAGAAAATCACAAAATTCATACACTTTTGCAACAATGAGGAACTTTATAGCAGGGATAAGGTGGGTAAAATCAGACCCCTACTGGATTTCCTCAGTAATAAATTCATTAGAAATACTCCTGATTGTAAGAAGGTAATGCAGAAACGTGAAAGGGAATCTTATGAAGTGTATACTGAGGAAAATAAGGGGATTTTAGCTGTGGCATGGAGGGACAACAATGTGGTATACACACTATATAATGAACATGGAGTGCAGCCAGTTCAGTATGCTAACTGGTACAGCTCCAAGGAAAATAAATCATTGCAAGTCACAGCCACATGTCATTCACAATTATAACAAGTTCATGGCAGGGGTCGATTTGCTCGACAATCACATTTCCAATTACCGCATTGATATACATGGTAAAAAAATGGTATATACCAATTGCATTCTGGCTGTTTGATGTGTGTATGACTAATGCATGGATGCTTGCCAGACACCCGGAACTAACACTAGATCAACTGAGTTTTCGACGGCAGTGTGTTAGGCCATTGTTAGAGAAGTATGGACAGGCAGCATTGTGTCCAGGCCCAATGCGATATTGTGACAGAGCCTCCAAGCTGGTACGACCATCTCATGGTGGTCACATCACTTCCAGTGGCAACTGTTGCCGCGCATATGCACATTGCCGAAGAAACAAAACTACAGTAGCCTGTAGGAAATGTAATGTACCACTGCACATTCACTGTTTCAAAGATTTCCACGACTAATAAGTAAAATCATGTTTGTATTCAAACTGTATGACTAACTTGAAGCTATAAACTTGTATTTATGTTATGTTTATTGAGAAATGTTTTCTTATATTAGACTGCAATAGCATTTAAATTTTTTATACATATGAGTAGAATACAGTGACTATCTACCTTTTAAGTTATTTCAATTAGCAAAATCCTCAAAAATAATGGAAGAAAATGCTTGTAGTGTTCGTAAAATAAAGTATTTAGATGAGGGTTGTAGCAAAAGCAAATTACCTTATCTTACACAATACCAATAATCTTATAACAAGATTTCAAATTGAAAAAGTGTGACTTTTGCTCTTCGGGTAATACATGACTGCTTCTATCCCAAGGGTCAGTTTGATGCCCACCCATTATTTTGTTAACTGTGAGTGGGATCAGAAAACTGACAACTGGGGAGGAAATATAAATGGTTTTTAACTTATATATGTAAATTTGAACATAAATTTCGAGAGAAAAAAGTTACGGGCCTTGATGTGTTAATTGCCTAGGCAGCACATTCTAATGTTAAATTACTGAATTTATGGGAAAGAGCTACTTGGTAGTGGGAAAAAATATTGCTCTACTTAAACTCTACTTTCCAAAATAATTTAATTGGTAAAAGAAAGTTAGCATTCTTCTCAGTATGATGGAAAGATCTTTGAAAACTGATAATAAATATTCTTAGAGGTTGCTACTAAAACATGTTCACTTGCACACGAAAATTATTTTGTTCCTTTGACTTAAAACTGCGGCTACACTTAAGATAATAAGTCCCCTATTACGGATTGCATTTAAGAAAAACTTTACCACTAAACACAAAATGCAAGCTCAAGGTCAGCTGACACGGTTAAAATGATGACATTTTTAGACAATTTGGAATAGTTTTCTGACAGGAAATATTAAAATCACGATACCGCCCTCAGTATCCCCTATAGTTGAAGAAGAAAATACGGAAATGTTCGGCAGTTTTGTACAACTTCCTGTTGTTGTTCATGGTATTTAGCACTTAAACAGGGAGTTCGTTTTTGAAATAATATATCACTATCAAATGCACTGACATCAAATATTGCCAAATTTTTTACGTTGGTTACATTAGTTTAATTTTCAGCCGAGTCCCTTTGTTAACCGAAGCTGAGTCGGCACTTCTGCTGTGCATGTAACCTGCCGCTTCTCGCCGAAACCGGGGCAGCGACAGTGTAGCGGTTACACTACTCACCTCTCACATAGTAGAACCGGTTCGATTACCGGCGGGGTCATTCCCGGATTTTCGAAATGGGAATCGTGCTTGATAATGCCGTTGGTTGGCAAGGTTTTCTCGGGGATCTCCCGTTTCCCCTGGTCCCTTTATTCTGGCCCTGCTCCATACTCATCTCACTTCACCCTCACCGACTCTCAAGATCTCGATGTTAGGAGCCTCCCAAATCTCGCCAATCCACTTCACCGAAACCAAGTGCATAGAAGGACTAAATGGTACCTAATATAAACACATTCTATAAACGCAGTTTTCCTGAACTTCAATTTATTTACGCTCGATAGATTAATTTCATTAATTTAACAAACTACGCAAATTTCAATGGGTGTGTCATCTCATGAGACAACGTACGAGTTCTAAAATAAATTTCGTGGTTACCTAAAAAGAAAATAGATCTGTACATTTACGTGTAGTTAATTTAATCAAAAGTTGTCAAATATATTATTAAATGTTAATTATAATTCTGTAAAACAAATATTTTAATTTCACTAGTACTTAACTGCTCTCAGCAATGCCACTTTTTAATGGTAGTTTGGATAATGTGGTAAATATAGGATTTTTCTAGGTGAGACCAAATGAGAAATATTAGGATACTTGCTTAACCCACTTACATTTTGTTACACGACCACAATACGTGCTATATTTTTGCTATAGCATTTACTAATTCCGGAACGATATTGACCTAATTTGTTCAATTTCGTTTGAAATATATACAATTTTATATATTAACATCTATAACAACAATTATTGTAATATATTGTTTTACATATACAGGACGATAATGAACTTCACCGATAAATGTCGGCAGGTGATTCCTCATCAGAAAATAGGTCGAAAACATATACGATAATATAGCCTAAGTCTATTCCGAGGAGGGGAAAACCGCCTTTGAAAGTGTAGGTGACGCAGGTTTTTTTTCCTAGTAACACAGCCAGAATTAACAATAAATGTATGGGTTTCCGCAGAGTGCAATATTAAATGACGAAGTACAATGCACAAAAATATGGGCCTCCAATGTCAACCCCCGTCCATGAGAATTGAGAGTTTGTGCGGAATGTACACTTGCAAGATGTTCGCGTGAAGTTGACAAACTTCAAATTAAACGACCATCAGCTTTAAATACTGATGAACATACAACTCGTGCTACAAAGAAAAGTAAAATTTAATTGAGAATGAAGCAGGAAGTGAAGACGGTCGTGAGAGAGCATTGACGATGACTATGACGACAGTGATAGTGTTCAGGATGATTCCCTTGACGTTCCCACACAGTTCTCCAACGAGTTGCCTTCGACAAGTGATATGAAGAAGGCAGAAGAAGACACATGGACCGACCATATGTTTACCGAACATCCCAACGAACTTGTAAACAGACTTAGATATTCGATTGAGCTGCAAGAGGTGGGGATTACTCGAACATGAAATAGGAGGTTTCGATAATTAAAGAATTTAAGGATCGGAGTTATATCAGATGATGTGATGAACTGCTTTCTCCTGAAGTTGCAATTACAAAATAATAACAAATTACAATAATAAAATCATTGGTTTTTTTCTTAATATTTTTGTGTGTCGTATCATTTTATAACTCACAACTTTAAAGTGGTATTGTGAGCACTCGCCGACAAACGTAAAGAACTGCATATAGAATGATAATAAAGACTTTGGTATAAAAACGTACGGATAATTGATTGCATACACAAACATCAATTCTATCGCTGTGTACAAATGTTGGAGACAGTAGGTAAACCGTTTTTCTTATATGTATGGATAGAGGCAGACGACAAAACGAAGGATTGATTGAAGGATTGGGATTGATCAAAGTATTGGGATATTGAAGGATTGGTGTGGATTGAAGTGTGGAGTAGTGGGGATTGGTGTGGATTGGTTAAGATTGGTGTGGATTGGTGCGCGTGGTATGTGGATGGGTGTGGATTGGTGTGTGGATTGATGTGGATTTTTTGGATTGGTGTGTGAATCGGCGTGGATTAGTGTGAATTCGTGTGGATTGGTGTGCGGATTGATTTGGATTGGTGCGTGGATTGGTGTTTGGCATACGAGAAAGTGGTAAATATACCATTTTTCCTTCAGTTCTTTATTTTCAAGGTCATTTAAGGTCATGAAGTCAAGGTCAAGTAGTCTGCACCTAATATGGTGGTAGTAGTCTGTAATGTATTATGCTGCTGAGTTTTATGTATTTTTCTCTAGTTTTGGTTTTCAAGCTCATTCAAGGTCATGGTGTCATGGTCAAGATCGCCTTCATCCAATATGGGGCAAGTAATCTGTAATGTATTGTGCTTATCTTAAACGTATTTTTTTTAGTTTTTGTTTCCGAGGTCATTCAAGGTCTTAGGGGCACGGCCAAGGTGTTCTGCTTTTAATATGGCGGTAGTAGTCCAACAAACTTGCTGAATTTGTGTATTTTATCCCGAGTTTTTGTTTTCAAGGTCATGGGGTCAAGGTCAACTGCATCCAATATGATGGATGGGTAACATCTGCCAAAATGGATTTAGCCTACAAAGATGGTGGTCACCTACCATGATGGTGGTCGCCTACCAATATGGCTGACTGGGTATGGGTGAGGGGTGACCTCCGGAAATTTAAGAATTTTTTATTAATTTTAAAAATAATTTTAATAAATTTTTACTGAAAATTTTTTATGTATTTTTCAAATAAATTTTTGGTAACTTTTTGGTGTTTAAAAAATTTTTGCAATATTTTTGAAATTTTTTGAGTAAAAGGTCAAATGTAAAGGTCAAAGGTCCTGAGTCCCGCTCCCCCAGCTCGTAGTCACAGATCCCTGGCTCGGTGTCACAAATCCCTCTCGCTCTTCTGTCGTGAAGTCACTGATCCCCATATCCAGATCTGGGAAAAACGAGAATTTTTTTAGGGAAAGAAGGGAAATTTTGAAGGAAAAAAGGATAGCTCCAACATGGAAGCAGCCGTCTCCGAGGCTCCAAATCCCTAATTCCTTGTGCCAGACTTCTCTATTTCCTACTACTTTTGTGTCTTCCTGTAAATTTTGTTATGGTCTTGGGCCCATTCCTGGAATCTGTGATCCAATCCAGTTCACTAGTATTGTTCGACCAATACTAGAAGAGATATTTATAGATCTCACAAAGCCATACTATGCTGAAATATTGGTGTTGCACTTGGTTATGCTGAGGACTTATAAATATGTATATCTTAACTATTATGTATTACTTAAATATCAAGTCTGTTAAAATAATTGACTATTACTAAACAATACCATTAATTCATTCTTTTGTTTTTATTATTCTGGTTGCATTTATTTGGTGAAATCATATCACTAGATAAGTATCAATAATGTTATCATGAAACGCCGAATCAAATAATGCCTTAGAAAATGCCCTTCATTGTTTTCCCATGTACGGAAGTTTCATTTAAGTTAATTTTATGAAATTATTTTTTATCACTGCATATTTCAACATAGTAGGAGGGCGAGTCCATTCTAAGAAAATTTGCTGGTAGCATATACAAGAACAATAGACATACTGTTTCATCCGTTCATAGAAGTCTCCTACAGAAGTGCAGAATGCTGCTTACACTAAACTATTTGAGATTGTCATCATGATCAAGTATAACTACTGCGTTATTTATGGAAATTTTGTGTACTGTATATATGCATATGTGTACACAGACATGAAAGATAAGAGAAGGCATGATAGAATAAGAACAGCTAGGCGTAGTAAATAATAAAAAGACACTTACGTTAGGTGCCCTGTAACCGTTCCGCAATTTCTGGGCTCGAATATCTGGTGACGGCGATTGCGTCTGTCCTCAAGAATTAGGCAACTGAATTTTAATACGAAATATAAAAAGACAGCAAAATAAGCACATAAACAAATGGCACTTCGTACTGGGAAAAAAGGTATAAAATAAATAAGTCAAAAATGGGGTTATACATACATCGATTAGCTTAGTTCTCGTGCTGGATGGTGTTCCAAATCGTTACGCTACAAGTAAAATACACTCTTTTGTTGTTCCAAAAAAATCTTGACGATTTTCTCAAAAATACAGAGTTATTACGCTGAGCATTTTTGAAGAGTAAAAATTCTACGTGCCACATTTACGTAAATAATGCAGGGTAACGTGGAAATTGTAGATTTTTGTTGAATTGAGACTGTTTGAAATAAAACGTTAAAATTTTGGTTACAGACAAAGAAGGAGAAATGCAAATTATCTGTGGCAAAATTCATAATTTTTATTTAAAATTTAAGTTGAACATATGGCTTCATTTTTTGGACATTCTGTTTTTGATTATGTTGCCGTATGTGTACCTTTCTGTGACTATCATTATTTAAATGTACGTATTATTTTTTTAATAACGCCTGGATATTTTAATCACCCTTATTATGTATGGGTTAATGACCATTGCCTGCGGAAATATTTGCAATTTTTCTAACAGGAAAATATTTGTAAAAACGGCATGCTGTTTACATTAGGTTTGGTCGTAAACAATGTTAACTCTATGATTACTAGGCATTTTACTCTGCATTACTTTACTTTAATCTTGGGATAGGTTTCTGGGACGTGGCACGTGAAGCGTTTTGGAGCCAAATGTGTGGACGACACGACGTGTTATTGGGCAGCGCACCCAGCCAATGAGATCGTTCGGCTGTGAGAAGCTGGCGATCGGGACACAAAAGTCGCAGGCGGTGGTTTGGCGTTCGATCCCTACTGCCCACCTTCACGATGTCGATCAATCGACTCTCCAAATTGTTGCCAGGTGGGAGATAAGCAGCGCTGCAGCCACACGCGGCAGCACAAGTCAAGACCGACCACAAAGTCATCAATAGCGCCGCCAATGTGCCGCTTGAATTGCGTTACACGATGTTAGGAATCCGCGTTTTTTTTATGCAGCCACTTAATGGGCTCTCACTACACTGATAAATGAAAAGAAAACACACTTCATACGAGATACAAATAATACTTTGAAGATCATCACGCACATTATAGGTAAAGCGAGCACTTTGGAAATTAACCTTTGTAAAATGTCACCTCTGCCTGTATGTAAGTTTTATAACGGACACACTAACCGGAATGCGCCCAGTAAAGTTGGTAACGAAGGATGGAAAGTAGTTCCGTATCATAGCAATTAATTTAAAGTGTTAGGTAAACATTTGTGAATATTGTTGAAGTAATTTATTTGGCTTTCGGCTTTTTTAATGCACATAAGTATAAGAATGTGCAAAATTGTATACTATTTACTTTTCTAATAATTTCGCAGCTTTATTTACCCGACGCATGCATACATAAAGTGATCAGGCACTTGGCAATGTTAATTTTACACATGGTGGAAGAATACACAATGCGCATGCAAGTAGATCTTAAGCATGGCTCCCAAACGTGTTCGCTTTACCTTTGAACTACCCATATAAATATTGTTCTCGAGACCTCCAGCAAGGCTTAAAAAGGATTTTTCACAGTGCCGTATTTCAAATACAGGATGCTCGAAAATTTCCCCTTCCAAATTTCTAGGACTTGTAGAGGGGACTGAGTTGACAATCTTTTAAATAGGAACCCATGTCCGGAAACATACCGTTATCGTGCTGCAACCATTTCAAATCAGATGTTTCACTCGTCCGCTTCCACCGAGGGAAAGGTCCGGATTTAACTCCATTGGACTATTTCTTGTTCTTGTGGGTTGATATGAAGAGTATGGTGTACGAGACTCCTGTAGAGACAGAGGAAGATCTGGTGGCACGAGTTATGGTCGCTGCACAACAGATCGATGGGAAACTAGGCGTGATGGAGCGAGTGTACCCGAACCTAATTCTTAGGTACAATGTGTGCAACGGCAATGGTGGTCGCCACATCAAGACACTGTTTTAGTGGATCAGAACCATATGCTACACATCCTTTCCTGAAGACAGAAACAAATTTCTGCGTTTAACTGCAGACAAAAGTGTTATTGTGATAAATGAAGACGTTTATTTATTGTTCCCTTGGCGTTGTTACTTAATTAATTTGATTGCTTTAAATGCAATGCACTGAGTCACCCATAATTAAATTACGCACCCAGATGTGGACGAGTTTATACACCTGATCTGAAATGGTTGTAGCACGATAACGTTACGTTTCCGGACATGGGTTCCTATTCAAAATATCGTCTTGTCAGTCCCCTCTACAAGCCCTAGAAGTTTGTAAGGGGAATTTCCGGGCATTCTGTATGACGCTGCACTGTAATTCACTGCCAACATTCGAAAAAAAAAAAAACACAGTAGGATTACCGCTTGAAGTCCCATAGCTAGACGTAGCAAGTAGAGAACTCTGCGCGCCACTTCAGAGCCTTCCAGATAGGAGCCACGCGGCAATACGAGCTCCTGTCAGTCTCACCCTTATCGTTCACATTCCTTCTAATTACATGTATGATAACTAAATCAACTACAAAGAATATATTTTGAATTGAAGTTTAGGCGTGTTTCCTTTCCGGATGTTTCAGAAAGCTCGTTTTGCACAGAAACTTTCATCAACAGGGCAATCACAATAGTAATTCTGGTTGTATGTAAAAAATAACTATTCGTACGATTACAAAATATATTCAGTAATTGGTTTTATGGATGTTTATTTCAGTTACGAAAAAGAAAAATTTTATGACTGATATGTATCTGCATATTACATATCTGTAAAACAATTTACTAATTATTTTTAAATACAACCGTAGTAATTATTATGTTTGTTCTTCTCGACAGAACATAATTTTGCGAAATTTGAATTCTGAAGCATTCACAATTGAAAAGCACTTAAATTTAAATAAAAAAAATTATTATTACTACCTGAAAACTATTTCACCATTTAAATACGTAAATTTTAGAAAAATATTTGACAGTGTTGCAAATTATAGGCATGCTTATCATATGCAACATACTGTACATAGTAATTTTCTGACAACTTTTTTTAGTGAGTGTACAAGTTGTTATTGAGTTGTGCATGTTGTAGAGTCGACTACAATGTCACAGTGGACGCCATTCTGCTTATATATTTAGGGTTGAACAAAAGTTCAAATTTTTCTACAGGTTTTCGGGAAATTGTATAGCTTCCCGATACGATGCAGTTGAATACTTGGCACAAATAAAAAATAATTTTAAAAAAATTACGTTCGTCATCCTTCATTTAGCATAAAAGTGACAATTTCGCATTATAAACTTGATTCGTACAAGTTTTAGAAATGTTAATATGGCAAAGTTTGTTTTCAGCTAAAAGTGTTTATGGTACTCGCTGGAATATCACATTGCAGATTCTTCAAATTATGATACTTAGTTGGCCTGCGGGAAATGTTTAAATTGTGGATACTTTGGCGTAAAATGTTATCTACAGAATTAAAATTCAAATACTGTTAAACTGTATAACCAATTTTAAATCAATATTATTTACGACATTCTAATAACTAAATCACATTTATTTTGAGCTGTAGCATAACACGTTGCGTTTGTAACGTTGTGAGATTTATACGTAAACATGTACTGTACACTTTTATCATTCCTACAACTCGTTACATTATTATTATTATTTTCTGAATGTCACTTAGCCATCGTTATATTTTTCAGAGAATTATTTCACACCTTAAGGATAGATAAATGATGTCATATGCCGAAAGGAGAAAATAATTTTTAACCTCTTGAACTCGTCATGCTGTCAAATGTATTTGTCAAATTGCTTCAAAGGACGTTGTCAAAAGAAAGTTAGAATGTCCCGGCGTCACCAAAACGTCATTATCACAGCCATTTTTTTTCTAAATCAATGGGTGGCTCAAAATGTCTGTAATTTGCTATATTGGACCAGTTGTAAAATGTACTTAATTTTTGACGCGTTTAGCTAATCAGAACCTGCAGAAACGGTCATTTCCGATAGCCATAAATAGTTTTAAATTTCGACAAGCAACTAAAAAGGCAATTGGGTTATGGAGGTATTTAGTTTTTGCTATAATATATTGCAGGGCACGAATGCTGTCCGAAGAGCACTCATAACTCCAAAAGTACAAAATCAGAGGTAGTTGTTTTCATCGCCAGCAAACATATTTGATTAATAAATTAAAATTTATTTCAGACGTGAAAATAAATCGACAAGTTCTTTACATTCTTTCCTTTCATTGGTTCCGTAGTAACAGAACAACAGCATCCCGCTTTAAAAAAAATACGTTTAAGCAAAAATAATTCTTATTCCGTCAAATAAACGGATTAGGACAGTGCGACAGATTTTAAAACACATCCAAGATTATTTGAAGAACTTTGTTTGATAGAAAAATTTCCTGGCCGTATTTTGTCTGCAAATTTTCTTTTCGAATATATTTCAAGAAGAAAATCTCACATTTGTGAGAAGGGCGTTAGAGCTTGGCTTCTCTTCGTCTGGAATTGATCTCCTGTCTGAAACCGCATTTTTCCTCCGTATCAGGCTGATGAAAGTTGTGGCCACACGCCAAGAGGTATTCTTCTGGAGTTGGGAACAAAACAAGTTTTCTCATGGGAGAGCTTTACATTGGGAAGATTTTCGCATCATGTTGCGCTGGTGTTCCAAAGAGGCCTTTCTTGAACTGAGGGGAAATAGAGGAATTCTGTTTATTGGTGTGTTCTGGAGCACGTTCAGTTCGAACTATGGTGTATGGCAGACCCCTTAAAAATATTCAACATGGAAATCATTGTGTCACTGTCATGTAAGCCCTCGAATGATGCTGCAATCGTAAACAGCGAAAATCAATAATGCTTGGTATTAAGCTTCCGCAAATACGCCTCTTTTAGAAAAATTAACTAATTTAGATGCGAAATAACGATAGCTGTTATCAAATGGAATGTTTCGATTCAGTCGCCAGATTTATATAAAGCCGACTTTTGATAAGTCTGATTTATGACAATATGAACAATGACGTTGATATATTTCGTTAAACTTCCTTTCCAGTGTGAAGTAAAAGGATAATATTTTACATACATTCTATACATACAATTAATCTGTAGTATCTACTCGATTATATTTATTGTGTGACAATTGCAACTATGCCATTTGTTAATAAATGAAACTGAGAAAACCCGATACACATGCAACACCACTGTTGCAAGATGGTGAACATTTTTATTTGCGAAACTACTAGAATTGAGCTTGCCATCCTGAGTAGAATATAATTTATCATACCCTCGCCAATACATGCAGTTTCTGCTCGGAAGTCCTTCGCAAAGGCTGAATATCTTAAAGATGCTTTGGCGTAAATTTAACGCAACCAAAGCATTCTACTTTACTGTGGCGAACGGAAGGTCTTTTAGTACATTTTAGCACCAGGTAACGTTGAGAATTCGTATTATTCATACTTAGCATAGGCGTTTGCTTCTGTACACGTATTTGGCGTAAGATTTTAAGCTTGAATGAAATGTAAAAACATATGGTAAAATAAATACTACCTGAGAAATGCTTCGTACATTTGGTAAAATATTTTCCTACGAAGTTGGTAAAAACAGTTATCTAGAACTGCTCTATTTTTTTTACGATAAGCTATATCATTTTAAAAACCTGTAGACTACAATTAAAGAGCTAAGCGAGGATTTTTCCACGTGCCCTATCTATACGATAACCAACACGGTATGAGATTCATTATTTTGGGCTGTTCACAACTTTCACTTAATATTCCAATGTAACTGTTAAATATTTGCTTAATCCTAAATATTGTTATTTATTTGGGATTCACTACAAAAGCGATTCAATAATTTCTTTTTCAAAATTGTCACATAAACCTAGGTTTAGTTGTATGTTTGCCTTTTGTATTTGAAAACTTTTGTTTCGAATAATGAGAGCTCTTCGAATATACTGATGAGCAGTTTACACAAATCAAAACGCGATAATCCTAGTGGACAAAATGAAAATAAAGTATACTAATATTTCCTTAAAATCTAAAATCTGTTAAAATAAATTATTATTTATTTTAACATTATGCATTTGGAAACGAATGCTTTAAGTAAAATTGCTGTTGACAGTAGTCACATCATCAATATAACCCACACAGCGAATATTGTTTGAATGATATCCATCAGACATCCGCACTGAACATTTAGTATCTCACTAAGATATCCTAAATATCCAGTGAATATTAAATGGATGTCCCGTATACCTCCAGATATCCGCATGGTATCGAGGATATGGACATACTGGCAAATATAGTACAACTGCCTAATGGATATTCTGGTGGATATCCATATCCAAGGCAAATATTTAAAAAAATATCCAGCATATCTCTATAGGTAAATGTTACAAATATTTATGGGATATCCGCAGGCAATATGAATAACCCGCGAATAATTATGGAATATAAATATCATGTACAGATTTATTTAAAACATTTGTATGTATACAAAATATTCATAACTACACAGATTGGATATTGCCGCAAAAACCAGCCGACTAGCAGCATCGTCGGCCACGATCCCCACTCGCGAAATTCCGGAGTGAACTGGCCGGGGATAGGGCCTAGCTCGCCTTGGTGGGAGGAGAGCAGTCTTAAACGCTCAGTAAAAAAAAATTTAGCTAATAAATTATTTAAGTGTAGAGTATTTGCCAAAATCAAGCCATGCACAAGTTTCGCAAACCAAGCAACATGGACGAAAGGAAGATTACGATAGCCAAAATAGTGGAGCGAGAGCACACGAAATTGAGCCTGCGTGAATACAGAACCATACACTTTACTGTAGTCACAACACACAAGAATCATTTAATACTTGATTTTCATATTTATATAAGTAATAAGGGAAAATAAAGAACATGAAACCAATATCTCTAAAAAGATGTAAGTATTGACTACTTTCGTAACGTTGGTATTAAATTAAAAGAAAACAAGTGTCATTTTTCTGAATCTGTCATTGTCGGGTGCCGCACCACTTATAATGGGAACTTTTTTTACTCGTTATTAACGATAATAGTTCATAAATATTAAAACATATTAAATAAGTTTGGATACTCATAGATATTCAGGCTATTATGATGAGCTAATGGTTATCCAGAAAATATTACTTTCTGCGTATCTTTACAGGAAATCCTAACTACATCCATAAGATAATGTGCTGTAGACCTGGATGTATTTTAGACATGTTGGACATTTCTTGGGCAGTAGTCAAACATTTTGTGCCGTGTGGGAATAGTCTAACGTTAAAAACAACAAAGATGAATTTTGTTATTAGAGCAAGTAAACTAATTTATGCAATGCATTAATAAGACATAGAAAATATTCGTTAAAAATAAATAAGAAGTTTAGAGCGATGGGAATTAAATTCCAGTGAAACACGCAACCGTACTTATGAAGATATCTTTCTTTAGACTTCAAGTGTCTATTGTGTCACGATGACTACCAAACGATTACTTATAGGCTATGGGCTGTTCACGGTAAAATTAGCACTTTATAAAGCCCTGCTTAATATATACTTGTGTGCACATTGTGTATTATTCCGCCTTATGTGAAATTGATATTGCCATAGGCCACGTCACTTTATTCGTGCGTCGGTCAAATTCAACTGTGAAATTATTACAAAAGAAAATTTGCAAATCTGCTCAGTTTCGCACGTCGATAAATTAAAAAAAAAAACAGAAAAGGAAAGGAATAATTTAAGTTATAAAAAATGGGTACCTGACACTTTTTATTCGACGTTAACATATGGAACTAATTTCCATACATCATTACCAACTTTACTAGGCACATGTTACTCAGTTCGCCCGTTAAAATATACGCAGGATGGGATAGTGACTTTTTTCTAAGGTTGATTTTAAAAGTGCTCACTTTATCGTGAACAGCTTTTACTAAAACTTACTGGGATTCATATACATACGTTAGCTGGGCTTGTATGTTAACTAAGCACTTAATTTGTTGCAACCTTAGACTTCTGTAAAGAAACTTCACCACATATTACAACACCAGACAATGACAATATTTAAACAAATGTAGGTTATTAAACTATCATACGTAACTTGGAGAATGTACTGTAATATTTTATGATTATACTGCTTTATTTGAAGGATAGTTATTTAAAGTTATAATGGCTGCTGTTTTAATTACTTCTAATGCTGCCTACCATTTGATCAGTAATGTTACATCGTGGCTTAAAAGTTCCATATGCTATATGTTTTTTAGGGTTTTTAATCATCAGTACAGCATGGATGCGTTCACCGGTTTAAATTGTTAGTTTGTGAACATATAAGCGCGGGTAACAGAACTCCCTTTAAATAAATAATCAATTTACTTTAGAAACAAGAAGTTACTGATATTACTAATGAGCCTACTTTCCTCTTCATGGGTGGAAATTATTTTTAGTGAAGTTCTTAAAAGCTTAGATAGTAGGTAGGCCTTGATGTATCGTTGACAGTAATAGCATTAACCAGAAACATATGCAACAGCACCTAGACAATTGCATATTCACACGTGCCTTACCCTTACGCCTAGCTTTCATACTAGATGTTCTGGGCAATAGTCCCTATTGCCCAGAACATCTAGTATGAAAGCTAGGTGTAATCAATTGCATTACGGGGGTAGGATTCGGATAATAAAACTTAGGTTTCAATCAGTCTAATGTTTTGAATGAGAGGGTTCACTAACTTGAAATATTTAAAACGTCATTATTTTTAAAATAAATGTGTGAAGCACAAAACATTTATGATTACATGACCTACCATAGCGCGACATATGTGTAGAATTTGGTGCAAGTCGGTTCATTGTTCCCCAAGAAAATGTATAAAAAAACTTATTTACTTAATCGGCGCTATATTAAAAAATTACCCAAAAAATTGTCTGTATACTATGATTCTATTAGACCGCGTCATACTAAAAAGCCTCTTTGTATTTGGTTAGTTTGTTTAATACATATGCCACACTTATCAAGATAGTTATATGACCGCAATTTCGAAAATCAATGTCTCCGCATGACCGTCTGTAGCTATAACATTGTGAAAAATTCGGTGGAAATTAGTTGAATTGCCCTGGAATAGTGGTAAAATGTTCCATTTTCTCACTTGTCATTATTTTACAAAATAACGGAAAAAGGGAACCTATGTATGCATAATTGATGCTTCTAATGAATACTGGTCGTGTACAAAGTCTGGTTAAATTTTGATGATTTGCTTAATATACATAACATACTAACATTATTTTTATATTAATATCATTAAATGAAGGATTGCCGCACCTAAAATATGTTAATTTTCCTACCCTACTGTATCACTACTTGAGTGAAAAATGCTGTGGGAATATGTTAATTGGTCCTCGAGATATAACATGAAACCTTCACAGTTTCATGTGACGATCTTCATAAATGGCGGACAGTAAGGTTATGTATTAGCACATTAGATTATTGTCGTAGTTACTGCTATTATATAAAGATATGGTAAAATAGGTTACATAGATTGGTAAATATAGCACAATGAGCTAAAAAATGTTATAGCCACTATTCTACAAATACGTGCCTTGCATACTAAAAACAAATTAATTTGTATAGCCTGAGACATACAAATTCTTAGCCAAAATTGGAAGGAATCGGTTGATTGTTTCCTGAGCTATGACACAAAAACTTTTTTTTTCATGCAGGGCTATCTTAAAAAATGTCGGAGAAATGAGGATCTGTATAGACTAATTCGTGTATATAATGGATACTGCCAGCATACAAGGTTAAGTTGAAATTTATGTCTTAGTTTCGTAGACATAACATACGTAGCTAAAAGGTTTATATGGCCGCCATTCTAAAATATGTGCTTGAGCCACCTAAAACCTATCAGTTTACATGGCGTGCCATAGTGATACTTGTTTGCGAAATTTGGTAAAAAAATATGTTAAATTTTACGGAAATATCGCTGCATTCAAATATTTATTTGTCATGTGAATCTATCTTACAAAATAATGGAGAAAAGAGACTTTCTGGTGGCACATTTGATGTTTGTAATATGTAACGCCAGCAAAGTAAGTTACGTTGTAATTAATTACATTATTTCGACGATATAACTTACATAGCTAAATTAGCTATATGGCCACCATTTTCCAGTGTCTGACCAACTTAAAACATACTAGTTTACATCACCTGCCGCCGTACTACTTGTTTACCATATTTGGTACGAATCGGTCTCAATTTTTTTTCCCGAGATATCATAAATCTTTATAAATACAGATTGCACTATCTTACAAAATGGCATACAAAAATGGTTATTTTTGGGCATATATGATGCTTGCAATAGATACTGTCACTATAAAAATTTTGGTCGAAATTGTTTGAATGGTATGGTGGTTATGCCAAATAAACCTAAAACCATTGCATAGCTGCCATTTTGAAAATAAATGCCGTAGCAATCAAAATTGCATACGTGTACATGGCCTACCATAGTATTACTTACGTGCCAAATTTTATTTCAGTTTTTTGAGTAGTTATCGAGATATAACGTAAATACTTAATTTTTTCATGTGGTGCTACCTTCCGAAATAGCAGGCCAACAACAATATTTACCTCTAAATTCAATACTTACATGATGCGCTGCTAACATACGAAATTTGTTTTGAATCGATTAAATAGTTCTCGAAGTGTAGCGTATCGCCCTAAATTTTAAAAATTTCCGCCATTTGGAACGGAAGTAATCGACGTAGTTAACGCGTTCAAGGATTGAAACGAGGAAAAGTTATAATCACCGAATCAAGCAGTCACGCACACCTACACATATTTAAAAAAAAAATCTCATAAGCCTTTCTTTCGTTTGTAAAGTAAGCTAAGAATAAATTGCAATACTTACGGTATTGCTGCTGGTGAACTGTGAACTGGGAAATACTATTAACGCGTTTTAACTACGTATTATTTTCTTACTGCTACATTAGTTATAATTAAATTATTTTTGTTTTCTACGTATTACAGCACACAATGTTGTAACAGTACTATATTTTGTAATAAATTTTGCAATCGGACTTTCTCGGCACATTTATAATTGTCTTCGGTCCACTGGTATTTTTATTTTTCGTTGAGAAAGAATAAACAAACAAACTAATCTTGTATTTGGAACGTGTTCGGTTAAGCATAGTATACAACGTAGCAAGAGTATGAGAATCCACTACACTCTTTCAGATGCTGCTCAATGAATTAAACAACGTTAACTACATTCTGAACGGAACCGGTATTTTTGAAGGATGAGAGTTTACTTCTTTCTTTTTATTAATGTTAGAATGTAATTTTTTTTTTGTATCTGGTGGGCTGACTTAGTGGATACACAATTCTTTTAAAATGTAAGTCATATTTCTCACACACCTACTCCCAATTAATGTATTATAACCTCGGGATAAGGTGAATTTATAATTTTGTTAGCAAACCCACAAAATGTTCGTAAAAAGCGTATTTAATATTCTCAGTAACTGTATTAATACATATGTATGTTTACATATATATAAGCGGATTTAAGAGAATGCAAAAGCTATTGAAAACTTTTTGTTCACTTTTTTCCCCGCCACAAATATCACCAGCAGAAAACAACCTTGAAAAATGTCGAAAAAATTATTGAATGAATAATCTAATTAAAAAGTGTTATTATTGCTGAGAAATTCTTAGCAAACTCCTAGGTGCTATTTCGAATGAAAGTGTGGCACAAAGTAGATTTAATATCGGTAGGGAAAGGATTATTGATTGAGATTTCGTTGGCCGATTTACTTTTTGTGAAATATGCGAATTATTTAATGCTTAGCATATACATTTATGATTTAATATGATACCATTTCGGAATTTGAAATGTGTGAACCCAAGTTTAATAAGGCCTAGTTCTTTCAGGAAATGTTCGAAACTAAGAATGAATGGAATTTGATTTACTCATGCTATACTCTTAACCATGCTATATAAAAGTCCCTCATGTTTTCTTTACCCGTTTTTATTCATTAATAAATATTAAAACACAGTTATGTGAATTCTTGAATGATCAATTTTAGTGGAAAACAGCAAAATATGCATATTATATTTAACACACTTATTGTATCCATGAGGAAATATTTATTACAATGATTCAAGAAAAAGGAAAATGTATTTTAATTTTAGTGACAAGTGAGTCTATATCTACTAGGAGGATTTTTCTTTATAAAAATTGCAAATGCCATATAAAAGTGGTTATTTTGGCATACATGATGCAATATTTAGGTAAGTGATATTTTATCTACTTTATATAGATTAATATCATTTGCAATAGGTGAAATATGTGTTGCAAAGTGTTGTTACTACAGAGTGTACAAAATTAATTTCGTCTTTTAGGTATGTGGATCAAGCACAATAAATGATCAGTAATTGTCTTTAAACAAATCTTCTTTGGTTCCGTACATACAAGGTATTTTTATAACGCGAATATATCAGACTGTATTTTGCTTATGTCCAACTCACGGCAAAACAGATTTGCCATTTCATCTTTACTGAATATTGTGGCACCTACGTGAAACTGGCTCGGAGAATCTGAAATGATTATAAATATCACTATATTGATGTTTGATAAGGACAAGATTTGACTGGAAATTTGAACTGTGGTGTCGTTAAATTGTTACTGACGTTCTATTACAGCCAAGTATTATAAAAAAACACGCAGAATATGTCATAGAAGAGTCACAAGTTATAACATCATGTTTTCGAGTCAAATGAAGGAAAAAATACCAATTCACATTACTGAAATATAATTGCAGGGAAATTTATGTCGTATTGAATTTGGCCTTATTTTAATAACATGGAAAATAGGCTGATACGTGTGTCTAAAGGAATATGAGGTCGTAATAAACCTAGATTCCGAAGCAATACTTGTTATATTATATGGCATTTTAGCGTGCAGAAACACAAAATGCTGTTGCTGTGTTTCGTTTATAAAATCGAAGGTTAAAACCGAAAACCAATTTGAAGATTGAATTCCAAGAAGAATTTTTTAAATTTTGAAATCGCTTACTATATATATACATATATATTTACACTGCATTTACACTGTTGCCACTGGCACACCATTTGAACTGAAGAGATTGAGATTCGCATAGCAGAGTTCGAAATTTCCAGGTACTTAACAAATTAATGATGGAGGAAAACGAGCCAATGCTGATTTTATTTTTATCCTATTGAAATTTTACTAAGCAATCGATTTTTGCATTAAGACTTTTTAAGCTATTGTTCACCATAGGGACGTGAGTTTCATCATTAAGGTAAAGTTCTTTCTTCCCGTCTGTGTAATGTCAAAGATAATGGAAAGTATCGGCCACTTATGGAAGCTTGCTGCCCTACCCGTATTTGGAATGAATACTGTGCAAGATGAAATGAGTTGGAAGCTGACGATTAGTGGAATCAAAATAGCAGAAGAAACGATAGAAATATTCTGGGCAAATTAAAAACTTAACGGCGGTCGTTCCTTCACACTCTCCACATGGTAATACGTATTTTAAAAAGCCTGTCTCGCTATGGCCTGTTTTAGGAGAGATCAAGTCAGGCATGCATGGATAGAGGCTAACGACTAAACTAGATGTAATTTTAAAAAAACCCAAAGTTTTTACAAAAATTAATTATAATTTTAAAGGATCAAGGAGCTGGATGCAAAAAAAAATATTATATTACCATCATAAACAGTAGACATTATATGTGATGACATTTCATTCATATAGATACATTTTCATTTTCGTAATTTCTGCATAATCTCTTATCAAAATCACAACTTACTTGTCTTTGAGGCAAACAAAATAAGATAAATGTTTTACAATATGAGAAATAGCGAGAATTCTTTCTTAAGTTTGAGGTACGAATAGCAAAAGTTATATTATAAAATCGCAGATAAAAAAAAAATTTCCTTATTTTTTTACAACTGTCAATTTGAAAATGCAAAGAAATTCTACTTACGATTGCAAAAAAAATCTTCGTGGCTGTTTTTTGGAACTTTTGTTGCAATTGAAGTAAGCATTAAAAATAATTATTCAACTTTTTAACACACGGCATTACATATTTATCATTTTATAAAAAAAAAAAAACACCCGTGAGTAAGACATAAACGAAATTAGCAACTGAGAAAAAAAGCCATGAAATTCTATTATAATGTACGTAACTAAATTAATTTTTTTTCCGGAGAACGAATAGTCAATAATTTAATAATGAACTAAACCACAACCAATAGAACGAGTAATGAACAAACAATATAGTAGGTAAATACAGATAAATCCTTTTAAGTCCAGAAAAACGACGAAGTAAACACAAGTGCAGGGAAAACAGCACAAAATATATACAGCACACTATTTCAACGGCGCCGGCGCTCAACTATACTAATTAACCTTTTGAGGGAATGCCATGGGGTCATAACACTTAAAGAGAAGTTTTGTATCAGCAACACAGGGATCTTGTAAATATATTTGTAAACAATATTTTTTAACACCAAGCTGATATTAAAAATCAACAGAGAAGTAAAAAGTTATTTTTGCATTGGCCTAAATGACAGCCTTAGATGACTTCAGTCAAATAACTAAAATTTATAGCATGGGAAGTTGATTTTGGTTTTCTTGCTTTAATTTTATTTTCAACGCAGTTTTGAACACAAGTGGTATCGGATAGGACATCCATTATATAAGGTACAAAAGATAATATATATTCGTAATTCTGTTTCGCGAAATGTTGAATGTCAAGTGTCAAAAACATTTTTGTGTAATGGAAGTACCAATCAGAAGAAACCTGGTTTGTATTCCCAATACAGAAATACAACAGTTTTTAATTTTTAATTTTTATGCAATTTAATGTGATGAAAATCGGGGCACACGCCATATATCACTGTGATTAATAAATAATTATAACGGACATGATACTAATTTCCTTATTGTATACTCTTATGGTAGAAACTGTTTTACTGCGTGACGGAGTTAGTTCCATCACGTATATGGAACGTAAATAGTTTGCTACAATATTTAGTTTTTTTCAGCCTCTCGCGTCCTTGGTTGCCCGAACCCTGTGGTTGCGTCTACTTGCCGTGCAGTTGTGCATTGCCGGTGGCAGCACGGAGTTTTTAGGGGTTCTGAAGCCTGCCTTGTTAATATTGGCGGATCATTTCACATTTTTAATATGATTGTCTGCAAAGAGAGCATTGCAAGCGAAAAGAGAGAGCAGTAATCGTAAAGAGTGCGCTGATGGATGGTCTCAGGAATGGGGGAGTGCCAATGGAAGGGATTCTGGAGAGTACAAATACCGATGTTGGGTCGAGTCTCGGGGAAGACGTCGCCGGCCGCAGAGCCAGAGCTCAAAAGCTTGGAGTTCCGCAGTGGTTGGTCGGACCAGGAGGCTGGATGTATCGTCTGCGAGATTGGAGAGAAGATATGTATTTCACTACGACGTGATGATGCTAGTTGGGGACATTGCCATTTTTAAGGATAGTAATGGACTTAAGGATAGTAGTGGGACTCAGATTATTTCTATTGTTGGAGGCTGCGAAGGAACTTAGAAAATTTCCGTCCAGGAGTGTGTGGACTTAGAAAAACCCGTACAAGTGAAGTTCGGACTTAGAATTTTTCCAAGAGTTGCGTTGAGGAACTTAGCCGAATTTTCCCGTGGTGTCGGTATTATGAAAATATTTCTGGACGAGGAAAATAATGCATGTTAGCGCGATTTTAGCGCCAGTGTGGCCTTTGTTTTTCTACTCGCAGTAATTACGAGACTGGTGTTTTTTGGACTTTTGCCTGGAATTGAAATAATGGTTTTGTGGATTACGTTACCGTACTTTGAGTAGGAGCTGCGTGCGATCACGGGAGTAACAAGTGGTCAGTGGAACTGTTAGACTGGAAGGTGAAGTGCAAACCGGGACCTCTAGAGGGGATGGCCAGGTTGTCTTCAGCTTTGGACAGTTGTTGTAGGTGTCACCGATCGTGATAGGATCGGGACAACTGTTTACTGCCAAAGCGAGGAAGATTGGATGGTGGCCGAGATACGAGAGACGGTGTTGCCGAGTGGCAGTTTATCTTGCGGGGTTACGGACTGGAAGTGCGCGCAGTAATGGAGACGTAGAACAAGGACAGAATTGCATGGTGTGAGATTTGGTGTGTGTATTGGTTTTGTGAATGGGTAAACGAGAGCACTACCTGCACTCTCGAGTGTTATGGTGGTGTAAATACCCCTGGGTTCAAGTCTGAAAGAAATGTTGGTGTACGAAATTGCCAGTCCAGCACCGGGCACGATCTTGTGTTATGGTGGGAAGAGCATAGCTGGACACTGCACAATTGAATGAGTTGTGGGATTTCGATTCTGAGCACTACTGTCACTCTTGATGTGAAATGGTGGGAACAATATCCCTGGGCTCAGAATCTAATCTGCGTGAGTGGTGTGAGTTATGTCTATTGGAGGGAAGTGTGTGTGGGTGATGAGTTTAGTTTTGGAGTTACAATTATTTAGGCTAATGTTTTGCGTTACGCTTACTACCGCTCCTGAGACAATGTTGTGGTTGAACCTTTTCTGTAAATTAAAATGAAATGCGTTATTGTGTACAGGCAAGAGTGTCATAAGTGCCTGGTCGAGTGTTAAGGTAAAAATATCAGAGTGGCCAGTTTTGTGAGAGCTGTGATAAAGTTGATTGTAAAATTTTACGGAGGCAGTTAAAGTTAAAATCGGTACTGTCAACGAGGATGACTTGTTTTATTAATTTTTGTAAGTAAATTTTAATTGAACTTTAAATGGAATTGTACTGTTTTAAAGGAAATTTAAATTTTGTGATAGAGAAATTCGTACAGGAGAAAAGGTGTAGAGGTTGTCCCTGGAGAAAGGGAGTAATTATAGTATTGTGAGGGTTTTACCTATTGGGCATAGATAAGCCTAAAATATCGATTGTGGTTTTGTAGAGGGAGTTGTTTTCAGTATTGTTTTGTAAAGAATTTTAATGTAGCTTTATCATTTTATGATGAGTTTTTAAAGTGTGCTCATTAAGGAGTGTTTTAGGTTTACGGGAAATTTGCTTGAGTGCCAAAGTAAAAAGGGTTTAAACAGAGTTTGCGTGCTATTGAAAGTCAAGTTAGTGCCATTTCCCCAATCTCGGACGGAGGTAGACGCATAGTTTAAACAAAACCTTACGCTGCTGCTATTTTTTTAAGTGATTAATGGTTTTGAGATTGTTTTCCCAATCTTTCCTGATCCCGAGTGTAATAGTGTTAGAAGGATGGTTGGGAGAAGTTGTGTTCGGTGTGGAGACACACGCCACATCTGTAATAAAATAGGATTTTAGTATTTATAAAAGGTTGTATAACTTAACTTGGAATATGCTTTCTAGAAGAGCCACATAACTAGTTTTCTCAAATTGATTGCGAACATATGAATTCTTCAATTGAAAATCTCTCCTGAGATCCATCTAGATTCGCCGTTAAGACAAAAAGATGCAGTTCAGCAATCAGCTTCAGCATTACTTTTAATGATCGATATTAACAACCTACTCTCTTATCTTTAGTAATATGATGGAATTATTCAAAGGCAGTCGTTTGGTCCCATGTTACAATTATTTTCACCTTTGCAGTAATATTAATAAAATTTTTCTTATAAGAATATTTTCACAGGATTTCATTTAAGAGATGGGCTGGGGACTAGCAAATATGTGACAATTTCACACGCATCTAAAAATCGCAATCGCCAGCTACGAAAGAACATCGGATGTAGCAGCGATTATGAAATATAGTTCAAAACATAGAGTTAGGAGTATGCAGAAGATGACATGTTGTGACCTAGGTGAAGCCGTTGGAGATAGTCGGTTTTACTATGTACTCCAGCCACTATCTTGACAGTCACCCAAAACATTGTTTTTACATTTGAATGACGTTGCAAGAAAGGTTACTTTCGTAGCATTTCGTGTTGAACAAATAGGATGATGAATATATGTATATATATATATTACAATTCGCGTGTGATTTCACTAGTGTATTATGGGCTTGTGTTAGTAGTGCAATCGAACAATTTCTTCAAAAAAACTTGTAATCGTGTGTGTGATACCGTGGTCCGGAATTCGGTTACGGCGACATTAAGCACGTGTTTTAGATATAGTGCTCGTATATCAGGATTTGTGGAAAACTATTATTTGAGTAAATTATTAAATAAAGTACAAGAAGCGTGCTTCCGTTGTTGTGCAATGTAATGCAGGTTGCGTATCGATAATAAGTGCAACAAAGAAGGCAAAGTGTTCTTGAGCCATGAATAATAATTATATGCTGGCATTTATATTTTAATTCCTAACACTCACAAGACCCGACAGATTTGTTTCCAGTATCACTTCATCTCCTTTATACATATTTCTTAATATAGAAAATGGTTGTTGGTAGATAAATTCAAATCCGATTTTTGTTATTCCTACTTTTTACATTACATTAGTTCTCTGTTATGATACAGTTTTATATTTATTTATCTGTTATTGTAGGGCACAGTATTGTTTATTGCATCTGCATATTGGATAGGGTAAAGTTATCTGTGGTACATAAGAAACACATATCAATTTAAAATTTTACTGCATTGTCTGGACTGGACAATCACGTATTTTGGCAACTTTCCAGAAGAAAAAAGGGGGAGGGGACAGAAGACCATTCTGGATAATTTTACTCCCCATATCTACAAAAATTGTGTTTCATCTTTCTCCAAAAGGGCAATTCAGTACCAAGGACTTAGTCAGTAGCCACAATTTTAATTCAGCTCAAAATGTTTAAAAAAAATCACATTGGGTGGGAAAACTACAAAAGGATATTAATTCTATAAATACAGTTTTAGGGATAATAAAGTAACCACCCTATGGTTAGGTTAAAATGTGTTAAAACTTATTTACCAGCTTTTTAGGTTGCTTTTGGTAGTTTAATTACATTAGGATACATTGTTGAACTTCATTGGGTGAAAGGTGCATGACCGCAATGATATCGATAACAAGTGCACATGCACTAATCACTGCCAAAGTGGTCCACAAACACACTTGTAACAAAATTTCTTTGTTGTTACCTACCAACTTGTGAAATTATTATTTTAAGTGTGACATTATCGTCTGCTTACATTAAAAAATATCCATTTTCAATATCTCAACTGCACTGCGGAAACTTGACAAATGAACACCCCTCTAAAAAAAAAAGCATTGTCTCTAAAAGCAGTTTATTCAGCTGAAACTGCAATGATACTTGAAGCAGTAAACGTCAGTGCAGCGGTGGCGCTTTGGCCTCACATATTGCATTATAAAATGTTATTTACAAATAACTCAACATTAAAATTATGCATTTTAACTGCATTTTTGAAAATGGGAAGAAAAAAATTGGAAAATTACATTTTTCAGCTCTAAAAATAATACTGTCATCCTGGTATTTTCTGTCATCTGAACAAACCAAAAATAAGTTGAGAGATGTATATTTCATTTAATGTGAGACAAGATATATAGGTATTTACTTTAATGTGAGACTTGCTGTAGGCCTATGTATTCAGTCAGAGGACATCACCTATTAAAACATTACATAATTTTCCAGTTTTTGTGTTAGTGTTTGGCCATTAATCAAAAAATTGTTAACAATACTGCGAGATTTAGGAGTCGCTTGAGAGCTGAGGATTTCAGTGTTGATGACGGTGAAATGAGGTGGATATGGAGCAGCAATGAAATGTAATGGGGGTGTAAACCGCAGAACCCTGAGAAAACCAACCAGCCGGTGGTAATATTTCGTCTTGTTTCCCACGTGCGAACATCCAGGGCGACTTCATCAGAATAAAATGGTTTTCACAGCAAAGCAACCATGCAAGATTTAATAGCTGTTAATGTACGCAAAAAAAAAAATAAACGCTGTTTAAATAAACTGCCACAAACTACCTGTGTACACACACGTGCAGATACGCAGATATATACGTGCATACACAGCTACATTAATAATAACATGGTAAATAATACAGTGCTCATATTGAAACTGTTTAAACATCTAATGCACCTGTACGTCGAATTCAGCAGCTGTGGACACTACACTTGTTAGTACAACATGAACAAACTCCTAGCGTGGACCTGTAGATTGAAAAGTGGGGCGTGGCAGGGCCGAGGGGGCAGTTTGCTTTGGAACTTGCCCACAGTTAATAGAACATCATTTTTTTACTTACCTTATGTACAGTCTATGCAATATTGTCAGAATACTTTATCATTAAACTCCTTTTCACCAATACCCATATGCAATTAAGTTAAATTGGGATGGTTCGCAACCGAACTTCATATTTTATGACATGTTCAAAGGTGCCAAAAGGCACCCCCCCTCCCCCCATCACGCAAGTTGAAGTTCTAGATTAGCTCCTGACCAACAAAACTAATCAGCATAAAAACAGAGGCAGAAAAAAGATGACATATTTTAAACTACATGAGCATTAATTATACAATGCAGGTTAAACTGTCCATTGCTGATTTTTTGTTTTTTACTTCCATTACGAGGTCCACATACACGGTGCTTGAGCTGAATTGCAGTGTGTTTGATATGTACATTTACTAACAAAACTATCAAATGGTTTAAAGTTCACAGCTTATTTATTAAAATAACAGATATTTCAAGTGAGGGTGGCTGGGTAATTTTAAAACATAACATTTTTTAACTCGCCAATATAGCTAAAATTGCTTTTCAGTTGGCCTTATCTTAATATATAATGATCAGACACTTACAAAACTAACATATGGCCCAGAAGACAATCTACTAATAAAAATTACAGGGCCAATGATTTTTTTTCTAGTCTACCTTAAAACTAAGAGGAGAGTCGAAGGTCCAGGATAGTGACAGGACCTAAGTGCGTCACAGCGCGGAGCCCCTTACACCTGAGCATGCAGTGAAGTTTCTAACTACAAGGTCACATGCTCGCGGCTTAACTGGGACCGGGCAAACTTGACCGCGATTGGGGCCAAGTTTACCTCCCATGGTAACTTACTCTAAACTACGAGGGAGGGGGGGAAAAACCGGCATAAGCACCGTAAGAACCCCTCGACTGAAAATAATTGCAAGATTGCATGCAATTTATGAAGTAGAAAAAGGTTTACACTAGAACAGATGATTGGAAAGGATATTCTTTATTGAAAGGGTGTTTGAAATACTAGAAGAGAAAGAATGGTAAGGGGGGGGGGGCTTTTTTTTTATGTTGTCGCTAGATTAAGGGGCCACTGCTAAGGTCCTGTAGTTATATGTAGAACGACCTAAGTGCTGTGTGCTTGTTTAGTGTCCTGTGTGAGGCAGCGATGGAGCAGTGTCACCCTTACTACTCCCGTGTCCCTGTCCCTCAGGAATTAACTCCAGGTAGGTTGCATTATGTAATAATTGTACATATGACTTAATTATTCTAAGCCTATTCGATTAATTAAATATTACAATGTTTCAGACACAGCCCTGTTCTTTTATGGAAAGCTTTTTTTTCTCGATAAAATTGTCTTGCTTAAGCTATGTTTTGTGAAATTAATACTGACCATATAGGCCTATTAGATTTGCAAGTATTTTCCCTATTTTCCGAAAAGCCTCTATACTATATAATTACCGAATGAATGCAGTAAAGCAAAATCTGAAGTTTGAAAGGTGTAAACAAAACTAGCCCATTACTATTATCTTGGTTACACGTCTGGGCGAGATACACTGCGACTTTCTGACAGACATAACTGACAGCAAAACAGTTTGATATAACAGAATCATGTAATACTGGGTTTATTCAGTTAAATCCATGCCTATGTCGCTGTACTCTAGTTGTTTCAAAATATAAACAAAACGGTTGTTTTTTGACCAGTAGCAGACAGCTATTATAATATCCAACTGTTGTTATATTCGATTTTAGTACGGTTAAAGTTTATCTTAACTTTTAAATCTCATATTGTCGCCAGAACATTATTTCGTAGCATACTTTCAAGGCAAATATATAGGGAATGGGAAGAAAATAAACCAAAATGCCATATATAACACTTCCACTTAAATGTAAATATTTCATAACCTTACATATTTAACGGATAAATTTGCTCTTAGTTAACTGAGAGAAACACACACACGCTTTACATATATCATCATTAAGGTCAAAAAGGGTTGTATGTTAATTTATGTCGATTTTAATACACTTCAAAATACACGTGAAAGATAGGCCGATACAATGTTTTTGACTAATATTGATCCCGTGACCATTTTACCGGACAACTGCCATCTAACTCCGCGATATAAACTGGCTTCGCTTGTTAACACTGCACGGTATAGGACATAGCCACCCCCTGGTTTAAAATGCCGACGTGTAGCTGCTACTTGATAACATCGCTTCACAGACTGAGCAGTTAGCGGTGATTATTTCGTGCAAGAGAAGTTCACAAATAATTTTCATACATTTAATTGCTACCTTGTTACGGTACACTGAGAGAAATGTTCGTCGCAGTCAACAATATACTTGTTTGCATAGGATTAGAAATATATTTAGTTGCCACAACAAAATATTTTTTTAAGCAAACAAAGCATGAAAGCAACAAAATTAATTTTGTCCATCTAACATAACACGCTTGAATTAACGAAGTATCTTTGTTGAGCCAAAAAAAGTTAGTCTGCCAACATAATATTTAACTGAATAGACTGTATGTATTTGTTTGGTTACTCATTTGTGTGCTCTCATCGAAAATACAGTTCGAGATATTGTTTGAAAATTTGTAACAATTAGTATTGTAACCGTGTTTGTTAGTGCATTTATTGTTGCTTAATAAAGGTATAAAAATACTAATAAAATAAGCTATAGAGGAAATGCTTAAACGCCACTGTTCGTGGTTCAATTCCGGCTCAAGCTTAAGGTTTTTATATATTAACCGAAACAGTTTAATGTGCGTGTAGCCAAAGAAATATCTAGTTGCACCAGTCAAATAATAACAATTGATACTTTCGTATCAACCACCAAATATTTCACTGACTCTATACAAACAAAGATTTTTTTTGCGCCAAGCAAACTTAGATTGATTCAACAAGAAGTTTTCTAAGTGGCATGAGAAGTATCAATAGCTACTTGATCACACATTATCTCATTTTTTATCATTCGCAAATTCTCACATTATTTTTAATTGCACGTAAGACGTAAACAATCGCAGAATACAAGTTGTCAACAAACACGCATTTCTTAGTTATTATGTCCCGGACGGAACAGAAAACAACGCCGAATGTAGCAGCTCGCGTCGTAGAGCGGCTCTCGGGACACAACAGCGAGAAACATCAGGCCTTTATTAATACATTTACCAAAAACATACGTCATGTATTGCTGAGTTGCTACACGACGCGCGTCTGTACAAGTGAACTGTCACGTAGAGCGAGAGCGACAGAGATATATATGACAATATCTAACTGTCATCGGAACTACGTGTATGTGCAAATGAGTCCAGTTTGAGTTGCGATATTTGGGTGGATCTTAACAACGAAGTCTTGAGAGCCGACGCAGTGGAAACGAGGGGAGAATTGCGCAGCGCTGGAATGCAAGGGTGGGGGGAAGGAGAAACTCCCTGAAAAAAAAAAAACCGACCAGCGGTATCGTCCGCCGCGACTCCCGCTTGCAAAAATCCGGAAGTGACCCGGCCGGGTATTGAACCCGGTTCGCCTAGATGGAAGGCGAGCAGTCAAACCCCTGTTACCCTATGCGTGTGCAAAGTTCCAGGTCGATCGGATGTGAGGAAGTGGGTCGAAATAAGCTAATAATATTTCACTCTAACAAGTGAAGCTAAGTAAGAACTTGTAAGGTTAAGGAGAGGTCGTAAAAGACTTGTGCAATCGTTTAAATAGTTTCTCCGGCGTGGCACTCCGATAATCGACTAGATGATCACCACCGGCACTTGTCGAGCAATCGACGATAACAGTGCGCAAGTACATGTTGTTTGCCGACTGAAATCACGGTACAGAGATGTGGCTTCTAATGCGTCGTCTCCTCCAGAAACCTCAGCGATGCTGTCGAAGTGCAAACGCCCACAAAACAGTAGACGTACACAGCGTAGATACGGTAAATGATGATATAGGTTATTCACGGTAAAGTGAGCACTTCTTAGCGCCCTGATAAATTTTTCCTTTCAATTAATTTCTACCTTTTTTGCCACTCTTAATGTAAATATTGCAATATGACTAATAACACAGTGTATACATTTCAACAATCTCAAAAACTAACGTCTGAAACTGCAGTAAAATATATTTAATAGAGGAGGGCCTGAATAAGTGCTCACTTTACTGTGAACAGACTATACTGAGATACATATGTTGTGTTGCTGAAACTTCTTTTTAAAGTGGTTGTGACCTCAGCACTGCTTTTGGAACGAGATAAAATTACTTCTATAAAAATGGAGTACAAACTCATACAACACCTTTGTTTCACAAAGGTAGTTTTTATTTATTTTTACCAGTTTCTTTTAAGTACGGGGCAGCAAAATAATGACAAGATGTGACTGGAAATATTATGGTATTCCAAACATATTTATTAAACAGATAATGAGAAACATATACACACATAACAGAAGATAAAAGGATTAGTAGAAATATAAATTTTTTACAACACGTATTTTAAGGTAAAGTGCTGCATACTTTATTTTCAGTTCTTATCTGGCCACACTATAACTTTATTTAACACCTGTTTTTTGTAGTCATAATATCATACATCGCCTTCATTTGTATTAAACATACACACCTGTACCTTTAATACTGTTGCTCATGAAAATATGCGCTGGGGCATTTTTTTTGTATTCGTTGATTTTTTTTCAAAATCAGGTTTAGTAATCTGTACGGAAAGTGTATTTTCATTCCACGCCTTCTCTTGAGCTGTGAGCCAACTAGTGCCTCTGAAATACCGGTGGCGCAACATTTTTTTTTTAGATGCGCGCCATTTAATTTATGCCCATTGTTAATAAATACTGTAGTAAAACACCATGTTCGGATTTTGGGCAAAACCATGGCGTAATAGAGTGAGAACTTTCCTAAATATTGTTAAATAATAAATTAAAATTAAGTGGTGTATACCTTTGAAAACGCAGCTGATAATCAGTTTACTGCGCTGAATATCTCATACCGGTAACCCACAAAATTTGTCGTCATAATGTAACAATTTCACGGAAACTGTTTTTTGAACCACTGTTTTTATATAAATACCCGATGCAAAAATATCAAACGTTTTTATTTCTATGTGTTTAGTAATTTCATAAAACAACGAAAATTTTGTCTTGCAGTTACTTGAAACCGACAGTTTTTCATGGGCTTTATACGTAAAAATTCTTCTCAGACAAGGTAACAAATAGCACTCCGTTTGACAGACTGTAGTAAACTTTTGGGCATTATTTAATTGCCATATACAAAGAAACGTAAATATGGACTGCAAATTGAATTAAACTACATGAATAGTAAGTAATGTGTGTGTTGTTATGCGTTTTGTTGGATGACGCACATCAGAAACGTAGCGATGATATGTCTGCAGCGATAATATAAAAGTTTAATAACGATAAACAGTAATCGTTTTGTTAGAAAGAATGGTTTTTGTTGGATTAACTAATTATTGCTGCATTCTTGATGACTGTATTGATCTAAAATTACCGCTTTGTCACAAGTGGATGTTCCCGTTAATTGCTCAGTAGGTTAGTGGAAGACAGATATGCAAACTTCACCGCGTCCGTATCTGTAAATTATTGAACGCGAGTGGCTTGTATGTTCATAAAATGTGACATGTCTCATTATTGATCGATGTATGAATAAATTTATGAGTTTAAGGAGTTGACGATGTGTGCCGTGTACTTGTGTGCTTGCCAAGAAAGTATTACTCCTTTTAAATCTCGTTCATGAGACTATACCGGCTGTTTGCATATTATAGGTACAACCTGAAGGGGTGTGTAGAAGACAGTGAAATAATTGCAAAGGCCCTGATAAGCATTTGTCCGGAAACTAATCGCCTTCGAGATATGACGTATGCACATGTGCAACTATTAATTATTACAAGAGTGTTCATGCCTTATGTTCCAGGGACCAGCCCTCACATTGGATGTCAACGGTGGTGTGCACTCGTAGCAGCATTTGAAGCAGTTGTCATGGCTACGGTGGTGTGCACTCGTAGCAGCATTTGAAGCAGTTGTCATGGCTACGGTGGTGTGCACTCGTAGCAGCATTTGAAGCAGTTGTCATGGCTACGGCGGTGTGCACTCGTAGCAGCATTTGAAGCAGTTGTCATGGCTACGGTGGTGTGCACTCGTAGCAGCATTTGAAGCAGTTGTCATGGCTACACACACGCATTTTCTAATGAAGAGATGCCTGACATCCATTTCACGTATGGACGTGCCAACGGTAAAGAGCGCGGAAGGCAGCACGATTGTACCACGAAGCTCTCTCTCACAGAAGACAGCCAGACAGCTGAGTTTCCACGAGGGTCCATCATTTGTGAGCCTATTTACATTTGCATTTGCACCAGAACACGCGTTTGTATCGCCCGAATAATTGTAATTCGTTGTGAATAATTTGTTAGGCGATTTTATCGTTACGGGACTCAAACTTCATGTGAGTTAAAGACTGTATTATTTTCACGCTGTTGTCTGCCTTGAAACAAATTCAGAGGACATGAGTACATATTTTTAACCTACTCTACGAAGGAAATAAAGACTTATGAGATAATTTTCCTGTCTGTGTGCGTATATTATGGGTATGTATGTTGGGTATTTATATGTGTGTGTGTGTGTGCTTGTCCCTTTCAATTTTTGAACGCGTGGAACGAATTTCACCAAACCTTGTAGGCTACACATATAATACTTAGTAGGAACACCTGAATTTTATAGTTATCGACCACGTTGGGTGATTACTTTCAAAATTTCGGCCATTTTAAATTTTGGAGCGATATTTCATATCTCGGAAACCAGTCAACCAATTTAAACCAAATTTTATATTCTAGCAGAGCATAAAGTAAGCCTTAAATTTTGAAGTGGACATGGTTGTTGATATGTCGTTATGGAAAAAAAACACCTAATGAAGAAATTAAGATTTTAGATTATATCTAAAAAAAATTATTAAACCAATTCTCACCCAATTTGGCATGTAAGTAACACTATGATGGGCCAAGTAAACGTAAGTGATTGAAGTTAGTGGCCATACATTGTTTTGTACGTTTTTAGATTTAAAATATTTCGACCAAATTTTGTATACTAAAATTATCTGTTGCATGCATCATACATATAATAATACATAACCACTTTCGTCGCCATACGGATAAATAAAGATATCATTTCATATGTCAGTAAAAAATTAACGTATTCCTACCATTCCAGACACTTCTTTTCAAAATGGCGGCCACCGTTGTCTTAGAATGATATAGTGTCAAAACCATTTGATCTATTCCAACTTAACTTTGCTGGCAGTAGATATTACAACTAACAACTGTAACTACATGGAGCATCTTCTGTCCTACATGTTGTAAGGTATCGCCATGCGTATAAGTAAAGTTTTTATGCCTTATCTCGTGAAAAAAATTATAGATTCCTACCAAATATGGCAAACAAATACTACTGCAGCAGATCGTGTAAATTGGTAGGTTTAATGTAGGTCAGGCACTTATTTTAAAAATGGTAGCTTATTAAATAATTTAGCTCAGTATATTTTATCCACGAAACTAGTGCTGGCAGAGCCTATTAAAACCATCAAATATGTCTATAGTCCATTCGCCATTGGAAGCAACTTTCTCGGAGCCCTGCTAAATATCTACTTGCAGGCCCGTTTTGTATCCTTCCACCAAATGTAAACAATCATTGCCATGTGACTGCCATGTACCATCTGTCAAAATCAATGTTTACATGTTATTGTGTGTGTACATGAGTTCATATACTTTCGCTACACCTAAAAATAAACATTGAAATGTAACTTCTACTTTTGTACCTGTCGAATGTGTTGTTTAATATTTACAGCTTTTCAAAAATTGTGTCTTAGGTCTATTTCAAAAACCATTTCGTACGAATATTCACAGTTTAGGCCTATAACATTATTTAGGTCAGCTTTAAGACGTTTTAAAAATGCATGAATTAACGATAGTTCTTACGGTTACGTTACATTAACATATTTGTTTACCACGACATAGCACATTACACGTAATGCACGTTAATATATTGCAGCGACTGTGTTAAAGACTGTTACAACTGGGGGTTCATGAACTGTAGTATTTGATATTTTGTTATTGATATGCGTTAAGTTATTTCTTTAAAAGGACGGCCTCAGATCGAGTAACGAAGGAATAGACAGTCCAATGAAAATGCGACATTAAAATCAAGCATGCAACGCGTGTCGCTCATTTTTTGTTATAGAAACTTAAAATATAGCGGTGAACATGCACTCAAATAAAACTACCGAAATTTTTATTCCACTCATATTTATATGTATTACTACTTACTGTGTATTAGGTTTATTGAAATTTATTGGGGATGGGTTTGGTTATTTGTTTGGGATTGTTGGTAAATCACGTTACACGACTGTGTTTCAAACACCCAGGGCAAAGGTACAACGTTGTGATAAATAAACATACGTGGATGTAAATAAATAACTTCTTCGTAAAAAAGAGTTCACATTTAAAACGTATAAATAGTGCTAATTAAATATTTTTAAATTCACGCACACACAGGGCCAGCGAATCGACCACGATGCACAAACGCATGCCATTTCACAGACGCAATGATTAACAAAACACACGCCACAGTATATTTATTACTGCCGCGGAAACACATATTTATCACAACATCGTAACTTGCCTAGGTAGGTTTAAAAAACACAACGTCTACAAACGTGATGTGGTAATTTGAAGTATTTTTCGGAGTAAGTATAATTTACGTTTCGTTTGGTAAAACACCAACACGCCATGCCATGGCTCGCCACGTCTGCCAACTTCACTTTGTTTCTGCCCTGCCATCATATCTAAATAGATTAGAATAAGTATTCAAACATTAAAATCTCTTTTCAGTTGTAAATTACAAATTCAAAAATCATTATTTTGCTGTAATAAGTATGAAATATGCTACAATTGAAAACAGGTACAATTATTTTCGCGTACTAGCGAAGTGAAACTTCCCGAGTGTGAAAGAGACAAAGACAGTGAGAGAGCGACAGAGCTCGCTCAGCAGACAGTTGCTTCAAAATTGCTCTCGCTCGATAAAACAACACCGTACCATTACGGCCTACTCACGATATTTTCCGCTGTTATTTTAAACTGTAAAAATGAGATATATTGCCATTGGGGCTACCTAAATATTTAAATATTTCAATAGGCACCGTTTAATTTACAAATAGCACACTAAAAAACTAGGTTAAAATAATATTTTAACTGTGAACTATTTCTTACCGGCCGTTGCCAACACGTCGCTGCTCTCGCTGTTGTTAATTCATATTTAAAATGAAATAAATATTACCAGTTATATAAAATAATACAGTACTCTAAAGTTAACCATAGGGTTATATATTTGTGGAATACAGGTTATTGAAAAAACAAGTTGACACGTTTTGCCTAGAGTGTTTTTTCAGAGGTTATTTTTCATAAGACGCTTCCAATCGGGAATGGACTATATGCAGTGTCATTTCTCTGCCATTTTGTATGATAGCACCACCAATAAAATATAAAGTTTTTATCGCTTATCTCGGGTAATAATCAACCCATTCTTACAAAATGTTGCGTACATGTCGCATTGTGGTAGCCCATATTAATATAGGTATTTATTATTTTAATTTTACATGTATATTCAGAATGGCGACTACAAAGTAATTTTTGTTTTGTATGCTATATATATATACGAAACTATGTTATATATTTCAACTGAACGTTGTATATCGGAAGTATACAATAATCAAATGTACTACTACATTACTTTTTTGTCCTTCATTTATGAAAATTGCCATATGAGAATTATGCCATAGCTCGTGGACCAATCAACAGATTCACATAAAATGTTACACCAGAACATTAAAACTAATTTTTACCAAATTGTGCACACCATAAATGCTACAGAAGTCCGTGTAAACTTTCATGATTTGAATGGGCCAGGCAGCAGTGTTTAAATTGGCGGCATCATAAATAATTTACATAAGATTGCCACATATATTAAACCATTTAACTTAATTCAAGCAAATTTTGTATGTAGACAGCATACATTAGAAGCATCATATTCGAACCCCCCCCCCCCTTTTTTTTGGCAATTTTCTACGATAGGATTAAAAAGAAAATAAATATCTTATGCCATATCTCGGACCAAATAACCAATTTCCACCAAATCTTCTACACAAGTAGCGCTACGGTAGACCATGTAATCTTACATGTTTTAAGTGACTAAGTCACGTATTTTCAAAATTACGGCCCTATACATACTTGAGGTTAATAAACCCTATCATTCGAAACATTAGACTCATTAAATCTTGATCTGATTCTCTGAATCCGAACTCCATAATGTAATGCGTTGCACGTTAGTTTATTATACGATGTTTTCTGAGTTCAAGTCCTGGGTAAGGCAAGTGGATATTTGTAATTGTCTCACTACTGTTGTATACGTTTGTGGTTTCACTTCTTATGTTGCTTTCAAAGAGGTCAAGTGCTACCTACCAACAAGGCAATTAGGAACTTATTTGAAAATTAATTGCACCTAATGTTGAGGAAAGTATGCTTTTTAGTTATATCAGTAACTTGTTGTTTATTTTTCTCACTACTTATCGGTAACCAACCTGAACTGTCTGTGGGTGTCTTGGGAGAGACGGTAGTTATGTAGACAAGTTACATCAGTAGACGGTATAATGTTAAATAAATTAGTTATTTACTAAGTCTTGCTAGCTGACATATCCATAGTCTTTCAGCGGCCTCACTGTAATCGTAGGTTCTATATTTTAAAGAAATTATTTTGGTATTCGCATGTTTTTTTAATTGCCGAAATGCTCTTACTGTAACGCTGGGGTAAAAGTCGTTTAACTCATAACCCACCATCTTAACGACATTTAACTTCTGAGTGAAGACTGGGGTGCAGATATTTTGGTAGCACATCGAGTCTTGAGAGCCGGTAAATGTGAAGCGAGGTGAGTATGGAGCAGCGCTGGAGTGCAAGGGCGGGGGAAACTGGAGATCCCCGAGAAAACCCGCCGTCCGGCACGATTCCCACGTGCGAAAATCCGGGAGTAGAACCTGGTTCCCCTAGTTGGGAGGCGAGTGATCTGACTACTAGATCACCGCGGCTCCGAGTCATTGGAAAGCCAGTGTAATTGACAATATTTTTTTCTCAAGAGTTCAATATGACAGGATTTTGCACTTGCTAAAAATAATTCATCGCTTCGTAGACATCACAGGAAAGTCACACTCACACCCTTGGAAAATGTTTGATGTTAAAATGTTACGTGTGCCATCAACATTTTTTTTTAAATAATATAAGATAGGTAGGTTATGTTCCAGATATAATTTATAAATTTTAAATATATGTAGTATGGCGTAATCTGACGTGTAACCTTCATGAGGTGATCTTTTATACAAAGTTAAGTGGAAATATATACAGGAAAAAGTTTTCCCAAAATTGAACATCAAGCGAGAGACGGAACTTTGAAAATCGATATTTCAAACTGTATTTTTGCATTATAACATAAACGAAGCGAAATCAAATTACGATTCTCCGAACTTAGTTTCGTGTTGTCGAGATCTTCAACCTTGGCGCACATCTTCATAAATACCTCCCACAGTAGTGAAAACAACACGAGTAGCAGCCCTTACATTGTAGAAAATTTTTCACCGTCAGAAATTATGAACTTTTGCTGCTGGTTTATTGAGACGTATGATGTAGTTAAAGAAAATTAACCTCTTGTTGCAACCGCCTAGAACTTGCCGTTTTCATATAAGATGCACACAAAACATTCTGTGGCAGTGATACAGTTCCACGAGCATACGCAAAAACCAATACTTCCTCCAGAGCATCGCGAAATGACTGTCATTAAGAACAAACATGCAGCTTCTGTACCGTAAGCCTATTAATGTATGGTATATGCTGTTTACAATAAGTGCTAAAAAAATGTCCTCCACCATCGTCTGTGCAGTGGGCACAGCAGAATACCATAGACGAGTGTAGGTAGTTTTGCCAAATCATCAATATTCATGTAATGGCCTGTAACTCGCGGTACAGTTTTCCTGTATTTACTGCTAATCTACACTTAATATACCCAGAGGTATTAAGTATATGTCAAGTATTACTTATTGTACCTATCGACAGGCATGTATTCTCGACAAAATATGATGAACGTAATTATTGTTCAGAGTAAAAAATTTAAATGAATGGGTATTCAGATTTTTCGTTAGGAACTATAGATTACTTTTGAAGTAGTGTGCGTTTGTGAATGGCTGACATTTATGTTTTTTATATGTGTGTTTGCCTAAATTATTCGAAAATGTGTTTCAGATAGCTGGGCTGCCGGTGTATTGTACATTGATATTTCTACAATTGAATCTGTGCAACCGAGAAGACTGTATGAATTTACTACGCTTATAAGTACCTACGTATTTGAAAATTTATTTTGGTCCTGTTCACAAAAAAAAAAATAACGATCTTGAAATAAAAAATAATATAATTTATAATTAAAATTAATTAACTGCTATACACGTATGCGCATTATTGCACGATTTTAATATACGACCAATGTTCTTGGTCGTTATGCCTGTATTTCATGATAATTTTTATTTCATTATCTGAATGAAATTTATATAAGGACCACATAAATGTAAATATGTTTTGTCAAATTATTGTAGTTTTAAAAATAGACCACTGGAAAGTCTAAAATTTTTGAATAAGGGAGTTAAAGTTTCCACGCTCCTAATTAACTCTGCCAACTTAACCCCATGTCATTTGATCTACATCATATGTACATCATATTAATTAAGTATCAATGATATTTAAAAATCGGTACTTGGGTACCAACATCTTAACTCTATTTTAACGTAAGTGTTAATGTTTTTGTCACACATTTGTATCCGTCCGAGAGAAAATAATATTTATATTTATTAGTGTGCTCTTATTACGTGACATACTAAACCAGAGAAGATTGATAGTTTGGTGGCATAGTATATTCTCTTTTAAAGTTAGAGGAATGAGAAACTAGACATAACATGGTTCCTTTACTTTTGAGTGTATATATTTTGGTTGTGTTTTTGAATGTTAACGAAATCTTTCTGCACAACTGAAAATTGCAGCGTATCGAGAATATGTTGTCAAAAATATTTTTTCTTTAAAGTTGTTAGTTAATTTTCCACATAACTTGTAGACAATGTTATATTCTATGCTTTTCTGTAGCTTTTATATATCAAAAACAAAGTAATAAATTGTGTGCCTTGAAATATTATAGTTGGTTCTTCTGTCTTCCGTAAGAAATATAATGACACCTATCTCACACACGTTAGGGAAATGAATAAAACGTCGAGACATGACTTCATGACTGTAAGGCATTCTAAAAAGATCTACAGAACTATCCGAAAGCACAGAGATATTATAATTGTCTGCCATCATAATGTTCTTCAGGGTTCTCAATACAATAGCACTAGTAATGTGTATGTTAAGTGAGATTTTTCACTGCTGTGTACTTTCGTAGTTAAAGGTAATTTTTTAAAGTGTAAAATTATTTAAACATACTTTACACTCAGCACTTTGATGGGAGGCTACGGTGGTGTATCGATCAGATCACTTGCCTCCCGCCGAGGCGAGGTAGGCTCGATTTCCGGAGGAGTTACCGGGAATTTTTGCACGTGGAAAACTTGGAGGACGTCGCCATTGTACGGTGGGTTTTCTCGAGGTATTCCCGTTTCCTCGCGTCCTTGCATTCCACGGCTACTCAATCGTTGCCTCATTTCGCCCTCATTACAGCTCAAAATCTCACCGTTAATCACGGACAAAGTCATCACTACGCTATGATCTAGGTATCTCTAATAAAGCACAATATTTTATCTCAATGCCGTAATTGCAATTTAATTTTGGTTATCCCAATATTTTATGCACTTTACCTTATATTGTTCTTACTTGAGACTATTCTTAAAGAAAATATGATAGAATCGGTTTTATTTCTAATTTTTGTACATTTTATGATTTACGTAGTCGTAAACGAAATTTAAGTCGACGGCCATACCAATGGAATGGGAGAGTGCAAAGAGCTTTTTTTTTTTTTTTTTTTAATATATTACTTTATTTGAAAATTTCCATATTTATATACACATATAAATATAAAAATGTAATGATAAAGCGATTGGGTATTTCAAGTTAGCTGATGACGAGGTAGTATTTTGAAGTAAGAAAAAAAAGTGAACATTTTCTTTTATTTTCAATTTGTTTTAATATTATGTCATTTTTTCCAGCACTTCGACTATCTGTATTTTAAGCTCAACAAAATCTCCATTTCAAGGTCATCATAGTATAGAAAGCAACAAAAACCAAGGCAGCGGCCGTCGAAGCAGAAAGACAGAGCATAAAGACTCCGAGTTTATCCGACATTTCTTTGTAGAAGAAAATTCGTTAACGGAGATGTGGATGAGTCTATGTCAAGTGGTTGAGTTTCACGTCCATGTTTACTTCGTATGGTGCAGACTTAGAAATTAAAAACAGAATTAGATGTATGTATTTGGATGGAAATACTGAAGACAATTTCTGTGTAAAAATGACACTTTAATAACTATATATATATATAAATTAATATAATGACACTACCGTCCGGCACAATTCTCACACGCAGAAATCCTGGCTCGACACCGCCGGCAATCGAACCCGGTTCGCCTGGGTGGGAGGCGGGTTTTCTCGGGGGTCTCCCGTTTCCGCCGTACTTTCATTCCGGAGCTGCTCCGTACCCGCCTCGCTTCATCCTCGCCGGCTCTCGAGACCTCGGTGTTAATATATATATATATACATTATTCAGTGCAATGTTTCACCCGTTCATGACGGTAGATATTATTTTCAAAGTATAAGGTAAACTAAGCACTTTTCAATTTCATGATGGTCTACTTGTAAGGAAGATGTGTATTTTTCCATCATATAAAAAATTGACGTTGCTATGGTCCTTGTGACTGTATTCATGCGTTGTCCAAGTGGAACTGTGAAATTATTAGTAAATTAAATGTTTTATAAATTTTCGAATTCCTGCACTTCTAAGCATAAAGGCGGGAAACTTCAAAATACGCAAATGTTTACTTAATGGTGTTAATTGAACGTTAAGACATGGAACTGCTTTCCCTCCATAGTTACCAACTTTACTGGCTGTAATGCCAGTTTATTGCGCCCGTTAAAACGTATGCAGCTAGTAGCAGATATTTTTCAAAGGCTGACTTCAAAAGTGCTCAGCTGTGGCCAGCGTATATTTATTGTATTAGTGAGTTACGTAAACGACACAAGATTTAGAAATAATAATATATTACAATGAAATACTGAATATATAAATTGTTGCAAACAATGTAAGCTACCGGAAGGTTTGCTCAATTTTTATCACCCTTACCGATCTTTGTCTGTAATTTGCTTGTAGCCCACCCTTTATTATAAATGTTGTTTCAGTATTTTAACCCTGTTCGAGTCTTGTTTGACTATAATTTTTCATTTTCCCTATTATTTTTTAAGTGGTAAATTTCGTCACACACGTGTATTTCTTTTCTCCGATGCCCTCAGCTATGAGACTACGTTATACACGCAGGTAGGCCTAAACATTTGTCAATAGCAGTGTCAAAGCCTACGAAATAAAATGTCCAGACAAGCAAACATTAGGAACACATCGGCAACAGACCGTCGCATAATCCACGTGGAACGATTTCGTAACCATGAGGAAACTGGGACCGAGAGTCGAACCCATGTTCATTGAAACACCATCAAAGTACGATGTTAGTACTAATTGCAGGCTGTGAGGTGATCGGCTAAACCTCGTCTCATAATTTAGCACTTTATGTGAGTAAAATATGATAGAAAGGAACTTTGGCACAAGCACCTTCATTATTTCCATTGATATCCAGGATCCACAGAGTTAGGTTGTGAGGGCTACTTTTTAGACACATTTTCTAAGTATGCTTTCCTCATGATTACATTTACAAATTAACAATGAATATTAATATCATGCTTATAGAATTGTATAATTTATTACATAAACATTGATAAATTTATCTGGCTCTATTACACTGTACGTTCGAGTTCGCCAGTATTTTACACAACGATTAAGGAAGCCTGAAGATAATTACCAGTTTTGAAATTTGCATAATATACCAAGTGAAAATTGATCCGTGAGAACGTTTTACAAAATAACTTTGCATTGTGTATCCTACTCGACCGTCTTTTACATAGTTACGCCAAAATGTTACATAACTTACCTTGGCGGAGGGCAGTACATTGTCGTGTCGAAGGGGGCATAGCAGTCTGCGTAAGCTTTGATATAACATAGTAGTCGGAGCTTTTTCAATGCTAGTATTTTTAATATCAACATCGTGAAAGTTCGTCCGTTTTCCCATTCACTTGAGGTGAAACCAACGATCACACACTGGAGGTACATCACTGTTAAAAACTATTTTTAAAAGCGTAATTGTTTAAACTGTGATAGAAATATGTTTACTTTTGGTTCGAACTTTCTCTGGGCTTACAACCAGTGGCATACATAAGTTTCTTCAAGTTGGCTTCATTGGATTTCAGTAAATTACTGCTGATTAAAATGATTTATTGCAAATAACCGTCAGTAATTATAATAATGTATGAATGAATCGAAAAAACGATGTCTCATGGCAGCTGCTCAGCAACACAACTGCTGCCATGTGTAGAGAGTAGATCAGTTGGCGCTGTCTCGCGGAATCAGAGCTCGGTTATGTTTCAGTCCCTTGCATCGTTCAAGTAGGGGCAGCGGTGTGGCAGTGGCTAAGACGCCCGCCTCCCACCATGGCGATCCGGGTCCGAACCTCGGCGGATTCACTCCCGGATCTTCGCATGTGGGAATCGTGCCGGACGATGCCGCTTGCCGACGGGCTCTCTCGGGGTACACCCCCCCCCCCCCCACCAGCTCCGCTCCATCATAGGGCTTCACTTCATGTAATGTCCGGGGATGACGGGCAACTACGGGTTCCAGCTGGGCAACCCGTCTCTCGGAGAGTGCTGCCTCGCCCTGGGTTCATGCCCCACTCCAAGTTTTTTTTATTATTATCATTCAAGTGCTGCTGTTGACGACATGGCTCACGGAAAACCATCGCACCATCGCCCTGCCTCAAGTGATTTTGCCTCGCGAACCTAGGGCGCGGAGCGATTTTCTGAATACATAATACTCACCCATGAACTGTGAAATATTTGACCTTCCACGCATATAAAAACTACCCATAAGACACACTGCTCAATTTTTTTTTCGGAATTTTGATTTATTTATATTATTTTATAAATTAGCAAACTCAGGCTGTAGTGTCAACGAGTGCAATGGGAAAAATGTTTCATAGAATCGAAAAAGTTTGTTTGGCGCGATAAAATATATTGTTTGTACCTATAGGAGCAATACATTATTTTGTTGCTTCTAATCGTTTGCCCAATACTGTAAGATTTGGTTGGTGCAACTAAAGATTTGTTTGGCTGTACGCACATTAAACAGTTTCCGGAAATATAAGAAAGCATTGAATGCCCGACCGAGATACGAACACAGGACGTTTGTGTCCAAGTGCTACACCCTAGCATCGTCTCTTAAAAAGACTACTGCTTAAATGGGAATTCCATTACATACATACATTTTAAATATTGGACAACGTGCGTAAATACAAATTTAAATTTTTCATACTTGTTTTTTTAAGTTTCCTGTTGAAGTTGTTTCACTACGGTTTTTATATAATTACTAAGCATAAATAAATGCACAAACTAACACTGTTATTATCCCAATTGTCTAAAAAAAACACTCGGATTGTATTTTCTATCAATCAAATGTATGACCAAACAAATATATAAAGTTATTTTAAGTAAAAGTTTTTTTCACTCTCTATTTTTGGGCCGAACGCAGATGTGTTATTTCAAGCGTGTATTTCATTATAAGAGCAACACTAATTTTGTTGCTTTTCAATTCTCGTTTACTGAGCAAAATATTTAGTTCGGGCAACCAAATATATTTCTGGCTCTATACAAACATGTATTTCGTCAGCTGGAGCATATATTTCTCTCGGTGTGTAAAGTTGTCAGACCTCAGGCCGGCATCTTAGATCAAGCACAATATGAGCAATACTTCCTGTAAATTTATGCCTGCAAATTTCAGGATTTTCTCAAGGGGGCATAACATTTTAACGACGACTTATACGTAAAGGTTAAAAGTATCACCAAAAATAAACGTAACGCTCGCAGGTCATCGTCAAGAACAAATTGCAAGGATACTATTAATGGTCAAGCACTCCAGACACCGAAGATGGCAAATATTATTCACATTCACGCCATGAAAGCTACTATTATACTGAATTCTGTTTGTACTGCAGATACAACATAAACTTTTCCGAGAATATATTTGACGGAGGTGACTTCATAGGGTGGTAGTAGGGTGCCAAATTTTTTATACCCGTTGTTGGTCTGTACTTTTATCACAGTTCGTGGAAAGTTATTTTGCAAATTTTGCGAGATATTTTAATCATCCCATATATAAATTTATTTAAATGGGTTTCATAGAATGTCATACAAATACGGTACGGTAAGGAAGTTCTACATTTTTCGTGTGGACAAAGGGAGGAAATATTTCATTTCGATCCACGTTCGCATTGGTGCAACGTTTAAGGAGTGTATAATGCAAATAAAGTCAGGACTTTTTGTTTGTTGTATACACTTACGCGTGTGATAAATCTGATGAACTTCAACAACTAGCGGCCGCAGACTCATGTCTTAGAAACCAGCCTGAAAAACGTAAGTGCTAACGGCCTGAAGTAAGTGCTTCATAGTTTGTATTTGAAGTTGGAGTTGAAAAACTGTCTCACTGCAAGTATTGCAGAACATGTTTTTGAAATGGAACAGTTAACTGCTCGGAAATATAAAGTCGGATGACGATGCGACAATTGCAATACACGTTGCTGTAATCTAATTATTTAATTTGAACTTATGGTTGTAGCTTCCCTTATTTCGCATGATATTTCGTAACATGAAGCAGAACTGGTTTTTCAAAGAACATGTATTAAGGACATCAGCGTTATTATTGTTAACGCTTTTATTTTAAATAATTTCTTCTGTGATTTACTAAAATATAAGTGGAATATCTTCAGAGGGAGAATATTGTGCACTCAGGGACATCGACGCTCTTTGTAAGCGTGTAGTATATAGTTTCCTTTAAACTTAACTCGATCAAATCGTGTGAAATGAGCGTTGCCTTAATGAGCATTTCCTTAATTGTTTAATGAACTTAAGAGTGAATTCTTTCGAAAATGTCGGATTTTAGAAAAATAGCCGAAGACAAGCTTTATCGGCGGTATTTATACTGTGATTATAAACATGTGATCAAAAATTTACGACGTTTCTGCGTCTCCAAATTTATTGTAAAATAGTGGTAAAAAACCCCACTTCTTTTATGAAATAGTTACCTTACATATATATATATATATATATATATATATATATATATATATATATATATATATATATATAAAACAGTGAATGCAGATCTTCGAACAATTGAACATTACTATTCCACTACTATTCTACTTTCTCTAAAATTACGTAATATTTCTAATAATCTCCGGGTTCTGATCCAAATTCGAAGGCATATATAGTACTTGAAAATCACTTCAAATTATATGTCGTTTAGTGTTTTTTGCTTATTTTATCGTGACGAACTTCAATCAGCAGTTAGCTAAATTTATTCATATCCTGTACGGAGAAAAAATATTTTGTGAATCTACACAATATTTTGAAGTCACTAAATGTTATATTGTGTTTGACAAAACATTTTTTTTTCCGTGTGTATACACAGAATGGAAAAGTTATACACGCCAGCTTTTCATATAAAATATCGAATCAGTTATAACATAAAGGTCGCTACTCATTGTGTTGGTAATATACACATTTGGCAGGTGATTTTTACATAATACTGTGATAATTTCATTATTTTATTGGCACTATCGTTGCCCTATATGTTTTCGCCACGAAATTTACGCTGTTGGCGACAACTAGATGCTTCATGTATTACTATCGCTTGCTATTACTGGCATTGCTGCATGGCAAGTAAGTTGCAAGTGGTGTGATCGGGAAAATGAGTAATGCAAACTACACATTAAGTTGCATATATGGACTTTCACACACAGCATATCAAAATTCCACAATACCTTTATGAGCACTTTCCTGTTCGTTTGTTGTCACGCCTTTTCGAGTTGAAGAACACAGCATGTTCTTCTTCCAGCTTGTATATATTTATAGTCTACATTGCCTGTCGGAATATGTGACATAGCTCATGTTTTATTCACCATGTGTAAGTGTATCTATCAGAGACCTGTGTTACTAGATATTATTCAGAAACACAATTATATAAATACCACACTGAGAAAATTATTAAAATTATTTATGAAGGTAATATATTACATTGACTCGCTACTTTGTCGACACACTTCAATACTTATTGCATAATAGAGGCCATTTCAATAATTTCAATTCATTATGAATTTTAGTTTATGGCTTGCATGTACGCTTATGCTTCTTTATAATGTCTTCCATGCAAAAAGTCCTTGTGCATGAATTATAGAATGCTGTGAAAGTGACAGCTCACGTGACAAATCAACATGTGCTGTTGCGCTCTCACATAAAGCTGGACTGGGACGGACGTAATTATGTCTGCGTCCGGCTGCAGTTGCGATGGTCGTTAATTGTGGCTACCCAAACGACGGATTACAGTGTGACATATATGAAAAAAAAAATGAAAGTGGATGCTATAGCCTCGGCACGAACCAGTGACTGGTCGTCTTGTAACCGGAACTATAAAAATGTTGTGGAATTTTACACAAATGTACTTATGAGGCAGCATATTTTCCTCCTCCGTGCGAGTAATTTTATACGTCAAAAATTTAAATTTTCACTCTGCGTCCAAGCTAAACATCCACAAAAATAATTCAATAACTTATACACTGTAATATCTATTAAATTTTGAACTGTGTCAAATAACAGTAATCACCTATGTAACGTAATGTTAACTGCGATGTCTGTGTAATATTCCCCCATGGCAAGAATATGTACTCTGACATTGCAATTGTAATGCCACTTCATTGTTATATTTTTTTCAGTAATAGAAAATTACAATTGCAGATTATCCGTAGCCGTAAATATACGGCGTCAGTACTACTTCACTGCTTCAGAATGTAAACTGACACATACCACATATACACTAAAACAAGTTTTTTTCCATGTATATCCACTCATACATTTTATTATCTCTCAGTTCTTCTTCAACTGTGTCATGCTAATACACGTATTATATGCGTATAATTTTATTGCTTTATATTTACATTACACTTTTAGGTTACACGAAAAAATACAAAGTAATAAAACAACTTTTACATTAAAAATTTTATTGCAGGTGACTTTCGAGCGGCAAATTTATATATATATTATGCATGCCAACAGTAGGGACTAAATATATTATATCAGCTCAGTCATAATGAGTTTAATTTCCTTGTGAAAACACTTATGAATTTCGAAGTAGTTCTAAGCCCTGCCACTAGATAATCTACTATAACTGTACTTTACTTATCGGGTATATCATTTGCCTATATTTTTTTTAACAAAGACTTATCTCGGAACTTATAATTTTATACTATAATTGGTCTGTTATTGTTATGCAGCAAATCATTCATGTGTTTAAACAAGAGCTTGAGTTTCATTTTGGATTACTACAAACATTAGTGTAAAATTACAATTGCTATATTAGTGTGTTTTTTTCAAATTTCGCTATTTATATGCATTAGCTTATAGTCACTAATACATAAATTGGTTATTTAACACATTCAGAGCTTACACAACGACCGTGTAGAAAAAGTAATACACAATATATAAAAGCTTAGTACATTGAATAGGCGCGTTCTTATACATACTTCAATAATCGCAAAATTCTATTTTTTAATTTGGAATATGTCTAATTATTCTAAATTAAAACGAATTGGTCATAATTTAGTTTTTAAAATTCTAAGTTATTATTAGTGATAACATCTTCCTTCGAAGGCCTTGGATAAACTACATTTTGAGACCAGAGACTTTTCCTGAGTTCTGCGTCAGACACTAACAGTGTCACTAGTCCATTATCCCCACCCTCATTTTTTTTCTATTTTATAAACATCACTAAAATTTTAAGCGGGAAAAAATTCGCATTTAATAATTCCCGACTACCCAACTCGTGCCGGACGATGCCCCTGGTCGGTATGTTTTCTCGGAGTCTCCCGTTTCCCCCGCCCTTTCATTCCGGCGCTGCTCCATACTCACCTCGCTTCATACTCATCAGATCTGAAGACCTCGCTGTTGAGAGCCCCGCAAATCTCTCAATTTAATCACTCACGCGACTATAGTCTGTTCACGGTAAATTGAACACTTTGAGGCCCTTGTTACGAATTTTTATTTCAGCCATTTTTTTTATCCTGCAGCCACCTTTTTAAATCAATATTGCCATAAAAGTAATAAACACAGTTTGTAGATTCCCCCACACTCAGGAAATAACGTCTAAGGCTTATATATATATATATATATATATATATATATATATATATATATATATATATATATATATATATATATATATATATATACATTTATTGACTATTATTCAAAACGAGAGGGCTTTCAAAAGTGATCACTTTACCGTGAATAGCCTCTGCCCGGGAAAGAAATTGATGTCGAAGAGTTAACTGAATGCACAGACCATGCAGTGACGCAACACATCTGACAGGTGAGACAGATGTGCAGTTGCAGGTTCCAGTCTTCAACACCAATCTTCGGCGAATGCTGATGTTTGGAATACTGATCCCGCCGGCACAGCCACAAGACACCATCATCTTCCTTCGCACTAGATACTAGAGTATTTCCCTCAATCGAAGTGCGTCTGGAGTAGGCCGAATCGCCCGCCGCCTCGCACCGCGGCGTGTGTGCTCTTACATCGCGTGTGTACTGAAATGTCAGAATTTCAATCTATGAATACTTAGCTTGCAAACGTAGTGCAGGACCAAAATATTGTGCGACACAAATGATGTTGTTATAGAAAATAGCAGTCGAAGTATGTTACATTGCCATTAAATTTTACAGTGATTCTATTTGTAGGCATTTTAGAAACTTCCTTCAATATTTATTTAGTCGTTGGTATGAAACTGTCGTATATGGAAACATATTGGAGAACGCCACTTTCATAATTAGCATTACGTTGCGACAAATTTTGATTCGCAAGGAACTGCGTTTCATGCTATCTTGGAGACAAAGTAATGTCGCATAAATATTCAGCTCCGACTACTAATATTACAGTTTTGTCATTTTCGAACAAATATCTTAAGGGCTGGTCAGACGGCCCCGGTTTGTATAAAAGCAAAAATTGAGACAAATGTCACTTCAAATATTTACAGCACGTTATGAGAAAAAGTTATAAGCCATTGTTGTAAACGATAGTAATCTGTAAAAGAGTTTTATATTCATGAGTGTGTGTGTGTTGTAGCTTATAAAGAAACAAGCAATTTCAGTTTTTTTAAATTAGAACGATTCCTAAAGAGATCAACAAATTAGACCAAATAATGTGTACATAAAATGTATCCCCGTGAACATACTCATTTCTTTCGTGGTTCACATTCATGCTAGTCCGGTGACGATTTTCTTCTAATGTAGTATGAACAGTATTGTCACTGTCATTATACGATGTGCTTTCCCAGTTAGATATTCTTTGGAGCGACATACTAGTAAGGCATTGCAAATAAACGGCAACATTATAAATAAAATATTAAGTTTTCTATAAATTATTAAACTGATACTTATATAATGCTTAGTAATATTATATATTGTAACTAAATTTCTGTACTGCAGTAATGCATTAAATAATTTATCGGCACATGTTACCATTAAAAAAACCCAAAAACTTCTCAATAAAAATCATTAAACAAGTTGTGCACAAAGTGCAAACCGTAAATAAAGAATCTACTCAGTTAATCATTTTATAAAATAATAAAACTGAATCTGATTTTTGATTCCAGATGGCTAGAGTTCAGTCTGATTTAAGCTCAATCATTTACTGACGACTGCCTTTTTAAGAAAGAGTGGTATTTTTTTATGTTTAATACAATATTTTGTTGCATTATCTTGGAAAATACCCATTTGTATACATAGAACCATTCCAATGATGTAAAACAAGATTATACAGAATTGCGAAAAAAAAATTTACATTCTCAAATTTTATGAGTTCTATAAATAAAGTATTTACGCAAAACAGGTTTTAACTACCGACATTTCTGTAAGTATATTTAAATGATCATTGCAAATGAAATACTCGTTTACAACAAATTAAATGCATTTTCTGTGTTGAACTTATCGATATATAACCTCGCACTGTTAGGCAGAGAAGGTCTATACGTGAAAATATTTTTCATTCATAATTGTTCTAAACCTCTAAGGTATTATAATGTATATTTTTCTTTTCGAATCAAGAAACCGCAGAGTATTTATCATAATACTACATTCGAAGAAAGATAATGTTTACCTTATAGCATTTAACTTACAATACTTACGTTTTAAGGAGATCTACACTGTGTTGTGAATTTGCTTACAGCAAAGTGCTACAATAATACAGCACGTTATATGGCGTGTTATTATTGTAAATGAGACAGAATACACCTTTGCATGTCTAAAATTTGGTTGCCGACTAAATTTGTAGGGATTCCCAGAAACGTAATACTTAATGAGTATTTACGTATTTTAGCAAAAATTTCACTTTGCGTTATATAAAAGTTAGTAATATTTAATTACATGCACACGTTTATAAGGCATTTCACCATGGCACCTGCTGATCATATTTTGGAACTACAGAGAATGGTAGTTAAAAATACATAAGATCTATGCTCAATTATTATGAATTCTTGTTCTCACGAAAACAATTTAAAGAGAAGAAGACTTAAGTGAATAAATAGTCTCTTCCATTTGTAATTTAAACTAAGTAGGTATACATAGCTAATTGGATTTAGTGATGTTCTCCGTTGATGTCTTAGAAAATTGAATGCACTCCGCAGCAAAATAAAACGAATTTTATTTCGTTGACAAATATTTTAATGACAGTTTTAATTTTCATCTTTAATTTTTTCAGAATAAAACACTTAGACCTTATTCACTTACTAATGTTGGAAAAATGACTAACTGTAATTAATGAAGAGGGAAAAAAGGCATTTAGTAGACGCAGATGTATGGTATTTGAATTTCACCCTTTGGTTGATACGCGTAACATTGCGTGAGGAAACAGTGTTAATTGTATGCCAAATTTCTGACGCAACCGAAGAAAGCTGTGCAGGATTTGTGGAGTTTTTCTTCGGAATAATAGTAGGTCAGTGGGAGGTGTTATTCTTGAAGCTTTGATTGGCGGGGAAAGTTACAAATAGCACAGCCCAGCTCCTGATGAGATACGAGCCTATAAAGTATTCCGTTTTCCTGGTTTCTTGTCGTGTTCTTCTCCCATTGGCTGCTCGCTCGGCCTCGCAGTAGACGCCCAGCCAGGAAGTTGCAAATTATCTTCCTTCGGTTTTTATTTTTATCTCACGTTCTTGTTCTCCTTAAACTTATTATGCGGCTTCCGTTCGAAGCCCGCCGCCGCGGAAGAGAAGCGAACAACGAAAGTAACACAATGGAGAAGCGAAGGAAAAGAGGAATATGGAATTAGGACGACCAGAGCCCTTGATTTTTATATTAACTTGAGAACATTGCAGTAACTTATTTACTTTTTATTACTTTCTTTATTTTCTGACACAAAACGTTATTCACTTCAGCCCACCATGTATGGGCTATTACCGGGAAAGTGAGCGCTTTTTTGAAGCCCTCTCATTGGAGTCAGTAAATATATTAACTTTCGAGTCTGGTGAAATATATACACTGTGTTTATTACTTACATGAAAATATTTATTTGAAAAACGGTGGAAGGATTTAAAAAAATTCTGATAGGAGAAAAGTAGCTAGGCCCTTAAAAGTGCTCACATTACCGTGAACAGCCTATACAAGACACGTATATGCAAAGGTTATCTACTAATGCCTTTGTACTATGTTGTCGACACGTAGGTTAAAGGGTTTTGAACTCAGATTTTACTCTCTCTTCTGTATCAACATTTCAAGAGTGTTGTTGTAATGTTTAAAGATACAATTACTAATATTCATATACTATTTACATCACTATTATATCAGATGAATGGGCCTCTGAAATCGCTTTCACACAATACAATTTCACAAAATATATCTAACACATACATAATTGGTTCTCTTTCTTATATTAGTGAATGTTTTAAGTCGGTGTCTCACGCGGATTTACAAGTTATTATAGATTTTTGTACCTATATAAATGATTTTAATTATATAACATGAACTGAAAAACAAGCGTCATATTCACAATGTCAAGAGTTGAAGTCATATAACTCCATCTTGGAGGCGATGTCTTCGAGTCTCATCTCTGCACTGGCTGTAAGGTATTTGCGTATTTAAAAATGAGTTATTGGGGAATAAAATTTCGTAACACTATTATTATAAAATGTGCTATTAATAAAGAAAATATAATTATTTATAAATTACTGTTTAGCCAGCAGTATTTAGTTTCTTAAACGAAATATATTTTATGATTCGAATCTATCTTACGTAGAGGTAAATAATCTACATTTCAACGGTTTCTGCACTGTCTCATGGAACATTTGGAATGGTGTAGGAAAACGTTTTATTGCATATGTAAATTTAGCAAAATTCATGCGTATGATTTTATACTTTTTCTTTACAGCATAAAGAGCAGTTTCTATACTACATACTTGGCTACAGAACAGTACATCTCTTTTGCAATAGTTTTATTTTATTTGGTATGCAAGACTATAATTTTGCTTTAAAATGCAGTACTAGTGGAAAATATTTCCACATTGTATGCAGTAGTTAGTTAATCGTATGGATCTCAATATTTTTCTAAATCTGCATATATTTTTAAAAAATGGCTTGGGGTAGTCACAGTTTTGTTTTTTACATTATATTCTTGCGACATATTTAAAGGGAAAATATTTTATCATTAGTTTCTGATGTCTGACTTCATGCGTCTGTGGTTCCGGAACCAAGTTCACCACAAAAATTGTACTCGCACTGAACCAAATTTTCGCAATTTTGTGTTTAATTGTTTCGTGGTATTTTGGCAGAAAAAAAAAAGTAAATTTTTTTCAAACATTCAATACGCAGTACCAGCACTCACTTAAATATTAAATATAGAATTTACACTTCCATTACGAGAAGTTTCCATATTGTACATATAAATCGCGACGTGGAAAAATTGTTTTATTTATTCTAAGTGTTACATAGAGAAACAACAATCATTAAAACATACTATTAAATATTTTTATGAAATATGAGAAAACTTATTACAAATTTTATATATTTATAATTTGGTTATCTTGCGAAACTAATAACAGTTTAAGTTTAATAAATTTAAATCTTTCAGTAAGTTGTTATGAAATATAATTAGCAATAATTGGACTAAAAGCACGGTATAGAAGTTCACATTTTACCGTAAACCGCCCATATCAATCGCTATTAAGGGGAAACTTCCCCCGCCATATAGAATTCTTGGTTTTTCTAGCTCGCTTATTCTAGAAAAAAAGTAACTCCGGAAGTACCCATATTCCCATCTAGTTACTGACTTTCGCCGCATTGCAGACAATGCAAGGGTAACGCGACCTCATAATTACGTCACAACTTAAATTTTGCCAATATTTTGCCAAATCAATAGACACAAGTTCGTAGGTTAGTCGTTATGTATGCACTGCTGTCTAAGGTTAATAGCTATAATCCATTCACGGTTACTTCCCACATATCTAAAGCCCTGCTAAATTTCTACATCCAGGATACTCCTCCGCCTCGAGCAAACAAAGATTACGTAAGCCAAGAAAATCACAACCAAGGACGACGCACATAATTCTTGCGGACTCAATTCTAATAATATTTTGCATGAGAATTATTTCTTACTAGAAGCTACCAACACACACAGTTTCCACTGGTTTTGTTCACATTAATTATAAATGAAATATTATAATTTATAAATAAACAATAGATAAGACTTTCATTTACCGAAAAATAAGATACTTGTAGGTTAACAGGGGTATAAAACGCTTGCGATACATGGCATATTTAGAAAATAACTAAACACGTTATACAGGTGGTGATTTTTCGAAGGTTTGATTTAAAAAGCGTAAAGAATTTAATATGGTGGGTAAAGGTTTCCATTAAGCCATTTCGGTAACATATTTCTAATGGCGGCAGTTAGTACGGAGATAGCACTGTAATTTATTAATGGCTGTGTTTTGTATTTTCATGTGAGTGAAAAATGTTTGGTATAAAATTTTATTAAATAAAAATGGTCTTTACCTTCACATTCCTACTATCCCAGATAATGGTAGCAATTAATATTTATTTAAATGACGAACGTAATTGTGATATTCCATTGCTGACGATATACATTTTGAAATAGACGACTCTGAAGACACTCAGTTGATCAATCAGTTTTTTTTAGTAAGTAATTAATATCTCTGAATCTAATATGGTCTTAAATATTGTATTAACTCCAGTTTCCAATAAACTAAATGTAGATTATAAAATCCATTTCGTTAGTTTCTCATCCTTTATTAAACGTTTGCCTCTCTCTTCATTTCGATTTTTTCTTTCATCTTAATAATTGCAATTTTTGTTCTTAATAACCGCGAAGTTTAAACCATTACAAAATATAGCTAATGAGTAGAGAGATCTGGGCGTCTCTAAACAGCGTGGTCTTGAGAGCTGACATAGCCAATGTGTTTCTCAAACTGCAGCTATGAATCAATATGTCTACGCGTGTTGTATATGTTTATTTTAAAACATTAAGAGCAAATGCGAGCACCGACCTGTATTTCTAAAACCAGGAGGCCTATACGTCAATTTCATAAAACGTACTCATTTGCATGCATAAATAATTATATTAACCCACTGAGATTCCTTTTTTTTTTAATGACGGAGTCCGTGTATGCTAATGTCCTAAATCACGCCCTTGGAGCAGTTTATTAATCTCGGAATAGATCACCCGACATAGACTATTCACGGCAGGGAAGTTTAACCTCGTAAGAACGTAATATTTTTGAGCTTACAACATTTTTCTTCGTCATATTTGAAGATTGCTACCACACAAACTCGTTAAGTGTAGACCCCCACAGATTATCTCTTTCTTCCGCTATATTTCACGATGGCTGGCACGCTACCTCAGGAGATTTATAAGCGATATCTCAGCCTAAAAGGGAAACCAAGAAGAGAGAAGCTACTGGAATGGAGTTTTGAAGAGCTGCTAGCAGTAGGGTAGATGGAAAGAGACTAGAATGAAAAGTTAGACCACGAATGTATTGCTATGATGCAGTATGTCGTACTTGCTTTGCGTGGTTTTCTCGTTGCATCTTTTAAGAATAACGTCACTTCAAGTTCACACACCACTTTCAAATATTTTTCAACACGTTATCCACCCTAATATGGACATATTAACAAAAATCTAAGCTACTAAATTTTTACTCCAAGATATGAATGTTTCATTGTAATACGCATTGAAACATCTGTTTTATTTCCCTTTTTTCCGTACGTGTTACGTGTATACAGTTTTCCTAAACATTGTGTAACGCCTCCAATTACCACAACGAAACGAAACTTAGCACGCTGCTAACTATTTACCCATAGGCCAGTGTCGCACCGTATTATTTAATGGAGTGACTTTTTTCGCTATAGTAATTAAATCTCTGCAAAAAGAGAAAATAAATTGAAATTCCAGAAATAAATAATAGGGCAATTTTTTTTTCTTTTCGAGTATTTCAGTCAACTTAATATTATCAACTGAGGAAACGTATTAAAACACTACTTTAACAAATTGATAAGATATAAAAAATACCTTATTTATAAACGGCTGCTTGATGGGAGGTTTTAATGAATTTCCTGCGTTTCTCTATCCTACAAAATTACTTAAGTCACTTTCAGTAGTCATTTAAACAAAAATAAAGAATAAATTAAATTACGCTTAGAAATATACGCCTGATTTAGTTAGTCCAGACTTCTGTTACGGATTACAATAATGATTCTAAAGAAAATATCAGCAGTAAATGAGCAAATCGGTGGCCAGTATTTCGCGCACTTTTAAATCCCGAGTGTATATAAATACAGTGGTGAATTGAATATTCTACTTAGTTTCGTGCCTGTTTAAGAGAAACTTACTTTTTGTGAATACTCCATCAAATATTTTGAAAAATATATTCTCATCTAAATGTCACATTCGACATTTTTAAAATCATTAAATTCATTTATAATTAATATCATCGTGTTTCAATGAAGCTGTGTATTCTTACAGACAGCATCAAGATATATCAATTATAAAATGTTCAATTTTAGAACTTAGTTTGACTAGGATATAAAAACCTGCTATTATAAACATAATTATCGTAAATTGGATATATGCATATCATCTTTTTTTATTATTGCTATGTAAACAACTACAGAAAGTTTGGTGGCCTGGTCCTAGAAATGTTTGTATAACACTCATATACAATCTACATGAGATATGTGTTAAGGTTTCAACTAACAAACGATTCAGCAAATAAAAAATATTCAGGGGCCATTCGTTACTTTATAACTCCAATCTATCTAACTTTTTCACTGGGTAAACATTATTTGTGTGTGCCGTTTCTGGAGGTAAGTATTGCTAAATTAGTTTGTAATGCACCCGCGGAAACGCTTTCCAGCACAAAAGCGGGAGTGTTGGTAACCTAAACAAATGAATAAGTCATCCAAAAATCCACACCAATAAGTAGCACGTACTGAACGCTGTTACGTAATGGGCGTGAAAAAAAAACACGTTTTTAGACATGCTGTGATATCAGGAATGTTTCTTAAATTGGTCGCAGGTTGTCATATTAACAAAAAGTTAACTTTTAATGTTAATGGCTTTCGCTCATTAATTTAATACAAACGTTCGATAAATTTATTCTATCATTGTGATTTAGCGGGGTGCTGTGTTATTGGCGATCCAGTTGACCTGCATAAATTAATGGCTTTCGTTAACTACACATACACAGTGTTTGACAACACACCTCTTAAGTGGGACTTTGAATCGTGCACGCTAAATGTGAATAAGTGAGAATTTCACTGTTTCAATCAGTCAACAGTACCTGACTGATTCAACAGTCACTCCAGAGAATTTAACTTATAAATCACTCAAAATACGACAGATTTCCTTCACTTATTGATTCAGTGACATTTTCCACAGATTCATTAGTTATATTTTCACTGTTTTTCCATCGTTATCTTTTACTGATGGATCAGTTAAACAGCGTGTAAAAGTGGCCTTCAAACGACGTTTAAAAATGGCAGTTAAACAACGGGTATCAAGTGAAATAACGAATAAACTAATAAAACCAATACAAAATACTTTCTAAAATACTCTACGTCTTTCAACACATCATTTTACGAGGCAATATGAACATTTAACCTTTCATTCTGTTTTTAACATCATTCATTTCGTTTTCATGTAACCATCACAGCGCTCTGTTTGAAGATTTAAACTGCATATAATGTGATGAAGCGAGTTCGCGCATATATATTATTTGTTTAATAATCCTTACGGTACCAATTATACCAAGAACAAAACGTAAAGGCATACAATCTAAATATTCACGATTTCGTTAAGAACTATAACACATATATTTTCCTCTTGATTTTACAGCGTAGCTTGGTAGCGCGGACCGTAAGGTAACGGAGTAAATTCGAAGCTATTAGTGTGTGTGAGTTCATCCCCGGCCAGCTCTAGAATTTTTTTTTACTTTTTCAAATTACGGTCAATTGCACAATATAAATTTTAAACTATCGTAAATATGTTCATTTCACGTAATTATTTGGATAAATTCAATGAAAACAATATTTAATTAGCCACTGCAGTCAGCTGTCACTTATTCAATCAATGAATTTGTTTCACATCACTAATTCAATCAGGGAAATTTTTCCACCGAAACAATCAGTGGTTTTCCACTGATTCTAAGTGGAGCAATTTTCACTGATTCGAGTAGTCGAATTTCACTGCGAATGAGTGGTTTTTACACTGATTCGCATTTAGAGTGTGGAAACAAAAACTGTTTAGAAACGCTGACCACATGCTGTTCGTATAATACAATTTGATAACACCAGTTGACTTAGCACTGGAGAGACATAAGTCGATTTACTCAAAATCGACCTTAACAGAGTTTGTATTCAGAAATATCCAAAGGTCACACTGCGCAATTTAAACCCAGAAAAGTAAAATGCCACGTAAATAGTTACATTGAAGAAGGAATCGTTTTTCAGCTGAAGTTTTGGTTTTATTCCAGAAATCATACGTAATTTGTTTCGAGGTCGGGTCGAATTTCATTAGCCCTTCCCGGGGGTTAGAATAACGATGTGGTAGACCAACTTATCGTCTTCTGCGCAAGCACCCAACATCGACCATTGACGTAACCAACGCCAACGCAACTGTCAAGGACACATGGCCCACAGTGATGAATCGTTCTGTTGACATCTGAATTTTCAAAGACAAAACCTTTTATATGAATAAAATACTTTCGCCGATTTTAATTTAATCTAATTGCATTTATAAACTGTTTACAGAATGCGTAGAAATATTTCAAAGCACTCGTTCAGATTAATAGCTGTCGGATCTCAAATGCTATCCCCGTTGCAGATGACAGTCGGAGAGTGTCTACTGCGCATCTCGGGCGAGCACTCTACGTCATATTCCCTCTACGTCCCCGGCAGTGCGGCATGCTCGGAACCGGCTGGCTGGACCAGTCGATGTGCCCGCGGAGGAAGGGGTGGTGATAAAGCTGCGGAACCGGGGGGTGGGGTTCCCATGAATAACGACAGAGTGTACACTGAACAAGCCCGAGGAGTCTTTGCCCTCCTGCAGGTCCCACGTGGAAACGCCTGGCCTCGATCGTGTGATCCGGCGAGTAAAGGACCAGCCATCGTCTGAGCGAAGTAACCAAGTTTGCCAGTTCACTATGTTTTACTATTATCCTCACTGCTGACCAACAGCCGTTTATTTAGCAAGTTCCTGTTTAAAATATGCATGGGTTTATAATTATCCCCACCTATAAATAAATAAAGGACACTCCTTAAACACTAGTAGTCACACTGCGGCAAATAATTTAACCGTGCTATTCAAACTTGCGTAGATGAACAATGAAATGGAATTACTTTGCCCGAATACGTGGTGAGCGCAAATGCCAATTTGGGGTAGCTCCCGGTATTTTCGCACGTGGGAATCGTGCCTGATGGTGCCTCTGGAAGGCTGGTTTTCTTGAGTATCTACAGTTCCCCCCGCCTTTGCATTGCGGCGTTTCTCTATGCTCATCTCGCTTCACCCTGATCAGCTCTCAAGACCTTGAGGGTTAAAAGTCGCCCAAAACTCTCAATTTCATTAAGGGTGTCGGACCCTTAAAAAATTAATTATTTTATAATTTTTGCAAACATTGTTCAACTCGTACGCATTGTAAGTGATGACCTAAAACTCGAATTAAAAAAATGTACACGTTATATTTAGTGAATAATTTGATGTCAAATACAAAATTCTTCTGTTTTATTGCAGACATAACGAAAAAAAGTTGTACAGATGAAAATATTTACAACTTATGCTAACACCGAGGGCTTCTGCTTGAGATATATGTGATCACCAAATAAGAGTTAATGCAATTTAAAATATTTTAAAATATGCAAAAATGTTTTTATAATTACAATTTTTCATATATATATATATATATATATATATATATGGTTTGTTTTTAGTGATTACATGCGTGTCACTAGGTAGCCCGTGGGATTAACATACTTTGTAGATTTTTTCATCTGTACAACTTAGCATCTGTCATGGCTGCAACAAAACATATTAATTGTGTATTGACATTAAATTATTTAAAATAATTTTAAGTGTAAAATTTTTTTATTTGAGGAAAATGTCTTCACATATGAATTGAACAATCATCGCTACAAATATAAAATTATAAATTTTTTTGGCGTCCAACAGCCTTAATGCAAGCTGAGAGTTCAGTGGTTGTGTTCTATTTCTTTAAATTTAAAAAAAAAATCTAGTTAAACCAATTTAATGGGAACCTGTGGGATTTTCTCCGTCCTGATGAAAAATCGGCCGATTAACTGTTTATTTCCTATTAAATACAAACTCAATTTACACAGTAATTGGAGATACATATGAGGCAATCGAACCAAATGAAATTATTTCCTTATTTTCAAACGTTGGTTTTAGTAGGGAGATATTCCGTAACTACATACCCTCTTAAACAAAATTTACGCAAAGTGTCCGTGTTAGCAGCAGTAAATAATAAAATTAAATATATTCGTTAATAACTTCTTGGGTACACTTTTTGGCAGCTGGTGCCGTTATAAAAGTAAGCGTTGTTCTACACATTTAGATCGTTTGAAACGTCTTAAATCAAATCCGGCACGATAAAGAGGAAGAGAAATTTAGGTGTAATGAAAACACCTAACATTTGAAGATTTTTTACGAAATTAGGAATTCTAAAACAGATGGAATTCTAGTACTATCTTTCACATTTTCTTAGCTGTTATGCCTATGCATCGAACGGTTAGACCAACATAAATGAAACCTAGTGTACTATCAGATCGTTACTGTAGGAATAAATTTAATATGTAATTCGATTTTTTTTAATACTTTACGAGAAATTATCTCACAATTAAGCTTAGATTTTGCCTCTCTGGAAGTCTCGTACAATATCATCAAATTAAAAATGACTGTAAATATTGTAGCATTTTAATATAGTTCACGTTTATTTTCAAAACGACGTAATGAACAATTTCTAGCTTAAACATTTTTGGAACAATTTCAGCGGGTTTAATCAATTTATCGCATGCAAGTATAGAAATATAAGTTCCGTATTGACAAAATTTGTGCAGTCAACACAAGTTTGATGTGTTTCGTTGACAGAACACATGATATTGTCCCCATAAATATCGTAAGTGAATACTCATGCAAACAGCTGTTCATCATTGTTAGAGATGTAGACTAATGCGGGGTGTTTTATGCATGTTTTTTATTGTGTTAATGGATTAAATTAATCTTTATCTCTGTTCGACAGCCTTAACCCCTCTTTAACTACTATGCAAAAGTGAAACATCTTCCATGAAATTTAGTTTTGGTCTTTTTAACCAAATTTAGTATGGATTTTAAAATATTTAATAAAGATAGTTTAAAAAGAGCTGACTGTAAACTTCAGCTATGAACAGCACGATCCGCAATATGCATACGCATATTTGTGAGATCGTGCAACATAAATGTTAAGTGTTTGATATTGTGCAAGAATAATTATAAATATGTATTTATGACTCAAAACTAGATAGTTGATTTTCACGAAATTTACTAGTTAAGTACGCGTCTCAAACAGGTTTGTAAATATTTAGTATTTAAGATTTAATACATATTTGCTCCATAAAAACCAATTTTGTTTTGACGTTAATTGAGTAACTGTAGCACCAAATAAATTAATAAAAAAATTTTGTAAAATATTATGAAAAGAAATTCTGAGCTACAGTTAAATTTTTGTGTTATTAATGGGTCTACATTTTTCGGAGGTGAACTTGCAGTTTAGGACTTTTGAAATAAACACAAGTTAAATTTTAAGTTCGTAATTATGTAAAAAAAATATGTATTATTCAGACAGTATTGTGTAATAGTTTTTACCAATAACTACTTATAATTTTTTTAATAAATATTATTATAATTAAGTCCATTTTTCAGCGGCGTAGGTATTTTGCGTTGTGATTCTCTTAATTCTGTCTGCGTATTAACGAAAATATAGATATGTAACGAAACAGATATTCAAGTATCGAGATATATTTTAAACGTAAATATGAAAAGCTTTACAAAAATAGCAAAATATCTTATTGAGTGCAAGTTACTTTGACGAATTCAATAATGTAATGAAGTGAATAACGAAAATATCCGGTGCCTGAAATATGTTGTTTGTTCTGCTCTTTTAAGATACAATGAATTGACAGGAAATGGAATCAACAGGGGCTGATAACATTGAAATATCAGGACTGAAAGAGCACATTTATAATTGATGGCCGAAATTTTGAAGTTTTGTAATTTTGACGATTAGACGATGGTTATAAAAATTAAAGTGGATACTGCAAAAAGCAAGGGAATCGATGAAAAGCAAAACAAGAGCACTTTGAAACTAAAGATACAGAAATTCTCCGTTAATTAAAATCAAACTTTGGATTAAAGAACTCTTCACTTTTATTATAACTTATAGGTTAAGAAGTGTGTGAATCGTTGCAATGTATTCGAATACAGTGGTTTTTCCAAGAACAGCGTATCAGGTCATAAATAAATATAATTGACAGTAAAAAGATTTCTTACAAATAATAATAGATCAACCTATATGTATGACACATAGTAACCAATTTTTCATTACAAATTTAAAAAAATGGATTTAATAGAACTTTTATCCCGTGTTCTTATGAAGTCAATTCCACACCGTTGCAAATAGGGCATTGCTCCCTTAGTTACAGGCCACATAATCTGAAGCAGTATAAATCGAAAAATTTTTATTTGGCTTCAAAAATTTGATGTACATCGCTCGAGTTCACAGAATTTTTGGGAAACGACGTTGACTGCTGCATCAGCTTAACAAAATCTAAATCTCAAAATGAGTTTAGAATGCTTAAGATGGATATACATCAACAGTAATGCGGACTGGTTTTTGAAAGAAGTGTTTTCAAAGGGAATTTAAGGAAACAAAAAAAAAATGCTTTAATGTTAATTACAGGTTGCATATTTATAGAAGAGGTAGTGGCGTACACAAGAACTAACGCGTGACGATGTCACTCGTGTTAAAATCATAGTTTATTTTTACAGAATATATCGTACATAATGTCAGAAAATAAAATATATATGTAATTATCTATTTATAAATTTTACAAGCTGTTATTTAACTTCACTTGTTTGTATGTACGGTAGGTGTCTGTCCGGCGCCCACCGAATCACTAGCAATCACGACGTATTTGGTGGACAAGTTGCCGATTGCTGGTGGCGTGTGGAGTTTCAGTGCCGGGGAAGTCCTCATTTACACATGGTTGTGCGGGTAAAAGACCATCCAAACTTTGAAACACAAGTAGGAATTCAAATGATCGTCCGCGGGTGTGTACGTGAAATATCACTTGAAGATTCCGATCTGATGAGTACTGAATATTCAGCATGCCGGTTCAACTTCCCGCGAAAATAGTGCACTGAAACTCGCCTGGTCGCAAGCGATACCAACGACGGACGAGTCTGTGAATGTATAAATGGTCTACCTTTATAATTAATAGGACATAATAAAAAGTTAAAAATAAATTAACTGCAATGGAACTTTTAAAACACGAGATTATATTTATAAATGAACTAAAAAGGTTAAAATAATTATAGAAGTGGTTACCGAATTTGTAGATCTTGTAACACTTGGTCGAACAACCGTAGTAAACTTTACTACAAATTAATATTTTTGTATAAATATATACTTAGATTATCAAAGCTCTGTGCGAATAGTAAAGAGTCTTACGCAAGATATGTGCTTACTGCACTTACGCAATTGAGGTATACGTTCTATAAATATAAATTGATACAAAAATATTAATTTATAGTAAAGTTTATTACGGCTGTTCGACACCGTGTTACAAGTCCTACAAATTTTGAAACTACTCCAATAATCACTTTTATATTTTTAGTTCGTTTATAAATAAAAGCTTGGTTTTAAAAGGTTTTTCACTATTATTTTATGTGCGTTCTGCAGGCCCTGCTCGTTCTCCCAAAGTATGCTAGTGGTTAACAGAAAGAACACCACACAAATGGCGGCCGCGATGGTAGGCTGTTGGTGGCGCGGTCCTCCTACAAAAGCGAGACACGCTAGGACGCCGGTGGGGTCACGCCTGGGTTTACACTCGGACAAAGCGTGATGAGCGCGTGCGGTCGGTCTGTGGGTTTCCTCAACGCGCTACCGTTTCCCGCACCCTTGCGTTTCTCTGTCACCCCAAATACACACATAGCTTCGTCTCCATCGACGCCCAAATGCTCAGCTTTTAAACACCGCCCAAGTCGCCATCTCATTACACAAACCATAGCGTTCGCACAATACTGAAACAAAGATGACGTTAATTTTATAAAATTACTAATCGCCATACGTATAACTAACAGCACAATAATTATTTTGAATATTTTTTATTTTATTTTACCGTAGGGTACCCAAACTTTCCATGGGGATGAGCCTTCTTTATTCAAATTGAGTTTAAGTGTTAAATGGAACGCTTTGATTTTGAAATGTGAAAAGCTCATCTGAAAGCATTTCTACACTCTGGCGTTTCGTGAAATAATTTAGCCAGTGAGACGTTCACTACTGAAAAGTTTTGACTGCATAAGAAATTTATTTTTATGTTACTTCATTGAGTTACAAATGACAATACCAGATAGATCTTCCTTTGCCCTTTTTTAGTCCGACATAAGCTGTTTGTTCGTGAGTACGGTGAAATTGAACACACTTGCGGCTGTGTTAATATTGATCTCAAATAATTTTTTTCAGCATCTTCTTGTGCTACCTAAGAATTAATGACTTACTGCAAATTTTAACAGAAAAGTATAGCATATAAAATACCATGCAACACAGCATATTACCAACATGTCACAATACATATATTAAACTACTATCTAAATTAAACAAATCTACAAGTTTAATAAGGACATATACAGGTATATTTAATGAACATGAAGTATGAATACTAATATCTTACACAATAAATAAAACCACTGTATTTGTTGCTAAATTCCATTCAAATACGCATTCCGATTTTTTAAAAAATTACGGCAATAAAGTATTTAATTTCACTTGAATATAGCAGAATTTTTACAACTCTTCTCGAACCTAATTGTCTTAACGCTGCTGTCAAAATAATTTATACGTTTGAAATCTGTGTTGTTACATTACAGGCGGTCGTAATCATGTACAGGACATATAAAAAACTTCAATGCTTTTTTTTCTCTACAATTTAAATAAATGCCTTTTGTAATCATTACATTGAAATTTCAACTTTTTGTTTTAAAATCAATTACAGTGCCAAAATCTATCATAAATATCAACTACACACATAAAAGCATTCCTTGAAAAATTCCAGCTGTGCGTTTGGCAAACAACGTTGCAGTTATATTTAAGTTACACCGCAAGCATATTTAATAATCATATCAGTTTGAAATGTTACACAGTTTTATAATACTTAATTGTTTTCAATTTGTAATAGCTAAACTTAAGCATAATCGAAAAACTAAGATAAAAGTCAAGGAAAACTTACACAACAAATGTAATATATTAAATGAATGCTGGTTAGAATGATTTGGTCAACATCAATTTACTATGCGAACAATAGTACACTAAAATCTCTTTTTGACGAATTCCTAAATAATAACTAAGATATAATTCCACTTATGTTAAGATCTTCGTGATATTTTATATGTTAGCTTGGTTTAGTTAAATATATAGATTCTGTTTCTTGTGTAACTGATTACATTTCACTTTCATGTCGTAAAACCAGTACGTGAGATCAGCAGGTAGAAAATTGAAGCTTGATATATTGTCTGTAGAAACTCGCGAACAAACTGTAAAAACTGTAAAGGAAATTACAGTTGTTAAAAATGACCGGACTGATAGTTCAGGAACGATTATACTTTGTTAAATTTGTGTTTGCCGTAAGGAATTATTTACAAACACAAGCTATGAAACAAAGTTGAATTTACCATAACTGTATCTACGGATCAGGAAGTTCTAGTCAACTTCCTAAAACAGGTTCAACTCTTCAGCTAGAACATATATTTGTGGTTCTTCTTCCGCCATCTAATACCAAACGATTATAAACATTGTGTAAAGTTTACTGTATAGTGAACCTATAAATATGTAACACTTGATGTAGGTACTACGAGAATATGCTTATGTAGTCAGTTTGGAGAACAGGATGATTTGACCATCATGAAGAGGAGAGGGGATGGGGGAGAAGTTCGACAATCGAAAATTGGGGAAGTTTCGAAATAGTAACTAATTTCTAATTTATTCGTGAGATAAAATGTTTCGTGCATTCAAAAGCCTTTGTTTGTACTCCACAAAAATGAAATGTATGATGGTAGTAATTACTTGTAAGAAGTTGTGTTAAGTGTTTTATTAATTTTCCTGTATTCAACACCTTAATCAGTGCCTATAATATTATATTATACTTTGTTGCATATGAAAATTTCTTATCTTATTATGAACTGTAATAGTTCGAAAATATTATATGTACTTTATTCGTAATTCTCATTCTTATTTGCTAGTATGTAGAACAGTCATATCGAGATTAACGTCTGAAACAATAGCCCAATTGCAACCGACATAACTAATAAGATTACTTTTTTTCAAAATGGGGGCAATTTATTTTTAATTAAATTCGTAAAAGCTGAGTTGGTAAGCAGGACTTCTTTCATTGAAAGCAATGTCATTAGAGAGGAAATCGGAAACATATTCAACAATAGTGAGAAAATTACAAATACACTCGTGCTTACCCGGGACTCGAACCCAGAAAAGTGTGCACCATAAGCTAGTTTGCAATTAACTGCATTACGGAAATCGGATTCAAAGATCAACTTCGAATTTAATCAGTCTAATGTTTCGAATGATAGGGATTACAAAACTGGAATATTTACAGAGCCGTCATTTTGAAAATAAATGACTAAGCCACTTAAAACATGCCAGTTGGTTTCTGAGATATGCCATAAAACATTCATAGTTTTCATGTGACAATCTTCACAAATGGAAGACAAAAACGTTTACGTATTAGTACAGTTGAAGATTGTATACTTCAAATGTACAAAGTAAAGCAAAATAAAATATATTAAACCGTTCCGTAGATATAGCACACTAAGCTAAAATAGTTTATAACCGTCATTCTGAAAATAAGTGCCTGTGTCACAACTAAAAATACATATTTATATGGGTTACTATAATATATCAACTTTGCTAAATTTGACAAGAATGGGTTGATTATTTTCCAAGATATAAAACAAAAACTTAAATTTTATTGTAGGGATAACTTACATAATGGCAGAGAAATTATGCTCTGTATAGACCAATTCGATGGTATAATTAATACTGACAGTATACAAAGTTAATTTGGAAATAGTTTCCTTAATAAAATATACTGAGCTAAAATATTTGTATGGCCACCATATTGAAAATAATTTCCTGACCTACTTAAAACATAGCAGTTTATATCACCTGCTGCAGTGCAAATTGTTTCCCAAATTTCGTAGGAATCTCTCAATTGTTTCCAGAGATATTACATAAAAACTTAAGTATTTCATGTGGCATATCTTACGAAATAGCGGATAACAGATGCTCCGTGTAGACGCATTTGATAGTTGAAATATTTACTGCCAGCATACGAAATTAAGTTGTAATTGTTACATGGTTTGGACGACAAAGTATATTCAATGTAGCAGTTACGAAAGTCCTGTTGGAAGTTAGAGAGCCAGAAGTTATGTTTATTTTGACGAGTTGTACTATGCGTACAGTTTTTAAAAAAAGTTGGCAACATGTTGAGATTTGTGGTCATTTTTTAATAACTGCCATCATCTTTATCCCATCTCTAGAGACCTGAAAAATTCGCGAGTTCAATGACATTCAGGCTAGATTCTACAATCTTATGTGCAAATACGAAGACATTAACTGCACATTGGTTGCCTGCTGTCACAGTGGAAGACGACGATTGGGCCAAACTTCTCCAGGAAGTGTCGAACACCGAGTGGACCAATTGCTGAAGTAATATAAACACACCTGTTTTGAATTATAGCTTGTCCCAAAATGAATCTGCGAATTCTTCAGGTCTCTACTCATCTCCCATATATTATTCATAGGGGACATAATGTTTAATATAATGTTGCTCTTTACCATTTTATATATTTTCAGATACACTGAGTTAAATAACATCGTTATAAAATTGGAAAAAAGTCCATATATTATATAATTAAAGCTTTCTTAACAGTCCCTGTGAAATGTGTTGTAAGGCTTTTTGTACAGGACCAAAGAGTTCTTTAGTTTAGCCAACAAAGTTACTTGTGTTAATTCTTGTTTTTTTTCTTTGGTTTCAGGTAATTTTCAATTGTAATTAAATAACTTAGAAATGAACACAGTTGATCATCAACGATCCCCTCTAAAGAAGAAGAGGAAAGAGCCTGACGAAACGAGTATTTGTGATTTGTGCAAAACCCATAGTCGAGAAAAGCTGTACGGAACAGACTCTGGCCGACAACAAGTTAAAGAAGCAAGCCTACAGTTAAATGATGGCGTAATTTCCGAAAGAGAAGCAATATTTTTCTATCATATGACATGCTACAGACCTTGCATTCTAAGTTCGAAAGACAGTAAAAACTTCGGACCAAGTATCATCACAAGGTACATCAAAAGACACTTAACAATCCAGAAGGAAGAAAACGTACACCCAGATTAACTGAAGTTGTAGTACAGTTGAAAGTATGCATAATTTGCAATCATTCCAAACACAAAAAAAGAAGCACAACTTATTCGTATCTCTGAATCTGGAAGAGTGCAGGATTTTCTGGATGCAACGAAGCATTTTTATGATGAATTTTTTGAAAGCACATGTATTTTAAATGATATATCAAGTGTGTTCACTGCAGACATTCATCGTAGTCATTGCATGAAACTATGTATTAACAAACTCAGAACCTCCAGATCAAGAGAAAGTATTCTGATGCAAAATGAAGATAAATATATTCTAAGACATTTCGTCGAGAGTGTGAATTTTCGAACTATGCACTTTCCGATCTTCGGGACGAATTTATACAACAAAATACAAACAATGTTACACAAACCGAGAAATGAAATCCATGATCATAAACGTGTACGGAGATAATATATGTCTCTCGTACTCGAAGGAACAAGCATTATCCCTCCTTGTTTATTCAACAAATATTGATTATGGTGTGACTGCGGATAGAATATGATATACTGATATAAATACAAAATGTTCTACTATAATTCGTGAAGAAACAAAAATATATGAATATAAATTATGTGATTAGTTTGGATACACTGCCGACCTTAAGAGGTCTAAAACTGAGTTTGAATGGTCACGGCTAAATCAGTGGGAAGGTTCCTGCAAGAATAAACACCTTCGTCCTATAAATGAACAAATACTGAATGTATATGTGATACTCTATTTCAAATATCTTATTTTCTTATTCACAATTGCTTGAAAAACACCACTCCACATCGCCAATGCTCAGGTATTACACGATTTCAGTAGATCGAAAACGCTTATTGCCATGTTGAATGGTCAAGGACTATGTTGCAGTTATGTTGATGTAGTTTGTCAAAACCAAATTCTAGCAAACAGAACTGTCATCAGAGCTGAAAGCCACCTTGTCTCAATACCGTTTTCAATCAAATATGATATTCCAGTACGTGGTGCTATGGAAATGTCAACCGAGAAGAAGCTACCATGTCAGGCATGCATAGGTCACATTACAGTATTGGTTTTGTTCCAAGATGAACAGGTCTGAGATAACAAACTTGATGGTACATTAGAAGAAATGGATGGTCCAGAAAAATATAACAACACATTTGGTATTGATGTTTCAAAACGAAGTATAAGAAAAAAATAGGAGCACAAAAAAGTATGTATTATCAAATAAAAAGCCCAAACAAAGGTGCGCTATTCCCAGTACCTACATCACAAGCAGTGTCTCCAACACAGCATATGATATAAAAACCGCAGGCCAAAATTTGGATTGTGTGTGGTTTCTATCCCTATTTATTTTAAAAAAATCCAATGTCCCTGAATCAGGTTTCCCTGAAGAAGTTAAGATTCCATCCAGAAAAGCTTTAATGAGCTCATTGTCTAAGTATCTAGCTCACATGACAGTTACAGGATTCACCCTAATCTTGCCATATCCTGCAACTCAGTAGGATTCAGTTTATATAAAAATGTATAACTTCAAAAGTATTCTGAATCTGTTGAATCTTCAAGAGGGTTCGTTGTGGTACGATGAAGGAGTACATCACAAAGAAAAATAATTCCAGCTTCTTCAGCCAGAAGAGTTTTCCAACATATTTCTTCGCCTTGAAGGGTTTCAACTCCAAAAAGTGGTACTGTCATGTATTTGGCTGTATCTCAAAGACAGTGGAGCTTTGGAAATCCTTATTCACACCGAAACAATGGGCCCACTATCACCTGAAAGTGCTTTAAAAGGCACCCACTATGTCATGGGAGTTAGAGAAATTGGTATGCTTTGGGAAGTAATGCAAAAACTTCAGTAGAAAGCGTTTATGGAAAAGAATGATGAAAATAAGTACTCTGAATTGCTTTCAATTATTTAAAAGGTACAGGAAGCAGTAGGTGAACAGCAACATCTGGTGGACGAAACCAATACTACAATCTAAAATTTGAACGAACTAAAAATGATTTTGAGAAATTCAGAGAAGAGGACAAGAAGAAGAGTAAACTATTTTTTTATTGGGTTCAGTTGGTCTCTACAATGGCACCTCTTCTTCGGGATCAAATCCAAGCTAACAGAGAAAACCACTGGAACCTACATGTATGCAGCGTAAAAGAGTTTCCCATTTTTCTTATTCTTTGATAGAATTATGCACCATGGTGCTCATTATATTACAATGATTGCTTAAAGCTGGAGGAAGAAAACCATTTCATTTATAATGACTTCAATAATCGTCACTTAACAGTTCAACATACTAGAAAAAGATGCAGTAATATTGCCTTGGATTAAGCTCTAGTACAACACTTCAATAAACAAGCTAAATGGTCCAGAGGCATCATTGTCATTACAAGACGAAAAGAAGCAGTGGCAAAGCACTATCTTATTAAACATGAAAAAGAAAGCCTTGCATGTTTTTAAATAACATTCTGTGCTTTAGATGAAGACGATGAGTTTGCTCTTCATTACGAGTATGCAAAGTCGCTAACATGCCAAGATCCATAAAGTATATCTATGATGGTAACATTTGTGATTGATCGAGGAAATCCCTTCTTGAAAAATGACTGCTGTGAGATTTCAAACCTCATAACTGAAATTGTAGCTGGTCCAGTAATGGCTAATTACTTACTTCAAGTACAAGAAACAGGACATAAGAGTTACTAAAAATTTGTTCAAGAAAGGCATACTGAAAAGTACAAAGGCATCTTCGTTCCTATACATAATGAATCCCCCAAGAAGAAGAAAGACAAATAGGCAACTCAGTCTGCACTTCAAGAAATAAGCAATGCTCTTCGGTGCATGTGCATAGAAGTAGGACATTATATGGTTTGGCTACAGACACATTCTTGAAATATGAACTTACATCTACATCTCACTACTTAACATGTAATGGATTTTTGGAGAAGCCAAACGAAGCACAGCTCAGCAAATAACTTGAAATCCAGTTATTTAAGTAAGGACTATGTAACTACTCAGATAGAAACATCACAGGAGAGAACAGCAGTAGTGATTGACTTTATGGTGTATTTGCTAAAAGTTTATGTCAAACAGCTGTTGTGTAATATATTTGGAGACTACTTTGACTTCTTGTGAGAAAAAGTTCTTGAAACTTTCTGGAGGCTGTCAACGTAATGATATTTTCTTTGATTTGTATGGATAGAACAGCATAAAAAAAGGTAACGACTATGTAGGGAAAATTTGGTAGTGTTGAAGTTACTCCAACAGCTCAATCACACCACTTCCTGCCAATATGGATACCTTCTGGAGTTCTAGCGATAACAAAATAGTTTTTCTATAACTGTTCATTGATTGAATTTTAAATCAGGGAAACGCAGAAAAAACCTTTATATTTGGGAGGTGGGCTCATATATAACCCAAAAATGTGCTTGAAACTGGTTGCCGGTTCTGTAAGTTTGGTACCATCATTGCATTGTGCATGTGATGAAGCTAATTATAGGATCATAAAAAACATAGAAAACATTGTTGAAACTGGCTCTACTGAAAGGTTTATGATTGCATCAGCTGACAGAATATGTCACGTTCTCTGCACTTTACCATATTAAAGCAACATTTCAAGAAGGTGGTCTTAAGGAACCGTGGATAATCAAAGACAAACGAGTATTTGTTTTATACATACATCTACACAAAATGATGGAAAATATGGATAACATTCTTTTACCCATATTACCTGCTGCATACAGTTTAACAGGCTCTGTGAAACAATAAGCAAGATAGGAACTAAACATGTGGCACTTGAAACAGCAATTTCCTCGGGAAAATTTTCGTCCACTTTTGATGTTGCTCCTCTTGATGAATAAATGATACAAAATGCTGAACTTTATATTTCAAAAGTCCTTGGTTCATTAAAAATAAATTGTGATGAATTGCGATATGAACAGTGCCCCAAAGAAAAGACTGTCACTTATACTCAACGGTGTCCACCTTCCTCAGCAGTGTTCTTCGATATCAAGTATATATATTATCAGTGCTTCATATGGATAAATGTGCTGAATAGAAATACAGGCCAGTTACTGGACCATGTACAATATGGTTACACAAAATAATGCGGAGCTTTTAAGCAGATCATAAAGACAGAATATTTAAGACCTACTGATTTTTGTCGCCTTGCACCTGCCAAAAGTGTCCAAGAGCTAATATTTACCCTTGCAGAGTTCATATGGTATTCTGCTGTCCATTTTGTAAATGTCAAGAGAGAAATCAATGTTTAAACATTTAAACAAAACCGAAATCAATGGGATGTTTTAAGAAGTGTTGTGCATTACTTTCCCTATGTTGCGTAATTGTACTCGCATATTGTATATTTTAAGGATTTCACTTAAAAATTTAAAAAATAATAGCTTTAAACTACGCATGGAGCATAGTTATTGCTGATTTTAAACTTATCATGTCTCAACAACAAATGTATATGCGGGCAAAACCATCGAAAATTGAAAAACTAAAATAATTTATAATAATATAATATTTAAGATGGCGACCATTTCTGAAATTCAGAACATGTGGCTATTTGTTTTTAACTTATAACAACTAATATAAATAAGCGAAACAAGCAAAACTTCTGACTCTTAATATTCCAACATAACTTTCCTTGCTCCTAGACTAATTAAGCTAAGATGCCTATGTAGCCGCCATTTTGAAAACGAGTGCCTAAAATACTTAATGTTATATAATTTGCAACAGTACTACTTGTTTGCCAAATTTGGTAGTTATCGGTCAATTGTTTTCCGAGGTATATGATATAAAGTATATACATATTTGTTAATGTAGCACTATCTTACAAAATAGCTGACTAAAGCGGCTACATGTTGATATATATGATACTTGTAATAGGTATTTTCAGTGTACAAAATTTCTTCGAAAATCGTTAAATCGTATATGTGATATACAAAATAAACTAATGTATTTGTGTGGCCACCATTTTTGAAATATGTGCTTATTCAAGTTTAATTGTTTACATTTACCTGACCAGTCATACTATTACTTACGTACCAAATAGGGTGACAATTGCTTTGATAGTTTTCGAGGTATAATGTTAAATTTTTCTTTTTATTTGTTGCTTTCTTCCAAAAAGGCGTACTAACAACAATATCCATCCAGAATTTAATGCTTAGAAGATGCTGTGCCAGCATACATAATTTGGTTTAAATCGGTTTAATGGTTCCCAAGATATGACATATCACACTAAATATTAAAATGACCACCATTTTTTTAATTAATTTCCCTTCGCGGTCAAAAACAATAAAAGTCCGGCGTCCTTGATAAATTCTATACATGTACCACGTTTGGTGAAATCCGATTAACACATTCAACAATTTAAAAGGGGGGGGGGGGGTAACATTCACAGACACCAGACACGCACAATTACACACACATACACACAGTTACGCAGACAAGAAAGTGAACCCATAAGACTTTCGTTCCTTCGGAAAAGAAGCTAAAAATATAAGGTTATTTATATCAATATATATATATATAAGCTATTAGACGTTATGTTGAGACGAGCAGGAAGAAACTTATCTCATATTTAAAGGATATCCTACAGCTTTGTTAATAGTGTTTAAAAAATATATTGCAATGATTTTTTATGCTTTCACTACTTCATTTGTAAATGGAAAAAGCGAATTAGTCCTTTTTCGTGCCATTACAAATAAATGTAAGTCTTCCTATCACAGCTTTAATAATGGGCGTGTACGAATTTTATATCCGTGTTCATTTTCGTATGTCTCATGACGAAAATAATTTACAAAGCAAGTAGTTATCAATATAACTAATGAGTCTGCTTTCCTTTAGAGGGATGTAAATTATTCTGATGAGGTTATTATTTGGTCAGATGGTATGTGAGTCTTGGCGTCTCGTTGATAACGATATCATTAAATAAACAACCAGAAACCAATGCAATATTTGAGAGACAATTTATTACATATACACGCGTGCCTTATCTGGGACTCAGAAACGGAACACTTAGTACAGTAAGCTCACATGCAACAAACTACATCGTTGAGGTAGGATTCGGAACATCAACTTCGAAAGTAATCACTCTTAACGTTGTGCTAGACAACAGATTACATCATTTTGAAAACAAGTGTGTGTGTCACTAAAAACATGTAGGATTTTATGGCCTACCGTAACACTACTTTTGTGCAGAATTTGGTAGAAACAGCTTGATCAGTTCCCGAGATATGGCACAAAAGTTTTAGTTTCTCATTTGGCGCTATCATACAAACCGTCTTAAAATGACTCTGTATATACATATCTGATGCTTCTAAAAGATAGTGAAATATATAAAATTATTTAATATACATGATAAACTTATCTAAATTATTCATATTGCAGTCATAATATAAATAAAGCCAGATACACTTTAAATATTGTGTACTGTAGCTCTACTAGTCTGGAAAGTTCGATGGGAATCGGTTAATTGTTCCCGGACATATGACAAGAAAGCTCATTCTCTAATGTAGTGGTATCTTGATAACTGGAGATTAAAACTGAGATTAATTGACCCTATATATGTTTGCTATATATACTGTTACATTTTAAATCAGTTGAATTTGTTTGGGAAATGCGACATACTGATATAAAATATTTACATTGCTGTGATTTTGAGAATATGTGACTACCTCCCTAAGTCATAAATTTAGATGGACTACAAAAGCATAATTGTCGCCTAAATTTGGTGGGTATCAGTTAATAGTTTCCGAGATAGGACACGAAAGTAAGTTTTTCGTGTGATGCTGTCTTCCAAAACGGCGAACAAATGAGTTTATGCATTCGCTCATTTGATTCTTGCTTACATACAGTCAGCATACAAAGTTAGGTGGACGTTAGTTACGTTGTTTCGTAAATATAGCAAGCTATGCTAAAATGTTTATATAGGTTCTATTTTGGAAATTAGTGCCTAGCCATCCTAAAACATAGCCTATCAATTTATATGTCATATCGCAGATTTACTTGTTTGCCAAATCTGGAATAAATAGATTTATTGTTTCCCGATATAAAACAAAACTTTACTTATTCATGTGGTTCCATCTTAAAAACGGGGGATAAAACAGCATCTGGGTAGACAAATTTTATGATTGTAATAGTTACTTTCAGCATACTAATTTAAGTTGAAATTTATTGCATGGTTTCGTAGATATGCCATAGTATTCTACACGTTTTATATGCCCGCCCTTTTGAAGATAATATCCAGGTCCACTAAACCATGTCAGCTTACACGACCTACAATAGTATTGCTTGAGTGCCATATTTGGTAGGAATTGGTTTTTTTTTTTTTTCGAGATGTAATATTAAAACTTTATTTCGTGGTGACCTCTTACAAAATAGCGTACAAAAGAGGTTATGGACTGACACATTTGATGCTTGTGAAAGACAATTACAGTATAGCAAATTTGGTCGAAATTAGCTCAACAGTATGGTAGAAATTGCAAATAATTCTTTGCTGTAAATTGCTGATGTGTTTGAGATTGGGGGTTTTATCTTCCCTTCCTTCCTGTTCCTAGGTGTGATAGGTTTAGATGGAGGGTTGGGAGGGAGGTTGTGCTCAGTGTTGAGACACCGGCCACAATTTTCTGTGCAACTCTGATTATGTTAAATAGGTTGCATGTTTTGTCCAGATTGGGAGAGTGTGTTTGGTATGAGAATATTGCTCTGCATTGTGTTGCTTAAACTTATCAAAATTGTTAACAGGGATAAATAATGGAGTAAACGAGTGGCATCTGTTACAAATTAAATGTGTTTTATGATGTTATATTGTAATGTCTGGTTTAAGGGGATGAGGCTAAGACGGAATGGCCTCCGTAACTTATATTGAGTGTAAATTTCTTGTTAAACCATGTGTTTTCAGCTTTCGGTGCTTTGTGACGCCCGACCCCTTGTGTCGCTTCTGTCTGCCGTGCGGAGGTGTACTGCGGGTAGTGTCGAGGAGGTACATGGGGTTAGGAACTGCCCCTTTCTGTTATTGGCCAATCATTTTGTGAATTTAATATTTTTGCTGGTATAGAGAGCAGTGGCGTCGTAAAGAGTACGCTGCGGATGGTGTCAGGAGTGGTGGTGTGGCTTAGTGGGGAGACTTCCGCGTATATATACGAGTGCTAAGCACTGAATCGGGGAGCGTGATCGGGGCTTAGGCCCCGACAGGACCTTGGTGGCCATCATCGTGACTCCAGCGAGTGGTTCCGCTGAGAATGAACGCTGGATGTTGCCGGCTGAGTGCTAGGCTCAAAAGCAAGGTGATTCCGCTTACAGCATGAGGTCGCCTTACCGGGAGGCTGCATACACTTCTACGAGGATAAGAGAAGATAAGTGTATCTGCAATTCGAACTTTGTCGAATTTATGCTAGTGTTGGGACTTAGTCATTTTGTGAGCGATTTATAGACTTAATCATTTTTCGGCAGTTCGTGAAACAGAGTACTATATGCAGACCAATTTTGGATAAATTTCATTGTCGGTGTATAAGTTGTTAGGAGAGGGGGGCATACATTCCAAACAGACGGCCAGGTGATTGCATAACGCTATCTTTCCTTCTAAAAATAGCCTAAAAAGCCCTTTTTTATCTTCAACCCTACGCAATAATATTGTTATAAACGATCGCTTGAAATTTATTATACCTTTTCTCGAAAATGTCTCCTAACACAAAAGAGTGACTAGAGAAAAATAACTTGAAGTTTATAATGCTGACTGTTGCAAAAATATGAAATCATGTGATTATTGATAACATTAAGGAAATTGTAAGTTCTTATTTCCAGGCATTATACTTTGCAGGGTACTCAGCACGTCGTTAAATGTCATCGATGCTAGAACAAGTTTTTTTACTTCGTTGCTATTGGTAAAATTAAAAATTTCATTGCTAAACAATTAAGAATGTTAATAATTTTAAAATATTAAAACAATTCCTTTTGAAACCAAATGCCATTGTGTGAATCGGTTGTAATAAACGACAGCTGTTGAAAATCTTGTATATCAATAAGAATCGGGGTCAGTCATGAGTTTTACATGTAGTGTAATGGCTGCAGACAGATTTGATGATAGCAGTTGTTATACTTAAGGTTATCCTATGTGTAGCAGTTCCTCGTGGAGAACATTAGTGTGGTGATTCAGTTTTAGCTCTAACACAGAGTACTTGGCAATACAGGGGTGAAATGTTGAAGTGAAGTTCGATCTCCCTCCACACCGGCCCGCAAAATGGCGGAACATCGTTCACCAATCAGCTCCTGGAGACTAAATTGTTGAACAGCAGCCCTACGAGCAGGTAGTATTCCATAACGCGCAACATTTCTCTCAGAATCAAGGCCAGTTTCCATAGCTTCGCGCGCCCAATGAGTGACCAAGTCCACTTACTTCAAAGGAACAGCCACACTATTTCGGTCATGTAGACTTAAGCGGGACTCACAACCACCCGTCGCATCCGTCAGTCGCCCATTCGTCCGGCGGTAGCATGATCTTCAACCAATCACTGGGCAAAGTTTTTTCTATCCGTCGACCAGTCAAATATTTCTCAAACTTTAACATTCGACGAACGGACAGAGGGACCACCACCTTCTGACGATATTCCGTAGACACGAATACGCACTTTGCAATATATTGAAAGGCGGTGGATATGTGTATATTATGTTTGGTGTTAAATTCAGGAATTTAAAATGTAAGCAATAACTCAGTATAAATACTTATCAGGCAAAAAAAATAAAATCTCTCCGAAATGTTTCTCTCTTCAAAATGCATTTCCAACCGAAATGTACCTCCAACTAAAGAAAGATCACGATGTTAAGTTGGCACACTGGAATTTTTCCGAACAGAAGAATTAATGGACGATGGATTGTTGTGAATCGCTTTCAACTGACGGACGAAAAAACAGACGGATGACCGACTGACGGACGAACGGCGGACGGGTGTGACATGTGGTTGTGAGCCTAGCATTATGTATTCTGTGGCTCTGGTACGGCCCACCAGGTACTGATAAAAGAACGCTGTGTAAGTCACAGACAAATAAAGAACATTTCAGGTAGCTCGGAAACCCATAGCCCAAACTTCAGACATAGTTTCTTTGGACCAAAAGTAACACAAAAACCCTGCACAATTATATCCGGAAACGTAATTTAATATAAAATAATTGTTTTCGAAGTTGCGGCGTACAGAAACTGCAGAACAAAGAATGTCCGATAATTTGCTTCAGTCAAGTTGCATAAGGAGAAGGCGCTACATCTATACACAGTATAAAACAAAGTCGCTCGGCCGCGTGTGTCTGTGTATTCGGATAAGGTTTCTAAACTACTTAATGGATGTTGATGCAGTTTTCCCCATCATTTGGAGAATTTCGTGAGGAAGGTTTAGGTATATCATACAGTATTATTTAATATAAGGATAATAGAGAAATGTCAACGTTTTCTTATCAAGTCGTACAAAGCCGCTTTTCGGGCGCTTGCGTTTTACGCTGACTAAACCATAAGAGATACTCCAAATTAATGCATAACAGAATTGTAGATCTCGAAAAGGTCTACAAAAAGCCCGTGACAGCATATGTTTATCTTTAAAGGATGACCCGAAATAACCATTTTTAAACAACGCCACATTTGTAAAAGGCACCCACGTGAATCCAGGGAGGGGGTTGGTCTCTAGTATGAAATAAATTAGGGTCGCGCTCCTACGTCTTATGCAAATTGTCCTACACGCATTATCGTAGACTTGATATCCAGGCCTTGAACGCCGCCACTTTGAACACAATTAAGTTATACAAAAATTATTTTCCGGATATTCGTGCACAGGACTTTTGTATTACTTTTGGTCCCAAGAAACTCTGTCTGGAGACTGGGCACTGGGTTTCCGGGAAATCAGTATAGCTTTACTTAGTTTGAATTAGAAAGGTGTAACCACATTTCTTTGCCGGGTAACGATAGTATTTTTTCAAGTCAGATGGCGAGTTTGCCTTAGTTGAATTTCTGTATCACCTACTGAGAACCGGTATGTAAATATGATTGATTATCGCTGCGAAACTTGCATGAAAATAAAAACTGCTTCTAACAAAAAGGAATTTCAACTTTCGCAAAAATGTAATTTAACTAGCGACCCGCCCCGGCTTCGCGAAGGAGCGATTTACAAATATGGCGTTGTTTAAAATGGTTACTGTGGGCCAGCCTTAAAAGATAAACATATGCTGACGCGGACTTTTTATAGACCTTTTAGGTATCTTTAATTCCGTAGTACATTAATTTGGTGTATCTCTTATGGTTTAGTCAGCGTAAGACATGTAAGGGCCCGAAAAGCGGGTTTGTCCGACTTGATTAGAAAACGTCGACATTTATCTATTATTCTTGCATTAAATATTAATGTATCCTACACCTAAACCTTCCTCGAGAAGTGCTCGAAATGACGGCGGAAACCGCATCAAAATCCAACGAGTAGTTTTGAAGTTTTAGCCGAATACACAGATACGCGGCCGGGCGACTTTGTTTTATAATATGTAAGGATAACGTAGTTTATATAATCAAAAAATAGGAGAAGCTCACTTAGAGGCTTTAAACACAGTGCCACGGTTGAATAAATTACCGCTCCGCTTGCAGCGGACATATTAATAGCTGAAGACGCTGTACGTGTTGGCTCTATGCATGTTATGTCGGTGATAAGTCCAGTTGTGGAGACGGGGCTCGCCAAAGAAGGGTGCCGACTGCAAGGAGGCAGTCCTGCGAAGCCCGTGTACTGAGAAAAGTGTTTCTTTTTTAAATCAAGCAAAGTTTGTTTGGCGCAACCAACTAAATTGTTTGTATAGGGGCAATAAAATATTTTATTGTTGAAACCAATTTTTTTTTTTTTCTCCGTTGGTTTCTCTAAACAAATATTTGGCTGAAGCGACTAAAGATTCGTTTAGATCTAAGTAAATTAAATTGTTTTGGTAAACATAAATAAAGTGAGACACTCGACATATGATTGAAAGTAGATTAGCTAGGCCCTTAGCAACTTCATCTAAATATAAATGTTACTCATACATACAATTGAAATACTGGACAACGTTTGAAATTAATTATTTCTAGTTTTGCAGCTTTGCTTTTCTGTTTCCTGCCGAACTTGTATTAACTGAGAAGCTTTTACCAAAATAAAGAAGCGATGTGTGCACAAACAAACACACATACAAAAATTAACAAACAAAAAATGTAAACAAACACTCGAGGTGTATTTTCGAAAGAAGGCAATCAATTAAGGGCCCAAACAAATATATACCTACTGTTGATTCAACAAAATATATTTGTTGATAGCTTAATTTATTTCGGCCCAACACAGAAATCTTGTTAAGTGAAGCGTGTATTTGGATAGATGAACAAAATTAATGTTGTTGTTTTTCAAGTTTTGTCTACGAAAATATAGTTAAATATAGTTAAAAATATAGTTCCGACCCTATCAAAAGAAGTACTTTGTTGGCTGTTATCTCAGTGTGTGGCACGTGGGAGGGAATTATCCTGTAGGAAAATTGTTTGTTGTGCGCAATATATAGTGTGCTCTGAACATTAACGACTTTGCTTCGGTCGGTCGCTTTGCCTGCCTTTGGGCTGTTTTGGCAACCTACCTGCTTCCCTTTCCTTCCTCTATGTATTCCCTCCTACCGCGCATGCGCGATGAGCGTCCTTTTGATTGGTCACTGTTACATTTCGATGTTCGGACCTACTGCTCATGTGGGTGGGTCGTCCACTTCTACGCCGACTGAGTAACATTAAGCTTGGGCCAGCAGGGTCGTCGTGCAATGTCTCGTTGCTACGCGTTACAACTTTGTAGCAGACGACTTGTTAGTTAATGATCGTCGTGGTTGACGACAAGAAACACAGGTGGGTTCGCCGCATGGTGTAATGAGAATTGATCAGGATTTGTGGGGGCTTGCTAAGGAATTCTAGGGTTGCGCTTGTAGCTTGTATTCTAAGTTTGGTTTGGAGCCGGCATTATTTAAGTTCATGTTTGGTTTATCTTACTAGTCGCATGTGCGCCCGTACAGTTTTCTGTTGTGTATAGCGTTGCCGTTTCTTGTAGTTGAAAGTAGTTTGGAAATTGATATAATGCCAGACGCCTGGAGACGCGATGGCTCGTCGAATAGGTCCGCACCGGCTTGCGCAATTGGTAACTCAACTCACGGTAACCCACCTGTGTAGAGAAAATTTAAAATGATTTTAACAGAGGATGGTTCGTTGGTTTCTTAGTATAAATTATTTATGATATTGTCAGAACATATGTTATTTTATATTATATTGTCAGAACATGTGTTATTTTATATGATATTGTCAGAGCATGTGTTATTTTCACTAGACTTTGAAAGAACGACGCGACGCTCTTGTGAATGTCAGCGTTAATATTTGTAAGGTAGTTAAAGGAAGGAGTTTTATAATTTTTTTAAATTATTACTACAATTGAATTTTTTACGGAGTTTTTTACTCTCTGTGATAGTGTTTTGGTACTGGTTTATTGGAAAGATTATGCCTTTATTAGTAGGAAGTTTTAAGGTATGCAGTGTAGAGATTTCTCTGTGTTTACACGAAATGTTATGTCTTTTTAATGAGTATTAACTTTATAAACGTCACGGCTTTGAACGGCCAGCAGTTTTTTTATGATGATTTATTACTTTTTTATATCCAGTTTTGGGATCAAAGTTTGTATGGAGACCTGAAATAAATTGTTTTAAGACGGAATTTTGTGTAAATTCTTGTGGCTGAGGTCACAGTTAGAGCAGCGTCATGAAGGAAAGCAAATCTTCTGAACATAACGCTATGGCGGCAGTGCTCCCCTCAATACAGCCGAAGAAGACGGAGGATCATAAGATATTATTATCCCATCATGACACCACCAATTCTGGAGGTGTGTCGCTCAGAAAAGAAGTTAGGGTTTGCACGCTGTCCAATACCCCTTAATAATCAAGTGGGTTTTGCAAAATTTCGAAACGAAATCAGAATTCGTCAATAAAGACGACGGCCAGAAATGATTGGCTGGAGATATTAAATTATACTTCAATTTCACTGAGTTTTGTTTGTATATGCCTCTACTTATTCCTTTAAAACAGTTTTATCTACCTTTAACCTACATCCTCTTTCCTACCCAGCCTTAAATCTCTGATCACCGACGCGAAGATTTCTAAACCAGTGACATGTATCAACGCTTCATGCGCTCACTATATAACGATGCGTTTAGCCACTTTATGTTCGAGTTTGTACTAATACAACAAGAAGGCCTTTAAATCATGATGTGTTTTACGGAGCACCGTAACTGCATCTACTCTCTAAAGAGAGCGAAAGTTTCCTATTATTGTTAGCTCAAGCGGGCATAATCTTGTTGGAGAGTTGGCAGAAATAAGTGTGCTCTCTTCAGAAAGCTCTCCCAGTTTCCGAGGCATAATGCTTCACGAAAGATTGCAAAAATTCGTTCCGACAGTACGCGCCGTACTGCATGTTTCACCAGTTGTCCTCGAAGTGTAAAAAATTGAATAGTGTAGTGCTGAGAACGACGTGTCTGTTAAAATTAGTGGAAATGCGTTCAAAAAACATTAATATCAACAATTTCGTATATTAAAATACGCAATGTCCTATTAATTCACAACAACGTCAGGTTGTTTACATAATGTTACAGTGAGTGCAAAATGGCGTGGACTGTGTAGTGTATTTAAAACAAAATTTCGTATAAATTTATTGCTACCACATAGATGTTGTTTTGCGCAAATATCGTGAACAGCATACACGCACGATTAAGGAGTGAGAATATCCCCTGAGTGAGTGGAGAATCTGCTGCCACTTACATGCAGTGGGAGGGATAACATACAGCGCAGAATTCTTGTCTCCACTGGGGTGATAAATGCCTCCTGACTAGTAAGGTCCTGGTTGGGGAGAAATCTCGCTGGTTCTCGGTCGTTCCTGCAGTGATCAGGGAAACACTAACAGCACATGATATTCCGCGTATTTCCATTCGTGGCGCGGATACAGTTGGCAGATTTACAACAGGATTATGTCTGCCCATCCACACATAGCACCGGTTTTGCAGGATTGCTTTTAAACATCCTTCTTTGTCCAGCAGTAGTTTAGCATGGATTGAGGCCTACAGTATGACATGTGTGCAACTATAGGCTATTCACGGTAAAGTGAGCACCTTTCAAAGCCATCTCATTTGCAATAATATCCAACAAATATATTTTATTTTAGTCTTATACGTTAATTCTGAGTGTGTTGGAATATATACAAAGTGCTTATTACTTACATAGCAACATTTATTTGAAAATGTTGTTAAAGGATAAAAAATTGCTGGAAGGAAAAGTATCTAGGGCTTCAAAAGTGTTCATTTTGCCATGGACAGCCTATAGCAGGTACGGTTTTTTCAACCTGCAATGGGTCTGACTACCTGGAGTGGCAGTTGAAATTACTATAATCTATTCACGGTAACTTACGATTTTTCTGGAGCCCATCTAATGTTCTATTTTCAGGATATTCCTCCGCCTGTTGCAAACGAATCTTAACTAAGCCTAGAAAATTACACCAAAGGGAAAACACACCGCAAACGTGTTTTCCTACTGTAATACTACTATGCATAAGAACTGTTTCTAACTAGGAATTACCAACACACCTGTTATCTCATTGTATATTGTGAAAGTTAAACCAAACATAAAATAAGGTTCTTTTATGTAAACAGATGCATAAAACGCTTGTGATACACGGAATATTTAGGAAATAACCCAATACGTCATATATGGGATGATTTTTCAAATGTTTGATTTAAAAAGTGTGAATAAACCGCGAATAGACTATACAGGACGATCTTACAGAGGGTAACATTAGAAGTGTTTATGATTTCCCAAGCTGGATCGTATAGCCACGTATATCGCCACTAGGCGTGTTGCAACAATGTACTAAAAGTACTCTGATACTGCATTCGGGAGGACCTGGGTTCGAATCCCGGTTCGAACGTTCTTATTTCTATTTTAAATGGTATCGCGAGATCACTCCAGGACAACGCCGATTCCTTTCACATTCCTGTTTTTCTGCAAAACTTGCTCTGTCTCTAATGACTTCGCAGTCAACGAGAAGTCAAGCCCTATAAACTTACCATTAAACTATACCTAAAGATTTGCCCGAATCAAAGGCCTCTTTGTATCGATGTCGTTAACAAATATTATTACCTCTATTCCCATGAGCTGTGCAACGTTTCGTTATATGTTTACTTTTTCTTATAGGTGGGAGAACTTTTATGGCAATGAGTGTATTTAGACGCTGTATATGATTTAATTAAAAATATATATTTTTTTCCATTTGCAAACGTGTACAGTGTTTTCCTGTTATCAATATAATTGTTAAGTTTTCTGTAACATACTTCTTTTCTGGTAACTGAAACAGGTGTGCTTAATGTTGTACACCAGGGTGAACACTGCAACATTTAAGACATGTTTGTTCATTTTGACTACGCTTTATTACATGCGTGAACAGTTATTAATTTTTGAACCTTGCCGTATTTATTCCCGTTCCCAACTAGAATCCCTGCTTCATAAATTCGGAATGGGAATAAAGAATAATGACAGTTATTAATATTTGCGGACGTTTGAAATATTCCCAGGGAGTTTTCATATATAATGAGACAATGCCATTATATGAAAGACACACATTGATCGGAAAAAGGATATGAAATAAACATGTGAAAGTCACCTTTGAAATTCTACACGTTATTTCCGCAAATGTCATTGCGTTTCTGATATTTCGGGGAACTGGTCTCCTGTTTCCCCATTTATATATTTTATCTCAGTGAAAAGTGTTTGAAGAATTTTATAGAAGAGTAATTGTCCCGTGTAAGTTTTGACGAATGCTCTGATGACGTTTCGATATAAGTCGTGTAATTATGCATTCTACTGTGTGTTAATTGCATGGCTTGTCATTTTCAGAGTCTTATTGTTGTAAGTTATGTCTTGTATTTCACAACAGTGCGGTGGATACTCGCAGGACACACTCTAAACGTGAAATAGCGGGAACTAAGCCAAACCAGCGAAAATCAGTGAAAATTGAGCGAGTGGTAATCAGCGCCACATAACTAATTAATTCGATGATGACCTTCACTAATTCATCTGTGATTCGCACCGAATGTCGAAAATTCCGCTGACATAACTCATTTGTTCACAGTTCATTTGCTTGATTCGGCAGCCGACAGTAGCTTATCAACCGACTTCCAGTGAACGTTGTTTCACTGATTGATATCGCTGATTCGTGCTTAGAGTGTAGCAATCAAATTGTAGCGTTATTACTGTTATCATGTTGACAGTGACATGGTTTCCCAATAAGGACAGAGTTAAGTGTTTACGTACCCTGAAAAGGTCCCAGCCGAGGCAACTGTAATTTACTATCGGCTGTTCACAGTAAACTGAGCACATTTTAATGCCCTACTCACGATCTATTTCTGTGTTGATTTTGTATCCATCCACGACACGTAAATTTAACTATACCATGGGCCTGATCACTTTAGCCATGCGCCATCGTAGTGAAACCGAAGAACCGTTAGGAATGCAAATGTATTACTAATATGACAATATATATTTTAATGTGCACGAAATTAGAAAAACTAGCTTTAACAGTCACAAATTTAACACTTTGAGTTCGGCACACTTTTACCAGCTTTAAATAAGAGCTAGATGTTAGTCACGTATATCCACACCACTGCAGGGACACCGTGTTCTATTTGTACCCATTGTCAATTAGCGCCATTCTACTGGTCAAAACGACTCTAGTATTTCCGTATTAGCAGGCTGCCAACCAATGGAGTTCCAACCAAATATGCTTTCATATCTAACGAGATGTGTATCCCATCGTGTTGATTTCCGTAACTATACGAAAATGCGTCGTTCATTTGTGGAGTTCGTTGTTGATGTTGTATTAGTTCCTATTTAAAATCCTTATGGGATAGGGAATTGAGGTAAGTTAAGCCGGACACGTATTGTGTTTTAAATGGAATGAAATATTCAAACAAGTTTTGCCCAAACTACACTCGAGTATAGTCCTGAAAGTGTTAAACATTACACACGCAATACAATGAGAAGTCTTGGGGCTATTTTTACTCATTCGTTTACCAACTTAGCTATAAATCTACATGTCAGTGTTTATTGCAGCATATATGTAGTTAGATGCAGTGATTATCTTCTAAGGTCAATTTTATAAAGTGCTCAATTTACCGTGAACTGACTTTAGCCTGTTAACATTTGCGCTTGTCGTCAATATTCATAGGTTATTAATTTTTTTAAGACTTTGCACAACAAAAACATGCCTAAATGAGGGCAATCCATTCGTTTGTTGGGTATGTTAGGACACCGGCTGCACGAGCGAAGCACGCTACTTGACGAGAAAGGAACACAGTGGCTGCCGACAACAAAGTAAGCGCAATAAGCGGCGACCTCCCGAGCCGCCAGTGAGGCTTGAACGGATCTGCAATTTCCTTTGCCAAATATCGCCGCCTGTTCATCAACAGGCTGTGTGTGCTCGCGAGTTACGCAAATGAAAATGGCCCCAGTCCGTCCTCCTCACAGAATCTTTGCCCCACGTGGACCTGTTGTAAGCTTGAGCCAACAACAGCAAGCCTGTCCTCAGGCTGTCATCGAAAAGGGTTAAAAATATCATTGCGAAATTTATCAAATTTGTCATAGACCTTCCCTTACAAGCCACATATATACTAAAAGAGCAGGTACCATCAAATTCCAAGGAAAAACTGTAGAACGTTACCACAATGTAACAAGATGACATAAAACAGTATTGGTAAAAACTTATCAGAGTCTGCTGAAAAATACGAATAGTTTATTTTCTGAAATAAAATGTTTCCTGAAGTTCACAAATATATCTGTGTAGTTAAATAATATCACGTTTAATAGCTGTCTCTTTTCTTGATTGATTGTTGTGGTTTATGAAGGTGTGTTAAGGAAAAAGCTGGGTTTCTTTAGGTCACTTATTATCGTTTCATAAATTGGAAGTAGAAAAAAAAAAAAAGGAAAATTCCTTTTTTACAAGCGAGATCAGAAAACATTCTAAATTAAAGAAGTTATACATTATATTGCATCACTTATCGGGCCGTACATATACACTAGACCGAGCAACTGGTTTTAGATTAAAGTGAACTATGCACGTTTTTAGTTCCTGTACTACTAAAAATTTTTAGGTTCGTCACAGTTGGTTTGCGCTTACTTATATCCGTTAAACTTTGCAGGCGAGAGTTGTGTGAGTATCCTGACTGCTACGGAAGCCATCAGTTTTGTGCCGCAGATACGAAGAACTATTCATGATGTCTTGACATTATTACTTCCGAATTAACCTGGAGCTACAGCAAATATGAAGAGGCTCAGTATTACACAAATACGCTCATCAGAACAGTTTTTTTTTTATCTTAGAGGACCGCGTTCCAATATATCAGGTTCAGACTTCCGTAAGAATTTGTTTTAATTTACGGAATATTTTAACAGCGCAGGTACACCACGAGCATTTGATCTGCCCGCTAAAATTTCATTCATTGATATTTGTATAGAATTTTCCACAGAAGAGCCTCAGGCGATAATACAGCACGACACTACAGTTCGTCGTAGTTTTTATTCCATAAAAAATTAAATCAAATATTTATCACAGAAGTGATTAGAATTGTTGTTAGATGACCGTCGTTGAGTAATTTAGTGAAATAGTTCGATCTACGGAAAAAAAGGCCAAGAGGGTCACTAAAATTTCAAATATAGAAAGTGTGAAAGTCATAAAGCTAAAGTTTTTTTTTTATAATTTCACAATCCTACAACATTTATGAAATCTGTTAATTTAAGTGGTTTATAATTGAACATATGGGAAAATGAATTTTAGTGTAAATAATGGATTTAACTCAGCGTAGGGAAGTGTGCTTCACTTATTCGTTTGTTAGGCATATTAAGAGTTACCTCATTTTGTTACAAAAATACATTGAACGCATTTTGCGAGATAGCTCCCGAAGCGTAATAGTGGAGTGCATTCCTGGAGATAGTGTAATTATATTTAGTGATTACTGCCACGACCAGTGATAGGTCGTTTCCGAAACAGGCAGACCTCCTGAGCTCATCTGCTCTCCCATCTCAGCGACTGGTGCAGGGAAATAGTTTGCTAGACCCCCCCCCCCCCCCCAAACCCCTTCAACTTTTAGCTTTAGTGGTTCAAGTAAATTAGTAATTTAATTTTCGTTACATGTTGCGAAAGTTCGGTCAAACTTTGCAATAACAAACTTTCGGTAAAAAAAGAAGAAATAGTCAACCTTAGATATGGTGATGCGTTAAATGGTGGAGGCAGTAATAAAGCGGCGAAAATAAAACAGATTTCTTTCTAAAATAATTTTTAACTATTAAGACCTCTAATCATAATTATATGTTCATGTATTTCTATTTCTGTTCCCAACAATTGAGAATATTAAAAAGTTGTATTATTTGCATAGCGAGTTTTGTTAATCATACTTGGACATTATGGATAGAGTATTTTTATTTCCACAGTTCTTCTGATATATTAAATCATATGCGTGTTTTAATGTCAATATATCATCACGGATTGCATCTATATGACGTTACCAATAAGACGAGAAATTTTTTTGCTACTTAAACGACAACATACAATATTTAAATCACTGTGCTCAAAATAAAATATCTCATTGTCAATAAAAAGACGTAGAGCCAATACGACTTGTTTAGCTACTTTACTGACGTTCCTGGAATAGCCAACTTTATACGTAGTTGTGGCACAGAACAGACCTTATTTACGACAGTAAAGAGCATCGATTTTTCTTAAAAATTTACCACAAGTCTTTGTAAATCAACCTGTTTCCCGAACTTGAAACCCGAGACGCTGATTTGCGGTACTTGTTTGACAAATGAAATAAATATTGAGATAGTCATCTGAAGCTTTAAGTAGACTACAAGCTTACTGCAGGGAACATTAAAAATTATTCCATAAGAAAGGTTGATTGCTATGGTTTTGGTTCTGAAGCGCCTCTGATATACAGCATAGTCACGCCACATATTTTTTATGTATAATAGTTGTCTACCTTTTATCTTTAAGGCATGAGAGGAACTGAAATATCTCCTTGTGCTTCATTTTGGTAACGCGATTGCGCAATTAACTGTTAAAGTTATTGAATCTATTGAACGGGAATATACTAGGAAAAAGTAAATTTCGAAATGAAGTATAGGTAATTATAACACTTATAATGATCATTTATAATTATGAAGAAACAGAGGGGTTAAATAGATAAATGTTGCTGTAAATGATTACGAAAACTCTAGGGTAAGTCACTACAGGAATAGCAAGTTTATTTATAACGCACAAATCTTCTGCTGAAAAATCGTTGTGACGACCAACTAACAAACAATTTAAATTAACAAATACCGCTTTCTTCTTAAATTGTTTATACGTAGTATATTGGAAAAGAAGTGAAATGTTTGTTTTCTTTAAACTTATCAAAATTGCCTGCTTGGTTCCTGAAGTCTATGATGAGAATGAGTTTTAAAGCTCCAATTTTACTAGATACGATCATCTACCATCACGTCAATTTATTATAGAAAAATAATTTTTTTTTTTTTTGGCCGGGTAGTTAAAACTAAGATTTCCATACTATTTCAGTTTATAGTCTCCACATTAAAAATTACCATCTAACAAATTTTCTAATTTTAAATTGCACTTTTGTTTTAATAATACCAATTTTAAATCCGCCCATATGTCAACGCCAATTGAATCAGTTTTACGAATAATTCGATTTGCATTTGAATCTCTATAATGACAATTAAAATAACTTAAACAAATACACGGTTGGTTATTTTTACCTCGTAAGTATTAGCTCATCGCCGAAATAGTCCACTGTTTCCGCGTGAAATTGACTATACGTGGGGAAAGTGACCTGCGAAAACTAAGATTTCCTGAGGCACTGGCGTTTGTCTACTTCCGAGTACTCGTCCCTGGTTCCCCGCGGTCCATATGTTATCTAATCAGAACCGAGACCTTAATACTGGCACAACTATGGAAAGACAAGCTGGGTTACACCAAGAAGTGCTCATCCTAATGCCTCAATAGTGCATATGAGAATAACTGCCTTGTTAGTGCAAAATAAAACACATGATATTGCGGATACAGAGAACTGTAGCTGAAGTTCTCTCAGTACATGATTATCCTTAACACCAGGTAAACCTCCGTGAGATAATTCGTTCTAGAATATCAGGTAATAAACACAGTATGATCCATGACCTAACCTTGTGTAATGGAGAGAGACAGAATTGAAAATTGGTAACCGAGATAAGTTATTTTTTTCAATATACTACTTGTAATGAAACAAAAGATAAGTGAATTAGTTTTAGCGTAATTTGATATCGGACATCTGTGGACACTCGTCGGGTAATAATATCGCTGGTAATTAGGAAGGTACGGTTATGACAACCGGCCTGACACTACAGATTTCACTCTTTCAACCATTGCAAAATTTTCGTGGCAACTGTTTACCTGAGCATGTTACACAAAGGCGGCGTTTTGTGTTCGCTTAATGGAGGCGTGATTATTTCTTCATACTGAAAAATATTTTGTTAAATCAAAATAAAGTTAGTTTGGTTCAATTCAATAAATAGTTTGAATAGGGGACATGAAAAAATTTGTTCGTAAAACCAATTAATTAAGTTGTTTTTATTTGGCTGCCCAGACTAAGTCTTGGTTGGTGCAACTAAATATTTGTTTCGTTCTACGTACATTAGAGAGTCGCGGTTAATATAAATAATTTGAAACTAGATCGTTTGCACACAAAACCTGCGCCCTAGTGCCCTCAGTTAAGTAATTTTTAAAAATGTTAAATGTTTTTAATTACATATTTTTGAAATACATGATATCATGCGTGAGTAAATATTTCAAGTTTTACGACGTTAGTTTTGAGTTTCATTGTGTAACTTGTTCTGTTAGTATGTGTATTAAGCATCAATAAATGAACAAACACTGCTTCTATCCCTACTGTTACAGAAAATACAAAGAAAAAATCGAGCTGTATTTTCGAACGCAGGCAATCAAATTAATGGACAAACAAACACATAAATTTATTCCAACTAAAAGTTTTGTTGACAATCTCGGTCCAGCGCAAAGCGGTCTTTGGTCCAGCACAAAGGCTCTGTTAATTAAAGCGTGTATTTTGCTAGGCGAACCAAGTTAATTTTGTTACTTTTCAAATTTTGTTTACTGAACAAAATATTTTGTTGCGACATCTAATTATATTTTTGCCCTATACAAACAAGTATTTTGCTAGCTGGAACAAACATTTCTCTCAGTGCATAACAGTCGATAAACATCCACGGGTACCAAAGGACAGTTCGTAAATAACGCGGAACCCAGTATAATCCTAATTACTGACGAAGTTTTCTCCCACGTCAGGCAAACGATTTACGAACATGTTTCATCTTTCATAGTTTCTTATATTTTGCAACTAACTAATTTTAACTGGCAATTTTGAAGGCCGCTCCCTTTAATAATAATTCTAGCTCATGCATCACATTAGACTTCAAGTGGTCAAAGGAAGAAAGTGCTAGCCCTTACTTCGATGGAAATAGGGCTTATTGCGCTTTCTGTCATTTGGCAACATATACTACACGCTGACTGCATGAAGTCCACTTTTCGTCCGCCAGACTTCTGGATACTCCCCGTACATTTCTGACTGTCGCTCTTTAGATGTATTATTTTGGATCAAGACAGTGCTATCCCACTGTGTCAACTTGGTAGGCGTATTTCGTTCTCGCAATTCTGTTAAAAGGGAGACTAATATGCGGTGATTGGAGTAGCGTTTGTGATGAACCTGGGGTCGAAAATGACGCTGATCCAAACCATTCATCATCAAACACCCGGAAATGTGAAAATAATGTGAGCGTAGCTTAGAATTACAATGATGATTGTGTAACCTCAAAGTTAGTTTGTTAAGCATTCTGCACGTTTCTGATAACAGATTATCCGTACGTATACCACACATTCATGTAATATGTAGAGAAGCGTATTTTGACTATGACATAAGCTAGCTTCAGTGTTCTATGTAAAGTAACGAATAATGGCAAAAAAAAATATTTTTTAGTGTTAGCATTATTTCGAGCCCAATTAAAAGTGATTTAAGAGTCAGCTGTTCCCAAATAGTTATTGAAATCTAATAGTGTGATTGTTCGGTTGCAGGACGATGTCATTTCCCAACCTACACCCACAGACTGTGAAGAACGAAGTATATCAGCCAGCGCATCCTTCTCTAAAGATGCCAATGCCTAATCGAAAACGATAAAGGAACATCAATGAAAAGAAATGAAACAAGCAAAGGAAATATGAAGGTTGGTGTTACAGAAACAATAGAGGACAGCTAGTTCCTGGACATTCTATTGGGGAATTGAGTAGGCACGCATTCAAATGACAAGAAAAACTGCTTCCAATACGAAATAAATATTTATTGGTATTTGGAATTTGGCTAACTCTGATAAGCAAAATGCCTATCTGTTTGGCTTAATAGATGTGTACTGTGTGAAAATAAGGTATGATTCAAATCAATCTGAATCTTCTCGTAGACAAAAATATTATTATTATAGGATTAACATTGATTACAAACTGATACGGGTTCCAAAACCACAGGGGATGCTTGAATAACATTTTAACCCAAATCAAATCAGACACCACGCCCAAAACGACCAAAGGGGTCAATTTGACAATCATCCAAATTTTATTTTTGTCGAAAGAGTGCAGGCTGTTCATGAACACATTAGAAGCATACCTGTATAGCCGCAGACAGAATCTGAAACGAGTGTATTTTGATAGTGATTTAAATGTAATAACATTGTGTAGAGATTATTTCCTTAAATACTGTGAAGACAGTAATGTTGAACCTGTTACAAATGACAAATAGAGTAAAATATTTTGTGAGAGCTAAAACAATGGATTTAAGTTATCCAAAGTCTAATACTTCGCCTTCTCTATTGACCTGCAATAGACCATGCCCACGCCGAAACTGAAATGTGATCCTGCATTGTTTCTACAAAATATTTGGACCTACAATGTGGTCATTCATGACTGCAGCATGGATGTGGGACACATGTATATGTGGGATGGGAATGTTGCTTAAAGAGGCAGTTATGAAATAGCTGGGTATTCGTAGCATGGACATAAAGGCTGATTTTTTTTTCTGTCAACTGTGGAGACCAAAACAAAAATTGCACCATTGTTATCTTTTAAAACAGTCTTATCTCCTCAGGTGTATTCACTGAAATTGAACATTATTACGTGTCAACAATCTGATCGGGATTTCGCTAAGATCGAGAAATGCCAAAAGAATCAGTCATCTGTTTATTCCCCAGACCAGTGGAGAGGTGTGATTACAAAAAGAGGAAAGTAAACGGAGTTTACAGTTACAACAATGACTAATGAATACATCCTTAACTTTTCCAGTTGAAGAAACAATGTAAACACAAAAAAAAGGAAAAGAGCTATGAGGGTTGCGACATAGATTTCAAAAAAGTGATTTGTTTTATGTGTGAACAACAAACACCCATGACGAGGATAGTAAAGTATCAGGTGGATGCAGAGATTCTTAATGTTTCCCTGAAAAAGAGAGGAAAAGCGCTCTCATCAATGGAGTTGATAGATAAGTATGATGGTCCTTATTAAATCAATAAGAAAAACTTAAACATCTAAAGGAGTTGCTTACATGCATACTATCGATACATCACGGCTATAAAACAACCTTTGTGCAAAGTCTGAAGACGATGACGCGTAGGAAGAAAGGAACAATCCAAAAATAGTAGATTAGGTTTTGTTAGTGTGTGCCAGGACTTAAAATGTTTTCTAATCTTCGTGTAAAACTATAGCAATGTAGGACTCCCTTCCATGTAATCTAGTGCATAAATACGAGGTAAATTATGTCCATTTGTATAATAAAATAAGAAAAAAACTTTTGGTTAAAATATGTCCGTTTAATTTTGGAAGACAGTGCTAACCCACAACAATTGTGAATATCATATTATGTTATTAATATCTATAGACTAAACATTTTTGGTTCAACAAGTTATTATGCTCGGCATTAGCATAAACAATCGTTTCAAATAATAACTATTGACATTATACACAAACCTGTTTTACAGATTAAGACAAACCTTACATATTTATTATCTCCGAAAGATGACTGCATGGGTTAGCACATTTTCCCCCCGACCCCTTTATTTACCACCTCATTTTCCATACCGAAACGTATGACACAGTTTGTACAGGAGCCCAGAATAAACCTGTTTACATACCATTTACCGAACACTTATTGCTACTGATTCCAAAAAGCGAAATCCATGTACCTAATACGATGTTGGAAGTCCGTTTGCTGTTCCTATAGCGCTAAAACTTGTTATTAGGCGCTACTTTAATTTCTGGTACACAGCTGGTGAAATGTGTTTTAATTCCTGCTGTATCATGTTTGAAGTCTGTGTGTTGGTCGAATAAGTCTGACACACGCAACGCTTCAGCTCACGCTAAAGAAGATCTGTAGAGCTCATATTGAAATGCGAGCCAGTTAAGGCACTGCACTTTATCGTCTCCGCACTGTATTTCGCCTTGCTTTATGAAAAGGAAAATTTTCATCCTTGAACAAGAAATAGCCTATTAGAAATTTTTCCCACTGTCCTGGAAGTACGTCATTGTATAAAGAACGTACCAGTACATGTCAGAGTTAAGTGATTTATCGATTAAAAATAAATGGGTAAACTCAAATTAAGATAAAGCTCCCCACATGTTTGCAACATATTGAGATAAAATACTTTTCGCTAGGTATCTCCCACATCCACATACCTCCATCCAAGTGCAAAGATCGTGTACCTGTGACCCATCACTCCATAAGAATCTCCACAGTTTGAGAGTCTACTCTCAGAGGTTTTAGCGCCACTACAATTGACGTCGTGCATTAGCGCATGTGATGAGCATCTTCCTGGCTGGAGCACTACCCTCAAACCTAATACTATAACCTGCAGATAATGAATTCTATCACTGACTTCTCTACCTTAGGTACGGCAGAACAACCCCGCAATCGCTTCAATGGCTGTCTGACGATATATTCGCACAGCGTGTTTCAGATTCCTTTGATCTCGATTAATTATTTATTTGAGCTCACCAGAGTGATGCATAGGGCAGGTGCTTTCATGACGTTTCCACTTGGCAAAATCACTAACAGTGTGCTTGGGCACATGATACTGGTAAAAAAAATTCTCTGATAATACGCCGGAATACATTTACTGTTGCAATAACGGCCTGTGAGAATGCACACAACTGTGTCCATTTAAATAGTTTTTGACAACAAACACTTGTGTGGTTTCGAAGCAGCTGTAATTTCTCTTAGATATAATCGTACTGGGACAGTTCATTGGGAGAAATTGGTTGTCCAGTTACTTGCAGCGACGTAATATATGTTAGATGTTTATTACTCCATCGAAATTTCCTTTTTAAAACACAGGATTCACGAAACACAATTGCAGGCATTACACTGATCCAGGTAGTGATATTTGAGTGTAGATAACATTGTTTTGTCGAGTCAATTTTCAATACACTAGAGAACGAAGCTCTAGGCAAGTCTGATAAGTATTTGTTAGGGAAGACGAATCGACTCCTTAAATAACCTCAAGTCATTCTGTTAACACAACACTGGTAGGTAAGTAGGTTACCTACACACTCCGTTACCATATGCGCTATGATTCAGGACGAAGTGTGTTGATTTAAGGACGCGATAACTTACGAGAATTTTAGTCGAAAATGTATTTTGGTTTATGTTAATAAAGTAAAAACCAAATATTAAATTAAATTTTTTAATACCATAAACCGCTTGAGATTACGACAGCAAATATTTTAACAGTCCTAAGAAAACGGTAGATCATAATCCGGTGGGAATGTGGTTGAAATATCACGAACCATTGAGTACCTAAACGATGGTCGACATCATCTTTTGGCCTCTAATATCGAAACACTGCGATTTAGTTAATGTTTCGTAATGATAGCGCAATCAGCATGTGATAATTAACTAAAACATGTTTGTCTTGCCTAAAATCGCCCAAAATTGAGCGTGTTTGAGATATCAGTAAGTGTGTGTTCAACGTTAATTGTAGTAACGCCTGAGACGTCGCAGCCTGACGTGCAGTGTAACATAACAACCGGGCGTATTTGATATGTATGTGCATGTAGGCGTGGAACCGACATTTACTTATTTAGAAAGTTTATGAACAGCTTATCATAGTTGTGGAACGCTATCATGAAGCACTGAAGACAGAAGCTTTCACCTTTGCCTGCACATTACAATAATAAATATAGAGGCTTTAAATATTAAAGACTGAGGTGCAATACATGTTTCTTTACGAAAAGATAACGAGAATGTGCAAATTAGCAAAAATGTTATCTTGTTGGGATGCGTTCAGGTTATCTATCGTCGAGATAATCACATTCTTATGTTGAAGAGTGGGAACTAAATGTCTGATATGCAGCAAGTTTTGTTATTTACAATACCCGTGTTACCGTATAGGGCACAATTATATAAGTTTATTATTCAGTGCAGTATTTTTTACACATTATTTATATATTGATATAACATGTTGTTAATGCATGTTGATTGGCTTTACAAATGTGACATAAATGGCACAGTGATATCAATCAGCACAAACATACGAAATTACCAAAGCCACGATTCCAATACATGCTCAAAGTTTGAGCCCCCCTATGAGCACGGAAGCGATGCTGTAGAGACTGGTGAGCACGCTCAAATACATCAAGATTTTCGGTACAGCCTGGCATGCGTTCTGAACACGTAGCCATTGCTGTCAGTCATTCACCACTTCATTAGCATACACTTGGGCTTCGAATGCTCTCACAAGCAATAGACTGCGGGTTGAAGTCTAATGACTTCAGTAGTCATTCTACTGAGCCTCCTCTTCCAGTCGAAAGCTGTGGATATGTCGTGTTCTAGTCAGGGATGTCAGATCGTCAGTGCTCTATCATGGTACACTGGTACAAAATTACGGTACATTTCTAACAATTGCTTAAAATCGCGATTTTATGATTTCCTTTGCTTTCATTACACAACAGTTGTTGGAACGCTGCACTATTGATATCAAATACAAATGAAATACAATCTCTACTTCTCAGAAAATCATAGGGCTTCAGCTTTTGAATTAAACTAAACGCTACACACTGATAATATTCTACTATACATTAGAGTCATTAGCTGCATATTTTTGCTGTTGTCAGTTTATGGTACATTTGCATACCATGAATACTTCGTCATGGTACATAAGTTCTAATTATTGTTACAAGTACCATGAAAATGGTACGTATAATATCACTGATTCAAGTATTCCGTGACAGTACGACTGAAGTGCGCCATGGTACCGCATTTAACGACGTCGGTGCAGTGGTACAACTTCTAATGTCGCTGGTAGTGCATTCTCCAAGAAGGGTCGGAAAATGCTCCATTGAGATGCTCAGGATGGACGTAGGAGTAAGTTAATATGTCACCTACAATGCCTGGCTGACCATTAAAACGTTCAGTGAAAACTGAGTTTCAATCTAAGATTCACACACGACGGGTGTTTTGATGTGCGCACATACATCCTCTTTACCATATTTGTATATGTCATCTCTCGTGAATGTTGCTTTCGTCAGTGAAGAGGACGGTTTGAGAGAAACTAGCGTTTCCGGACTCCTTATTTAGAGCCCACTCACTCACAGCACTGCACTCAAACCTGGCGATCTGACAAACTAAGTGACTGCACTGGCTGGAAGTGAAATGCACCTAGCCTCTCCCGATGTAGTACGCGACTCACCATAGATTGTGATGATGTGTTCAGTCCAGCAGCAAAGCGACGCCTAATGATACGTGGGTTATCAACTACGCAGTCTGAAACATAGTTCTCGACAACACACTGGCGTCCACCAGCGGCATGTCTTTTTACGCTCGCGGTACTGGTTTCGTGCGACAACTCACTGCAATAAATGTTTGTGCATTTGATAACCGTCGCACTGTGAAGTTTTCTGTTTGTTCCTGATGTGCAGCAGCTTCACCACCCAACGTTTCGCCTTACGTCAAAACAAAGTCACTGAATTCAACATTATTCCCTTTCATAATGAGCACTGGCTACTGCAATGACACGCATCATCACGACTCTAGATGGCATTCAATCGGCTAACCAGTGTAAAAAGCTAGCCCTGTCTCGGCGCTCATTATAAACGATTGTTCGCCAGAAATTTCACGCAATGAAGGTAAAATTTCCCATGCTACATACAAACCTCTTAGCATGTAAGGGCCGCAGTGATGTAGTGGTTAAACTGCTCGGATCCCACCTAGGCTAACCGGGTAAGACTCCTGACGGGGTCACGCCGGACGATGCCACTGGTTGGTGTGTTTCCTCGAGGATCTCCCGTTTCGCCCGCCTTTGCATTCCGGCGCTGCTCCATACTCACCTCGTTTCATCCTCATCGGCTCTCCAGACCTCCATGTTAAGAGTCGCCCAAATCGCTCCACCTTTTAACTAACCATGTACAGTTTTACAACAAATAAAACTTACAAAAATAATTTTTGTGACAATTGCTAAACATTTACATCATAAAGTTCTGGCGGTTGTTTTAATAAGGTAGGTGGCTACACTTTTAGGGTTTCTTATTACTTTCTTTAACAGTATACTAATATTTCTGTATTATCTCACTCAATTACATGATGGCATCAACTGCAGTTACATAACAGCTACTACACTATGTACTTGTGGTCTTATGAATATAACAATTAAACTAAAATTTAGTAAATAGCAATTAGTAAGGTGATGCTGAAATAATAGTAATTAACATAATCCAATACCCTGTGCTCAAGGTGGAGTCTGGGAACACATCAATCCCCTCAACGTTCGAGAAATGTGGTTCATCCATGACGGAACAATAGCGCACTTCAGTCTTACTGTCATGGAGTACTTGGACACGACAGAGCCACAGCGCTGGATTGGAAGAGGAGATCCATTGGCATTGCTACCTAGGTTACAAGACAAAAACCCCCAGAATATTACTTGTAGGATCACTTAAAAGCCCATATGTTTGCTGACAGCTGCGGCTACAAGTTCAGAACGCATGCCAGGCAGTACATTAAATCTAAATGTACTTGAGGATGTTCGCCATTCCCTTCAACATCGCCTTCTTGCGTATGTGGAAACGGGGTGTTCAAACTTTGAGCATGTACTGTTCTCTGGACGTTGTAATTTAATATTTATTCACTGATTATTACAATTGTACTATTTATGTCACATTTGATAAGTCAACACGCAGGCATTACAAACATGTTATAAAATATATATAAAAGATATGAGCAACAATAATATTTCACTGAATAATAAATTTACGTCAATGTACCGCTAATACGGTCATTCAAAACAACCAAACTTGCTGCATATCAGATATTTCAACCCTTCAACACAAACATGTGATTATCTAAACAATAGATAACCTGAGTATGTCCCAGCACGATAATATTTTTGTTTATTTACACATTCTCATTATCTTTTCGTAAAGAAACATGTATTGCAGCACAGTCTGTTACAGTTATGCGCCGTACGTTAAATTATTTATTACTATAATTATGTTGAGCAAGCAAATGTGTTAGCTTACATATTGTTGCAACATAGTATACATCATCTCGCCTCAGTGACTAATGACAGCGTGCCACCTCTGTTAAATAATGTCAAAAAACTTTCGGCATTAGTGACAAGGACGTTTCAGGTCTGCTTACACATGCAAATGAAAAAACTCCTTGTTCTTAGGTTACACTGGGTGCATACTTCTCGTGCATTATTACACACAACTGTCAACGTACACATGCGGATATCTCGAAACTGGTTCACCTGGGCTTGTTACAGCAAGACGACCTTTATTCTTGATTTTCACATGCTGATTACGTTACCGTTACGAAACATGAACTATAGCACACTGTTTCAAAATTATACGCAAAAGAGTGTAGCGATCCTCATTTAGGTACTGAAGTGTTCATGACATTACTGCCACATTCTTACAGGGTCAAGATCTCCCTTTTCTGTAGCACCGTTCCAATTTTTGTTGTGAAATCGCAAACGATTTATAATATATTTAAGTAAATTTTATTTTACATTCGATTTTCCGGTGTCCATACAGCCATAATATATATTTTATCGCAAAACCGAAAATACATTTCCAGCTTTATTTATCGTACGGAATCACATCTCTAAATTAACACGTTCTGACTCATTATGCAATTAAAATTATTGCCATGACAACGAATATGCAATGCGAGCTTAGAGATATCTAACAAGGCGTCATTAAGTCCTATTGGTTGTTAAAGGTTTATTTTTATATTTTGTTAATTTGTACATTACATTTTAGGTAAAGTTCTTTATCCCACGCAACAGTGAATAAACTAGTGATGTGATGGAAATATAGGAGAGTTATATCGTGCCACCCCAGACTCAGTATGCCATAACATAAGCGTATCGGGATCATCGTACCCTCCGAAATGAGATAAACTCAAACTATATACGAGTACGTTTAAAATTATTGCCAAAGACTGTTGACAGGCTTCGGGAGCTGCTGCAAGTGATCGTCCTTTTCGCAGTGGCGTGTTCGCACTGCGATTCCGTACACATTTAGTTTCTCATAAGCAAAATTTTACTTAAAAAATGTTACCTCGCGTGTATAATGGCGTAAAGCATGCAATGCACTCTGAACTCAATAACAATGAAAGATCATTCTGTGAAATGACGAATCATGATATGAGTTGTGGCTACGTCAGATGGACATTTGTGAGCGCAGCTTATACCCGGAGAGCATTACTTACAGGATACTATAGGCTATTCACGGTAAAGTGAGCACTTTTTGAAGTTCCCTCATTTGGAATATTAGTCTATACACACACTCATTATATATATATATATATAATTGCAAACTTAGACGATAACTTTAGAGTCCGGTGAAATATGTACACTGTGTTTATTACTTTAGTGGATATACTTATTTCAAAAAGTGGTGGATGGATAACAAACGGCTGGTAGGAAAGAAATATCAATGGACTCCAAAGCTATCACTTTACCGGGAACAGCCTCTATTGTTTCGATTGTAATGTTCGGATGAAGTGGTTTAGCGGCACAGTCCTGTTTTTCGTGGTATGTTCTTAGTGAACTAGTTTTAGCGCTAGGAGTGAGCGTACTCTCGCAGCTCATTGTCGACTGACACCAGATACGATTCTGATTTGAGGATGAGGATTGCGATTGGTAACTTATTAAAAGTGCACTTGCCGTTTCTCACTCCTCACAACAGATTGCGCCACTAACTGTTGAGTCGTTTTGCGAGAATGTTACACGGCGTACAAAAGCGATTTAATAGAAGAAGGTCAAACCGTTTTAAAATCATGAACTGTTCGAATCATGAAATTAAAATATTTGGTATCTCAATGAAATTTTATATCAGACAAAATTCTAATAAATACCTTTCACTTTTTGAAATGTGACATAGCCAAATTTTTTCTGTGTTTTCTTTAAGGAAATTCTTTTGAGTTCCTTTAGCATTGTACGCCTTATGTTTACGTGGAGATAAACATCAGAAACGGCGTGGGAGAGAAATTCTGAATATTTGAGCCAAATTTGTTTAAATATCTCTTTCATTCCTTGCTCCTCACTTTCCATTATACTATGTGAGATGCAATAAATGTGTTTTTCGAGATTTTTTTTGTTTCCTTTTATTAATTTTTTTTAAATATCTCATTAATATTATACCATAAATTTTAATATTTTACTAACAAATAGCTATACAAGACAGATTTAAAAACTGACTTGAAAACTATTAATAAATGACAGTTCTACATGTTCTATGAAAGATAGCAAAAAGGTAAACAAAAATGGTAATAAATGACAGGTTTTTCCTTTTTTAATTTAAACACAGTAACACCAAATCTTTACATGTATTTGCATTAATTAAAGGTATATGAATATGTTATTATTTAACATTCACATAATGTTATTTTATAAAAGTTGTTATGAATATGTATTTCAAAAATATAGGTAGAATGATAACTCTTATATAAATATTTAAATTAAAATACAGGCGTATATAATTTTTGTTATTCCTTCAATGTTTCAAAACATTTGCTGTGTGGCTTTTGTCATCGAATTAGGTCCAGTACACACCTCTTATACCCCTTATATACTTAGGCCTTTCATACTAAATTCCTAAAAATATACAAAAAATTCCTGCAAATTATATTGTTATCGTTTCCAGTTTCCTAAAGTAACAAACAAATGCCCTTCAAATTGGGAATCATAGCGTAGCTTGCATGTTTTAATATCTTGTATATGGGTATTATCTTAAAATGAATGCAAATAGTCGATTATTTTATATTATACTTATTGTCCAAGGAAATCTCACTGGTAGTTCAAGCAGGCTATTATAATCCTGTGTGTTTATTTATTCTCATTTTAGTCTAGTAATTATATGATATTGTTATTTGTACGTATCTCTGATATTCGTCAATGAGGCAATAAAATAACTCAAGTATCGTGTGGTTTTGTGAAACCAGTGCAATGATTCTCATTTAAATAATAGTCCTAAGTAATACGTATAGAACACCGAAGGAAAAAGTATGACTTGTGATGAATATTTTTACATACTTAAGTATATGGGGCGTGAAAATATTTAATAAACACTCTGATATTAAATTAATTACAGTTTATAATAAATAAAATACTGTAGTTTTAAGTACTTTCATAGACCGGTTTCGCAGGATTAAGAGGATAAATACTGGCAGTTAGGCGCATTAAATGGCGTAATTGAGGGATAGACCTATCTTTTTCTCCCAGCCTGATGAACGGGCAAAATAATACAACGTGGGTTTGTGACATAAGTGGATATAAAACTAGAGAAAAATAGTTCGCCGAGTAAACCCCCACACCACAATAGTCTCTGTTATAATTTTTTTGCGTTGTCAATCCAGGAAATTCCCCACCCATTGGAAACAGAGATAAAACGAGGGCCCCACATGTGATAGGCAAATGTTTTACCACGTAGAAAATTGTTTATCACAACGAGAAAATAATAAATGAAGTTAATTTCGTGTAGCTTCTGCCCTAAGGATTTTAATGTACACGCAGCTTTATTCATAGTACACGTAAAAATGTCGCCCTTCAGCAGGTCATGATTCTAAGCTCCGCCTGTGGTACCTTTGGCAGCATAAAATTTTGTGCATCAAAATCTCAGCATTGTCGTGTTAGACGGAAATTATACGGAGTTGTCTGGTTCAAATCTTGGCGTAGGGATACCAATTTTTTTTTTTAAGCGTGCAGTATATTGTAGCGAGTCAAGCAGAGTCCGTGGTAATAACAGTGAACGCCTGAGGAAAATCAACTGCAAACTGATGTCACATCACTTCTGCTGCGCTCGTGGTCGAAATTTGCTAGTCATTAGAACGAAAAATGTCCTCGAATCAAACATTTAAATCATGATAAGCCACTACATGTTTGTAATTTATAGGCCAAGTGTGCATATTGAAGGTATTGACCACCGATGTAAGTAGTGTACCTATTCCGAAGCTAAGACAATGTATTTTGAATGGGGGCTATGTGGCTGCGGCTGAGAGTCGCCTACTGAGAATCGACTAGGACGAGCTTAGCAGTTTTCGGCTCGATGCTTTGAAGCCTTGGACTAGGGATTGCCGAAATTACCGAAGGTGCTAAATGATAACTATCACTTCAAGCATGTTTTTTTCTGGTAGCCATATTGGTGTTATAGGCATAGGTTATGTAAAATCGAAAATATATATTTATTATTCCATTAAAAAATTATTTTATGTTTAATATATTTTTTGTTAATTCGTACTGAAAGTTTGCATAGGCTAAGGCGGAACAATGCAAAAAATCTTGCAACTTTATTTCAAGTCTCCTCTTTTAACTCTAATTAATGCACGATGTCGGAATTTCTAAATTATTCTCTGCCTTAACTGTTGTGTTAACATACATAACAGGTTATTTAAATGTATAAATATATATATGTGACCAATCCAATACAATCATATGAGTAACGACTTTCTGAAATCTTCACAATCCGTAGCAATCCTCTCCCTAAATCCTCAGCAACCCTTCTCTCGCTAATTCTCACAAATCCATTTCCACAATCCTCTGCAATCCTCACCAATCAGCAACAAATGCACTGCAATCAGCACCACATGCACCGAAATCAGCTGCGCATGCTCCGCAAACAGCTCCTCATGCACCACGATCAGCTATGCATGCTCCGTAATCAGCTCCACAATATTCACCAATCCTCACCAATCCTCCCCAATCGTCATCAATCCTTCTAAGTCCTCTGCTGCAATCCTCACCAATCCTATGCAATTATATACAACCCTCCTCCTAAATACTCCTCAATCGTCCTTCTCAATCCTCCTCCCCAGTCCTCATCCTCAAACATAACCAATCAGCACCAATGATAACCAATCCTCCTCCGCAATACTGATCAATTCTCAGCAATCCTCCACACCAAACACACCAATTCTCAACAATTATGTGCACCAAAACAATTATGTGCACCAAAACAATTATGTGCACCAACCCACATCAATCCACTGCAATCCTCCTCTGCAAAGTTTCCATCAATATTCCAATATTTCCATCAATTCCTCGCAATCCTCGGCAATCCTTTGATCAATCCCAATCCTTCAATCAGCCATCAATCCATAATTAGTCCATGGGAGTGTCTTTAGTCCCCAATCCATACATACTAAATAAAATTAATTCGCCAACTGTCTACACTAATTTGTAATTGATGACTGCATTAAGGGATTGATCTCATATTTCTACAGCTTCTGCGAGGATTAAATTTTTGAACCCAAACGGGATCCGATATTGTAAAATCGTCTTACAATTTTATTATGTAGTCTAATTTTTTAAACACAAAAAAAGTTTATACTTTTATCCAGTTTATTAATTAACGAAAATGTTGTTTATTTAACAGTTAGTTTAAACTATACAGTTTTTGTATTGAAAAGATTAAACTTAATAATGAAATCAATTTGTAACAAAATTGTAAGAGGATTTTACAGTATCGGATTTTGTTAGGGTTCAAAAAGTAATTTTCGCAAAAGCTGTCTAAATGCGAGTTCGTGGCCTTAATATTTTGTATGCAGTCCACTATCTATCCATTTGTATAAATTAATACGTCATTAATATTCTTTATGTGAACCAATAAATTAATAATTGAGTGCTCATAGCAGCACTTTAAAGTTGAGATGAATGAAAGGATACGATGCACAGAAAAATGCAATTATTTTATTTAAAAAATGTTTCCTTATTTTACACAATACACACCAATGCTGCAGGGGGTACTGATTCAACTGACGATTATGATGGGATAGATAAAATTAAAGATGGAATGAGTGCAATAGAGTCGGTTTGTGTGAAATATACGTTTGCAAGATTTTCACGTGAAGTCGACAAATTTCAAAATAAACGGTCGTCGGCTCTAAATACTGATGATGACCATGCGACTCCTACAAAGAAAAGTAAACTTGATAGTGAGGAAGGAACAGGATGTGAAGACGATCATGAGGAAAGCATTGGTGATGATGACTGTAACGACAGTGATGAAGCTGAATATGATACTGATTTTCTAGATGCTTTATCACAGCCTTCTACCATATTTGCAACAACATGCGACATTATGAAGGTGGAAGACGCTGGGAATACTGACTATCTATCTCCCAAAGACCCGAATGAACTTGTTGATTGACTCTGACATGTTATCGACCTGTAAAAATGCTGGTACCTATCGTACATAGTTGATATATCTTCAATCATTAGACAATTGAAGCAGAAGGGGTTATCTCGCATGACGTGATGAACTGTTATCATCTGACATTTTAATGTGTATAATAAGGATAAATTTTTTTAATATAATAATTGCAGGCTTTTTTGTGTGTTGTATGATTTCATCCCTCTCAACTTTAAAGTGGAGCTGTGAGGACTCAACTATTAAGGTATCGGTTCACATACAGGATATTAATTAAGTATTTATATATTAAAAGGCATTGATAGTGGACTACATACAAAGTATTAATGTGGTAGTTAAGTACAAATTCGTGAAGATCGTTGGCGAATAAACTTTTTTTTAGTATGTATGGATCGATAACCCATGGACTGATTATGGATGGATAATTGATCGAAGGATTGGTATTGATCAAAGGATTGGTAAGGATTGCGATGGGTTGATGGAAAAATTGGAAGATTGATGGAAAAATTGAAGAGGACTGGTGAGGATTGGTGCACAGAATTGTTGAGGATTGGTACGGAAGATTATTGAAAATTAATAAGTATTGCGGAGGAGGATTGGTGATCATTGTTGAGGATTTGTGAGGATTGATGATTAGGATTGAGCAGTATTCAGGAGGAGTATTGCGGAGAATTGCAGAGGTTTGCGGAGAATTGCATAGGATTAGGGAGGATTGCAGAGGATTGAGGTGGAGGAGTGGTGAAGATTTTTGAGGATTGGTGAATATTGTGGAGCTGTTACGGTGCAGGAGTAGCTGATAGTGGAGCACGAGGAGCTCTTTGTAGAGCGTGCGCAGCTGATTGTGGTGCATATGGTGCTAATTGCAGTGCATTTGTTGCTGATTGGTGAGGATTACAGAGGATTTTGGAGATGGATCGGTGAGAATTAGTGAGAGTTGTGGAGGATAGCTGAGGATTTAGGAGGAGGACTGCTAAGGATTGTGAAGAATTGCTGAGGAGGATTAGTGAGGATTGGTGAGAATTGGTGCAGATTGCAATGAATTGCGGGGTGGATTGATAACTGAGAACAGTACGGAAAATATGTCTATTACCCGACATGCCCTTGTACATTCCAAGTCCCAAGGGCCTATTGGTTGCAAACCATAGACCACTATGCTTTTAAAAATTCTAATAGATACTGATCCATACCGTGACTATAACATACTTGTGCAGAGATTCGTTACTCATATGATGGACTTGGAATTCGTAACATATACATATATTTAAATAATCTGTTACTTATGTCAACAAAACAGTCGAGGCAGAGAATAATTTGCAAATTCCGACATCGTGTATTTATTAGTCTTAAAAAGAGGATACCGGAAATGATATTGCGAAACTTTTTGCATTTTTACACACTACCCTACGTCAAATTTCGGTACGAATTAACAAAAAATAAATTAAACATAAAATAAATTTTTAATGGAACACTAAGTACAGATTTTTCGATTTGACGTACCATATGCATATAAAATCAATATGGCTACCAGAAAAAACATATGCTTGAAGTAATAAAGGTCATATAGCACCTTCGGGTATGTTCGGCAATCCCGAGTACAGGGCTTCAAAGCATCGGGCCAAAAACTGCCGAGCTCATCCTAGTCGATCCTCAGTAGGTGACTCTCAGGTGAAGCTGCACAGCTACCATTTAAACACTTTGTATTAGCTTCGGAATAATTAGACAGAAGTAGGAAATACTAAATTTCCATTTTTACCTTAAAATTTACAAATATTACCTAAGAATTTTTCTTTTTCGCTAAAAAAAAATATTCCTTTTACTTTAACAATTGCCTTTTTTCTCTAAAATTTTCCCTTTTCCCCTAAAATATCTTTTTTCCCCCTTAAAAATGCCTGTTTTTCCGTGACGGATCAGTGACTCCGAGCCAGAAAAGCTAGGTGGAACAGTGATCCTGGGTCAGAGAGGTGAGACGGATTATGACCCAGGTGACCTTGGGTCAGGGTAAACGGACCAGTAGGGACTTTTGACTTTGACCGTTGACCTTAAAAATCCAAAACACAAAATCCGAAAATTCCTAAATAACTGAAAAAAATTTATTGCTAAAATATTTAAAAATTATTTTAAAAATTATTAAAACATGATTTAAACATAAACCTAAAAAACTCAACTTTCTGGAGATTACCCTTTACCAACACCAACATACATAATTTGAAGGCTAGCTTGATAAACTAGTTGACAATATTTTATGTATTCAAAGCAAAGGTATAGCTTCGGTCATGCTTACATGATACGAGAACATTAATAATAAATGTATCCCAAAATTAAAATAGAAAGAATATTCAACCAAACAAAACACAACATTAAATTTAATGTTAATTTCGTATTTTAAGACACATAATTTAATTTAACATAAATTGTTTTCTATTACAGGTAGAAGAACTGTTATTAATAATTAAGTCTGGTATACTTGTATTTAAGATTTTATAGAATGTCATATCACGATTATCATATACACAAATATCAATGGTATTAATTTTGACTTGGTAAAGCATTAGTACATTTAAAATATGAATGTAATATTTTCATAGACCCGTTTGCAGCATTTACTAAAAATTAATTTTAGATTTGATATAGGTTTATTATGAATATAGAAACTGAAAGAAATATTCAGTTTCAAAAGTGTTATTTTAGCTAATATTTTTCATTGTATTCTTTCATTAATAATCAACACCATTTCAAAAAAAAAAAAAGTAACAAATTAACCCCTAATTTAAAAAAAATTTATGAAAAATAATGTGTGTTTTACTAAATAAAAGTGCTATAAAGTTGGAATGCCCGAAATTTTAGACGGATGTAATAATACTGGAAGAGCGCCGAACATTATCGATTAATATTACACACAGGAAATTTCACATTTACAAAAGGGTAGGACCTCGAATCATTCGATCTGAAATATCTGACGGTTCACCATGATTTATAATGGACTGATCGACCATGAGAAAGGGCCCCTCAGCCTTTGGATGAAAGAAACTATTTATCACACCGGAGAGCTCACCACTTAAGGCTTGGCTTTACCTCTTTTTCAGAAATTCTTATTTTTCGCGTCATAATTTCGGATTCAAAGTAATAACTGACTATCCACGATTATATAAAATTTATATTTTAAGAGCTGTTTATTATTTTTTTCCTTAATTTTCATTGTGTGGTATCTGCTAGTTGTAATGAGTTATATATGTATATATATATATATATATATATATATATATATATATATATATATATATATATATATATATATATATATATATATATATATATATATATATATAAGTATTTTTGTGCCACTACCATTGTTTCGGAACACTTTCTCTTAAATTCACTACTGAGAAATAAAGGTATCCTGTCAAAATTAGTTAACGTTTGTCAAACAGTCATCGCATTTAATACAACATTTATACTACCCAAATTTTACTTTGTTATTCTCCTCACATTTTCTTTAAATATGCCAGGGATTGTCAAATACTTGTTTTCTTCGCGTGCACTAATAGACCAACAGTAGTATGTTTAACAAAATCCAATGGTTTAAAAAACAATGTTAATCATTCGTATTTATTTTATAATTTTTGTATAAATATATGTGCGTTATTCAAATATGAAACCATGTTGGACCATATCTTCTGTACCTTCCGTCTGCTATCAAGTATTAACTTGGGTGGTATGTAATATTTCCTTTTGAAAATTCTGTTAACATTATTTGACAAACACTAGCCACGCCACTTTATAAATGACATAGTCTTCCAAAAAATTGGAGAAATTTATGAGATTGAAGGAAAGTATTTTTTCCAACATATTCAGTTTGTTTGGATACCTATAAATTTACAAAAAAAAATTAGGTATCGAAGTAATAATTTATTTATGTTTGAAAATATTTTGTGCCTGTCAATCGATTTTGACGATATTTGTTTAACAAATCTCCTAAGTTATTTGCAATTAAAAATTAGTTTTGTTTAAAACTGTTTTGCAAACGCTGGAAGGTTTTACGCCTTTAATTATGGCATTGAAATAAATCTAAGGATATTTAAGAATTATAACCATTCTTATCGCCCACAATTTTCTCTCATAAAGTTTTCTGCGACAATTTCATAGTTCAGTTTTTTTGTCAAGTGAAAAGTCGGCTAAAATTTGGGGAATACTTATATTCTTTCAACAATCTGATAACAACAAAACGCAGAACTTGAGCAATTTGGGATAATAAATCAAAAAGTATAACATTTTATGAATCTCTTGACCATCCCTAGTGATTTAACCATACCATTGTTATGGAATGTGTAAAAACTCAGTGCGCAAAGAGAGATCGTCCTAACATTTTCATAGTTTTGAAACTCACTGTTCCACTCTTTGAACCACCAATAGCTAGAAAACTTGCTGGGATTAATTGTTTTGGCAAAAAGGGGTTACGATATACGGCAAGGACATCTTCATATTTTTTATAAAGCAAATTTACTTGTCAATAGTAACCTTAAAAACTTCAGTAAGCTGGTCACAAAAAAAAGCATGCTTGTCGGATTGTGTAGAATGAGAAAACCCCATAAATATGAATTAAAATGCTAAAATGTATTAATTCTAGTAGAGACGCGTCTCCCCTTACATTTTATTTTAAGAAAATATACTCCGTCTCTCAATTATGTAAGTGGGTTTTTTCCATTTATTGCTGAAGTTATTTTTTCACGGTGTTAATTAAATATAACGTAGGGTTAACCTTTACGTGGTCAGTAAAATATGTTTGATCGTGTTCACGTAAGCTTCCTGTAATGCTGCTCCCATTAGCTTGATTGCACGGATTTAACACAATTATATTTACTGACAGTTTCGCTGTTATCAACGACACACAATATGTCAACTTCTCAAAACTACGCTCTATCCATACGCTTTGTATAGGCGTACTTAAAGAACACGAGATCATAATGTCCGTGTGTTATATTTCTTTATCATTCGTTAGGAAACTTCGTTGTTTACAATGATCACATTCGTAGAGAGTATAAAAATGCGCTGCCTTACTACAAAAAAAAACATTTGATACGCACGTATATATAATGGTGCGCGTCGTGTTATTTCTTCCATGATACGTTTATTGAATGCTTATTCTTAAAATGTAATTTCTCTCAACGCGTTAACTAATTTATTCTTTCGTTGTTTTTTGCCGCCACGTGTGTAGCATTTACGATTGCAAATGTTAACAATAGTTTGATACTATAGGAAGAATATTATTAGATGTTAGCGGAATTGCGAAAAGAAAAATATAAACTAACCACGATTTCCAGAATTCTAATTCATCGCCTACGCGACAACATAAAAATATCGCGGCACACACAGTACAGTGCATATTGTATATTTTAGTGCGTATTGCACATAACATGTGCAGATACTTTGATAATAAATATACCTGAATGGCTACACACGAAAATTAAATTGTATTTATCAAGTAGCTTGTTTTAATCGTCATCCGAGTTAATAACTTATTTCGTATCGACGGTTACACAAGAGAAATCGTTGTGTGTATTAAAAAAAATGAGTCGGCAAGCGCCATCACGTTGATTTTGATTGATACGTGATGTGGCATCAAGAGAACAGGCCTACACGACGATCGTATCCATGATATGCTATAGTTGAACTTCCGAGGCGTCAAAGGCTCGCCATCCGGATTTTTAAATAATCGACAAATTTGGTAACTGCGATACACTGGATAAAGAAATTGGGAAAATGACCTGACAATTGTAAGGTAATATTAGCAAACTTGTTTGGGAAAAATATTTTACTTTACATGTAAGAGAGAATTACCGCACTCTCGAGTTAAATTCATGTACACGGTAGTGGAAAATCCCATAAATGGATGATAAAATTACCTCACGACGCGTGCATCTCTTCAGAATTGTCTCAACAGCTAAGTGGGAGGACGGGAGGAAGAAACAGAACGAGGCGCCATGTTGGACAGCTGGTAGGACTTATTATCTTTACGGAAGGCATGATACTAAGAAATAAAAATTGATTTCAAGGTAGAAAATTCTGTAAAATACATTATCATCAAATAGTTACAATTAAAATTATTGTAAAAAATGAATTTAAAAATTCGTAAAGACTGGGGAAAACGGATGACTTTTTGTTCCCGAGTTCAAATTCCAATAAACGCAGTTATCTATATTCGCATAGTTTTAATTTCAAAGGTATTTTTAAAAGACTTGGAAATGTATTGACTTCAAAGCACTAATAAAGCCACTAAAAGGATTGTACACAACCTTTTCTGTGTACCGCACAAAAGTAACTGAGCAATATTTTTCAAAACAGTAATTATTATAACTAGCTCCAGGAATAAATAATTGTCAAATTGCTCTTTGAATAGCGGGAATGTTAAAGCTTATTCTAAAAATATTTTTTGTACTTTTACAAGAAAAATCCTTGGAAACTTAGTTGTCAAGAAAATCCTTTGCAAAACTACAAAGATTTTTCTTGTAAAATCTGCAAAATATTTATTTGTAATATTAGAAATGATAGCTTTGTATTACAACTGACATTATTGGGAAGTGAACATAAAATTACTTTTTTTTTCTTCTAAAACACAAATGTTATGAATTAGTAACAGAGACCAACTAAAAAAATTTTATATTATAATTTACAAAAACAAATACACTTGGCCAGCCCGGTGATTAGGACCCACGTCCCTTGTATTAATAATTCGTACCTCTAACCACAAGATCAACTTGACTTACGACATTAACGCTTATTATTACTGTGAATATTGTTGCAAACACATAAGAAATAATATTGAAGTTACACGGTTCAGAAGACTAGGTGCGATAATTTCTTTTTGAGATTTCAGTTGTTGAGTTAAGATATTTGGACGCCTCTCAACAACGGGATATTAAGAGCCGATTTAAGAGTCCTGTGTAGCTAGGAAACACTAAAAAATAACGAATAATACAGTCACGGTTTATTAAAATTGTCGCTTTATTATGATAATTTGAGTTGTTTAAAGTGTTTTACGTAATTCAAAGTTGCAATACATTCCTTTTTGCAAGCAGCTATACTTTACATCGCCAATAGTTTTAGCGCAAACAGCTATATACGGTTTTACGTTGTTGAGTGTCCGCCATTTTGCTGAAACTCATAGATATGGCTCAGTATAGTACAAACATTTACTAAGATCTGTTAAATCACGGACCTTGTAGTTTTACAAACGAGTAGTTTTACAAGAAAATCTTTGTTCTGTTACAAGTATTTGTAAAATTACGGAGAATTTCTCAGTAAAAATTACTAATATTTATAGTGTAATAATAACAAATATTTTAGGTAAAACTTGTACAGTAATTTAAAGTAAAAATGTTGGAGATAACATGAATTAATAGTTGCTTTATCTTTCGTGATTGAATCCTGTAACATGCTAATAATCACAAATGTTGTTAAGCTGTCGTCGTGTTGTAGCGTACCGGCTTTCTGTAAGAGAGAGCCATGGTTCGCGCCCACTCTTCGGCAAGTGTAGAGGATATTAGCGCTGTGGTTTCGGTTACTTCTCGTCTGAGAATACAGATAATAATGAAATGAGCATTACCAATACCCCGGATACTTTTATATACAATTTTCTTATACAAAAGTGTTAATATTCCCTCACTTGTATGGAAATTTCCCCCACATTTGTCAGGTACTTTTTTCCGTACGACTAGTGAATAGTCCTTTATTTGTTATGCAAATTTACTCTGCCTTTAACAGGTAACTATACCTTTCTTGTAGAGGTAACGAGCTTCCCTGGCGTGTAAAAGGATTTTACCAGATTTTTTTACAGTGTAGATAAGAGTTTACTAAATATATTTTATTAAAGAAGCTGTTGTATGTACCTATTCATTCTTATTGAATTATTCAATAAAGTAAATTATTACAACTCTCAAAAATTCCAGCAGTGACGCCTTCTCAATTGTAATCGCTGATCTTCTTCTAATCATTTCACTGACTAAATTTTACAGACTTGTAACGATTTCTACTATGAATCCCGCCATTTTTGCCATTACTCGCAGATTATTCCACATATTCATTAGATGATAGCTAATTATTAATTGAATCTTCGTGCCCTATATTTCATGTTACTGTAGCAGCTGTACATTGCATATGTGTTCAAGCCACACCATATTCAATAACTAATATTTCAACCTGCTCAAGAGAAAAAATTATTCGTTGTTCCTCGTAATCTTCATCCAGCAAAATGTAAAAAAAAAAATTTAAAAAAAGCCGAAGGACTTAAGTTGGCCTCTTAAGACCTCGAATCGCTTCACTCTTTAATTGGCCGAAATGCGGAGCTTATATTTCAATAGACAGCAAAGAAACGGTGTTTTTAAATATTTCAAACACAGGACTGAAATCTGGAGGCAGGTGTCCTAAAATTGTGATTAAAATTTAGTTAATTTTAGGAGGTTTCAATGGCCCCTTTTTTTAACCCAAAAAAAGGCCACTTTAATCAGACTGAAACATTTTGTTATTTCGCGTGTGGGATGCGCTGGGAGGGGCAAGCTTATGAAGAGGCGCGTGAAAGGTAGTTCATAAGGAGAAGCATGTGGAGGCGAATATCAAAGGCTGACGAAAAACACGCGCTGCGCGAAGGAGTGAGAAAAAAAAAAGCGAAAGTTAAAAATCGGATAAAAACCGTGTCTGCGGGGACAATGAGGGAATTATTAAAGGTAAAAGGCGAGAGCTCATGTAAAAGAGAGGTGAAGGTGTCATGTGGTTGTAAAGCGAGCCATCTGCATTGCACAGTTGAGAAACAAACGCACACAAAAAATTTCCTATTTTCCCGGAAGTGAGGGCGAGTAGTGACCAAATGTTGCCTTCGTCCCCTGGACGGCTTCGAGAAACGAGGGCAGCTCGACTTCAACTTCATGTTGACTATTTGAAGTCTTGCTCACGTATGCAGTATACTTTTTTTTTTTTTTTGCAAATTGCGATACGCCACATTAATAAATTCTATTTCTTTATTAGAAGTGAGGAAACTAATTCATAAATTATGTTCATAGTCTAAAACTGTTATATGCGGCTTCTTTTTTTGATGATGGGCGCCAATTGTATACGCACGTGTAAAAATAAAATAAGGAACTGTAAATCATTATACGCAGAGATTTAAATCGCACTCGGTTCGTTAATGCGAAACACCTCACATTGTTTCCCCCCCGTTAGAAAACTAAATACATACCCAAACTTTCACCTTGCCTGGAGCTAGAGTTTGTAAGTAACGCAGAAAAAATTGAGACTGTTGTTGGATTACATTTTGAGAAATTATTATAAAAATACATTTGGCGCAAGACAAGAATCTGACAAAGCAGAGACACGGCAAATCAGTAACATTATGTGATTTAACGAAATTTTAATGTTCATTTATAATCTAGTATAATGGTTTCCCAGTATGCATATAATACGAATATCTTAAGATGCTTGCTGTTTATGATCTTCAGTATTGAATATTAAATCTCTGAAAAAAAATATATTAACTGGCACGAAGTTATTGCGATTATTTGTTCGTACATTTTATTATTACATATAACGGATATAATTTTGATTGTCTCGTGTAAATTAATTAATTTTTACGGCTGATTTCAGTTTCATATTCAGTCTACCTTTAGATTCCACCGTTATGTTACTCGTTCGTGTGATGAATAATATGTTTAAAATTTTTGTAATATTTTCCATTATACAATTTAAAATAAACTAATGTAAGAGGATTAAACTACACACAGAGACACAATATCAATGTGCTTTTAATAATGGCACTACTAGTATCGCAAATGTGTTGACACTTGATATAATGTACAGCAGATACCAAGTTTTATGAGTTCCTGACACTCTAGTACGGCGGCCTAGCTGACTCAAGTGAGGTATCCAATAAAGTTTAATTCTTGTTATCTTAACTGTAAAGATCCAATAATTGCATCCAAACAGCAATTTCCTTAATAATTCCTAAAGTTCACTTACATAGCATTGCAATATAATCTTCAGATTATCTGCTTTCCCATGCATCCTAATAATTAAGTAACACAGTATCATACTTGGTGTTATATAGACGTATGTTGCGCAGAATACATTATTCTCTTTTACAGAAGATGCCAGGTCAAGGATATAACGAACTTCAATCGTCATTACTTTATCAGTGTTACTCAGAACAAGTAGACGTGTATTTTCTAGAGCAAACTGGTGATAATTTTAAGTATGTGAAGATATTTGGGCGGCTCTTAACAGCCAGGACTTGAGAGCCGATGAGAGTGATTGATTTTAGTATGGAGCACCGCCGGAATGAAAGGGTGGAAGAAACAGTATATCCCCGAGAGAACCCGTCGACCAGCGGAATCGACCGACACGATTCCCAGATGCGAAAATCCGGAAGTGACCAGGCCGGGGATTGACCCCAGCTAGCCTTTGTGGGAGGCGAGCAGGCTAACTGCTCAGCTACCACGGCCCAGGTGATAATTTTAATTTTTGCTGACTTATACCTTGAAGATTACTTCTTGTTTGCCTTGTACTTGCTATGATTTAAAAGGTTGAATTGCCAAATATTCTTTTCAAATAATTGTAATAACGGAAAAAGGTAAATAATTATTCGGTATAATCATAATGTTTCAATAAATACTGAACCGTTTCTTTAATTTTTGTTAAAAGAGCTGAAATATGTCGAAAAAATTTTCTGATACCATTTACCAACCATGAAGTCAACCTTACAACTCCTCTCTGCTACCTTCATAGTTTTAAATAACTGCGTCGATTGCCAAGCATAAGCCGAAAATTGAACGAAAATAGGACAACGGGGACAAACAACAACCACAAAACAATAGAGCAAAATACTAGGAAGAAACAGCGATCCTTGAGTTAGCAAATAATTGGACAACAGACAATTCGTAATTTGACAAAAATGGAAAATACTGGACAGAAATAAGCCACATTTAAAAACAATCAGTGGACTGCAATATTCTTGCCAAATACAAAAAGGAAAGTTATGAAATTTAGAGCCACTAAATTTACTTTTATTATAGTTAAAAAATAGAACAAATACGACAACGATAACTTCATGAAGGGGACACTAATCAAATAAACATTAAAACACAAAGTCCATCAGAAAGATTTAATGTACAGTATGTTCCGCGATTCAACCCATATACTTTGGCAGCGTGTTATGCAGATCACTGGCAACAAATAGTGTAATATACACAATATGCAGCCCCATTTCAGAGTTACGGTGACTTAAATGCAATAAAAAAAATTGGAATTACTGAATGTATTTAATACAATTGACTACGTGTCCCACACAAGCTGTTCAAAATGTGCCCAATCTGACCGTCAGCAGACACTGCTAGTGTGGCTGGCATGACCAGTCTTTGCTAGTGTGTCAAGACGAGTGGTTGTGCAACAATGCCAGGAATGTTCACACGTGCACAGTATGCATGCATGGTGTTTGCTTACGGATACTGTGACGGAAATGGGATTGGTGCCACAGCTGAGTATCCGCGCAGGTGGATTGGAAGAGGTGGGCCAGCCCCATGGCCGACGCGATCTCCAGACCTCTCCCCGTTGGATTTTTTATTCTGGTGCTGCCTTAAGAGTGGGGTTTGATGTGGACAGCAATCAGACACATGATACCAGTTGCTACAGGCGATAACTGACGCCACTGATCAACTCAGAAATGAACTTGCAGGCATGCACTGACCATGGTTGGCTACAACGTATCGCAGCTTGTCAACGGTCAGATGGTGCACATTTTAAACAGCTCGTGTTAGACATCCAACATGAATGTAGTCAGTTGCATTAAAGACATTCAGTAATTCCAATTTGTGTTTTTGTTGCATTTACATCTCTGTAACTCTGAAATGGGGCTGTGTAGCCTACTTGTGTATAATGACATTTTTTGTTGCCAATGATCTATATAACACGCTGCCGAAGTGTATCGGTTGAGTCACAATATAATAAAAAAACACAACAGAAACATCACAAGAGTTCATTATGTTTCGGGTCCTTGAAATCTGCCAGTTACTCAGGCGAGACACCGGATGTAAAACACCAGTTAGAGCAGAATACTTTTCTTCTGGCACCAATCAGCAGGCCGTCTTCCTAGCACCTCAATTCAGAGACCGCCTCTATCATACTGGTGCGCTCGGGATAGTACCTCGACAACATATATCAGGAATTTTCTGCCTCACCTTTAGTATAATGCAATTGTATGTGTCTTTTTTCCTAGGGACTCTTATGAAGAAAGGGGAAAATTATGGTCTCCATAACATCACCCAGTCGTACATCTTATGACGTCTATATGGTATTATTTAGTGTTGTAAGTCGTTTTTTGCACCATTATTAAATTTTTCTGATGTTGATTGCTGTATCAATATTCCTTTTATTGTTTTTATAGCCTATCAAATCAATGGGTATTTTTCCATTTTTCCAATATTTACACTATTTGGTTGCGTTATTTTCAGTTCTCTGATTTTTGGTATCTACGAAAGTTTAATATGTAATAATTCTGATTTCTTGCGCGTTTCCAATACGCTTTCGTATCTTCTGTAACATGAAGTAGAGGTAAATATGAGAGAATATCATATTATAACATGTTGATAGTTAAATTGTTTAAACTCGTTTTCCCTTTATTCCAAGTTTTTTCTGCGATTTGTAAATTTTATTATTTTTGCACCTCAGATTATTTAATTTAGATTATTTCGTGGCAAGCTTTGATTGTTAACTGTTGTTTCCTTATTAATTATGTTTCTATTTTAAAAAACATCTGCGATTATTATTTAATAATTAAATTGAGGATTTCGACGACTCCTCCCCCCTCGCTTGTCTTCTTTAGCAGTAGGTGTATTCTTTAATGTTTGCTTTGAGAATTTAAATTAAATGTGGATGAAGTTCCCCTTAAATAACTACATGTATTCCGGTACATAATTGAGCCTACACATTAGATGCCTGGAGATTCTCCTTTCGTCTAATAATAACCACTTGAATGGGGTATAAGTTCGATGGATGCCTAGATTTCAGGCACCTGGATGCCCCAATTTTTGCGAGCATGACGGTAAACATGACTGGTTTTAATTGCGGTTGTTCTCTATTGGGGGTTGTGTTCAGTTAAACCTTTTTACATTATTGCTAGATCGCTTATTGCCTGTTATTTGTGTTTAAATGGTTGATAGTATCCTTGTCGGTTCTTAAGTCTTTTTTTTCTTCTTGTTCTGTGGTTGTTGTTTGTGGAACACTACTTGCATTAAATCGTTTAATTTATGTTATGCAATAAGCACAGGCCTTTTAAAATACCAATGCGTTCTCCTCTTTATGTGTTACAAATGGCCATTCACTGAAAAGTTGTTCCCGCTCTTTACTAGCTGATTCCCATTTCCTCCCGGGTCTCTATAATTCCATACACACCAAAGGTTAATAGTCCATTGCTTAAAATATACTTCTAAAAGAATTTAAAACGACTGTATCCATTGTTGAAAACCAACCAAACATTAAAACAAAGAGATCGAAAATTAAATAAACGAATATCAGAACGAAAAAATTGCTGGGAAACAAAGAAAAATAAAATTGTTTATAGAACATTAAATAACGAGCTAAAGGCAGCAAACTCGACAAGGAAAATTATGAACAAGAGTCACAACAAACACAAATCAGGAAAAGATTATTCCTCATCAAGGAATAAAAAAATGATCGAAAATTACTAAACGCAACAAGAAAACAGAAAAATGACATACTGTAAAACTCATATGAGCAAAGAGCCCAATTTCAGAAGACACGGAAGGACAATAAAAACGAAAAACACTACAAAGATAATAACCTTAATAAACATAAAAGAGTAAAATGTTGTTTCTTGTCAATGAATATGTAAAATGATCAAAAATCCAAACACAATGAAAAACACGTATAAATTCGAAACTGCAATACTGAAACGAACAAAAACAATTCTTCGAAGACACAGCGCGAAATAAAAACAAAAACTTAAAACTGAAAATAATAAAAGATTTTAAAGCCACAATGAGCTCCAAACAGGAAAAAAAATTTATCTCATTGTGAATAAGATACACATAGAAAACCAATAAACTCTGACAGACAACAAACTGCAATACTGAAACCAATAAAACCGAATCTTTGAAGTAAAAGCAAGACAATAAGAACGAAATATGAGCATAGCCATAAACATGCCCCGTTCCTCAGTTGAGAGACCAGACACATTGCAAAATCGCAGTAGATAATACTACTTATATATCTGCATCACAAACGACATCGACTACTACCCTATTTTTTTTCGAAACCACATTTAAAAACCCCTAAGTCGCTGTATGTCGCCGTTTTCACAATGTACTCATAAATTGTTGTCAATGTTGTTATAGTCGACCCAAATTATGTCTTTGATGGCACACCTGAATATTTACCTATAAAATAAGTAATTGCCGTTACACTAGATTGCATTTCAAATGATTCGCAACATTCGTAGGGGCTAATGTAGTTATGACACAAATATCTATATCATCCTTGGCATATTTTAAAGCTTTTTAGTTTGATATGCATGCTAAGACATTGCACCGGCCAAGAAAAATCTATATTTTATCGTCCACTGCGTTGAACATGGACACTGTACTTCGATTTCGGGGCTTTTATTAATGTACTGCTGTTACTAAACTGAGAGCGAAGAAATATTTATGTATTTATGGCATAAATGCACCAACAGTTTAAGAGGTTTGAAATACAACGTATGTACAGTACGACATATAACTCTACCTAAGACACCAAACCAATATTGATGATGTTTCAATGCATAGATCGTTTTGCAGTTGTTGGGCTTATAATACATATTCCTAATGCAAAACGTAATTTGAGTATCGTAACCAAATTTCTCCCAAATACCATTACATGCTAACTATCACCACATAAAACAGAATGGTCAGTGTGTCAATATGTATTATACAAGCTATAAAGCTATAAAGCAGCGGTATGCCTCTCAAATTGTGCATGCTATATGCCAAGCTATACAATACCACTGATATAATGCAAAATGCCCAATATAATAAGTTTCGCTCGAAACCTGCACCAGTTGGACACATCACCACACTGTAAAAAAATAATGGGAAAATTGCCTGGCAAGTGTAAGGTAATATTCGCAAACTTGTGGGAAAACATAGTTTCCGTTGCAGAAAAGGAGTGCGAAACGTTGATATACGTATCGGACAGCGAACAACACCGCGGCGCCGTACCTCTCGCGATAGAAACATTGCCAATTTCGCATTCGGCGACTGAAATATACGAACAACCGCTGGACATTAAAATAACACGCAGCGAAGAAGAAGAATAAATTGAATTCCCAGAACCACCACAGTCGCCTGCCGACAGCGTGGAATTGGGCGAGTACAAAACTTCAACTGCAAACCACCAAACACCACTAGAAAACTCATTCAAATTCTCTCACGTAAAATTCCGTACAACTGAGAATGGGCAGACCAAGCACCTTCACAAACAAAAATGGTCAGATCATAACACTAGTTCCACGCAGGTACGTAATAGAGTTACAAATCCAACCACGCCTAATGAAACTACAACTCAACATCCAAAGACAGCTCCAGGAGCTCATCGAAGGGACAGAGACCCAGAACCGCACTCTAGAGTAAAATGGTCAAATCATAACACTAGTTCCACGCAGGTACGTAATAGAATTACAAATCCAACCACGCCTAATGAAACTACAACTCAACATCCAAAGACAGCTCCAGGAGCTCTTCGAAGGGACAGAGACCCAGAACCGCACTCTGGAGTAAAATGGTCAAATCATAACACTAGTTCCACGCAGGTACGTAATAGAATTACAAATCCAACCACGCCTAATGAAACTACAACTCAACATCCAAAGACAGCTCCAGGAGCTCTTCGAAGGGACAGAGACCCAGAACCGCACTCTGGAGTAAAATGGTCAAATCATAACACTAGTTCCACGCAGGTACGTAATAGAATTACAAATCCAACCACGCCTAATGAAACTACAACTCAACATCCAAAGACAGCTCCAGGAGCTCTTCGAAGGGACAGAGACCCAGAACCGCACTCTGGAGTAAAATGGTCAAATCATAACACTAGTTCCACGCAGGTACGTAATAGAATTACAAATCCAACCACGCCTAATGAAACTACAACTCAACATCCAAAGACAGCTCCAGGAGCTCTTCGAAGGGACAGAGACCCAGAACCGCACTCTGGAGTAAAATTCACGTACATGGTATTGGAAAATCACATACATGAATGGGAAAATTACCTTACGACACGTGCATCTCTTCAGCAGCATTCTCAACAGATAAGTGTTAGGACAGGCGGAAGAAACAATTCTATAACACGCTATCACTCACTGTTATAGTGTAATTGATAGCGCATCGGCTTGTCGTGTTAGAAGATCATAGTTCGCGTCCACCGACCAGCAAGTGTTGAGGTTTCGGTTTCTATTCGTCAGAGGATAAGATTTACCAGTAAAAATACTCCGGAATTTTTTAAAAATAATTTTACTATACAATATAGTTAATTTTCCCTTACTTTTATGGGATTGTTCCCCCACTTTTGTCAGGTACATTTTCCGTACGATTAGGAAATAGTACTTTACTTGTCATGTAATTTTACTCTACATTTATGAGGTAATTTTACATTACATGTAGAGGGTAGACGTGATTAGCTTCCCTTACATGTAAGGGAATTTTACAACAGATTTTTTTTAATGCAGCTCTGCACTGCCTCGCTTTTCCGCTCACCCAAGTGTTATAGCGAGGACCTATTGCTGCCTATTAATTTTTTCTCTCTCTCTTAGCATAGATGCATCTAATATTAGCGAAAACATATAACGTGATATTTTAGACTAACTCTGCAGTTGTCAGCGACCATCTGTATTCAGGTTGTTACGTAATCTCTCTATAAGTTACACGTTTTGAATTGCTTTTCACTCAGCCAAACGCAGAAATGATCCCTTATGTAATTGGGAATATAGTAATGCCCTGTATTGAACTACAACGAAAATGTACGCATGTATTGCAATTTTAATTAAAAAATTGACAGAGTGATGAAGCTACTGCACATTTCAAGTACAAAAAAAATTGTTTTTACTTCCACAGGACATGAAAAGTTAATTAATTTAATTACTAATCCAAAATATATGTAATTATATATTTATATATGCTGTAATATAAGTTTATTTCAGACACGTGTTAGATACGTCAAAGTATGTGTGTGATTATAGCACAAACCCCAATGAGTAAATAAATAATATTTTTCATGTCCTGAAAAAAGGTGTGTACATCGTAAGATAATTGACACGCAAAAAAAATTTTAGTTAGTCGGTTCATCGTGCAGGGGGCGAATTTTCATGGTTTTGTTCATTTGTTTGTAAATTTTCGCTCCCCGAGCGTCAACATGAGCTTAGCTGACTTATGCACTCCTATGGTGTAAGTTATACATTACATTTTTAGTGGGTAATTCATGACAACCATTTATAAAAGTATGTAAGTATTTTAAGATTCTGAGGAAAGAGTTTAAGAACATTTATCACCGGTATAACTTTAGAAAATTGCATATAGCTCATATCTGGGAAATAATTATGTATCACTATGTGTATCCCTGACACACTTCAGAAACAAAGAAGACTTCGCACAGCTTCGATCATAAAGGAGCATACCGAAACGCAGAAATTCAAAACCCGTATGCTTAACGTGTATCATTTAAAAATAAGGCAAAAGTTATGTGATATATTGCTGACTCCATCAACCACTAAATATTTAAAATGTAATGTATAACTTGTTTATAAACATATTTATTTTCCCAGTTGTTCATTATTATTTTCAATATTATTCGAATTATTATTACAATTTTCAGTTAGTGGAAACTATAGTGCAGAGCTGCAGAAAAAATCAACCATGCAAATTTTGCTTGTGATGAAATTATTAATTCTGTTATGAATATTTGGGAAACGCAGAGCAGAGTAACTAGACACTGCAGGTGCTGATTTTGCGTCAGTTTCCGTCTTCATTCATACATTCTTAGTATTTGTTTGTTGAAACTTTGGCATGTCGTATTAGGTGAATCGCGAAATGCTTATTTGTTGTGCTAGTTAGGATACCTGTATTGGAAACGCAAACCATGATAAACACAGCACAGCTTAATACAAGAAATGTTATTTTCTTAAGTTGTGGAAGTTCAGTTGAGGTACATATAAATGACACCTGTTACGCTAGGCATTTTAAAATAAATTTTACCAAAAAACTGTAAATACCTAATTTGGTGAAAACTTTCTATTTCGTATGTAAAACATCATAATAAAAATCAAATTCAGCAAGGGCATAACAACCAAATCCAGTCTAAAATAACCAGATCCAGACCAGACAAAAAACTTCTTGGCGGCTCAAGGTTAGGCGATATGCCTTGCTCCTCCCACTAGCTGGAGTCAGTAGCCTATCACGGCTTTACGCTGTTGCCTAGTTCACAGTGTTACAGTGGCCACAGCGAGTCAAGCAAATTGTTTCTCAAATACACTTTTAAAAAAAATTCATAAAATCCAGTCACGTTTTGCACGAAGCTCATTTTGCTGAATAAGTAGGTGAAAATCATGTGTGTGTGTGTGTGTGTGTGTATATATATATATATATATATATATATATATATATATATATATAGTGTATATATATATATATACACACACACACACCTTCGTAGTTTGCATTATTAAGGAGTGTGTATGACAGCTGGTTTAAACTCACGATATTTTTGTTTCAGAACAGAGGACATTATTCATTCTTTCCCTGACAGGAAAACTTATTTCATAGGCATATCTGGAAACGACAGTCAAAACAGGCGGTAGCGAAGTCTGACTCGTGCTGAGTCGACACAAGATAATGTGTAGCATTGTTGCCTCGTTCCAGCCAGCGTTTGTGTTCGCTCTGTACTGTAGCCGCAGTTCCGGGAAGGGCTTTGAACGTTCTTCATTGTTTTTCAGTTGTTTGCGCTTAAAGTTTTCTTGGAAATTATGGCGCTAAGTGAACCTTGTGCTATCGCCTGCAGTTACAAAAAAATGAATCAGTTCACAGACCAGGTCTTTCAGTAATCTTTCGTGTGTATCACGTTTCCGAACCTAGTTATCGAACAAATTCTTTAAAGTATAAATTTGAAACAAAAGTAACCGTTCGACAGTACGAGCGGGTGATGTCTGTCAACGTAAAGTGCGACAGAATACGGTCGCTATACGTGAGAAAATAGGTTATACGCTTTCAACAAGTTTAATATCAAATCTTTTGAAACTTTGCTGGTTTGTACTATAACATAGAATGGCAGGAGGAAGTATATAGTGGAAAGAAATGACATTTACAACCGCGCGGGCAGGGAATACGAATTTGTATTGACATTATAGGCTACAACAACAACGATGAATACTTTTTTCTGTGCTGTACGCGACCATAAGAAAATTAAAATTATTACATCTACGTTCAGTAGATGTTGTTAATCTGTAAATTTGGGTGTCAGAACTTAGTTACTACAAACGTAAAAGGTTAGCACCTCGTATGCTCAAATAGTTTCCTAATATGTACAACTCGCAAGTATATCACGCACCTGGTTTATCGAGTTCTCTTTCTGCTACAGTGAAACTTTTCTTTGTATACGTGATTGTAATTTGTACTACCACAATTCATATTTCACGATACGTGTTTCATGATGCGATGGACGTTTGACAGTGTGGCAACAGAGCTTGGTAATGGTCGTCGATATGATGATTCTGAGTGACCAAGAAGTTCTGCACCGGTTCTAGTGTGAAAATCACTAAGGTGGCAACACTATTACCTACACCTGTTATCGAGCAGCAAGTACGTTTTGCAGCTTCACCGTGTAGCAGCAATATACATATTATTCGGGTTCTGGTGGAAACTCCCAATATCCCCAGCTTCCGATTTTCTTACCTAGAAGTGATTTAATCCAATAAGCACTGGCATGAATTTGCTAACTTTGTGGCATTGCACTTCAGGCCTAGAGCATACCAGTGACTTATGGTCCGGCATTTCCATACATATGATTGCAAGGGTGGTTTCACGTGCAGCTAAGACATGTCAGATTCCTCTTGCATATTTAAAGATATCGGTTCTAAGATGTCTGTGAAATTTTGAGTAGCGGTCGAAAGCCTGGCTACTCTAAGCAGGATAGCAAATGAACACAATGTTATACTAAGTGTCTCGCGAATGTCTGCAGGAGAAAAATGATTAGTCCGTTTACGATCTGGCAAAACTGTCTCTCTTCTTGATACAAAACTAGTTGTATCTTTAAATATTTTTTGTGATGACATGATAAACTATCTCAATGATTCAGAATAGAAAACATTGCAAATAAATTAAATAAATCAATTAAAATTACAATTAGGTGAAACCATCACAGAAAAAGTTACTATTTGTGATGGTGAATTTAAAAGAAGCAATTAAAATTTAAGTCGTACCGGCCTACTTTTGGTAGATATGTCATGTTATTTGCGTGTGACGTTAAGAAAAATTGTTATCAATAATCCACTTCAAGTACGAGATGCCATCAAAACTACCTGAAATTATCAATGATTTATCCAATGACAAAATCTTCTGTATTGGACTACTGGTTTCTTTTTATGCAGATGAGATTTCCCTGTCATTCATTAGTGTAATTGCGGTAAATTGTAGTTTTCTCTCCGATCTTCAGTTTGGCTTAAACCAACCACATCTGGACCACTGATTAAATCCTATAAGCTGTAGGTCTTGCGACACAAACCTTCAAATGCACAAGTAATGGCGGTAGTGTTTTATGGATAGTGATGGGTCTAGTCTACCAAAGCTGAAAATCCTCACACAAAAACAGCAGAAACAGTTACTACTAAAGCAACACTGCCTCTGTTGCATAAGCTGATTTCCTGCGAAACGGCCATAAAAATTTCGTAGTCTATCTCTCTTGGCTCACATGTTCGAGATCGACAGGCTGGAAAAGAAGCGTACAAAGGCAGATGATGGCACTTTAATCCTCAGTACAGCTCTTGAGAGGCTCAGTGTCAGACTGCAAGTTTCAATATTGGCGACAGATGCTGGTGCTCATGTTACACTGTTGAATCCTGTTGGAAGGGCGATTGTCAATACCGAGCTGACGAGGAAACTGCAAAATATTTAACGCATTTCGTAAACTGTTGCCTCCGGAACATACTCCCAGTTGTTTGTCCATGTTGTAACAGGTTTACACAATGAAGGCTGTCTTCATAGAGGGCAAAAAGGAAGCCTTCAAACTTCTAGGAAAGTCCAGATTTCAAGCGCTGATCGCTGTTTTTAGCGAACTGTCAGGCGAGAAGTCAAATATGTTTGCTTCTGAAGAGTAGTCCCATGCTAAACTTGCAACAATGAGATCTCCAGCTCATGCAAACTCCGTGGCAGGAAATAAGCTCGCTCACAGAATTGCCAGGCAAGCTGTCTATGCTCTTTTTGACCTAGTGACGCTTCCAATGAGAGTGTCCCATTCAACCGTGTGGGGTATACTGTGGGTACATCGCGACTATCCCTACCGCTGGCAGAAAGTACAATGCATTCTGCGATAATACGTTTTCAAAACTCAATTTTCACAGGTTCATATCTCCTTTAATATTTTGTTTAGGTAATTGCTTCCTGTATATTTTCCACTTTATTTTTCATGAGGAATAACCTCCCGCGGTCTTAGAGTTTAATTTCTGAACTACCTGTATATATAGGATGTTTCTTAAATACATGGACCAACTTCTCATGCGTATTCCTCACGAATAAATAAGGCATATATATGCCTTGTTATATATATATATATATATATATATATATATATATATATATATATATATATACGACTTACCGTCTAAAGCGCATCCGAAGTAGGAGCAATAATATCATGTAATTGCACTTTCTAGTAAAAGTACGTACAATCTAATAGTAAGACTTTGGAAAACGATTAAATGGACAAAGTTCTACGATCCGCGTGATGTTCAACAGCATCGAAAAATTTATTCGTGTCAAAATATAGGTTGCAACCCTATTTTGCAATTAAATGGTGTGTTACCAGCGGTTCATAATTCTTTTTGTGGCATCTTATGAAATAACCTATTAAATAAGCTAAAAGGGCATGATTCATCATATTCCTAATCCCAACCGTTTCCGAGGTAAAAATGTATAAAATACACAACCACGAAATACCGTGGCCGGGTATGTAAGCTACACACATTTCACCTGAGATGATTGGAAGTCGCATGGCATACTATGCTAACATAACATCACAAAATACCATGTCTGTGGGATAATTAATTAATTAATATTGTGAGGTGAGAGTGGATGGTATCCAGGTGAAACTGGTCGACTTCCGAAACCGGGAAACAAACCACGTTCACCTCACAAAAATGTAATTAATGTATTAACCTTCCGACATAGTATTTTGTGATCTTATGTTAGCGCAGTATGCCACGCGACTTCCGATCATCTCAGGTGAACTGTGTGTTGCCTACGTACTCGGCCACGGTATTTTATGTCTGTGTATTTTAAGCATTTATTCCTCGGAAAAGGTTGGGATAAGGACAATGATGATTTACGCATTTTAGCCTATTTTAACTTGTGACATCACAATAGGCCACATAAAAAGGAATGCACCACTGGTAAAATACGCTTTTATTGCGAAATAAGGGCTGCAACTCCTATTTTGTCATGAATAAATTTTTGGTGGTGTTAAAGATCATGCGGATCGTAGAACTTTGTCCATCGTTTTCCAGAGTCTTGCAGTTATATTGTACATACATTTCGTAGAAAGTGCAATTACCTGATCTTATTGCTCGTACTTCAAAGGGGCGTACCACCCTTGGACGGTAAGTCCCTTTAGAAGGTAAGTCGTATAAATGTTTTCGCCTTACTATTTCGCGAGGAATACGCATGCGAAGTTTGTCCAGGTGAGGCACCTAAGGCAGCCCACATGAATAACACTGCCACTTACATTGATAGAAGAAAGTGTTTGAGGCAAACGTTGCTTGAGCCCAAGGCGCTAATAACTTGATTGTGATCGTTTCCCCGCGCGTGGCAGGATAAAGAAGACACAAAGATCAACTTCGATTATATTAACAGAATGACTATTTTAATTAACACCCCTCGACAGTGCTTGTGAAGATGTAATAAATATGTCCATATGATTTTCGACGTGCGGTATTGTCAGCTCAGAATCGCTTTACAACATGTATCAATGCTCAAAGCCACCAATTTAAATAACTGATATCATAATAAAATAACAAAGGAAGCGTAGTCTGAGGCTGGCGTTTCTTTCAGTAAACGCCAGCTACATGACGTCTAGTCGCAACAGGATGGCGCTACGTCGTCCCATTGTTTCGTGTGGCGGTACACTTTACTTTGTCATTGACCTTCGGCGATCTTGAATGTATAGCAAACGTCATATTATTTATTACATCGTCATACGCCCTGTCGAAGGGTGTTAATCAATATTATCATTATTTTTAAAGTAACGAAGTTGGCCTTTGTATCTCCTTTACCCTTCCACGTACGGGGAAATTATCACTATCAAGTTGTTAGCGCCTTGGACACAAGCAACTTTGGTCTGAAACATTTCCTTCTACCACTGGAAGGGATAGTGTTACTAAGGGGTGGCCTGCCTTTGGTGCCAGATCCTATGTGCGTGTGTACAAATAAAAAAATATATATTGAGAGGAGAGGAGAGAGAGAGAGAGAGAGAGAGAGAGAGAGAGAAAGAAAGAAAGAAAGAGAGGCAACAAAAACTGCCTTGCATTGTAGTGGTATTGCACAGTTTTAAATTATACGCGTTTATTTTTAGCGACATCTTCATTACATGTGATGCACATTAAAAATTATTTACGAATTAATGAATTTTAAAACATATTTGCTAGCATTCGAGGCATAAACTAAAGCGAGCTCAGGTCATTATATGCAATCATAAACAGTTTAATTAGGGACACCTGCCTTTTTTGGCAAAATGGCACTGTGATCGCACCCTCGAATAGATCAGTGGCCATACACGCATGACTGGGATATCGGCAGACCTTATGTTAACAGTCGGAGTAACAGACGAGAACAGAATGGGGTATAAACGCTCCCAGAGTATTTTATTCGAGTCAGACGTATGCGGCGTTCAGTCTTCGACGTCGTGCAGGTGTGGGGATTTTCATGGGCCACTGTGCCGAGAGTAAACCATAAGATAATAGATTCGGGTAAAACCAACGCCTCCAGTGACAACTGCCGTGGCGTGTAACATTTCGATCACAGGGGTCACCATCGTCCAGCTCAGTTGGTTACAACAGACATACAGGCCAAAAAACGGCAGATCACTGACCAACTCAATGCTGGACCACAACGACATGTGAGTAGTCATACAATCCCGACCCATCTCCTCGCTATGGAGTACAAAATCCGCCACCCCGCTACGATACCTCGCCTCACCGTAAGTGATAAGTAGAGCTAGTGATTTTTTGCGAAAATTTGAGTACAGGGTAGACTTCAATACTATAAGCACCCAACAGCAGTTTGTATATTACCATTGGTTGCTGTCTGCTTGAAAAGGTTTTTTCATATTTGACCGGGCCACTCAGAATTAGGCAACATTGGCACGGCTCCCACGTGATTCGCATGCAGATATTTCACACTCATCAAAAAAATAACTCAGCCCATTCAGAGAGGTAAACTACCATACATTGTTTTTAAATATAACTTCTCTTGAAAACTTTTCGCGAAATTTCACTACCCGTAGTCATAAGATTCAACTACGAGATCAAGCGTGGGTACACAACCATTGGATCCTCGACACATGTAGGTTATCCTCGTATGAGAACTGTTTACGTGGGGTGAAATGGGTCCCCTGGTACAAGCACCACCGCCTCTCGCCAACAAAAGATTTAGCGACCTCCTTGCAGATCATCCGCAACCCGTTCCTGTACCTACAGCACCCTGCAGAGGACCTGTACCTACAACAAGACACTGCACCGGCCCACCGCTCCCAAATTACATTTGACTTGTTGGACGAACACTTCACGGACCTGCTGCTTACCTGACCTCAGTCCTATCGGACACTCGTGGGATGATGTTGAGAGGGGTGTGTGCGACGTAGATCATTGCTTCGACCTATCTCCGTGAATTGTGGGAATCCGTGCAGTTGTCATGGACCAATATGACTCCAGGCCGCTTCCTGTATCATCGCTGTATTCACGGCGAACAGTTGTCCCACACGCTGTAGGCCATTCACGGTAATGTGAACACTTTTGAAAGTTCTCTCATTTGGAATAATAGTATGAATATATATATATATATATATATATTTATATATATATATATATATATATATATATATATATATATATATATATATATATAAATTTATTTATTTATTTTAGTCTTAGACATTAACTTCCGAGTGCGGTGGAATATACACACTGCACTTAAAATTTGAATAAGTGAGAATTTCACTGTTTCACTCAGTCAAACTTGTGTGACTGATACAACAGTCACTTCAGTGAATTTAACTGATGAACCAGTGAAAAAATGCCATATTTCTTTCACTGATTGATTCGGTGATATTTCCCGCTGATTCGTCAGTCATTCATTCCACTGTTTTCTCAGTGGTTTATTTTTTGACTGATGGACCAGTGAAACAACTGAGCAACTTGCTCCGCTTCTGATTATTTTTTTACTGATGTTTCAGTGAAATTGCGTGTAAAATCGGCAGTCGAACATCGTTTCAAATGGCCCCGCTAAACAACGCGTACCAGGCGAAGTAACAACGAATAAGCCAATAATACTAATACAAAATATTTTCCAAAATGTGTTTCGTCTTTCAAAACGCCATCTCACGAGGTAATATGAACACACTGCCTTTCATTCCGTTTTACGTCTTTCATTTCGATTCCATGTAATCGTCACAGCGCTCTGTTTGAAGGTTTAAACTGCATATAATGTGGTGAAGAGAGTGCACTCATATATACTATTCGTTTTAACCATCCTGACGGTGACAATCAAACCAAACACGAAATGCATGAACATACAACTTCAAATTACACGATTTCGCAGAGCAATATAAAAAGTATATTTTCAATGAAATTCCGACTTGGTGTGGTAGCTCTGATGGTTGGGGCAACGAGGTGTGCGCGAGTTAAATCCCGGCTATCTGCGAAATTTTTTTGCTTTTTTAACTTACGGTAAATTGCACAATATAAATAGTAAACTTTTGCAAATATGTTTATTTCACGTAATTACTTGCTCACATTCAATAAAAGCAATATTTAATTCGCCACTGCACTCGGTCGTCACTTATTTATTCAGTGAAATTGTTTCTTGTCACTGATTCAATCACTGAAATTTTTTCACTGAAACAATCAGTGGTTTTCCACTTATTCTAAGTGGGGCAATTTTCACCGATTAGAGTAGTTGAATTTCACTGCGAATCAGTGGTTTTCCACTGTTTCGAATTTACAGTGTGTGTTTATTATTTACCTGGCAATATTTATTTAAAGGTGTTTGAAGGATTAAAAAATGCTGAAAGGAAAAAGTAACTAGAGCCTCAAAAGTGCTCGCTTTACAGTGAACAGTCTGTACTAGGTAAGTATCTCTAATTCAGCTGCTTATGAGTGTAGGTGCTTTGGATTTTATTTCTATTCTGACTAAGAGAAGTGATTTAAAATAACAATTTAATTAAGAAGAAATCCTAATAGCAGCTGCTTAAGAATTTTTAAATTGGACGTTATCTTCTATAAATATAAAACAAAACATGCTTGTCATACGCCAAAGACTAAAAAGTGATGTTCATTTATACGTGCTGTCGGTAAGTAAATTAATTGTAAGTTGTAGGTTCACTTCTGCATTGTTAGAAATTAATTTGTCGCAAACTGTTCAGATACCAGTGAACAAAAGTGCTATAATTGTACTTCTAGTCAAATTATTTTTGCTTTGAAATGTATAATTTTCGTGGGCTCAGTTAAATGACATGAAAATAAAAAATCACTATTTACTGTTTGTCAAAACTTCTTTTTCGCGCTTGCTTAATTTAAAACTATTTGTTGCTAAAATATATTTGGTGTATAGATAAATTTTAATATCAGCTTATTTTTAAGTTTCATTCAGCTGGGCAGTGTTCTGTAAAACCGACCACTTAATACCATTAAACGCGAAAATATTAAATTCCTGTCATTCCTTATATGGGCTTAGGAAAATAGAAAATTATGTTGGTAAATTATGTCATGTTAAAGCCATTATTATATCAAATAAACATATTACTTAGTCCTTAAATAATTGTCCATAAAAATGCCGCGACATCGCATTTAAAAAATTGTATAGCACGCATAAATTGTATAGCACGCATAAATTTATAAAACGGCACTTTTTGTGCAACTTACCGTCAATTCAAGGTTACATAGCCTTATAACAGATAATTAAAGACGTGTATAATTAAAGAAATTTCTAGGTCATAACTAGATAACTAGTGGCCTTTTTTACTTTATAGCAATTATATTAATTAGATTTAATCAATAATTATGTTCTTAATTCTTGTATAAGTCATATCGCGTATAGTAATTTCCTTACTACTCAAAATATTCCGAAAATTGTGAGATAAATATATCTAAATAAAACTCATTGTTAGCGTTATGAATACGTGTAAACATACAGATCAAAATTAAAAGTTTTTTTAGCGGTATACTTTCATTTTGTGGTAATATTAGTGACCAAATTCTTGTTAATATTGAAAAAATTATGATATACTTAACATTAGTATATGGTCGGTTCACTTACTGTCTATAACTGTGAAACTGTATTATTTGATATCGCATCAAATATATTTAATTGCATTATGTACAGGTACAATTATATATTTCAAAGACACTTTATTTTAACTAGTTCGTTGACTGTATTTCAATTTACAAAATGATAATTGGTGATATATATAGTACGAACATACATGTCAGCAAACAAATAGGCCTATATTGGATATTCCATTTTCGAAAAGTGTACCTTTACTAAAAATTTTAAAATTAAAATATCTCTCAACAAAACTTTCCTATAAAAACTTATTGTAGTACGATAAAGATGTCAAGAGAAAATAATTTTCAATTATTTCGTAAGTTATTTCTAACACATAACAGTTCAACGTACTATCTGAAAGCATGTGAAAGGTAGTTTTTAATTTTGAGATTTCATATACATTGAATACAATTTTCGAGTTACTAGACGTAATTATATTTTAATTTATATTTTTCAACATAGTTATATGAAAACATAGTTATGCTGTCAAAATATTTATGGCATGACATTTGTCAGGCACTGACAACAACGTGCCAATGCAATACGATATGCCAAGTTAGAATATTATGTGCCCGAAAACTATCGAATTATCTTTATTAGAAAGCAAAAATATCCACATTGGTGCTATAATTAATGAAGAGGTACTATGAAAGAAATTCATATCGGTATACATTCAAGCAGAATATGTAACGTATTGCATATATATAAACATTTTGTTTGATTTTTAATCACCTGCTTATAACTATTTTCTTCTCAGACATGTCCTTAATTCAGCCTCCATAAATTTCACCGTGTTATAAAAAGTTCCTGTCATTAAATTTTCTGTCGCTATATTTAAGTATTGGGTTTAGAAAGAAGTGTAAGATTTAAACTCCTGTTTTAAAACCATTAGATGGTTTATTCGCGTTTTGCCTTCGTGGGGTTAAGCAAAGGTAGGTCAATAAATAACATAGTTATACACAATAGGAAAAAAAAACTTTATTGGAACGGGGTGCGAGTTGACTTGAGTCCCTACTAAATGTTAACACGTGCGATATAGGTAAGCGTAGTTCTGCGGAATTTTTACGAATCGAGCACTACCCATAGAATTTATGAGACGTATCAACATTTGGGATTTTGTAAGAGGATAAAATTGTAGTTTACAGCGCCTTACTGAGATCCGAAGTTCTGTTGGAAGTTTTTGACAGGACAGGGCCACGTAAACAGTATGTGCCCCTGGGGTTGCGCAGTTATCTGAGTTTAAGCGAGGGCGTATTGTGTAAGTATGTGCATACGGATGGCTATACAGGAGAATAGCACGAGTATTTAGTAATGCATCGATAGTGCAACGTTGGCCAAAGCATACGTAGTTCCAGAAAATACAGATTAACACCTCTATGCGCGGCCATAGTAAACCACATAGCGACCTCAGACCATAACATGTGTGCTTGTCGCACCGGAGATGTCGGCTTGGACCATCTACAATATTTTTTTCGGAAAGAAGGATAAAATCGCGGGTGTTTATAGGAAGACTTCCACTCACAACTCACCGGCGCGCAGTTTATCTCCAGTAGTGTCCAGAAAGTAGTGCCTGGAGGGACGAATAGCAAAGCATTGTGTCTAGCGACATGAGCAGATTCTGCCTCGGTGTTAATTATGGTCGTTTGTGTGTACATCAAGTAGGTAGGTATGGCTTAACATATCGTCGACAGCGAGGTCACTAGAGACTCATCAAGGTGCTCAAACAAGCAGGAATGAGGAAGGAATCGGCCATGGCCTGAAGTAATGAACAGTCCCAGACTTCGCCTGAAATGATTTCGGAAAACCATGTCGAACCGAAATCAGGTTAGCTGGACCGGGAATTCAATCCAGGTTTCCCTTAATGCGAGTCCAGTGGGTTAACACCGCACCACATTGCTCGTTGCGTGTGTATGGTGTTGACCAGGTGAGTGGCACCTTATGCTGTGTGTACGGCAGTGGCACGCAAGCACAGTGTCAGGATTTGTGTGTGGTGCATAGTTATGTAAGGTAGGAGGCCACTCATTCTGTGATCTTTCTTCTCTGTTCGTGTTAGTTCACTGTAAGGTGTTGGTTTTTCTTATAGTGAGTCATCGTTCAGGGTGTTCTTGATCTCTATTTCAGGCAGTCTGTCAATTTTCTGTCTCCGTTTTGTTCGTCCCAAGAAGTTTCAGACGATCTACTTTCTCTGCTCGGCCTTTTGTATGGGGAGCAGGCGAGGTTGGCCATCCTCCTGCTAGTCCATCCAGGCCCGATTCTCCAAGGAGATAAGTTGTCTCTTTTCTTGTTTGAAACCATACCTTCCAGCCTAGTACCGTACAACCTCGTACCCGTTAATAGGTTTGCTGTAATCAAAGGCATGTGTCCCATATGTTTTCATTGTCCCTTTCCTGACACCTTTCGGATCAATGTTTCTCCTATTTTCTTGAATGTTTCCGTTAGAGGACCACACAATTGTTCCTGGTCTCTTGAAACGTTATTGACTGCTAATCACATCATGAAGTTCTGTATAAGGGAAGAGAATCCTATGCCCAACCATCCATCTGTCTGATTGCTGTTGCTAATGCTGCAGCAAAGCAAATACATCTCTTCGCTAAAGTAAATAAATTTGAACAGCATAATTACGTTGATTGGGCCTCTAAAATATAGCTTATTTTTTTATAAAATAGTTTGGTTTTAAATTTTTTTATATACACGTAAATTGGGGATAACTCATTTTGCTCTGTTTTCACAAACGTGATGAGCGACAAATAGAAATACTTATTTCAGTTGTACATCCTAAAATAGTCATAACAGATTTCATCCCATTTTACATTAAGTCCGGCTGAATACTAGTCCACTTGAATTTCAGGGCTACCCAAGCCACACCACCGATCTGCGGTAGGGTGGTGAATCATGGTGAAATTTAGAACGAGTTTTCTAAGCATTTCTTAGGGTAGTGTGACTTATTCCTGCACCAGAGCTACCCGAAGCTTCAACACTATTCGTGGAGGTGTTGAACGAACCCACGACACGACGTCCATACTCCACAAGCATGCTGGAGAGGGCTGGGTTTAAGACGACTGGCCGGCCATTCTGAAACATGTGTTTTTCTCGGTTTCCAGGTAGTTATCAAGCGATGCAGACATCTGTAGACGGAAGTCGTCTTCAGCAAACATGAAATGTGTATATGCTGCGTCTCTGAGATGCTTGCTCTACTGTGGCAGGGTGACATATTTGGCCTGTAACAGCCCGATCAAATACGACAGAATGTATATGTGGGTCCAACATGAGAATGAGGTAGTCCTCTTCATTGACGCTAGCTTGACTGCACCGACTTCCTCGTTCCCTCCGTAGGTAAACACGCTGTAAATAACCATGAAGACTGAAGATGGGCTCGTCTGTAAACATTACGGATCCGCAGTAATTCTTGGTCTATGGATGGCACTTCATAAGCCTCTGCCACCCCGACTGTGTAGTATAGTAAGCTGCAGTCAATGGGAGTGCATCTTTAGGCCACCAGGTATACAGCTTAGCTCAATGTGGCCAACACGATATAAAAATCCTGTCACATCAGCCAAAGATCCTTCCCCGCTTACATAAAACATTTCCAGGACATCAGAGAACCACGTCTAGGTTGAAATAGCCCTTGTACACAGTCATATTCGAAAGCTTACTGGGAGGTGTACGATGAATAGAACGCCTAGTCATTCCCCACACGGGAAGAGGGCATAAACTAGATTCCTCTGACGGGGATACACATTTCCAATAACGTGTGTCCCTCCGACCACTGTTATCAGGCAACTTTGTCAGCAGAAGTGAACAAAGACCTGCTACGTGCCACTACGCCCCATAAGGTTATGGCTTGTAGCACCCCTGCAAAGTGTTCTTTCAAATACTTTTTGTTATGGGTCTATGTTAACCTATCATTGGAATACTTATCTGGAAGAGAGGCAGTTTGTATTCAAAAGCCGTGAAACAAGCCTGATACCTGTCCATCACTGCCATATTTACGCTACAATCTTGACGAGAATTTCTTTTAGACTGTGAGTTTTGGCATTGCTGGCAGACACTTGTGACCATAGGCTTATATAAACTTGCGAATAAGGCTTCTTTGTTCACACTACCGTCTTCGGTACACCCAAATGCAATCACTCCGTTTGGCCAGTTTACATTTACTTTGCGCCCCTATTTCTACGCACAATGAATCAGATATTCAGTGGATTGTATCATCTTCTCGTATTGTATAAAATTCGAGGCTCGCCGTGCAGAAATTTAAAGACCGATTGCCCTGAGGCCCTCTACAGGAGCATGACATTTCTGCTACAATACTAACAATTTATTAACGGGGACATTATGCAAATAACTATGATTTAAACAAAACGAAAGGGAGAAATGCTACAGAGAAATCGAAGTACTTTATTCAGACTTCAAATTATTAATAAATTATAAGTAAATATTTTCTATATATTTCTAATAGGTCTAACGGTAAGCAACGAAAATAATGTAAATCATCACTAAATTTTTTACGATAAATATAATACATAGGCTAAAATAGTAAAATTTTTAAAATACATTTTATACGTAATGCAATTTTTAACACATAATTTTTTATTGTATTCTACAGAGAAAAGTATTGTTATATACAAATAAAATATTTAATTATAATATATAGTTTTCCTTTTTATGTTTTTTAGTTACTATAAATTTAAGAGTTACAAAATATATTAAAATTAGTTTTCGTTGGCTTTCGATGTTAATATTCTTAATTAAAAATATTGTTAACAATAAATTTACGAAAATTTTTGTAGTTTAATGTTTGTATGTTATTATTTATTAGCAAATGGATTTAATGTTGAATATGAATAACAAAACAACGAATCTCAAAAACAAATGATATTTTATTATGTAACTACACAAGACGAAGTGTAGAAAAGAACATGGGAAGTTTGCAATGCCATTTAACTGTAACTGTTTTTAAAGTCAATATTGTCTCTGTCGGATTTTCTGTATCATGAAATTCAATATTTGAGATAAAAATTAAATAATTACTTTGTGAGCCTCGAGCTTTATCTTATGCCACATGCAAGATAAGCTCTTGTCAGCTGCCTAGTCACAGTTTTCAAATTTTAAGATGTATAACACTTCCTGAATATTAATTAGATAACTCTGAAATACCTTCAGACACTGCCCAACCATAATGTAGGTATGTTGCTTAAAATAATTTGTGTGGTTTTCAGTAAGTAATGATTGTTGAAATTCTGTAATATAACGGATAACCTGGTGTAATTATATGTAATATTCCAAAGCTGGAAAAAAAGGATTTTAATAACAAATTAACTAACCACCCTCCCCAGAAATGTAGGGTATCAAAATTAAGAATACAGAAAAAGTACTATCGAAATTTGGTGTATTTATGTAATGGTAGGAAAAAAAAACAAATACAGCCAGATTTGGAAGTAGCTTTTTTAACTATGAGAAGCATTAAGAATAAAAATACAGGACCCTGATTATAATTACTTTATATTTCCATAAACGTACACATATAAAATTCCATGTACGTAGGCACTAAGTAATGTTGTCTGTGTAAGATATATCTCTTCAATTATATTTCCGTTATATTAGACTTACAGGAAATCAACGGATGTGTGGCTTACTGTCGCATCGGTGTTACGTAATGCGAAACGTCTTGCTATAAGTGATAGTAATTTCCGCGTTTTGCAAAGACACGTGCGTAACGGTCAGGAATTCCTTCGTGGTTACAGACCTTCTCACAACAAGACTAGGATATATCCTGGTAATAATTTTTACTCCAACTGTGACAAATAGCTCAGATACAAACGATATTTATTAATCAATCAACAATTAGGCTGAGTATTTCTCGTAAGGAGACCTGCACATCTACCGAAGTAGAATACCGATCAACGATATTTCGTTGATCGAATTAATTTTATGAGGTGTTATAAGGAGTGTTTCTTAACTTATGTTGCAGACTTTGGGGGAAATGCAATGCTCAAATGAGTAGAGGAACGCCTAGCAATTACGCGCCTCCCGTGATTTTTTCATACACCAAGGGAAAAGTTAACAAAATATTTGTTTGTATAGGAACAATATGTATATTTAGTTCCCCCAACAAAAGTTTTGTTGAGTAAACAAAACTTGAAAAGCAATAAAATTAATTTTGTTCATCTAACAAGTGCAAAAAGTAAAGTTGTGGAACTTGAAATATTTATTTGCGCACGTTGTTCAGTATTCCTAATTATATGTTTAAACATTCCTTGCTACTAAAGAAGTCACATTAGTTGAGGTTGCTAGGACGGAGTAATCGGGCGCGAACGATCTCGGTTCAATTCTCAGATGGGTACGAGTTTTTTTATATATTAACCGAAATTATTTAATATACGTAGACACAAACAACTCTTTAGTCACGCCAGTTTGAGGCAACAAAATAAGAACAACAAAATTATTTTATTTTAACAACAAAAATATTTCATTGCCCCCATACAAGCAATTAATTTCGGTTACGCCAAGTAACTTTGCTTGATTAAACAAAACCCTTATTCTCAGTGCAGTAAATGATCAAACTGAAGGCCATTAGTTTTCCGTATTTAGCTTGCTGTTCTGTTTTATTTGACTCAATTGCTTCATAGCATTTTCTGGATTTGTGCATATATATTTTTGACTACAGCATACCTGGTTTGCATTCTGTCGTGTCTGGTAAAAACTGCTATCTGAGTTATAATTTATGTGTTATATGTTAGTAATGTATATGTACATATATTTCTCGTTTAGTTGCTGTTCCGTATTTTTGACTGTATTCGCTCTTGGCATATTACAGTGTCGTATACACATATTTATTTTCTTGTCCTTAGGGTACATGTCTTATTTGAGCTTTTTTTTTCGGGCTCAGTCCTGTTTTTTTCATGACAAACATCTACATCGCAATGGCGAATGTCCAAAAATCTCCATCAAGTCATTCACTCCCATTGCATTATTCATTAAAAGATTGTATCCCCGCGGCACAGAAACCGCTGGAACATGTACTGTCGCGCCCTTTCCAACATCGCCGTGTGTTCCGGACACTGTTGCAGGCTGCGACAATTCGCTGCTTTATGTCCTCTCCTCATTCTATGGGCGATCCTTACACCACAGTTCTGATGCGACCCAATAAAAATAAGTCTAAAGGATTGCGGTCTGGTGAAAGCACTGGCCATGGAACGGGGCCATGTGCACACGCCACGTTTCGTAGTTCACTTGTATTGTGCTGTAAGCAGTCGCATAGGTCACCGCGCCGTACCAGTTGCCTAATTCTTAAGGATTCACCCCGAATCATGTGAACTGCCGTTAGAAGGCGTGTCTCCTTAACGACCCCAGTGTGGGCAAGTTGTCTCTCAACGTTTACACCGGTTTTTCAATGCCTAGCCACCTTCCAAAGTCTGTAACATATGTTATGAATCATTCTGTATATTCTTGTGCCCGAGAACATGAGACGCGAGCGATCACAGTCTAAGTAATTGTTTTGCGAAGTCACCACACCAACTTATACGCCTATCGATAGAGACGAGCAGAATTCGCGTTATTATTTGGGGATACGTTAAACTTAAAACAAGTATACCTTTGCAATATGTCTGTGATTGGACCATACTTTATCTGCCACGCCTTGGGTAACTCTGGGGTGCCCAATCATTTGCAATTCAGTCTGAAAGGGCGTGGCTTCACGTCTATGCAGCAGCCAATGAATAAACGACGCCGGCTCCGGTATATACAATACTGTGAAGTTCAGCCTGATGCAAAATAATAACGCGAATTTTGCATGTCTCTATCTAGAAAGCAGAGATGGCAGTATTTTATCCTTACATGCATGGTAGAGTTCCTGCATCTATTCAGGAAATAGGCTACTCAATTACGTAGCTCAGGTCCCAACTTTGAATTGTAATGACGTTCAACATGACTACTATATATATGGAGCCTGGTATATGAAATATTTGCCATACGATGACCATATATCTAATACATTTAATGGGTTTTAAGCTTACATTGCAATTTAGGATATTCGCTGAAGAAATTTTTACAAAGCACACCGACGATTGACCCAGATTAGAATGACTAAGATTTGAGTATTATTCAGGACCCCCAGCTCGAGAATAGCACCGTAATTTTGGTCATATAAATAATGTGCGTATACAATAAACTATACAGTCACCCAGTAACTGAAAGTAAGTTGCTGAAAACAAAATATAAACTCCGCTAATATCGTATATTATATGACATAATTTTTTTCATCTAAAAAAGCCGATTCTACATAATTAAAGTACACTTAATATTTAAAAAATCTGCTTTTTTGTCATTCCAATATTTAGCGGCAACCACGAAAATACTATTGGGCTCAATTCAGTGTGTTGGTATGCAATAATTAGGGATGGGAAAATTTCGCGAGTTCAATGACCTGTAGGTTAGACTCCACAATTCTTTATATAGTCCAGCATCAGATGTTTATTCATTGGCTGCTGCCCCCAGTGTTGACCACACGTGACAGTATGGGAAGCGCTTCTTGTTCCCTTGCAAGTCTGCTGTTGGACCAGAGTCGTCTAGTGCGTGCATAATAAACTCTGATCCAATAGCAAAGGCGACTTCAGTGTACACGTGTTTGAAATCTATCTTATCCTGAAATGAAATCGCGAAATTATCCTATCCCTATTAATTATATGCTCGGTAGTTGCAGCAAAGTTCTTACTGCTACAGCAATGTAGGTTGCTAGAGATCACAAAAGCGTTTTACTGGTAGGGGTTAGGTAGGCATGGTTTAAGTTGTCATTGACAGTAGGATCAGGGAAGGAACCAGCCAGTGCATTTTTCATGAACCAGAAATCACCTGCAGTGATTTCGAACAACCACTGAAAGCCTAAATGAGGATTGGCGAACTAAGAATCGAGGCCGGATTTTGTGGAAGGCGAGTTTATCGTATAGCCAAAGCGCCAGCTTGCTTGGTGTTGCAAAGTTGTACTTTTTCACGAGGGTACCACGGTGGCTGAGTGGTTACACTGCTCGCCTCCCACCAAGGCCGACCGAGTTCAATCCCCGGCTGGTTCACACCGAATTTTCGCAAGAGGTAATCGTACCGGGCGCTGCCGCTGGTCGGCGGATTTTCTCGGGGATCTACCTTTTCCCAGTCCCTTCATTTTGGAGCTGCTACATACTGACCTTACTTCACACTCATCGGCTCTCAAGAACTCGATGTTAAGAGCCGCGCAAATATCTCCACAACTACCACTACTTGAGCACGCACGCACCATAAATATAATAACTGACGCACACGTCGAAGCATAAACACTTACCCTCACGGGATGTAAATTTTGATTCTGGAATCTTTTTTGTGTCAAATTCACTCACTTCCAATAAAGGGATCACAAAATCCATTCCCATAATTTATCGAGGAGAGTCCTCATGAATTAGTTCTTTATCTAATGCAAGGAGACGAACACGGGCAAATGTTGTGTCGTGGCCAGCAGAAGGTGGCTGCTTCTATTACGTCAACGAAGATTAACTTTTAGGAATATCGAGATAATTTTATCTAGAATAGAGGTTTAACATCGATTTTAATCTCGATAATGTTGAACGCGTTTCACCACGTATTATCCGCCGTTAAGTATATTTCGTTAAAATTATCACGATGTTCAGACTTAATCGTGATGTTCTGCTTTGCTGGCTCAGTCAACAGAAAATATTTGGTATTTTACGTTTAATAAAGTGAACATTTTTTAGTAGTCGAGATAGTATTTTCACAACAAAAGCAACAAAATAAATATGTATTACAAGAAAAACTGTTTGTTAGAGGTAGTAACGGAGAGTATCAGCATAATCTAAAATAAACGCCATACGGTGAAAATTAAACCTCGGAAAATACAGGATTGAATATGTTTCATAAGTTGCTGTTGTTTTTGCGGCCGAATGATAGTTTGTTGCGTAGCTCATAAATTTGATTATTTTTTGAAGTTTTGAACGTTGTCGTGTTTTACGTCCAGGCCTAAATTCATAACCTCAAATAGAATGCATTATTGTGTATTGAATCACATGCAGCGAACAAACTTAAACTGCAAGAATCTGGCAATACTAAACACATATAAAAAATTTATTAAATGTTATATAGAAAACAGATAACATTGGAACTACTGTTTTCCAAATGAGTTTCTATACGTCGATATTTTCCTGAATACTCTTGCATTAATTTTGCTACCATTTCCAGTTAATGTGTTTATTACTGTTTAATGTTATGCTAATCATCTACAAATAATAATTCTCTATCACTTTCCAAATTTCTTTGCGAGTATTCTAATATATTTGTTTATGATTTACAGTTTAATCCCGATACTGAGACTTTATCCACCAAAATCGGCGGTTTAAATATTTCATCTAGATATGCAGAGAAAATCGAGATAAGGTGAGTGGTGAAACATAAAATACAGCTAATCGAGATAATTTGGCATTTAATCTCGATAAACAATCGTGATGAAACCGGCTTTAAGAAATTATTCGGAATTTTACCATACCATTGTAGCCCATATGCTTAGTGAGAAAGCAGGAATGGTAATTTTTTTTCCTTATACATTTGCTCAGGAAACAGTCAAATGCGTAGAGAAGTTCCCAACTTAGTTTAGTAGCGACGCTAAACATTCTTATATCTGCAGCTTGATGTGTGGTATTATTTCCCTACAGTATATAGGTTAAAAAATTCCATTATATTTTAGGAAGTTTCCCAAAAAAATTTTTTGCAGTGTGCTGCAGTATTACAGCCATAGAAAATTATTTACTCTGGACGACAGGCATGATATTGATGATAACTACATTTTGGTGGCAGCCGATAAATGTCTTTTCAGTAAACAAATATGTTAGTGATCACTAGATGGCTTAAGTACTTGTCAATCTACGTTATATTGTGGCAAAATTGGTCTTCGACCAGCAACAAACTTTCGCCTTGGGTAGCACCAAACCAAATAGTTTTTGTAACCACTAATAAATATTTTCTATTAGTGCAACCGAAGCAAATATTTCCCCTTTGGTCTTAGCACAGAAAGCAAGCATATTTTCCAGAAGCCAGCATTAAAAAACGAGGTTTATTCCGGTACTTTAAGAAAGACTCCGCCTATACCGGCATGCACAGGCACCCGTGCTAGATGTAGCATCTCATACATGAAAATGATCGCTGTTGTAGCTGCTAAGTAACATAAGCGGTGTAATATAACACTGAGTTAACGTAAACTGCATTACGAGGTTAAGATGCCGAATTTTTATTATTCTCGTTGCAATGTGTGGAGTTATATCGCTTCGCGCAAAAATGCTGCGAGAACACAGATAGGCCTAAATCTTTTACTTTCGGTATTTCAAGGCCGTTCAAAAGTCTACAGATATTTATTACATTTAAGTATTTGAATTCTGTAAGTGCTCATATGCATGTATAGACTATTAGAATAGAAGTTTGTCCTGGTTTAGATTTTTTTAATAAAACGGGTTTTGATCTATGCCATTTTATATTATATGCCTAGTTCTCACAATAATAACTAATATTTACGGAATAGTGATATTTAAAAATATCTTATTTTATTTACGAGTGGGAAAAAAAATATTTTCTCCTGTAAAGAAAAATTTTTATGGAAATTGGTCCTAACCCAAATCAACCCTCCACTTTTAGCATATTACATACTTTATCTTCGCATTATGAAATAATGTGCTGAAAAAATATAACACTGTCAGGCATTTATCTCCCTGACGCATAAAACCAAACATAAGAATTTTAAAATTTATATTATATGTTAAAAGTCTAAATATTAAACGAATTCATTATGTTAGGCCATAAAAATGTGTTGTTAGAAATTTGTAATGCAGTTTACTAGAACATCAGTTTTAAATTTTGGGGAAAAAATTTCAAATTTGGAAACACTTAAAAAGTTAATTGAACCCTTGCCAAGTGTAAAACCATTGTCGGACATATTTCCGTAGAAAGATAACTGCATGAGGTACTATATTAATAATATCTTTCTCGTCGCTCACTGTGACATTAAAACACTTGTGAGCAAGTACTTGAGCTGGTTTAAAATTCTGAGTTCTACTTATTGTCGAATAATCAACATATTTTGTCTGTCGCAACAGGTAAACCACCACCATAGTTGAACCGACAAGAGTGGGTATTTGTGTTAGACAGAAACTACATTTTGATGTACCAAGAGTAACACATTCATCAACTTCGTACACTTTTGTTGAGTAATATTCATATTTCAGCATTACCACTTCTGGGTATAATATTTTCTGGAAAAATGGTTTTCTAAATCTCCTAGTTCATCTATTATTCCATTTTTTTTTCACCTGAACGTTATCTTTACAATACCTGAAATAATAGTCACAAAAAAGGTACATTAATATTTTTTTTTTTTAACCTTTTTTAGTCATGCAACCAAGATTGTCACATATACCTGTTATGATGAGTCCTATACATTATAAGTATTTTTCCCCATATTGCATTCGTATATGCTGTCTAACGAATAGGTAATTGTTTTGGACATCAATTGTAGAATGCTATTTTTAATTTTTTAAATAAAAGTTGTAGGAATAATATATTAAAGTCTTATGAAATTTCCAATTTATATAAATATTTGTCTGTTGATGGTGAAGTAGGCTATTTGAGAAGGGAGAAACGGACTTATTTTGGCATTAGTCAGAGAATAGTATTAATTTTAAATGGAAAATCATCCAAGCAGCCAATTTAGAATAGATCCATAGTTGCAGTGTTTCTACTGCAGTGCCGGCAAGAGTGGCTATTTGTACAAGAACAGGCGTAAAATGTGTCCGTCCATGTTTCTACAGAGTTAGCGAATTAAAAAGTTTTGTATGCCAGTGTACCAGACACGGCCGTAGCGTTGTGTATTATTGCCTGGATTGCAAAATGTATTATGCAGAATACGTAGATGGTGGTGTCTATCCTGGTTAATCAATATGAAGTTGCTAATAAAATAACTCTATTGGGGAGTGAACCCAGAGCGAGACAACACTCGCCGAGTGACGGGCTTTCCAGCTGGGAACTGTAGGTGCCCGTCATCCCGGACATGACATGAATGCAAGAGCGGGGAAAACGGAAGTACCCCGAGAAAATCTGCATGCAAGCGGCAACGTCCAGCACGATCCCCACATGCGAAAATCTGGGAGTGAACCTGCCGGGGATCGAACCCGCCAGTCATCATTTGCATGTTACGAAACTACAAAATATCCTCAAAATATAGAAAAAAATGTTCGGATCTTAAACGGTCTTAGTGCGCTAATTACGGAAAAATAAACACGACTGAATTTAAACTACTATGAATTCATGTATGCGGTAAGATTTATTGGCAAGATATTTGAATGCTGGTGGCATTCATTTACAGCAATAGTTGATAAAGTCTATAGATTTCGAATTGGAAATTGCTAACTTTTTTGTAAATAATTATGAATATAAGCTACAAAATCATTCAATATGGCGAAATAAATGTTTTAATCAGTAAGATAATATTGAGCTTTGTATTCCTTGAAGAAAAAAAAAAATATATATATATATATATATATATATATATATATATATATATATATATATATATATATATATTTACACTATTTCTAACAGGAAATTGTAAGACTACGAAATTCAATTAAAAGTAGAAGGGTTCCGTTTTTAATTGTATTATTGTAAATTTTTATGTTATAATATTTTTTAAATTTTCAAACAATTATTTTTATGTATGTATTGATTATGTGGATTTAATATATAACGATTAAAAAAAAAGGTCAACAATATTTTGTTGGGAGAGTAGGTATATATAGTGTCAACTATTACTGTAGATGCTGTTTTTTTTAGGCCCTACTGGAAAACATAACGCATCGAAATATAGTAATAGTCCAAATTCAGTACTTGAATTCATATTCTGGAAGTTCGCGGATAACGAGACCTTGGTCGTATGAGCGAGTGAGGGTGCCGCAGTGGTAAACCCACCGACTCGCACGCCAGAGGACCCGGGATCGATTCCCGGTTCGGGCTTCCTGATTTCGGTGTTAACGAGCTCGCTGTCGGCGTGGCGTTATCCCCACCCACCCACGCGCCGGCCCTTGTCCAGTCCACGCTTCGACCCTCGCGGGCGATGAGATGGCGAGATACGCCCCATCGTCGCAGCGCTCTCCTGGCTAACCCGCACTCGGCCGAAACACAAAGCCACGCTCTCGCACTAACACGAGCCGAGCTCCTTGTCCACTACCTCATTACACTACAGCGACGAAGGATGGAGGCGCGCGGAGAAAACGCCTATTAATAACATCCTTAAACAATTCTTTGGAATAAAAAAATACTGTGAGTTTTCGCCACTCAAACGTGACCAGTGTATAGTTTAATGCATACATCGATAAAGGCATAGTTCTTATTTGAACCCACTATCGCAAGAGAATTACATCAAAAATAAAGTTTTCATGAGACAGATATAGGTTATTCATACATGATATAGTGTTGATCACTAAATTAGGTGCAATAATATTAAATACCTAATAATATAAAATGAAAAATTTTCACAGCAAAATTCATATTCAACTAAACAAGCCGAAGTTTTCTTTGTACAAGCAAAAACAACAAGAACCTATTGATATAAGTAATGAGCCTATTTTCCTCTACATGGATGCAAATAATTTTTAAAGAAGTTCTTTAAAGCTTAGATTGTATGTGGGCCTTGATATGTTTCTGAGAGCTGGAATCAGATACACGTGGAACAATTACAAATACGCACGTGCCTTACCCAGGACTCGAACCCAGAAAATCTCATACCATAAGCTAGCATGGAATGAACTGCATTACGGATGAAGGACTCGGAGCATCAACTCCGGATGCAATCAATCTAATAATTTGAACGGTAGGGCTTGCTAACCTAAAATAATTTCAGGGCCGTCACTTGAAAATAAGTGCCTGAAATACTTAAAAACACGTCAGTTCACATACCCTACTGCATCGCCACTTTCGTGAAAAATTTACAGGTAATCAGCTGGTTGGTCTTCGAGCTGTTGCACCAAACCATTTTTTTCCGATTGGTAATCTTTATAATCACAGGACAAATTGGTTATGTTTTATCACATTCGATGATTGTCGTAGATACAGTATACAAGATTAAGTTAGAAACGGTTACATGGTTACGTAGATATAGTACACTAAGTTAAACGTTTGATATAGCCGCCATTAAGAAAATAAAGTTATTGCACACTTCAAACATATAAATTATTATAGCCTCTCACGATACAACTTCTTCGCCAAATTTGGAAGAAGTAATTTTTACTGTTTCCTGGAATATGGTACAAAATACTTTTTTTTCTTGTGGGTCTAGCTTATATAATGGCGGAGAAATGAGGCTATGTATAGACATATTTCGTGGATATAATAGATACTACCAGCACATAAAGTTAAGTTTAAATTTGTTCAGTAGTTTCGTAGATATATATAACATACTAACATAAAATGTTCGTATGGCCACCATTTTTTAAATATGTGTCTTTCCCACTCACAACATAATATTTTACATGACCCGCAATAGTGATACCAGTTTGCTAAATTTGGAAGAAATCTGTCGTTTTTTCGGAGATATGACATAAACATTTTAATGTTTCACGTGATGCTATCTTACAAAATGGTGGACAAGAGATACTTTGTGTATACACATTTAATTGTTATAATATTACGTTGAAATTAATCTCATGGTTTCGATGATATAGCATACAAAAGCTAACATAACTATATGGCATCCATTTTGAAAATGAGTGCCTGACCTACCTAAAACGTACTAGTTAACATCATCTGCCACAGAACTACTTGTCTGCCATATTTGGTTGGAATCGGTAAACTGTTTCTTGAGATATGACATAAAAACTTTACTTATTCGTGAGGTGCTATCTTACAAAATAGTAGAATGACGAGGCTCCGTGTAGAGGCATTAAAGTTAATGGTTGTAATATCACCCCCAGCACACAAAGAATAAATTTATTTCATTGTTTCGATAATATGGCATTCTATGCTAAACTGACTAGTATATGACTACCATTTTGGAAAGAAATGTATCGCCTTCGTAAATCACAGATGTTACATCAACTGCCGCAGTACTGTTAGTTTGCCATATTTGGTAGCTATCAGCTAATTGTTCCTACAAATATAATATAAACACTTTATTTTTCATAGAGTGCTGTCTTACAAAACTGTGGACAAAAGTGGTTGTATATTTGCATTAATTATGCTTTTAATATCTACTGTCAGCATACGAAGTTAGTTTCAAATTGTTTAAATGGTATGGTAGTTATGACTAATAAATATTAAATATTTTCTATGGCCACCATTTCGAAAATAGGTTTAATTACATTATCTTACGTGTCCTAACATAAGATTACTTATGTGTCAAATTTGGTGAAAATTGGCTTTGTGGTTTTTGAGATATAACATAAAAACCTTATTTATTAATTTGGTGTTATCTTCCAAAATGACGGATGGACAACAATGTCTATCTCTAAATCCAATATTTACAAGATGACCTGTGAACATAGAGAATTTGGTTTAAATCAATTTAATGGTTTTCTGAATATGACTCATCACCCGAAATATTAAAATGTCCAAAATTGTGAAAGTAAGCACCCGGGTTGGTCGAAAACTATAAAAGTGAGGTGTTTTTCCTACGTACTATAAAAAAGGTGGCACACACACACAGACAGAAACACAGAAAGGAAAGTAATCTCATCAGTATTTCTTTCCTTCGGAAAATAGGCTAAAAATTAATGTTTGCGATTGATTAATCTCTGTCATTGTAAGTCGATATCACAAAAAAAAAAATTAACAATATGTTATTATGACCAAATGCAGTAGTTATAAGAAAAATGTATAATTTTTCATCTGAAATTTTTTATGTTAGACATTACGATAACCAACTTAGTATAGGAATAATGAGGCGAAAGTGCTAAATAGACTGCATTGTTTTTATTTCCACTAAGGACGCTAGGGTCCACAGACATTTACGGCCGTTTCATAATTGTAGAATGCAATAAAATCTCTAATTTTGTCACTCGATGTCATGAAGGATCTCGTAATGTTTAGGCACAGTTTGCTCTTCAGTTTTTACATGGCAGTGAGCAAATTTTTTGTTGAGACTTTGTGAATTTTCTGGACACCAACTTTACGCACAGCAATCCAGTCCACTGCCTTCTTCCTTTTTGACCCTCACACACAGTGCAAGTAGATAATGAGCCAAGGGTATTGAAGTCATACACGTTTCCTGCCGCGGCGAATGGACGACATTCAGCTACTTTCTACACTGATAAAAATTTTGCTGAATCAAATAACGTTTGTTTGGCGCCACCAAATTAATTGTTGTATGGGGGAAATTGAATATTCTGTAGTTGGAACCAGATCATTTTTGTTATTCTTGTTTGGTCGCCCCAGACAAAGATTTTGCTGAATCAAATAACGTTTGTTTGGCGCCACCAAATTAATTGTTGTATGGGGGAAATTGAATATTCTGTAGTTGGAACCAGATCATTTTTGTTATTCTTGTTTGGTCGCCCCAGACAAAGATTTTGCTGAATCAAATAACGTTTGTTTGGCGCCACCAAATTAATTGTTGTATGGGGGAAATTGAATATTCTGTAGTTGGAACCAGATCATTTTTGTTATTCTTGTTTGGTCGCCCCAGACAAAGATTTGGTTGGTGCGACTAAAGATTTGTTTGTCGCTACGTGCATTAAACATTTACCGATAAAACTAGTAAGTCAAGATTCATATGCACGAATGCAAGTAATATTGATGACGTCCTCAAAACATAATGTGGTAGGTGGGTCTTGAAGTCTCGTTGGCAGCGATATATCATTAGAGATGGAACCAGAAATAAATGCAATACTAATGAGACAATTAAAAAAACACACACGCGCCTTTCCCGGCACGTGAACTCACAACGACTTGCACCGTAAGTTGACGTGAAACCAGCTGTGTTATCGAGGTATGATTCTGAGCATCAACTTCGGTCGTAATCAGTCTCAAGTTTTTTGGTAGACTGGGTTTACCAACATCAAATATTTACACGGACGTCATTTTGAAAACAACTACCTGAATAATTTCAGTCATGTAAGTCTACTTGGCCTACTGCAGAACTACCTGTGTTCAGAATTTGGTGGAAATAGGTTGCCTGGTTCCCTAGCTATGGCATAAAAGCTTAACCTTCTCATTTAGCACTGTTTTACAAAAATCCCTAATAACAAGGCCTGTATATGCATTTAAGTGTTCTTTTAGCAGATACAGTCAAAACACAAAGTTTGGTTGAATTTTTGTCAATTTATTTCATTGATATGACAAACTGTTCTGAATTATTTTTATTGCAGCCATTTTGAGAAAAAAAAAGGCTGACCCACTTAAATCATGCAAAGTTACATGGCTTTGTGTGAAAAAAATTTGGTGGGAATTAGTTGATTGTTTCCAGAAACACAGCAAACTTTTATTTGTTCATGCGGCACTATCTTACAAAATGGGGGACAAAAGAGGCCCTGCGCGGACACATTTGATTGCTGTGATAGGAACTGCCAGCACAATAAGTTAAGTTTGTATTCGTTTTCTTGTTTCGTAAATATGCCATAGTAATGTAAAATGTTTGAATAACAGCCATCTTGAAAATAAATGTTTGGCCCACCAAAACCTGTTAGTTTACATGGCCTACCATAGTATTACTTGAATGCCAAATTTTGTAGCTATCGGTTGTTTCCGAGCTATGGCATAAAAGCTTTGTTTTTAATGTGGCACTACCATACAAAATTGTGGAAAAATAGGTTATGTGTGTACACATATTGTGCGTATAATAGATACTTTTAGCACAAAAAGTTTGTTCGTAATTGTTTGAATTGTATGATAGATTAACAAATGAACCTAAAATATTGATATAGCCGTTATTATTTTTAAATAACGATGTTATCAATTTAAATTGCCAATATTATTATGGTCTACAATAGTATTACTTGCATGCCAAATTTTTCAGGAATCTGTTTTGTAGTTCTGGAGATATAACTTAAAAGCTTTACGTTTTCATTTTGCACTAGCTTTCAAAAAGGCAGGCCGCTAACATGATCATATTCTACATTAAATGCTTACCTCATGTACTGTCGACGTACAAAATATTATTTAAATCGCTTAAAAGGTTTCCGAGATACAACTTAGAGTCACACATTTTGAAAATTATCTCCATTTTGAAAATAAGTACCCGGCACGATTGAAAACCGTATAAGTGGGATTTACTTACTTAATAATGCACGTGGGCCGAGTTTTGTGAAATTATGTTTGCGGGTTTTAATTTTAGTTTTGGGTGGGACATATATTCCAGGCGGACATTCAGGTGATAGCATAAGTCTGTCCTTCCTTCGTAAAGTAAGCAAAAAAAAAAATTGAAGACCCGACTGCGACTTGAACCGAGAGCATTCGCGCTGAAGCGTTAAGCCTTAGAATCCCCTGCTTAAGTGTGTACTGTTAAAGTTACATACATTCCGAAAAGTGGACAAATTGAGCGAATAAATATTACAAGTTTTACAAATTTGCTTTTTAGTTTACTGTTGGACTTGTTTTATTAGGATATATTTATACCCTTAATTTTCACAAATATATATGCACTAACAAACACTGCTACTATCCTAATTGACATAAAAAATGTAAACAATCTTTCGAGCTGTATTTTCGAACGAAGCAATCAAATTAGTGGCCAACCAAATATATACAGTTGATACAACAAAATATTTTGTTGACAGTCGAATTTATTTTGACCTAATACAGAGATTTCGTTAATTCGAACGTGTATTTTGACAAAATTAATTTTGTTGCATAATTTGTTTTGTCTATTCGACTAAATATTTTGTTGGAGAAAATAATTATATTTTTATTCCTATACAAACAGATACTTGGTTGGCTGCTGTCTCAGTGTATTCTCAAATTGGGAAATGTAATCAGTGTTTTAAACAAGCTTGAAGAAGCATGGTTATAACAGTTTATTTCTTGTCCTTGCCTGGACAGCGGCCAGAGAACAATGTAATTTTTATGGGCCCAACTTTGTCCAGTTTTCAAAATGCACTCTATGAGACATTGCAGTTTTACATAAAACCACTTTCCGCGATACCCTCATGTAAGGTAAAGCAATGGCACATTGGTTTCAGGTCATTTATGATTAGGTTGTAACTGGCCATCCTGCGTTTGTAAAATTTCATTCTTTAATTTTTTTCCATGAAAATATAACTTGCCGTAAGTTAATTTTTTCAAATGATTCCATAGGGTCTCGATCTTTTTTGCAACCTTTTTATTGCACCTGATAGCCTGCTTTTCCATTATCTCCTGCCTTTCTGGATTCTTGTCAGCATCTCATTTTGAGTACGTTTCACGGAGGCCGCAATTGTCTTTCCTGGACATTATTATTCATGTTCTTTAGAAGCACTTATTAGAATTACTAACTTACGATTTCGTCATGGAGTACCGGAATAATTATCTGTCAGAACAATTTAGGCACTAAGGATGAAATTTTAAAGCTGTTGCTTGTTTTGAAAGCAGTGAGAATTTGTTATGAGTTTCTTTGCTGTAGAAGCCTTTTGTAACATCAATGTCAGCCTAGCTGTTTCTTAGAAAGCTCAGAAAATTTAATAATTAAATAAAAAATTACTGAAAAACTAATGGTTATATTTCCGTCGATACAGAGCTTGAGAGTATTATTTCTCAAACTTAAGATATTGTTTCAAGTTTTATATCTTCAAAATTTGCTTCAAATAAACGAATTTCATTAACATGTATTTCCCTATACCAAATTATAACTGCTTTCAAACCAGGAAACATCCTTAAGAACAGATAATTAAATTTATGCACTATTATGTCCATCTAGCTTACTTGAAAATGTAACAGAAAACTTATTTTAATATTAGTTTAAAACATTTTCACTGATTGAATTATAAAAATAAGTGTCAACCGCGTCAATATTTTGGTGATTAAAAATTATGTAATTTTACATGTATCTTCTTGTTAATGGTTATAAAAGTATTGTTTTCATTTGATTCAATTTTACGACAGTATTTTTATTTATTACTTTGAAGACAAATAACTGCCCCAAACGAATATGTTATGTTTGTGATACTGCATACACAGTGAAACCTACAGCTTGATACTGTAAACCAGCATAACTTTTAAATTTTCGGCAATGAATTTAAAATTTACAAAGTAATAAAAATCATTTTCCATCTGATAAATATCCGCTTTAGATTAATACATATTTTCGTGTTTGTATACATTTTTCTAAACTAACCAAAAATAAAAAATATGTATTTTAATCAAAACATAAATAATAATTAGTTGCTCATTGCACTACAATATAAATAGTAAACGGACACATTTAAATAAGAAATTTCATCATCTTCTTAGAGACATTCTGTAATGAAGTCTATATACCCTAGTTCATATTTTATTTGGAACTAGTAACACATATCTCAGAGTATTTAACAATAGCCAAATTCAATGACCAAATTTTCAGTAAAACGGAGCATACCTGACTGCAAATGGTTGAATTATTTATATAGTTTCTTTCTTTATTAATGTTAATGGATTTTATACTCGTGCCTTAGATGGGTTATTAACTTCAAAAATTATACCCGTGGCAAATCTGAAAACATTTCAATGAATAATACTCTCTCTAGAAATAATTTTAAAACGGTTTTAACATCTTGACCTAGGAATGTATTTAAATCCTTCGATCCGTTTTTGTACCGTTAAGAACGTTGTGACCCTCATATTGGAACCACGCAGAACGCTAGTTCTATGTAGATTCAACTTTTACGTCTCACTCGACAAACTTGTTTAGTCTGGTTTGACAGTACCTCCAATATTCCACAAGGGGAAAAAAAAGTACATTCTTTTTCCTTTGCCAAAAGATTTTATCAGGCCTGTTTAATAAGTATAAGAACTTGAAATAAAAATTACCTGCACAAAATATTTAGTATCTTAAGTTTTCTTACATCGTGTTTAACTGTTTGATATATATATATATATATATTATATATATATATATATATTATATATATATATATATATATATATATATATGTATATGCTATTCAAGGTAAAGTGCGGAAATTTTAAAACCCTCTAATTTTGAATAATAGTCAATTAATATATTTTATATTAACCTCAGACGTTAACTTCCGATTACGGTGTAATTTACTCACTATGTTTAATACTTATATGGCAGTATTTCTTTAAATAGTTGGTTAAAGGATAAAAAATAGCTAAAAGAAAGAAGCAACAATTGCTTCAAAAGTTCTCACTTTACCGTGAACAGCATATACACGCCTAAGCATGCGCGGCAGGGCCAATTGGCGCTTAATATTTTTTTCCAACCATCTTATTAAACAAATGATAGAATTACAAAAACAGCTACCAAGATTTAAATCCAGATATCGGTGCCCCAAATAAAACAGTAACATTACTTTCCTTCTCTTGAAGAAATGTTTCGTTATTATTTCTATAGAGGCACTCTTAGAAATTCTGCTCATTTCAGAAAGAGTCATCAGTATTTCTCACGCCATTCACTTAAAGTACGATTTTAAGAATCTTATACATGTGCAAGTGAGTATTTTTTGTTTCGCTCCGTCAGTTAATCTGTATTAGCCTATATTTGTCTATATTGTCATCTTAGTTCCCCAGATTAAGATAAAATCAGCGATGTCTTCATTTCACGCTCCGTTGGAATAAACAGATACAGCTGAAACGATTATTATTTCAGCCAGTTTATATCGCAGAAGACTATTTTGGTTATCAGGTCGATGTGTATTATGTAACATTTGCTCGAACTTTCTGACAAAAACTACTAGCAAATGTAAAAATATTATTTGTTCCGTAAAACCCGTGAATTACTATTTTCGATAGTTGAACACTATTTTGTATGATGCTTTGTAATCAAGGCGGCACACTAAAATTTCCAAAGTGTTAAGGATAAGAAACAAAAAATTTGTTGAGCGCACGGTTTTGAATTCTTAATAAGGTTACAGTAGTAACTTTCTGAATAATGCTTTGCAAATTTTGTGTGTAGACCGATTTTTAAACGCTTCTTTCAAAGATCAAACTTCAAAGTAATGTTAGTTTCCTGGTTACAAACAATGCAACATTGTCTTTGCTTTTCATTTGACAGACCTTTGCCTGAATAATACTCATTTTTTCTATTGTTCTGCATTAAACAAGATGTTGCATGCCCCGCGTGATACTAAGAGGGAACCAAACCAAGTCTATTATACTGATTGCGGTGAGCTAACAATTAGTAATGTTTGTATTATATGTCTAAGTTCTACATTGAATCGTTCTGCGGCATTAGTAAAATATAATAAACTATTCCTTAACGTTTTGCACTGTAGAAATATTTTGTACAAGCAAGGATATTTGCATCCACGAAGTGGCCAGTCGATAAGATCAAAGGGATAATTTTACTCGACATTCAATGAGTGATGTTTTAAAATAGACCGAAGTACGAGTAGCTGTTGACTAATAATTATAAATTACCGGATATGTATTCAAACATTATTTATGTTGTAATTATGTACCGGAATCAATCTCGATATCGTGAATATAGTGGTGCAATATTTTATTTTTCTAGCTACAGGTTTCAATTAAAATTTCGTTATCAAGAAGTGTTGTGCTGTCATTTTAATATACCACCGAGGTCAATTGATGTAGAAGATTATTTAGCCACGACATATTTTCGCTACTGAAAAAAAAAAATTGCTATATAAGAACTGTTGCTAACCAGGTAGTAATTGGGTCACAACAGTGATGACGGATAATTACGTAGGAGTAATGTGAAAATATAACCCTGAAAAATGTATTAAAAATACGTTCAAATAACCATGTGAAGTCAGCGTTTCTGTTTTCTACAGGCACGGGAGAAATTTAAAAGCAAGTTTCTTAGCACATATCTCGTTGCTGGCATGCCACTCTTAAAGATAAAATTGGTGGATCAGTCTTCACAACTGGTATCCGCAGAAGCTGGGCTAATCGTGAGCCAATACGGCGACTTTCAGATCAGAGGGTTAAATTTCGTAGCGCAATTGCGAACTGACCACTGCATTTCATACGAATTATTTGCGCGGCTCTCGTCTTGAACGTGGTACTTGCAATCGGCGAGAATTGCAAGGTTTATATCTTAAATTAGTCATCTCGTTAAGTGGAAGGCGACTCACTGAAAATACAGCACTACTGCTATTAAAATTCCGGTTATTGTCTTTTACGGTTAACTGAGCTTTATGAGGGTGGTATAGTGCCGTGAAGCTATTTTTACATGTTTGCATATATTTTATAACTCTGTGGCGTTACAGTGAATAGTCTCATCAACTAGAGAAAAAACCCGGAATAAAGGACATTTTTTTAAATCCATGTCTTTCACCTTGCACATTTGTAAATTATGGCAATAGGAATATTTGGCCAAAATACAAATTAGTCTTCAGTGTAATTAAAATATGTGGTACGTTCATAATTTTCTTTTAGGATCTACAAGAAATTAAAGTGAAAAAAGCTTTACGGTAAACCTCTATTACAGAATGTTAAAACGCCAGATTTAAGGTAATTGAGGATGTATTAAGGGTTTCGTAACGTGATAGAAATAGCAACCGGATAAAAATACCACACTAAATTACCAAAAAAATATTATCATTACATTCTGTTAACATAGACAATTATTTTGAGCTGAAACGTAATGTATTAAATTTGTTCAATTTTGAGATTTGTACAACGATATATATAAATTTAAAATTCCTAATGTTCCTTTTATTAGTTTAACATTCCAACATTTCCATACTGTTTTCAAACAATTATATTACGCCACGGCAAAAAATAGTAATATGCTAAAAATGGTAGAAAATAATTTTCAACTCTTGCTACATCATTAAAAGAAATTTATTTATGGCGTCAAGAAACACTTTATTTTAAATCCAACACTGTGTTAATATATAATTTAAAAAATTATTGCCGGAATATTCATGATAACTCGCTCAATACTGTACTAGAGACAAAAGCTAAAATTATTTTTAATTGAATTTGGCAATTTTATAATATTTTCATTGGTATTTCCCAAAACCATAATATATTTTGTAAGTATAGGAAAAAATGTGGACGATTTAACAACTTTAAAATCCCCTGCTCAGTTGTTTCTTTTTTTTTTTTTTTTTTTTTTTCAATACGCAGGGCATCTACTTCATACATTGATAACAGTTAAAATGGTCCTAAGGACATCAGCTGGTTCTAGATTAACAAAGCATTTTTTGATATCACCATTAAAAAAAAAAGTCCTACTTCTAACTACATGTCTTCTAAAGTAAACACTCTCTGACATGTCTCCCGTAAATTTGGCAGGAATGCAGGAAAAGGTTTTTCATCATGTTTTTTTTTTGTGCCAGTTGCATAGAAATATTGAGCTCAGGCATTTGTTGAGCATCTTTCGTTGTCGAAGGTGATTACGGAGAAAAACGACTAATATTAAACAAATTACGAATAAAACATTTAATTAAGACTGTAAAAAATACAATATTTATCTGAAAATGTAAAACAACTAAAAATTAGGCAAAAAACAACATGTCAGACGTTTGGTTATCTTTTTTATGATTTTGTTGTTGCAAATATTTCGTAATTATTTTTAGTGGAAATTTTTATCCAATATTTGCGTAAATATTGCATTTTCGTTCTTGCATTATTAATATTTATTAGAAGATGATTTTTTTTCATTGATATTGGATTTTCATTACAATAATTTTTAGTTTGTCTTTAATTTGGATCTTTTATGTGGAAATCATTTAACCTTTGGTTTTTTTTTTTATCCATAATCGACTTCAGCAATGAAGGAAGTCCAACGAATTTATAAGTAGTTCCAGCGAACTTGGAATTACATTGCACGAATTGCAGATTCTCCGCTTTATTGGTCAACCATATAAACGACGTTATATGTTACAATAAATTAACAAACAATCGCTGGAAACCCAAACTCCGTAGACATAGCCATTGAAAACTGCACTTGCAAATACAATATACACAAGAAGGGAAAGAACATCTTTTGACAGTCAAATTGGCTTACAAATAAATCCCTAACGAAGAAGAAATAATCAGACAGGAAGTGTCATCTGGATGTGCGTCAGCGCCATTCTTTCCCTTTTTCACAGCTCACCCCATTTTGTAACGGGAACCTCGAGGTAGAAAATGTAAATATTTCAGTGACCTTTTTTTTTTTTAAGCTAAAATAAGTACCTGCAAACTAACGTAGGTTTGAATCGACTTAAATCCGTTCACGGTTACTTCATTTTTTTCTGAAGCCCCTGTTGAAGTTTTAACTCGAGGAAATTTCTCCGCCTCGTGCAAACTAAGTTTAGGGCCATGATCCTTCATTTCTACAGCTTTTGAGAGAATTAATGTTTCGTACCCAAACGGGAGTCGATATTGTAAAATCCTCTTACAATTTTTGTTACAAATTGTTTTGATTATGTGGTCTAATTTTTTCAACACTAAAAACTCTATAATGTTATCTAATTGTCAAATAAACTAAATTCTCGTTATTTAATTAATTGGACAAAGGTGTACACTTTTTTTGTGTTGGAAAAGTTAGACTACATAATGAGAGCAATTTGTAACGAAATCGTACGAGGATTTTACAATATCGGCTCCCGTTCGGGTACAAAAAAATTGATTCTCGCAAAAGCTGCAGAAATGAAGGATCGTGGCCTTAATTAAGCCAAGAAAATTACACCAAAGGACAACTCACCGAATTTGTGTGCACTCGACTGTCATAATATTTTGTATGAGAACTATTTATCAGTAGGCGCTACCAACACACATGTGTTCTGGCTGTTTTTATTCATATCTATTAATGATATTAATAAAATACAAGTAAAATCTCAATTTAACCAGAAATAAGATACTTTTACGTAAACAGAGGTATAAAACGTTTGTAATAAATGCTATGCTAAGGAGATAACTACACACGTTATATATTGGGTGATTTTTCGAAGGTTTGATTCAAAAGTGTGAAGAAACCGTGAATAAACTATTTTGTGTTATCCGTATTGTCCAAACGTATTTCTTGCACTTTGCTGAGCAACTTTTTTGCACAGCGACATATAAGTTTTCTACAGCGCCACATAGGAAACTGTTTAGGTTTAGAAATTTTATGAGAAAATCGTCACCCTGAGTTGTAGACAGGGGGAGTATTGTTATTTGCACCGAGCTTCGAAAAAAACCTAGGGGCGTTTAAACAAAAGACAATTGTGGGGTTAGCGACAGGCAATTCTTTTTTGTCATATTTCTTTCAAAAATGATGGGAAACGAACAAAACTTTAAATTACTAGGTAGCACTGTTCCTGACAAGGATTTCGTCGGTAATCTAAATCATTCGTCGTTGAATTTGTGAAGTCACTACAAAGAATAATTATTATAATTTCATGGATTTTTGCAGATAATTTTTTCTTATTACGTGAAATTTTCCAAGTATTCAATTTTAGAGTGCAAGAAATCTTTTATTCGACCTTGCAACTCTGTTATAAGGAAATTATTTTCTACAATACTTGCATTCATATGTTTTGTATGATAAGGTATTTCCGTTCTGCAGCATTTCTAAATTAGCTAGTGAAACATTAACTGTAACACTTAACAGTCAGATGCATAATAGTTTTAACCACTTCGTAAAATGACTGCAATATTAGAATAGAGAGGCGAGTTATAAATCATTCAAGCCTACGTATTCTACTTTACAATTTAAAACATTACTTGTGAATATGTTTACAAACACCAACTACACAGCGTCAGAAAAAAAATGTACGAGTACGTAATTTTTAAATCTACGAACTGACAGAGATGATTTAATTGAATGAATTAATTCGTGTTATTTTTTCCCTTCAAATATTTGAAAGTGAAGTACGACGGAATAGTTACATTGACTCCAGGTAGCAGATGTATTATAACACACAAGTATTTATTATTACACTGATGTAGGATTTTGTATGCATTTAATTAAAGTATACGCTATTCACGGTAAGGTGAGCACTTTTAAAAGCCCACTTATTTCGAATAAAAGTGAATAAATTAATTTTATTTTAGCCGTAGACGTTAAGTTCCTAATGCTGTGGAATGTACACACTGTGTTTATTACTTACAAGAGAATATTTATTCAAAATGGTAGTTAAAGGATACTATATGGCTGAAAGGGAAAGTAACTAGGGCTTCAAAAGTGCTAATTTTACCGTGAACAGCCTATAGCAATACTTTGACGCTGCTGCGACTGTGAGTTGGCGAGTTTTGCTTCTGGAGGCGCGCGCACAGCGACCGAGTGCGCGAGGGCTGGCGCGAGATTCGGTACCGATTTCGGCCGCTAGGTGGCAGCACTGTGCGGGTCGAGCGCCGCGGCAACGGCTGAACACCGCGACAGTGGCGCCACTACGCCTGTTGCAGCGGGACGGAGCAGCTGCTATTGTCTTGTCACGGGGCCCGTCTGATCATGGCTGTCTTTCCAAGTGTATGTTCTGTCACTCATTCCTGCTTTGCTTACACGGTTCTCACCCCGAAATTCCAGCACTTCAAGTAGTTATGGTTGTTTATATCTCGTTATTGCAGAGCTGCTTTGATTCTTTCTTATACATTTAACGTAAGCTACGAGACCTGACAAATAGAAGTCAAACGTTTAATTTAATTCCAGATACGTTTTGCACATGAGTTACATGTGAAATACGCAACATGAGAATATTTTTGAGACATGTTGCTGTACGCTTATCACAATCCTTTTGGTTAATGGCGCACATTGTAAAAATTATGGACTTGTAAATCAAATAATCAAGTGGAGGCTTACATTATTACGTACCATTACCTCGATAATATGTATGTCGCACCGCAAACATATTATTAGTTGAAACTTGGTTATGTTCGGTTCGCATGCAGTAGCTACTTGTTTGATTCTCACTGAGTTCAGTCGTAATTAAAATGCCACAGATGTTAGCAAGTCTGAGAGTTTACAAATCCAGCATAACAGCTATCTGACAATAAGTCACTTTGAAAGATTCATTAGTGAATTAAAATACATAAATACAAGTTACGGACACGTTGCCAATTTTTCTCCGTAGAAAATTGTGTCACATAAGCATTTTGTTAGGAGCACCTGAAATTTGAAAACGGCACAGTGATTACAATAAAGAGCATTGTTGCTCAAGAAAGTTTAATGTTTCATCAAACATATCCAGAAACCAACGCCCAGTGGAGCAAATCATCTAAATGTCAGAAAAAATTAATTTTCGTTGAATCATTGTGTTTACACCTACATAATTAAAATCCACAGTATTGGGCATGTAAGTATTTTCATTGGTTTCAATTACTAAACTTGCGCTACAGCTTCAGAATTACAGTTACTAAATTTGCGCTACAGCTTCAGAATTACAGTTACTAAACTTGCGCTACAGCTTCAGAATTACAGTTACTTCGGTGATTGGATTAGTCCGACGCAACATCTTAAATTACGAATTTACCTGCAGATGAATGGATAAAAAGAAAAAATCTTAGAACAGAGAACGTCGGATGTTGAAGAATCATAAACATTTACAGACACGGCAATATATTTATCTCATACTGACCCGTGAACTGTTTCACTTAAAGTATGTGGAAACGCCAGCAAATACACAGGTACTGGAAGCGTGTAGTAAAATCAACAGCCACACTATTTAAAATAGCATCTTTGTAAAGTATCGACATTTGTATATCGAATTCAAAGTGTATTTAAGTTACGCGCTTGGAATTTTTTACAGCCACAACATATCTTACTAATACGTTGACGAAATATATTACTTAAATAGCGTGCACATTCGACAAATTAGCTATTGTAGCCATAAGCTGGCATACCGGAAATAAGTAATAACGTAATGTATCCTACTAACTGGAATTTCTGCATATTATCTGTCACTTCTTTACTTATCAGGCCAAAAGCAAAATGGTATGCCGTTAGGGACAGGCGAGGAAACACAAAAAATAAATTATAATCTTACACGTCTCGTAACATTGTAATTTTTCAGTGTATTAACAAATATGGCTTATGTGAAACATGTTTTCTAAAATTAATAATCTTAATAATTTGGTGAAGGTATTTTTTGTTAACCTGATATCACACTGGTATTTACATTTCCTAATTTTTATATGACTTTTAAAATGTATATATCTTACAAACAATATATAGCAAACTGGGTTTCAGAATGTCTGACTAAATTCTGTTCACGTTACGCCGTAATTTGTGAGTTTATTTTAGGTTAGTGCGCGGCATTATTGACTTTTGGTACCGTAGAAACTTTGATGTATTACAACAACAATGCATCTACTTAAACTGCAATAAAATGACTCGACTACAGAATCACACATCAGTGGTTTGTTACCAGCGTCGTACACAGATATACAATTTTAAAATGGTTGTGTACGCAAAACTACCGTTTGGTTATCTTGTTGTACGTGAGGGGGAATATTTCGTAAATACAGTTTTGGAATAATATTTGTCTTGAAACAAGGAAGGATTTATGCCTAGCTAATTTTCAAGCCTGACGCTTAGAAAAGCCCGCTTTTAAATGATATCGTAAAAATCCAAGAAGTTTTTATTTTAAACATTTCCAGTCAAGTTATCACCACCATTTATATTTTCTCTTCGTTAAATGTGTTAGAATTGTAGTGAATATTTGAAACAAAGAAAAATTTTATTATTTTAATGTGGCTGTGTGTGTAGCACAATTTTACAACCATTAAAGAACGTAGCGACTACATAATCTGGTAACAAAGACACAAAATTTATTGTTAGCTGCATTGACTTGTTGCTGATTTAGGAGCTATCGAGTGCAAATCAAATACATAAATTTGTTAATGTTTTCTTCCCAGTTAGCTTTCCAAACTCAAAATAATATAAAATTCGCATGTATGCATAAATCACGGTACATTGTTTTTTCTTAATACTGTGATAAAAAGTCATCTTGTCTCTGACTGAATTTCGATGGCAACTATAATTTTGGTGTTTTTCGTTAAAAAAATAACATTCCACACTGTGAATGAATGTGCTGTTGAAAATTCTAATCTCTCAGGAGAAAATTTTGTACAATTTCCCTGCGCATTACAGAACAGAGCATTATTAAACTACCTGCATAACGTATTAAATTGAAGTATTACAAACTTACCATTCATGGATGTCTCTATAGGCCAAGTGCGAGCCATACTCAAATAAGATAGCAGAAATTTGACAGTTGTATTAAATCTTACGAAGTTTCATACCCACAGGGTAAATAATATATATTTACTTTATCAGTTTTTGTAAGATGGTTTATCATATCCATGTATTTGATTCATAGGCTGTTCACGATAAAGTGAGCATTTTCCAAGACCGTGCTGGAAAGTTAATTTCATTTTATTTGTATCCTGTCCCCAATTGTTTATATAAAGATTGCAGTGCGACTTATAAAAATGTGACTTATAGCTCTCAAATATTGATATCGCGAGCAAATATAAAATATAAATTTTTGATTACTATGCCTGTGGGAAGGGCTTTAAAATATTGCTTTACAGTGAATAGCCTACAGCAGACATGAATGTCACTTAAATGCCGAGTGTGTGCCGTATTGAAATAAGCTATTACGAAACAAGTGTTTTCATATAAAAATAAATAATCTTTTCAAAACATGATCCCAACATAGAGAGTTTGTTGAAAATAATTAGTTTTTCCTTCAGTTACCCGAAGACAGCAAAAATCTGGTCTAACAGTTCAGAAGTAGGCCTACTGAACTGAAATTCAGGTTTTTGTACTAAAAATTCTAAAACACGGCACAGGAATATCTTAAAAATTAAACATTGTTTGACGTGCTCCTTAAACAATATTTTGACATAGATTTTTGGGTTTTTAAGTGTATTCCTCTAACGTATCAAACACAAACACTAAACGAGTAACCGTATTCTGAGTGCGAAAATCTACACACAGAAAAAAATACGCACATTGCTTCATTCTCATAAATAACTTTCCAAAATTATCAAATATAGGAAGTAAGCTTAAATAGCCACAAGCACAGAAGAAATGGCATATTTCAATAAGTCTTGATTTGAAATTTCCTAGTAAAATAGTGCATCTTTCTTCGAGCCGAATAATACTGCTTGATTATCAGTGTGAAAAAATGCTGTTTGAATAACAGTGTATCAAAATAACAGAAGTAGCTATTGTCAGTTATTCCTACGTTATGATTAATTTCAAATTTTGCTGAACTCTAGCTATATACAAACAATTTCACTGATTTTGAATATTTTCAGGTGATTTTAGACACCCAGGAAATGTAATAATAGGCGCTGCTGTATTAAAATTACATATACTGATACAAGTTGCATAGAATTTTTTTTTAAGTATTTCTTTTTACGGATTATATCTGCAAAGAGTTTCCTTATCTGAAACGTGGCATTGCCTTAAATATCAATTCATAATTTTTGTGGCTAAATATAATGAAGCCTGGTTTTATTAATGTGCCGGCGATTTAATTTGCAAATTTATTTTCTCGACAGAATGGGAAAAACATGGTGGTGATTGCTACTTATGATTTATGTTTATGACTCAGTCTTTTGGACACACAGTTTCAAACAACCGTATAAATGTACTGATTCCGTTGCTAAATTGAGCGATAAATCACTAAAAATAGCTGTGTCAGTAATTGTACGGATTAATTAATTCCTGCCTTCATCCTCACCTCCGTCGCTTGACGACTTTTCTTCGCGCGTCTGCGCATTTTAATTTTTACACGGCAGTTTTTACCATCGCTTTACGAGAAATGATATTTGTAAGAAAATTGTCAATATATTCCCCGTTCTGTGATTGGTTTCTTGCAAAGAAATTATTGCACTAATGTAACTTAAAGCATCAAAATATTAGGAAAATTTTGTTCTCTTAAAGCTTTCATCCTAATCACTTCATTATAATAAAATTTCCGTCTTAAGAGCGTACTATAAATTTGAATATTAACAAAAAATGATTCGCACATGTTGAGATACTAATGATTTATAACATAAAATACTTTTTGAATTTATGCCCATGCCCTTCATAAAATTTACTTCCTAATAAAGCTTACGCTTAATATGAGCTTCGCGCATTTAAAAGAAACTGAACATCATTTACTGCGCTTGACAAATTTTACAATCAAACGTTTTTTATGATTTTGCTTCTAAATACATTTTCAATGGCTTTGCCTAGGGTAAATGAGAAGTAATATACAGCCACAATAAAAAAAAACCGTTTGGAATTCAAAGCAACGTTTCATTAATAACGCGCGCGTGTTTTGTGTGAACCGGACTTCAGTCCACATATAACTCCATTTCATGTAACTTTCAGATAAAGGAAAGACATTCGTCTCTGAATGCAGGCGGTTCATGCACTGTAAAATGCGGCCTAGGTAAGATACATTTTATAGCAAACATACAATATGTTTTTTACTACTACGTGGGATTTCGGATTGTAATAAAGTATCTTATTGCTTACGTAACACCACCAGTGTTTATTTTAAACACAGTCCCTATGAAACGTAATAGTTTTTCCACTCTAGGTTTTGCCCTACATAATTTACGTTAGGTGAAGAATTCTGTGCCATGTAGGCTATGACATAACATAGCTAACACAAATTACCGACTTGTGTTTAATTTTGAACATAAGTAGATAATCTGTGTGAAAATAAATAAAATTCATGTTAACATTGTGTGTAAATATATAATATTCATATTTTTGTTCCCAGCGTAGTCTGCGAGCAATTATCTAGTACCTACGTATTTAATACGCTGTTGGGATATGAGAGGAACAGTATTTCTAACTGTATATACAGTAAAACGGGCGTGTATATATGTCGTTATTATGACCATATAAATAAATATACAAGTCTGTATAAATGAACGCATTTGTTTAGGTCCTAAATACATCGTTCGCTTTGTCGATTGTATGAGGCATCAGTCTGGTGGCATTACTATGCTTTAATCCTATCGTGGCAAAATATTATTTCCAAGTAAACAATAGGAGGTGTGGAATTTTCCGAACGTTTATGTATGTTGATTCTTTCTCAAGTTGATGGGGGGGGGGGGGGGGGAAAGGTCCTTGGCCCGTCTCGCCTGGTACGCGGATTCTGCGGCTAGCTGAGCGCATGCGCCTATAATAGCTATATTCACGTGCGCCGTTAACCTCACTCGTGCCTGATGAATGTCACTGAGGATGCGAAGAGAAGAGTTACCCTGAAGTCAGTTCAGTTTTCGCTGGCGATGTTATTGTATCCAACGTAGGTTCGACCGCGGGATACAAGATACACTTAGGGATACAAAATACACTTACCTAGCTTCCTGGCACACACGATACTGTGTTCGACTGCGCCAGTCGGCGAGTTTAAAGCAACGATTGCACGGGATGGACAGGGTGCGAATGAAACAGTCACGACCTTTTTAGTTTCGACTGACCACAGCTTAAATATGACAATAATTCGATGGCTCAGAACGTTAGATAATAATTGTCGTTTAACCGCCTTAATTTCAACGGTAGAGCGGGTCGTTACACAGAAAACCAATCGACGTGATTTATTCCTGTCTATTGTAAAATTGTCGGGTTAGGTGTGGCTACACGAGCTTTTAAATATGTTGTTTTTCTTCAGTACATTTTCCATGTTATATTACAGGGCGTACAATTTCAACTCTGTATAAAAGAAAATAATTAGAATAAAAATAATGTTAAACTAAAAAAATTTATGGTGTAGTAATTTGAAATCCCAAATACTTTGTATCCACGATTAATTTATGTCCATTTCTTGTGTAATGATGTTGCTCGTTTATTTTCCTTTAGAAAGTACCGATAATTTTGTATTTATCTTTAACTATGAAGTATACAGACGCTAAACGTTACTTACATTCTGTATACAACCACTAAATGTATAGTTGCAAAAAATCGATATTTATGTTACGGAAAATATATTCATGAAAACTAAAATCAAGGTTTCTGAACTATATATTGCAGCAGACCCTGCGTTTTTTTTTTTTTTTTTTGTTGGAACTATTCAGCAGAGTTTAAAAATTCGAAAATACAATTACAGATGATAATATTTAAAAAAATATAAATTGAATATTTTGTGCAACTTATAAAAGGCCATACAATAAGCAGTGAAATGTAAAGCATGAAATGCTAGTGTTAATAATGCTCGTGGCATGGAATAGCAGCTAGCGACAGGCAACGGTTGCGTTGAAATGCCAAGACGCTTCGTGGACTTTGTCTCGAGAGGCTAGACAAACGACAAGTCCAGGCCAACAAGATGTCGCATAGAATGTACACGGGCGAAGAGAAATTGCACAAGACGTCCCTTGATGAATGTTTAATTTTTTGCCCCCCACCCCGTTTTTTAATTTCCACAAGCGAAATGGAAGGTATATGAAAGAATTATAGCGGGATAAAGAGAACGGTGTTGGGAAGCAAGAGAAGGGACTTCAAGGGATGAGAAACGGAAGAATGAATGAGGAAGAGTAAAAATGGAGGGGAGTAAGTAACTTGTAGAAGGGGGAGCTGAAGGAAGGGAGAAAAGAATTATAAAAAAGTTAAAGAGTTCAGTTGAAAAGAAGACGGTGGAGGGGGTATAGTTGATGGGGTGAGTCGAAGCGGAGGAGAAGGGTAGGGAATGTTTTTATTGATTGGTGTCGTCAGAACCGGCGCCCAAGGAACAAAAAAGAGAGGGGAGAATATCACGGTAAAAGAAGAAAAGATGAGATTAAAAATAGCGACCATCTTTTGTATATTTCGCAATTCTGTGCTAAAACGAACAATGTGTCACTGCGTGCTGAATTGTTTGTTCAGCAAATGTCTAATTCTGTGATTGTTATTAATTAAAATAATATAAATGGATCACAAAGCATCACGGGATAAGTTATATGAAAATATAATTTTCCGTCAAATTATTATTTTTGGTAGTGAAACCTCTAACGGAACTAAACGTTCAGATAATTAACTTTCGGGGGAAATGTGTCCGCTTAGCATTAGACAATGACATTTAAAACACGTTGCTCGCTTACGGAGTCGAGAAGATACGACAAAGAGGTGATGCGCACGCGAAAAAAATATAGATTCGCTCTCGTTTAGCAGTTATTTACACAGCCACTACGAACGGAATAAACAATGTTAAATAGATCTTTTTAACATGATAACTAAGAAAAAACTGTATCCTGCGTATACAGCAGCTGAATACTTCTTGCTTGTATACAAATAAAATTGGTATCATTGGCATAGACTGTAAAATTCATTGGCTATTTACATAGTTACTTTACATATAGAAATTGTGCATTGAATATTGACGCAGTTGTGTTCTTATCGGTCCTAAGTTATAGATCATGGCATAGCAGGACAAAAAATCTTTAAGAAAGAGACAAATCTGTTAACAAATAAATTTTACAATATTTTTAAAGATGTGGTTTCAAAGGAAAAATACTAATTAATAAAGTTTTTGCATCTGTGTTTTGTTAAAAACTTATTTTCGTAGCATTTCCAATGAAATTAAAAAATTAAACGAATATGTCAAATTAACAACTAGACCCCGGTATTCATTGCTTTATATGCCATATTCCTACATCTACGAGGTTCAATAAAATTTAAAGTCTAAATTTACAACCGCAAACAATATTTTATTATACTTATTTGTAAAGTCAAAAGCAAACATTTTAATTTGACGTTAGCCCATAAAATCCACACTGTATAAATACATTGTCACCGAAATGTCTTCTACTGTGTGAAAAAGTTGCCTACAGACTAATAGCGAAGTTGATCGATTGACTATTTGCTACTGTTGATATTTTTGTTGGACTTCTGAGGAAGACAACATTTTCAGAGACTCATCGGAAACGAAAATATTATAAATATTATTTTAATAATTAGATTGCCACGTATTTTATTAATGGTTAAATTTCCTCTTATTGCGTCTACTTAGTAAGCGTTCGCGATCACTGCACTTGGAAAAAAAATTTCGTGTATTTTAAAATTAAGTATTTTCCGCGGCAGGAAATGCGGGTGCCAAAGCGGATTGAACTGCTTGACTGAGGCCAAAAGCGGTTTGAGACTATACGGATCTGATGTGCGTGTAATTGGCTAATTGGCCACTTTTACAATTAACATTCGCTAGCTGGGGGGGGGGGGCTGTCGTTTCTGCTCGTACTGTTTGACGTAAATAAAGACTGCGATGTCCACTCAAACGTTGGAAGACTATAGTCTATTCACCGTTTCTTCGTACTTTTTGAATCAGACCTTTGAAGAATCACACCGTGTATGGGGTGTTCAGAAACATGCCATGCATCACAAGAGTTTACTATTTATGTTCATGAAAGTAACTTTGCTTTCGTTAAATCGAGATGATGATTATATTTAGTCTGGTAATTCTAATGCTTCATTTACAAATAATACGTATGCTAACAGTGAGAAGACACGTGGTGGGGACGCCTAGCGAGAAATAGTTCTCATGCAAAATATTATCACAACTGAGAGCGCACGAATACGATGCGTTGTCCCCTCGTGTTCTTTTTCAAGCATATTTAAGCCTATTTTGCACGAGGCAGGAGAATATCCTGGAAGTAGAACTTTAGTAGCGCTTTACAGAAGTTTCAAGTAACCGCGAAGGGATTATAATCATAGCTGTAATATTATAATCAACAGATATATTAGAACTGTGAGTTCAAACTAACAGGAAAAAGGACACTTCTGTAGTAAGTATAAAACCCTTGTTGTATGTGACATGTACAGCACTCAAGCAAACACGTCACACATGGAGTGATTTTTCAGACTTGTGATTTCAAAAAGTGTAAAGTTATCGCGAATAGAGTATATTCACGGTTACTTCAAACTTTTCTGTAGCCCTGCTTATGTTCTACTTTCAGGATATTCTGCCGTCACATACAAGCAAAACTTAGCCTAGTCTAGAATATTGCACCAAATTACAGTGCACCGAATTCGTGGGCACTCAGCATATTTCGCACAAGAAACTATTCCTTACTAGGCGCTACCACCACAAATATTTTCTCACTGTTTTTCCTCGTATTTATTATAAATAAATTATTACAATTTATTAATAAAATGCAGATAAAACTTCAATTTAACGAAAAATAAGATAATTTCATGTTAGACGTATAAAACGTTTATAATAAATGGCATATTTAGGAAATAACTTAAAAGCGGCAAACATAGGGGTCATTTTTCAAAGGTTTGTTTACAAAAATGAGAAGAAACTCCGAATAGATTATAGTAGAAGGGTATCATGTGTTAAGGGTAGGGTTTATAATTTTTGCAGAAATTCTTCATTTTCGCGTCATAATTTCGGATTCATAGTAGTTGCTGACATTTCACGTTTAGAGAAAATTTAAATTTTACGAGTTGTTTAATATTTTGTGCGTAATTTTAATTGTGCGTGATTTTTTTGTTGTAAAATGTCAGGAGACTATCAATACTTAAATCAATAAGTTCCTACCTCCTTGCAAGCAGGAAATAACAGACAGCGAATATTAGGTACAAACATATTTAACAACTAGTAATTTGTGAATTTTCTATTATCAAACATTTCTAGTAATACATCTCAAACTGAAATTACGACACAAAAACGAAAAATTTCTGCATAATATATGTAGCTTACACTTAAGGCTGTTCAGGTGCCAACATTTTGCTCGGCGTTTTGAATATATATCATGGTTTTTTTATATAACATCGATAGCAATTTGATGAAAATGCTAAATTAGTTGAAAAATAATTTTCAATTACTTTTTTAATATAACTAGGAGCATCCCTAAATATTGTGCTAAATATATTTCAAATGTTATATGAGCGCAGCGTTCGTTTTTAGCTGAAGTGTTTCTTCGAGTCATAGGAAGGCCACGAAGAAATTTTATGAAGGTTGGGTAATTTGTTTACATGGGAGTAGGGTCTAACTGGTGGCTATTTTTAATTTAAATTTTATTGTAAACCTTAAAACAAAATTATGGACAACGCATTAAAAAAAATTACATGAAATCCCTTCATCTTATTCTAATGATATCAATAATTAATTTGAACTATAAGAAAAGGATGTTAAAAAAGAAAAGTTTTGACATCTCTATGGCAAAAAAAAATATAAATTAGAAACTACCATAATTCCTATAATTCAATTTTAATTAATTTCCCCCGATTTTACCAGGTTCGATCCCCGGCCGGGTCACTCCCGGATGTTCCCATGCAGGAATCGTGCCGGACGATGCCGCTGGTCGGTGGGTTTTCTCGGGGATATCCCGTTTACTCCACCCTTTCGTTCCAAGCTGCTCTGTACTTATCTCAATCACCCTAGCGGGATCTCAGGACCTCGCTGTTAAGAGCCGCCCAGATCTCTTCACTCACTCACCCCATGTCATTTATACTTTTGGTGTAATACCACAGACTTATAAAATACCAATAAAATATAGAAAGTAATTTCTGGACACGTGAAAGGCCGTAAGGTGGTTGCATGCGCCTCGCCAGAAGAAGTCCGAGGGACAAGTAATCGGACAGCGGCCTAGGGAACGTTAGCGTGCACCGCAACCAAGTCCGAGGGACAAGTATTCGGACAGCGGCCTAGGGAACGTTAGCGTGCACGGCAACCAAGTCCGAGGGACAAGTATTCGGACAGCGGCCTAGGGAACGTTAGCGTGCACCGCAACCAAGTCCGAGGGACAAGTATTCGGACAGCGGCCTAGGGAACGTTAGCGTGCACCGCAACCAAGTCCGAGGGACAAGTATTCGGACAGCGGCCTAGGGAACGTTAGCGTGCACCGCAACCAAGTCCGAGGGACAAGTATTCGGACAGCGGCCTAGGGAACGTTAGTGTGCACCGCAACCAGAACTTCCGAAGTCTCTTAGATTTTTTTGTGGCGGGGAGGGTGGAGGGGAGAGACGAGTGAAAGCGACACGCGGTTGGAAGATAGGAGGCTAAGGCCGGGTGCACACGTGCGTACATTGTCAGCACGTGTGCACCCGGCCTTACTGCGCAAGGCCCGGGACTTCTCCCGGCCAAGTCCCGAGCTCTTCCCCGGAACACGTCACCAAAACCCTTTTACACAACTCAAAAAAACTTTTTGCGTTTGACTTCGTGTTCCCGTTCCTCCCACGAAATCAGACAATTTAAAACAAAGTTCTGCGTTCTGCGTAAATAAACTTGTTATCTTGTTACGTATGTAATTATATATCATGCAGGAATTTATTTTATGGCTATCTTTGTAAAGTAAGCTACGTCCCTTGTATAGTCCATTCACTGTTTCTTCACATTTTTTAAAAATCAAACCTTTGAAAAATCACCCTAAGTATGACGTGTCTAGTCCTCTCCTAAATGTGTCAGGTATAACAAGCGTTTTATAATTCTGTCAACATAAAATTACGTTATTCTTACTTAAATTCAACTTTTACTTATATTCTGTGTGTAAACTATATTATTTTGTTTATAATTAATGTGATTAATAACAGGGATATTAAAGTTGTGTTGGTAACACATATAGTCTGTTCACGGCAAAGTGAGCTCTTTCGAAAGCCCTCGCATTTGGAATAATAGTAAAAAAATATATAGTTTATTTTATCCTTAGACGTCTAATTCCGAGTGCGGGCGTATATATACATCGTGTTTATTACTTACATGGCAATATTTATTTTAATAAGGAAGGTAAATAACAAAAAAAATAGATTAAAGAAAAAGTAACTAGGGCGAACTAAGACCCCAAAAATGCGCACTTACCGTAAACAGCCTATATTAAAATTTCGAATCAAACAAAAAAATATTTCTCGTTTGCTTCATTCATAAGTTTCGAGTCATGTGTTGCTATTCGCATAAACTTCTTTTAGCATTCTTTTAATGTAGACAAAACAAAAAAACCACTAGCTTGGTTTAGAATGCCGAAATTAAAATTGCCTTAAAGTGAACAAAGATTCATTCTCCATAACCTCCGATGGATTACTTACGAAATTCAACTTTTCGAAATCGTAAAGTTTAGCGTGCTTTACTGTAAGTCCGACATATCTGTTACGTCGAGCTCCGTAGGAAACAAACATGTCGAGAAGCGAACGCAAAGTCAAAATGTTTAGTCAAATCCTTCAGATTTGATTAAAGTGTGTAATGGTCTCCAGCTGCACAATGGGTCTATCAACGGTCAACATTTGGCCCTGCCGTTCTGCCTCAGTCGTACGTCCGGCTTGGCGCCCGAATCATCATCAGAGCTTTCAACTAACTGGAATGTTTTACACGTTTATTTGGCCCTGCCGTTCTGCCTCAGTCGTACGTCCGGCTTGGCGCCCGAATCATCATCAGAGCTTTCAACTAACTGGAATGTTTTACACGTATATTTGGCCCTGCCGTTCTGCCTCAGTCGTACGTCCGGCTTGGAGCCCGAATCATCATCAGAGCTTTCAACTAACTGGAATGTTTTACACGTTTATTTGGCCCTGCCGTTCTGCCTCAGTCGTACGTCCGGCTTGGCGCCCGAATCATCATCAGAGCTTTCAACTAACTGGAATGTTTTACACGTTTATTTGGCCCTGCCGTTCTGCCTCAGTCGTACGTCCGGCTTGGCGTCCGAATCATCATCAGAGCTTTCAACTAACTGGAATGTTTTACGCGTTCATTTCTGCACACACAGTAAAATATTTCTGTATTTGCTGCAAAACATTTTTTTGGAAACTATTTCCCGACGACTTTCTTGCAAATATACAGCTGAAATGTTGTAAGTTTAAAACACATTATTCTAGAAAATGTACAACAATGTTTGCGTAACTTATAAGCAACTTGAAATCTACATCACTTTGTCTTCCGAATTCGGCATTTGTTTTACACGTGCCACACTAAAATATTGAGAAATTAATTCTAAATGATTTGTTCTTTGCCAATTAGTTTGCAAATAATTCCTTGTACAAATAATAAAAAAAAACTACAGTGGAGCTTGCTCGCCGCAAATGGAATTTATAAACTAAAATTTTTCATCCCATTTTTCCGATACGGAAATTCTTGCCGACAGATCCGCGATATTGCTGGAAGCGAGCTACGAAAATTACGAGCAGGCATTCGCTGGGCCACAAAAAAAAATTATATTTAAAAATAGTTAGTTGGTATTAATATTGCGGAAATATTTTGTGGAGAACACAAAATCATTCAGTTGCCATAATTATACTTGGTAATAATTAGTTTTGTGGTAATTACAGAAATAATTCGACAGGGTGACGTCCCTATAAAATGTTTTCCTCTGTGAACGGTTCATTTATGCAGTCAGTATTGAAGGAAAATCTAACAGTAAACATTTTAATTTAACAGCTGGTTTAAAAGATTCTTAACACTTCTCGTCATTGATATTCACTAAAATTATTTTTGCAAGTGAATTTTTCACTCCGACTTAAATTTGTTAGTTCTTAAAAATACCACTTAAATTTTAAAAAATATATATTTTAACTCTTACGCATCTGGAAGGGTATGAATTTTCACACCAACTTCCTTCGCCAGTGTCTGAATTCAGTTTTTCCCGAAGCCTACCAAACATGCAAAGTTCTCAGTAATAGGAGCCAAGGTGGCCGAGTGGTTAGACTGCTAGCCTCCCACCATGACAAACCGGGTTCAATCCCCGGATGGCTCACTACGGATTTTCGCAAGTGGGAATCGTGCCTTACGATGCCGCTGGTCTGCGGGTTTACTCGTGTCATACCCTGTCGCCCCCCGCCCCCTGTTCATTTTCTTTCGGGCGCTGCTCATTCTCATCTCGCTTCGCCTTCGTCGGCTCTCAAGACCACGATGTTAAGAGCCGCGCATATCTGTCCACTCACTCGCATTCTCAGTAATGCTAGCCTGGCACAGAGCGCTAGTCAGTAGTTCGCGGAAACGCCTGTTGCCGGTTAGGCTACCAGCCATCGTGAGAAATATCGGCTCGCCAGCTGACGACACCGACATTTCTGGCAAAGTGGTTTCCTAATTATCTGTTGCCGATAGGATATGTGTTTGGGAAATTGTAGAAACAACTGGTCTTAGTTCGTATAAGATAATGAGAAGAACCCCATAAAATGAGGTATTTTTATTATGTGTATTCCTAGTAAATTGTTGATATAGATGGTTTTTGACAACACTTATAAACAAAAATCCAACACAACTTTACTTTACATGGTCAAATATGGCCTGTACAACCAACACACATGAAAATTTTCATTTATAAATAATCGTGTAAAGGAAATTCCAGTGTTTGGTTTTCAGTTCACGAGCATAATTTTACTGCTTTCAAAATCCTATTTAGAAGAAAAACAACAAAAATAAACCAAATGACAAATATTTTCTCCTACATATAGAATATGGTTCATTTTTCATAACTACGTAAAACGATTGCGTAGGTTTGATGAAATGTATATTTTCGTAACGGTAAATAATTTTAGACGACCGAAATATTTTATGTATGACATAGGTCTTGCCTGCATATACAACACACCATAAGCAACGTTTTGAAAATGCGTCACAAGAAATTTTCAACTGCAAAGTTGTCAGAAGTGATAATTATGTCCAATACGTAACAGGTAACACCAAAATCACTACTGAACTTCGAAAAGTGAAGCGGTTTTCAGTTTCGCGTCAAACCTATCTGAAAAATATTCACTAGAGAAAAGACTATAGAAGAGATGTGTAATCTGTTACTGGGGCAGCAGCAGCTAACTTTTAATACTAGCATCACAACAGATATACTCTGTTTACGGTAAAGTGAGCACTTTTGAAAGCCCTCTCATTTGGAATAATAGTCAATAAATATATTTTAATGTGGCCTTACACGTTAGCTTCCGAGTGCGGTGGAATATACACACTGTGATGCAAAATTCATTTTAAAAAGGTGGTTAAAGGATAAGAAATACCTGAGTGGAAAAAGTAACTAGGGCAGCAAAAGTGCTCACTTTACCGCGAACAGCCTATAAGTCAGTCCATTCCAGTTGCAATAGCCGCACGAACAATTAGAAACAGTTTCGAATGCCACGGTACGAGAACAGTTCTTGGACATCGGCAGCTGCAGACCGGAACACAAAGACTGCTATGTTGGCGAGTGAAGTGATTTGGGGGGGGGGGGGGGGGCTACTGACATCGAGGTCTTGAGAGCTGATGCGGGTGAAGCGAGGTGAGTATGGAGCAGCGCCGGGAAGCGAGGGTGGAAGAAGCGGGAGACAAAACTCGCCTGCCAACGGCATCGTCCGGCATGATCCTGTTCTGTTGGTGTTGCACTACAGGTTTCGCCAAAAAATCTACCTGATTGCTGCCGCTGCATTGATCACCTCACTCGCATTTGCCTATGTCATGAAGGTGGCTCTGATGATTCATGCTGTACACGGCAGAAAAAGGCGTCCCTCATTAGACTATTTGTTTCTAATACTACATCCCGTAACTTCGTAATCAGCTGATGATGATAACATTAACACGAACACATTTTTTTTTCGTATACCAGTAAATTACTGCCGAAGCTGGAACATCCTAGTTCTCGACTAAAAAAATTCGCATGTAAACAGTAATAATTGTATAAATAAGGGAAAATAATTTTCTAATAACGACCATTTTACGTGAAACGTATTGTATACAAATCACTGATAGAGGGTTTTATTTTACACGGTTGTGAATAAAAGTAATTTTTTTTAGTTACTAGTTTATGTAACAGGGGGGTAGCCATGACAAGGCGCTGTGCTGACACTTGCCCATTTACGATTTAAAAAAAAGTGCTTTCGCTGCAATAGCGGAAGTTGACCTATCTGCGACTGAAACTGTTTACAGTCCAAGAAGTTGACGGGAACAGAGATTCGGTTCGAGCGACGGCAGTTTTTCTCAGTGGCGTAGGCAGAAATGTATTTTGGTCGGGAAGAGATGGAGTGCGTTGGGGGGGGGGGGGGGCCCTTCATCGATGAAGGAACGCCTATAAGGAATTTTTGAAGCGAAGAAAAAAAATTAGAAGTCACCTGTATTTCATAATTTAGTTATTTTTAGTGTTTTACTGTAACGTTTTGTTGACCTAATTTCTCGTTTATCTGATAACTGACTAAATGTTTTTTTGAGGTGTCATGTATATATTAATTTCGTGCGGAAGGGGGAGGGGAGGGTGGTTAAACACGGAACCTCCCACCCCATTGTCCACGCTCTTGGTTTTTCTGGGCAGGTCGTGGACAGGAGTTTGGGTCCGTGGTGGAGGGGGGGTCTGGAACAACGCGATCACCACCTTGTTAAGGCGCCGTGCATGTTTCTGCGGCGGGGGTTCGCGAACGCAGGTTTCGCCGGTTGGTCGAGGGGGAGGGGGGGTGCCGGTTGCGCTACGCCAAGGGCACGCCTACGCATGCGCGGCAGGGCCAATTGGGTTGCGCGGGTGCATCGAACCGCGGATCCCTCACGGACGTGGGCCCCCTCGCGGCCGCCATGTTGGCGGTGGACGCAGCTGAGCACGCTCTGGCCGGCTTCTTTGGGCACAGCTGCGAGACTCGCCCACCATATCCCCCCCCCCCTCTCTCCATTCACCCAATCACCCTGTCTACACACTCCTTCGCCCCTCGACGGCAGCCTCTCGGCGTTCGGTGACCCCGTTCCGACCTTAAGGACCCCGCCTATACTTCATTCATGGTTCGGTCAAACTTTTCCTGAAGCCCTGCTTACGTTCTACTTCCAGGATATTCCTTCGCCTCATACGAACAAAGCTTGGGAAATTACATCAGCAGGCCTACGCACTGTGTTCGTGCGCCTTAACGTAATAATATTTTTCATGAGAACTATTTCACGCTAGGCGTTACCAAACACACGTATTTTCTCCCTGTCTTCATATCAATTTTACTGATGAAATAGAAGTAAAATTTTAATAAAATAAAAAATAACGAACTTTTAAATTGACTCAGGTATAAAACGTTTATTATACCTATATGCTATATTTAGGAAACAACCACACACGTTTCGAATGGTGTGCTTTTTTTTTTTTATATAAAATTTCATATTAAAAGTGTGAATAAACCACGAATGGGATATACCTGCAGCTTCAAATTCGTTGCAGAGTGTTTGAAGTACACGTTTTCCCGCGAGACTACTAAACCTAACGCCCGATGTTCTGATCTACCGAAAAAAAAAAAAAAACACTTATTTCAGACGAGGGCTGTCGAGTGCTTTCAAGAAGTCGCGCGCAATAGAATCGCCATTTCGTAGCACTCCAGAAAGGCTAAATACGTATTTCTGAAAGCGCCGTGTCGCAGAACACACGCTTCAGGTAGGTACATACAAAACCACTCAAAGACCCTGCATTCAACCTTCCCGCCGTAATTCCGTAAATAAATTAGTATGGTCACCACCAAGAGTCCCATAAGTATAGATCGTTCACGGTAAACTGAGCACTTTTGAAATCAACTGGTGAAAAAAAAAAAAAAATCACTGCGTCTAATAACGTGTGTTTTAACGGAAACTCTGACGGCATGCATCTGGTTAGATCGGCAACAATAAACGAAAAGTAGTCCCACATCCCATAACGTCGTAGTCAAAGCGTATCTTCCACATTTGTGGACTCTGCATTTATTAAACACAATTTTTTTAAAATTTTCTTTTACTCAGATTCGAGTAATAATTGGCATATTGTTCGCATTCTTACATTCTTAACGATTTCACAGTTCAACTTGACTGGCGCATGAATAAAGTGACCAGGTCCGTGGAAATGCTGATATTACATATGATGGAAGGATACAAAACGGGCAGAAAACTAGATTTTAACCCTGCGCGCCAGTTGAATGTATTATTGCCATTAAAGGTTGTTCACGATAAAATGAGCACTTTAGAAATGAACCTTAGAAAAATATCACTGCCCCTGCATGCATAGGTGCACCGAGTGACATGCGCCCAGTAAAATTGGTAACGATGGATGGAAAGTAGTTCCATATCTTAACGTCGAATAAAAAGTGTTAGGTAACCAATTGCGATAACTTACATTATTTATTTCGCTTTATGCTTTTTTAATGCATCTAAGTGTAAAAATGAACAGATGTGTCAAGTATTTACGTTCTTTATAATTTCGCAATTTAATTTTCGCCGACGCACGAATAAAGTGATGGGGCCCACGGCAATGTAAATCTTACGTAGGGCGGAGGATTACACAACGCGTATGCAAGTAGATCTTAAGCAGGGTTTCCAATTCTACCGCGAACAGCACGTAGCAGCGACGGAGCACTTGATGTTCGCGGCAGTGTTCGCCCGTGTAGCTCCCGCACTTCTCGCCCCTCAAAAGCGGATAAATGCAGCCTCGACGCCGTTTCGTCCCTCCTCGCGTCGATATCTGCCGTGGTTTTTTTTTTTTTTTTTTCGCACCTTCCAGATCACACCTTGGAAAATTCACCCCGCGTATGACGTGTTCTGTTAAAATATAACACCCATCACGTGAAACTACGTTACTTTCGGTTAAGTTGAACTGATATGGGACATTCACGTTTAAATGAGCACTTTTGAAAGCCCTGTTGAAGATCTTCTTGCATGTACGTTCTGCATCCTTCCACCTTGTGTAAGATTAACAATGTCATGGGCCTCGTAACTTTATTCATGCATCGGTCAAGTGGAACCGTGTAATGATAAGAAAAGTTAACATTTTACACATATGCTCATTTTATAATGTTCGGTTCATTAAAAAAAAAAACAGAAAGCGAAAGAAATAATTTAAGTGATTAGAAATGGTTACTTAGCACTTTTTATTCGCCGTTAAGATACGGAACTATTTCTCATCCATCGTTGCCAACTTTTCTGGGCGCACGTCACCCAGTCCGCCAGTTAAAATATATACAGGCAGAGGCAGTGACTTTTTTCTAAGGTTGATATCAAAAGTGCTCACTTTATCGTGAACATCGTTTACTTATATTTACCCATAGAATAGAATATTTAGTTTAAATTAGTTTGAATAAAAACGGAGGTAAAATAGGCGTGTTAATAACGCCTAGTAAGAAAAAGTTCTTACGCAAAATGTTATTACATTAAGGTACACGAACTCGGTGCATTGTCCCTATGGTGTAATTTTCTAGACTTAGTTAAGCTTTATTTGCATGGGGCGGAGGAATATCCTGAAAGTAGTCCCTTACCAGGAATTTAGAAAAGCTGTAAGAAACCGTGAATGGACTATATGCCAAACTATGACAGAAAATTTTTGAATTGCTCGTCCCCTAATCCACAACAAAATATACAAACTAATAGTGTGAACAGACCGAAATACATCACTTTGGTAAATTTGGCATAAAAATCCACTTGTCATACTGAATTCATTGTTTTTTTTTTTTTAAATACGAACCCGCTGCCTTTCAAAAACCTGCAGACATTAACTAAATTGTTCAGCTTTCATTTGCGTTTTATTCATTCTTCCAACTTTCAAAAGAAAGTGCAACATGCCACGTCTACATTCAAAAACACACTGGCTTAGTTGAAACCAAATTTTGCGATGGAACGACTATATGACATTATTCGAATAATTATTTTAAGTTGAAATTCTCATACTGAAAAAAAAAAAAAAAAAAATTATTGTTATTTTTCACATGATTCTTTGTTTTTCCAAGTTATCATCGACGCCATGTTACGAAAGCCTGAAATTATCCTCAAATTAAAAAATAAAAAAAAAACAATCTTTCATATTTTTCGTATATGGCATAATTCCGGTACAAAGTTTTCAATTGATAACGATAACATTTTAAGTAACAATTGTAAGAGTCAGTAGAAGATATTTCTTCGGTAACTCAGTTCTAAAAAGAACTATGGTGTCTAGCACATAACATCTATTTTGAAAATTTTCGAAATCATAAATGTTTGCCCTCGGTAAAAATGGTTGTCCGCCCGAATGTGTTACAGATGATGCAAGTCCGCGTACCGAGGTCGCAATAATGTTCAGTTTTCCTTCTCTCACTTGACAAATAACAGAACACAAAAAAAAAAAAACCCCACACCAATACGAACTAATATATAACGAGCGGAAAACGTTACAGCTTCACAGGAAAATTCATACTCACTAACTAAATGCAGAAAATAGTTTTACTCAGTGAAGTTAGAGTTGCAAAAATAAAGCTCACCAGCTGCTAAATCTACAAATTCATTGAAATTCACTGACTTTTATAGCTGGTTTGTGATAACGCACTTTTACAACCCCGCTTAGTTACTAATTCGGGTCGAGTATGTATCGCTCCTCAATGAGTTGAATTCATCGTTGTTATTGACCTAATAACTATTGGACTTCAGTCATTCAAGGGACATGTCCAAATCACTACAAAACCTAAATGCGTCAATATTACGCTAATTCCTTGTTCCAACTTTGTAAAATTAATTAGGAACCTTTTCATTGCCACTAATGTAGAATGTAATAAAAAGTTTAGCAATATGCCTGTAACCTACTTACGGATATGCTACCAATATTGTGGGGTTGTCCCTCGCATAAAACATGTTGAAACGTATTTAATTAATGGAATAGTTCAGATGCCAAAGAAGTTGCAATCCTTTAAATGTCTTTAGTAACACAAATCGAAAATTATTTGCATGAGGTTATAAACCATTGGATTGATTGCTGTCAAACATATTACGTAGTATAAGCGTTAATATAATATTACTCTATAGAAGAGTGAAAATAACTCTTTTGTACGCTGGGAAATAATTGTGATGAATAAATAACAGACAAGTGAGGAAAAAATAATTTTAGGAATATATTCACAAAAATGAAAAAAAGAAAATGAGTATCGTACGCTTTACTGACACAGAGACTCAAATGAGCACTCGTTTTACAGCCCGAATCCTCGCAATATACGATCAATTAGTTTGACTATTTTTGGCTTTCTTGTGAAGGTAATATCCAAAAGTACATTAACTTGGGCAATAAAAGCAATGTCACGTCCCGGGAAGAATTGAGGAATGTCAGTGATTTTAACGGACATTAAAAATCTGCAAGCGAATTGCACATCTGCACAGTAAAATATTTATACAGTCAGGTGCTCTTTTATAAATTTTTTCCATCCGAAAAAGACATTGTTACTGGTATTCCATATTCTTACAAAAATACTCTCAGCAAAATCAAAATGGTAATTACAGTGCATCTTTAGCTCTTATGTTGGCAATGCGGAATCCAGAGATTCATCTATGAAACTACATAATTGCAGCAACTTCTGCAATGTGATTAAGCACATTTTGTAATTTTGCTGCCTGGGGAATTACCTTATTGGAATTCGAAGTAGCCCATTCTTCACATGCACATACGATTGTGTACATATACACTTCCAGGTGAGGAACTAAGTAAGCAAATCATTAGAGACATTATATATACGTGTGTGTGTGTATATATATATATATATATATATGCGTTTGCTCAGTAAAGTACGGAGAACGATATGAGCAAACAGAGATCATTCTCTTTAGGTAGCATATATTTGTAACATTTAAATGGTGAGTAAATTAATTAATAAGCATAACCTTATAGCTTGTTGAATACTACACTTTTCACAAGGTTTTATGGAAGTCTCACTGACTGGGAAATTTTTCATTTTTTTTTTTTTTTTTTTTTTTCGTCTTTTTCGTTAGAGATAATTAATAAGAGATTGTGTTTTTGTGTAATCGACATCTGTCTGGCTGTCTCTTAAGAAGAAATTAAAGGGGTTGTAAGTGCACTAATAAATAAGTTTTGTTGCTCACTCCCCGTCACGTATGTTATAGAAAAGTTAATCAGTCGATGGAATATTAATTACGAAATTGTTCACGATCCGGGTGCTCAGAAAATGTCTGTGCATGTAAGATATTTACTACAATTTCCTGCGCTATCACGACCACATCATGAATCAATTTTTTCCTTAACTCTTAAGTTTACCTCACACCAATATTATATGAGAGAGAAAATTTTGACAAATCGTTAGTGTTGATTAGTCACAATAACTGTTAGAACACTAAGGCAGCTAAGGTTGGTGAAAGTCAGAGTAAAATACATGTTTAAAATATTAAATATTTTTTAAATAAAGATTTTTAAACTCAATTATATGTTAGAGCCCCATAAGTCGAATTAACGCTAAGCACACTAATATAATACTACAATTTTTTTGACGCCAATATTGCATAATTAAGTACGGTATGTTCTACACAATGGTTTGTTTAAAGTGAACAAATTAGCCAGAATAGTGCATATTTCTGTCGAGAGATTTCTTGTTCCTTTGAAAATAAACATGTGATATTATTACACATAATTTAGTTGTCAAGACATATTCAAACCAAGTTTTCAGGGCACTCATGTGTCATGCGAGACGAGCTTGAAATCTAACTGCTAAAGACCATTGACAATATGCTATATGTGATCAATTGTGTTCCACAGCCTCTATAGAGTATTTCCCAGATATAACAGAATTTCATGCGATTTATAATATTTGTCCACTTTTAATTTTTGGGAACAAGGATGTTTAATTATAAGTGTTTCTTTGCAGCACCACATACGCAAACTGTAAAGAAAATATGTAGAATTACGATTATCTGTTTCTGTTTTGAGCTGTCGCGAATTTAATAATTTTTTTTTTTCAATATTCAACTATATACGTTTCGGAAAAGCGTAAAAATTAACATTCAACTAACAAAAGTAAAACACATATTTTCAACCGTTTGGTAAGAATTTTCTCTCCTTTAATATCCACCATGAACATGGCACATGTTTTAACAGTCTGAAAGAGCTCTGGTTTTTTTCTTTTCGTGTTATCGCCATGACAGGCAGCGGTGTAGATTTGTGGGCGTTCCCGCTCGGAAATTGTTACCTAAATAAATTTTTATTAAAGGGTCAAGATTTCTACGTTTACGACCACCTGTTATTTTATATCTGCCAGTATTTGCACTTCTTAATCTGGGGAGGGAGGGTTTCAGTTTTTTTACTGTGGCAATCATAAGGAAAGGTGGAGGTTTCGAGTCCGCCAGGTAACCATAAGTGGTATTTTTACAGGTAGCTGCCCCTTATATTTTTTTACCCTCTTTCCATCGAGGAAAAAAAAAAAAAGGAACGACGGGGCACGCGCCTTTATTTTATTCTCGCTCTGTCCTCGTCTATCCTTCCCAGAGCCCATTTAGGGTGATAAACGATATCCACACACACAGATCAAAACACAAAGCCCGGCGGAGGTTTGGGACTCGCGTAAAAAAAAACCGTGCGTTTTTTTTTTTTGCCGCCGCTGCACACGGGGGTTTTTTTTTTCCGTGAGCAACCCCACAAAAGCGACCCCAGGGGGCTATTAACCGCAAGGAGGCGTGTTTGTAAACACGTATTAAGTGATATTACGGTGAGTGGTTGTGACAGGATGTGCGCTCCTCTCGGCACCTCGTCGTTGTTCGCATTCCTGTAAGACGTTCAGGTTCCCGACAGGCGTGCAGAGAGGAGCTGAGGGCGCTTACAGGCTGTTCGTCATCAACTGAGCCTGAAGAAAAACTCACTTCCCGTAGCTACGTTAGTACTACTGTACACATCCGCAAGTAGTATTCTAGTTATATTGGCAGCGATTTAGTCAAACATAGATCTTAACCATTTTTCTTATGCTGAGAGTGTTGCGTTTCAATTTATGACCACTGAAGTTATGTTTTGTTTTACACACATTAAGTTATGAATTTGGATACTGTTACAATTTCTCTCTCTAGAAATTAAGTGGGCTATAACAAGTTCGTTAAGAGATGGAGGTCTTAATCAAATAAAATAATAAATTATAATTTCCTTATTTTATTTACAATAACTGCCGCAAAATTCTCTGAACTAAAAATTTCACAATAAATTGATATCACTTACTGTTCACAATTGACACCAATTAATAAAATTTATATTTACGACAACGAAATCAATGAAATTAAATAATTTAAGATCAGTCCCAATAGACAGTGTATTAACCTATTCAATTATTTTATAATTTATGCGTCCATAATTGACAGTTCGAATATTTACAATAAAATCAGTATTACACTTCCATTCAGTCCCACCTCAGTTCAGTCCATGTTCTAGAGTCCTCCGAGCGCCCTCACGCACAGTAGGCTTCACTCGTCGGTTTCACACCCTCTCGTCCATTCAAGCCACGAACACCTCACTCACCGTCGACCTGCAATCTCCCGTCGTCTTCCACACCTCACATCACTCGCGCACACTCGGCCAGACGGCCTCCGTCAAAGACTGCCGGCCGGTGGGTTGCGGCAGTAAATATAGTCTCTTACGTCGCCACCTAGAATATTCCCTAACTCGCGTGATGCGTCGTGGAGGGCCGAGGCGCCAGCCAGTCCCACCAGAACATTCTTGCGTCATCGCCAGACCCGTCGAAACCTCCAGTAGGGGAGAAGCGCCATGACGTAAGCAAGGCGCCGATCAGCGCGACAGCCCGAAGGCGACCGCTGTCCATTAATCACGGGTTTCCCGGAAAAAGGGGGGGGGGGATAGGTGGCTACCCCAGGGGTGGGGAGGGATGAGGTGAGTCCACCACCACAGTGCCGGGCAGCGCGTAAGAATACTAATAACACATCCACATTTCTAACAATTCCAGTCTTTGACGTGGATGGCGCATGGATAAAGTGAGCTGGCCCATAGTAATGCCACTGTTACATGTGGCGCTAAAATATATAAAATTAGAAAAATAGTTGATTACAAGCAGGGCTTTCAAACGTGCTTCTCTGCCACATTAGTGCGTCGACATCGAGACACACAGCTTTTGAAATATCTGAGAATGAGCAAATCGTCAGTATTTACAACTTTTTAACATTATTTCTTTTTCAAGATTCTTTAATTTTTATGTTATACGTATATCAGTGATAACTTTTTAGAGTACAAATTTATTAAAAAAAAAAAACATACACTTTTCAGTACAAAAGTAGACATTTTTACTTAAAACTTTTATTAGAACGAATTTCAAAAGTTATTCAAACGCATTGAATAGTGCGTGAGACGTAAATTAATGCTAATTTTGTAAACTCAAGTCTTCGGTTCCGTGGAAGGCAGTACTGGAAAACTAAATACCGGCAGCTTCGTGAGAAATATACTTAATCACAAAGATGCAATCTTTGGTATGAAATCTTGCGCCGCACAGAAGTATACAATTCGACAGCTCAAAATGTTTCGACAGGAACGCATCATAATAACGAAGTATTTGTTATTCGCGGTTGGCTGAGCACTTTTGAAAGAACTGCTTACGATCTGCTTCTCAGATTACATTGTGTAATTCCACCATATGTAAATTTAACACTGCCGCGGGCCTTATAATTTTATTCGTTCATCGGTCGCGTAAAACTGTGAAATTATTAGAAATGTAGAAGTTTTACAAATGTGCTCATTACTGGCCGTCAGAAATCTGTACATTTGAATTATCGTGTTCAGCATTAATTTACATGCCATGTTCTATACAGTTAAAGGAGTGGTGTCTTGCAATTTATTTCAATCCGGCACTTGGTTTGCCTGCGGTAAATACTGAACGTTTATCTATTATGACTTTAATTTTAACTGGGAAATTAAAATTGATATCCGGGCGAAACACAAATTACCAAGAAATATCCTTAATGATATTCTTATAACATGTGTAATTATTATGAGTAGTAACCTAACCGATTAATTAGTTTTTTTTTTTTTTTTAGATGTGGCCGAAAAATTTTTATAGAAGTTTAAAATCCCTGTAACTCGTTTCATAAATTTTTATTACTATTTTCGTTTAACTTAATCTTTACACAAATTATTATTTTATATAAAAATGAAAAACGATGTAATATGCTAAACGTATATGAAATATTATAATTTTATCCTCTTGAACTTCCTTAGGCAGCTATTTCTTTCATCGAAGGTTGCTTAGATATCAGCATAAGTATAATAATAGGTATACTCTAGGATTCTGTATTGAAGAAAAATGTGTGGTATTTAATTTTAAAACTTCATCCACGATCAGTCAGAATCTTGTTAAAGAGTAGGTTATAAGAGTAATTAATAAAATTATTCCCTGCCGTGAGCATTAAATAAACATTGTGCTTAAAAATAATTATGACAATTCGTAATTCATATGCAACATGCCAAGTATATAGATTAAGATTTTTTGGCGACAGAAATTTGTCGTGTTTCATTGAAACGTACTGTACATAAAAAAAATAATTTAAATGAGAAGCAATGTCGTACGACAAAAAAATGTTAACGAATAACATCACTGGTTGCATTTTAAATTCGCGTATCCTCTGTTCGGTTTGCAACTTAGAATATGCCTATTTCGGAATGTTTTAATATTATTTCTCTCTTTCTCGTTACAAGTGACGTTTATAAGCGTGGTCCATCTCCATTCCTTGGTTTGTCTTACCTGCGCCGGTCCTCTCATCTATCCTTTTAAAATATTTATAAAATTATTTCCTTTAATAATTGTCTTCTCTTACTAGTATTTGAATCTAAAAAATCACATAGCATAACATGCTGCATTAGATGACTCATTAATACAGACAGCATTGTTCCTTCCAGAAATTAGGGACATTTCTATTTTAAAACATTGACGTCCGAACTTTCTGGGTTTTATTCACTTAGTAAGTTACCCCCATTGCTTCGTACTAATGTATCTCACCTTACCAGTAGTCATCATTGTAAATTTTTTCAGTTAAAATTCTAAATTATAAATCAACTTTTTAAATATCTAAATAGTATGGAAAATATACAATACATGAAGCTGCAAATATGAAGTACTTCTTTACACAGCTCGTAATTATTTCACGTATTTGAAAAAAAAAAAAAAAAAACTTGGGACGCTAACTTAGGTATTTGGGATGACACTTACCGATTCCTGCTTTTTCAGTACGCGTATAAAACTATGTGGTAAATTCGCGAAAAACATCCTGGCGTGAGCCGACCTACGAAAATATGTACCGAAACCACAGATACGCCCTTAATTCCCAACGAAGCTCAAATTCATGGGTGCACTTTTTTGTAAAGGAAAGATTTTGTCCTATTTTACGTGTCAAGCTCTACTATACACCTTACGTTCAAGCGTTTTTACTGTCCCGTATGGACACTCAGCCAGCTCTAGATCATTAGTTTTCAAATCGCTTTCATTGATGACAGCACAGTTGTACTATTGGAAAACATTTTTTTTTTTTTTCAACCTTACGCAATAATGCACTGCTACAAGTTACGCGCGGATTAGAATCGGATTTTCGAACAACCATAATTAATTTAAAAAATAATTTCACCCCAGCCGAAGGAAAGTATATAAAAAAAAACAATATAAAAAGATCGCTTCGTGGACTGCTGGGCTGTGCTCGTTTTATACGGGAACATTTTAAAACAAGAAATGTTGACCCACGTCCAGGGAGTTAAAGGAGCTTTGGGGCCCGACTCCAGCGAAGTAATACATTTAATTGTTCCTCTGGGAGGAGGTTGCAGGTGAGAGAGTAAATGAAGGGGAGACAGTCTCACAAGCGACTTAGTCGCGCAGAGACAAAACTGCGGCCGTTCATTTTTAACTTCGCTTCCTTGTCTCACGCTTCGTTCACTCTCCACGTGGAACTCAGCAGTGAAGTGCTGGAAACACACTGAATGCCAGGTCAGTGAAACGTCTTACTTCCTTCCATCCGAAGCGCTCCCTTCACAGCCCTGGCGTCACTAAGCTTGATTTTAAGAAGACATATTTAGCTCGCTCGTTGCCAGTAATAATGAAAATATTAAAAAACATACATATAATTTTATTGATAAACGTAAATAAATATATAATTAATTAATTAGTCACTGTATGGAATTATTGTAAAACAAACCCTGTAAAATATTTTGTGGCAAAAGTCAAAATATTTTAATTTGTCTCAAAATTTGTTAATTTATAAAGAATGACCAACCCTTTAAAAGGAAATTTATTTTAATATATTTGCGGTATTACATGCGTTTTGGCACTGTCTATTGTAAATAACGTGTGCTTCCTACTATCGTTATGTTTTGCTGTGAGTTTAGTGAGACATATTTTTACAATAGGAACCAATGCAATGTTCTATTTAACTCATATCATGGTTGGATTTTCGTATCCTACCACTAAATGAATACGTTACGTTAATTATGCCCAAGTATATATTCTTGTGTATGATTGTATGTATTAAAATAATACCAGAACTCATGTTGTTGAATGAATGAGTTCGCCAGTATGGAATTAAAATTTCCTGAACGAACTTTATTACGCTGTCTTAGAGTCAAACTTTTCCAAATCATTTTTTTTTTCGATTTTCTGTTTTATTTTTAAAAGTTTTGTAACTCCCACTTCTTTACTTAAGTACAGCAATGTTGCCAAATACTGCTAATCACATAATTCGGAAATTGCAACTTCCAACTCCATGTAAAGTCGGCCACACGAAACCATACCGTTCCAACTCCGTTACTGAATATAACATAAGGTTTTATGTACAATTTCTTACACGAAAAATGTTTTAGACTCTCGCGAAAAATAAGGAAACTCTACCGGAGCAATATAACGAGAGTTATTTATTGATACTTGATAAAAAAAATATATTTGTTAGAGAAAAGATATTTAAATTAAGGCAAATATTACAGATGTAAAAATTCTTAAGAAATTATTCGCAACTATTAACACGTACATACGCATGTACTGATAGTACGTGAAGTTAAAGATTTTTTTCTCTACATGCATAGTATCTTTCCTACTTTTGCTCAGGAGAGGGTCGAATGCAAAGGCGAGATACGAACTTCGTATAGTAACGACACCAAACATCCCTACATTCGTAGCCTGGCGTGCGGTCTTATTCCCATACAATGCACAAGTTAAGCATTTTCCATATAATGCACAAGTTAAGCATTTTCCATACAATGCACAAGTTAAACATTTTCCATTGCTCCTGTAAGAAGTACCCTTAGATATTTTTTTGCTTTAAATAAGAATACTGCTGTGTGTTTCGATCTTCAGAAAGGAATACCGTGGCACAGTCCAGTACAACTGAATTATATAGTCCATTCTCTGTAACGTCCAACTTCTCTGAAGCTGTGCTGAAGTTATCCTACTTTCAGGCAAGTCTGCCGCCTCATACGAAGCTTAACCATATGTAGAAAATCACACCAAAGGGACAACGCGCCGTATTAACGCGCACTCACTTTAATCAAATTTACGTAAGAACTATTTCTTACTAGGTATTACCAACACACATTCATGTTAATTATAAATTAATTTTAATGATTTACTGGCAGAAATAATGAAATGCTTGTCTTAACGAAAAATTAGATACTTTTATGCCAACAGGCGTATAAAAAGGTTATGATAAATTACGTATTTAAGAAAGAACCACACACGTCATACATGGGATGATATTTCAAAGGTTTGTTTCAAACTGTTTGATGATAGCGCGAATAGACTATATTACAAACGTTAACATTGTGTTTTTAACTTGATATGATATGAGCTTACAAAAAAAACTGGGATTTTGCATTTTACGGCCGGAATGTATTTATGGAATATCAAGCAATGTCATCACGCCAGCTGTAACAAAAGTGTTGGAAGAGATAGCGGAAGAAACCCCTAGTCCACGGCACATAATACTTTGGAGTGATTTGTGTGTACACGTTCTAAGAAATTATTCGCAAATTTACTATGTGAGTGTATACGTAGAGTGCTAAAGGGCTAATGGTAAAGTTATTTCTCATACATTCATGCTAGCGTTCCTACATTTGCTTAGGAAACAATAAAATTGGTAGGAAACTTCTCATCTTTGTATAGTGGCGACACTCTAAACACCCCATATTTTTTAGCCAGATGTGTGGTATTATTTCCATACGATATATGGGTTAAAACTTCCAAATCGTTACGGAAGTTTACCCGAATTTTGTTAGAGTGTACTGCAAAACAGGAACTCATCATGGAGCTATCTGTAAATAACTTTGTTGGCCGAGTTGACAATTCAGTTAAGATACAGGTACAGAATTTCAAGGAATTTTGGCACAGCTTGTGTGCAAGAAGACTATAGCATTCACAGTGTCATTGAAAGGCATATTCGTGAGATTGAACTCCATTATTGCGTTTCAAAGATCTCGATTTACTACGAAACACTAACCGGAGGACTGACTACATGCTACACTAAACTTAAATATAGAAATGACAATTACATCCACGCCTTACGTGGGATTCGAACAAGCAACCTCGTATTAATTCAGAACATTTTTCTGCACACGTTTCCTTACAACGGCGTGTGATTTTGTTTCTTGCCGTTTATCATTCTGAGTTAGAGAAAAATAATTATTCTTTTGTCTTTCAAAATAACATTTCCCATCAATGCCATTTTGTGCAACGATTTTAAAACCAAGCCATCTCCATACAGTTGGTAACATTTTTTATACACGTCGTGAATGCAAAAAAAATAGACATGATACTTAAATGAGCTCATCAGAAATTGTCGAAAAAGCATTGACTGTACTCATAATTGCGCAGCGTAACTACTGTGGGTAAAATGATCATAGTTTCCATAAGTTGGAAAGCGACGTAACCGCCTTATATCGAAAGTCGAAGCTGCGTTCAGTGGCGTAAAGATTCCCAGCAGTTCAAACCTGTTGGTTGCAGTGAAAGCAATATGAGTTTTCAGCAATGTTATCAAAACTAAAAATTTTAATGATCAAGTTTAGTAGATTCTCCGAACATGTTCGTACACTCTAGTGGTATAACTGAATGGACCCTTTATTCGCTTCTCTTACTGTTTTAAATCCTATTTTTAAAGCTAATCTATTTATAGGTCAGAGACCTCTGCTTAGCTGGCAAAATGCTCTACTACGAAACTCGGCTTCATTACAACGTTATAAACAACAATCTCTCTGGTCATAACTGAACAGTATCAATAAATGCTACAACCTTTCGCGTTCATGCCTCTAAGTTCTCATATTGCTTCACAATTTCTACTGATTTACTATACGGTACAATAATGTCAGTAAGTAAGGTTATTACTGAAAATTCTTTTTAAAAAACCCCCAAGCTGAAAATAATTTAATAAAGAAATTTAATTATTGCAGAAAATCCATTAATTTTATTTTCAACAATCCGAATGTTTCTACTGTAGTCAAAATACTCTTAGAAAGCAATTTTACAAACACAATCTATAGCCCACCTGTAAGAAAAGTTATTTAAAAAACATATGTAATATTATTTTGTCAATGGTTGTTTACGTAGTATTTCTTGCCATCAACTTTTCATGCAATTTATAAACTACTTGCGATATCATTACATCCTTTGCGGTAAAAACGCATTCATAGTTTCATTTTTAAAAGAATAATCATAGTTCGGTAAATGCAAAACAAAAATATCTCGCATACAAATGAATTCGGGAAGAAGCTCTGTGTACAGCAAAGCACTCGTTTTCTGCATTTATGTATTTAAGTAGTTAAATATCAGTTCGAAGTATAACTAGTTACTATCACGGCACGTATTTTCGTTTTCTCGCGTAATGAATTCCAGCATATTCCGATTTATAGTAACTTATATTTTTACATTAATCTATAATAGATAATATTCATTTCAAGATTAGTGTTTAGTTACAAGCGTTTCAAAAGGTGGTTGCGTATAAAGAAGGCGTCACTCTAATTTGGTGATTCAATATTATTTCTTGCCTAACTTTTCTCTAGGCACCTGTAAAGATTTTCATGCTTAAAATGTTCAATACAAAACTTGATGTGAAAAATGAAATATATCTAGCCACTGAACCGTGACATATGAAATCATATGAAAATTCATACATCTTTGAAAGGATTATCATGACCACGGTATTTGGTAAAATACGTGAATTTGAAGCTTTAAACACACTGCTGTCATTGCCGAAAAGAATTTTAAAAATATTTTTAATTAGTGAAACTTAACAACACGTAACTTTCTGCTGCTATGGTCATATTTGCGGCTTCTTTACACCGTCGTCAACTATCTCAGAAGTCATTTTACGAATTGTCTTGGTGAGTATTTAAAAACTTGATTTCTAAACACGCAGTCAAAAGGTGATAGGATCTGAAAGCAAAATACACGGTCACATAAACCCAAAATATTTTATAGTGTACGTAATACTAGTTATATACTAACGGGACAAGATTTTAAATATCATGTTGGGTCTCTCATGATATACGCGATATCACTGGAGGTGAACGAAACGTATTGTTTCATTTGAGTAATTTTACCAGGCAGTGTTGAAAGAATGATTATTTTTTGGTTGTCGCTGATCAAAGCATTCGGATTTCCGGCGAAATCAATCAGAATCTGTGTTGTAAGTTGGCCGACTGATGTTAACAATTGTAATACAGGTTGATTCGCGAAGAGTTAACGCCACATACAGGGCTTATTACCGCAAGTAACTAGGAGAAAATTATGTAATATTAAAGTGGGTCATATTCGCGATATACACAGAGCAATCCATAATGTCGGAAACGCATTAAAGTGAATAATAGCTTGTCAAATGTGTTTGCCGTTTGTCTATTGCTGTGAACAGCCTGTGACCTTCACTGCCGTGAAGTGTGATTATGTTACACCGTGTACTGCGTGAACACGGCACATGTATGCAAATTTAATGTGGTTGTAGGTAGCCTTGAGTTGTGAAATATAGTAATTGTGTGACAATGCCACGTACATTTTCTACAGAAGAATTCGCCGATACGGTGCTTGATGCTCAACTGTCAACAATAAAGTCTGGTCATTTTTATTTCGCTTGTGAAAGTGACATAATTTTTTTCTTTACCTTTCAAAATTTTCGAAATATTCTGTAAATGTTGAGAATGGAGCTCACATTTAAACTACAAATTTTGCTCCAAATGACTTACACTCTAAATTCGAACCACTAATTAGCAATCAAACTCAACTACTCAAAAATTAATTAAACATTCCACATTACAATTACTATATACCTTCTTTACACACGTTGTATGATGTGTTCCCATTAAATTTAAAAAATCTATTATTATGAATAATTCTAAACAGTATATCCAATGATTTGTTACATTCATATCTCAAACTTTAGATATTAATATGTAATTTGGTCACCATAATTAAGGGTAGGTGCTAGAAATGGCTTGAACTATGTAAAACCTAATTTTGAATTATATTTGTTGCTTCATTTATGATTAATTTTTAGAGTTTTCTCTCACAAAAAGGACTTATTAGGCGAATTCCCGAAGGAAAAAGAGACTTTTATATGAGTGAACTGAATTTTACTATACGCGGTACAAATACAGTACCTACATAGTAAGGACATCCGAATTTTGCAGTTTTTTGTCACGCCGGGTCCTTGTTTTCGAAATGGCGGCTATTTTAAAATTCAGATTTCCACGTCATATCTCTGCCACACTTTAACTATGTTAAACAAAATTTATCATTTTGATAGTACATCATGTAAGCAGTGAAATTGAAAATGTTTACTGCTGTAGGTCCTCAATTTTTGAAGATAGAGCTACACGAAAAAAATTACCGTTTACATTAGATCTAGAAAATTATTCAAGCAATTCTCGCCAAAATTGACACGTAATTACTATTATGTTAGGTCATGTAAACCTTTGCGAATTAAAATGATATCGCAAACATTTTCAAAATAGCAACCATAAAAATATTTTAGATTTATTTTGTACATCTGCCATACCGTTATTCCAGTTTCAACCAAACTATGTATGCTGAAGGTATATGTTACAAGCATAATATATGAGAATACATGGCAACACTTTCAGCAGCCATTTTCTAAGATAGGGCTTCATAAAGAAATGAGGCATTAATGTCATATCTCAGTAAACAATTAAAATATTACTACCAAATTTGGCAACCTAGTAGCATTACAGTAGAAGATAAAAATTGTTTATTTTTCTTTTAGTAATCTAGACTCTTATTATCGAAATATCGGGCATGTAGACATTTTAGTTTAGTATGTTATATCTTCGAAACCATGTAATCAATTTCAAATTACCTTTATAAGCTGGCAGTATATATTACAACCATCAAATGTATCTACAGTCTCTTTTAGCGCCATTTTGTAAGATAGCATCGCATGAAAATAGGTTTTTTTATGTTACATATCGGATTAAAACAATATTTCCCCACCAAATTTGGCAAAAAGGAAACACTACGGCAGACCGCGTAAACTGCCTAGTTTTGAATAAGTCAGACACATATTTTCAAAATGGCTTAGCTTTTTATTTACCAAACCATGATACAAATTACAAATTAACTTTGTATGTTGTCTTTATATATTACAACCATCAAATTTTTGTACACAGATCCTCATTTTTTTTGCCATTTTGTGAGATATTGCCACACGCAGAAATGAATTTTTATGTCCTGTCACGGGAAACCCTCATCCGATTCCTACCAAATTTGGCAGTGGTGTCCTACTAAGTTGGATTTTATGCAGTGAATATTTTAAAAGTGGACCCAGGCACTTATTTTCAAAATGGTGGATATAAAATACTTTTATCTGAATAGTCTATATATTCGATTCTATAGAACCAATATAATATTAACTTTGTATACTGGCAGTATAGGTCAAGAAAGCAACAAATAAGCTAATACATAATCGCGTTAATCCGCTATTTCGTAATACAGCACCACATGCAAAATAAAGCTTTTATGCCATATCTCGGAAGACAATTATATAAATTCCACCACATCCATGTCACAAGGCATACTTTTCTATACCAACCATAACTATATGACATCATTAGTCTGTCACATTTATTCAAAATATCGTTTATGTTTTGATTGATAAACCACGTGTCCCAAACTAACTGAAACATACTTACTCTCACGATCTATGACAATAATCCAACGTGCTAACATATAACCCTTTTGTTCGCCTTTTTATAAAGATCACCACATGGAAAAATGGAGGTAAATGTTATATCTCGGGGACCGATAAATCGATTTCCACCTAATTTTACACGGAAGTGCTACGGCATGGCTGGTTAAATTACATGTTTTAAGTAGGGCAGGTCTTTTCGGTTTTAAATTGCGTTAATGTAAATAATTTTAATGAGTATCTTATTGTCTATTAAACTAGTCAACGAAAATAAAACAAATTTTTATACTTGCAGTATTCATTAGGAACATCAATTGTGTGTACAGATATACTCTTTTGCCAGCTTTTTTTTTGTGAAATAGTGCCAGATGAGAAAATACACTATTCTGTCATATTTCCAGAACCATTTAAATAATTCTCACCAGATATCGCACACCGATAATGCTACATAAGACTGTACATATTACAAGATTAAAATTGGTGAGGCTCTGATTTTCAAAATGCTAGCCATATAAATCATTTCAGTAAATATGCCATATCTTTATAACAATATCACCAAATTCAAACAAATGTTGTATGCGAGCAGTATATGTTAGAAGCATTGTATACAGAACTTTTTGTAGGCATTTTTGTACGGTAGTACCAAATGAGGAGATAAAAATTTTTTTGCCATATCTCGGGAACCAATCAAACCGATTCCCACAAAATTCTTCCAAAAGTGGCGCTACTGTAAGCCATGTCAACAAACGGGATATAAGTTGGCTCAGGCACTTACTTTCAAAATTACGTACCTGTAAATATTTCATGTGAGTAAAAGATATGTACCACAAACATATTGAATGCATCCGAAGTTGATGCTGGGAATTCTGGCTCCATAATGCATTTGATTACACGCTAGCTTATGGTACGAGGTTTTTCCAGGGTTCGAGTCCCTGGTAAGGCACGTGTGTATTTATAATTGTCTCACTAGTGTTGCGCATGTTTCCGGCTCCATATGTAATCAAATTGCTGTCAGCGAGACGTCAAGACCTACATATTACATACGGTTTTAAGAACATAATTAAAAATAATTTGTACCCATGCACAGGAACGTAGGCTCATTACTTAAACAATTTAACTAACTTCCTGCTTTTAGCTTGTGGTTTTAAAGACTTCTAAAAATATTACAAATTGAAGTCAACATTAAATTATGAGTTTACTCACATTAGTTATAATGTGATATAAAACCCGTGCTCTAATATCGATGTTACGGCCATGTGCATAAACTCCTCGACTCTTCTCGATAGTCTTATAAATGTAACTATAACCGAGCTTCTCGCCTCACTACACATTGTATGGGCTTTAAGAAGCATTCGTACTCTATAGATCGATTATGACATCGTAATGTAATAAGGTACAGAACAGTTATCATTTTCACATCGTACCAATGGCCTTAAATATGTTCTGTTAATAACTATGCACATTTAAAAGGAAACGCTAAGTGAAATGCTTTAAGTTTAGTCGGCAGCGTTCTCGGAAAAGTAGTTGGATGTCTTTACGAAATATCAAACTGAATTTTATAAGTTAACGATACATGTATGGGCATTTTGATCGTTTCAGTGACAACGTTAATTTAGCATATCCCGGAATGATACAGAAGGGGAAGAAAATAGAGCTTAAGCAAGGCTTTCAAAAGAACTTGATTAACTGCGAACAGTCTATATTACACGTAGTCTAGATATATGCTTCCTTAATGGATAACAAGATGCAGGTTTTGCCCTGGATATTACGATTATCTGACACGTCGTCCGCTAAAAATTTACCTAAAACGCTCAAACGATGGGTACAGAATCACGATCATATTCCGAGAAAATTTTGATGGTAAATTTTGTATACAGATAAATGACGTCTAAATGGATTGGTCACACGTCATCGTTATCACATTGTTTGAGTTTAAGCCAAGGAGTGTAAGAAAGTTTACGTTGCTCATGGGTAGATATGGCATTTAAAGCATTATTCATATCGTTTGATATGGTAAATAAATTACACTTTATTTACTCCTTCATTATGACATGCAATTAAATATTTTAGTGGGTAGGAACATTACGTAAGTAATTATAAAAACTTCACTGAAAATGCGCGAGCTTGAATTATTTTGTATATGAATTTTTCAACGTGCGAACATTGGATGGTTTTCTTAGGGCTTATAATGTGATATGACATGTATAAAATTTATTTTTAAAATTCTGAGTTGGCAATATTGGCAATATACAGGAATTATAATGAAATCCCAACCTTATAATCTGCTAAGACATGAGAGGCTTATTACGGAGCATACATTCTTTTTCTATCCAGCTTACACCTCTGTTATGAAACCCATCAGTTCCTCAATTAGCAAGAAGGTAAAATACAAGTTGATAATGCAGAATATATATGAAATTTCATGAGTCTGTAGTGAAGCATGCTGGTCCACTTATCAAATAAGTTTCACTAATTTTCCTCTTCAGATATAAACTCTATATGAGGAATAATAGATTTAATGGCCACAAATTATAAAAATATCTTAATTAGTCAGTTCACTTGAAGTAAATTGTGATAATTGATATATTAAAATAAGCTGAATTATATATTAACTGATATGCTGAATGGAAAATTTGTGTTTCTTTGCTATCATTAGGCAATTAATCCTCTCCTCTTTTGTAGAGAGAAATAGACTCCTATGAAATTTCCTCATGAAATTTACTTCTTCCTGAAGCAATTAAAGAAAATCACAGAGCTCATATACCACCTAGATACACACAGTAACGAATTTTAAAATAATTTAACTTATAAATTTCTTAGTCCTTCATTTATTAAGGCACTTAACATTTCGCTAACACTTATGCAACGTTATTGCACTGTTGTCTGATGTTAACTTCTTACATCAATAAACAAATAATTTTTTATTCAGCAAAATTTTCGAATTTATATTCTTACTAGCACCGGAATTTGTAGCGTTGTATAGCTTCTCTCTGAAAACATACACGCAAGTTAACTGTTGCCGTACTAAATACACGTCTCTATATGCATGTATAGATGTTCCAGGCACACTTATAGACCAGAGCTAGAAATTGCCAAGTCCGTAAATTTGAAGTTATCGCAAGGAAAATACGTGAAAATTCTTTCCACAAATTTATTCCAGTGAACACGCCTTTACAATGCGATACTTCTAAATATTAAAAAAAAAATAATCGCACAAAATTATTAAAGCTTTCTAAGCTACAGTCATTAAAGTTACGTAACGTAGTTACAATATTTGTCCGTTCGGTAAATTTGCTCGTGTTAAAAATGTATGTCTAGCTTCTCCATCAGTTTAACTAAGATGCTAGGATTGGTTTGTTGCAAGAGTACTAGTGTAACGTTCTTGGGCCAGTTGTTGGAGTACCATTATGTAATGGCGGCGTAATTCCTACATCATGTACTGGGATTATACAGCAATGGATATATGAGAATGTATTGGATTAGATATTATATTATGATCCTGTTTGGTATCCCACCTGGGTTGGCGTCTACACTTTCTACCTCTCCAAGCCTTCTAGACAATGGCGTACAGGTAATTAGTGGCTCTTAATACACTCAGTTCGTGCATGTTTCCTTTTTCCTCGTATGCTAAGTAGCAGTGATCTGTCACCAATCCCATAAGGCATCTCTTCATTCGTAACTCGGTCGTCAGTATGTAAGGAACATTCATCTCTAAAACCAGATTTAAAAAAATTAAAACGTCTTCTTCTCAACTGCCCTGAATATCTGACTACTGTATATTATTTTACGTGACCTTTTCTTAAGCACTCATTTAAATTAAAAATCTTCCATTTGTGTAAATATTTTGTGAACGAAAGGTGTAAAACTTTCTATACAACCTATAGCTTGTAGCTACATTGTGTCACGTGAGTGACATCTATTGCACGCTAGTCACTAGCAAGTGCGATTGAGTGACGTCTCTATTTTATCCTATATTCCTTGTACACGTATAGGTAAATAAAAACTGTTCTGTTGTAAAATATATACTTCTCTGAGGAATGAAGATTTTTTTTCCCCTTGTCAGTCTTTCTGTATTTGCCTCCGCATCTGTACAAAATGGGTGAGAAAATGGTTCAAAGTTTACTTGGAATATTTTGAATTTGAATAACACATATTTAGCGTAGCCTAAACATGTATAAAATCAGACTTTCCGTACAAAAAACTAAACCCTAAAATGTACCGTGTAAAACGTCCCACCAAATAATTGTATGGTATGTAATATAAAAGTAAGTCAACATTATTTTTATGTCGTTTTATAGTAAATGTTTTGCTCAAGAAAATTACTTTCATATTTATATTTACGAGGTAAAGACTAAAGTGACTGGTAGTGAAGAGTGAAGAGATTTGGACGGCTCTTAACATCGAGGGGAGAGCCGATGAGGGTGATTGAGGCGAGTATGGAGCAGCGCCAGAATGAAAGGGCGGGGGGAAACGGGAGATCCCCGGAAAAAACCCGCCGACCAACGGCTTCGTCCGGCACGATTCCCACATGCGAAAATCCGGAGTGGCCCGGCCAAGGATTGCACTTTGACTGGTAGTGTATTATCACGGATAAAATGAACTTTCTCTATAAACCTCCTCATAATACTTCCCCCCCCCCCCCCCCCAAAAAAGAGAGCTTAAAAGTACATGTTATTTCGCTGTTAGTTGTAAGAAATTGAATTTCAAGAGTGTCTCTAACTATTGCAACGGAAGAAATGTATATACAACATAATTTCTCATTATCTGGTGGCCGCAGAATTCGTGCTCTTCGGTTGAGTTATGACGATATGAATAGCAAATACATACCAAAATTTCGTTCCCTCAGAAGATCAACGTGCGGCTGAGGGTCAATGGCTAACTTTCTTAGTAAGTGTAATGCTTAAAATATTAAATCTTTATTAAGGAGAACAAAAGTTTAAAAGTTTTCCTCATTATAGTAGATTATTCGCGTGTTTTAATGACTCAATCAACACGTACACCTAGCAAAGTGTGCTATATAAATGCCTTAATATGTATTGATACCTTTGCGTAACGTTTTACTTATTTTTTAACATGACCAACATTGTTTGTTTTCCGTGAGCAATTAAGATTTGTTAAAAATAAGAAAACCCATTTTTTTAGGTTCATTATTACCAATTTTTTTTCTTTATCTAAAATAGACCCAGGCACGAAACACGGACATCAAAACTATTTCTGCCCTGTAGGCAAAAATTTTACCATCTACTATTATACGACGCGTAGTTACTCACTGACCTTAGAGGTAAAGACAGGGAGAAAATGGTAATTACGACGGAAAGGATGAAAGTCGTGGAACATCTTGGGAGACTGGCTCCGTATGTGACTCCCGCTACGTTGCTATATCTGGAAATTAATCCCGGCACCGCAAGTGTGTCAATAGGCTCTTATGTAAACAGTTTAAGAACTTACTATTCCTGGCGCGCATCGTTGGCCGATGAGTTTTCTCGGAGTACTCCCGCTACCCCATTCTTACATTCCGCCTCCGCTGCGTCCTATAGAATCTCGTATCAAGTCACACGTCACCTATTACAGACGCTAAGTCCCACTTCGCAAACCGGTATTTCGGTAGATGCGTACCATAACTTATCTCGCACCACTCCATAAATATTGTCATTATTAGAATAATCGAGTTTTTTGAACAACAAATTAGTGTAGCCTTATTTTATCACTTAAAGGCATAATTAATATTTATTTATGCTATCACGAAAATTACTATCGTCATTAAATTATACTGCTATTATAATATTTAAATAAATTTCTATTATGGCGAAAAATGATTTCATTGTATAAAATTAAATTTATTAATTAATGTTTAACTTAATCAAAAACACACCTTTTTAGCAAAAAGTACGACCTGTCACTAAGTTATTCACTAATAAAACACAAACTTGTTTTTTGGCTTTAAGTTTCGAATTACATTACTATTATCGGTGGAAACAGAATTGAAAAAAAAAAAATTAAAATAAGTATTCGTATCAATCTAAAAAAAAATACTATCTGGAAAATAACAGTGTGATTTTTTTACTGCGAAAATCTAATCTACGTTTCTGTTAAGTGAGTAGACACTGCAGTTCGAAGGAAACTTTTGAGCGGAGTTAATTTATGTAAATGTTCCTTATCTCAGTAACAGCGTACAGAAACGCCATGTAAATACGCGCTTTAAGATTTTAAATACGTCCATAAAACAAGAACTATACTTGTTGCACTGCAAAATTCACGTTAGCTCAACAGATGGTATGAAGATATAGTAATTAAATTTTCGTTAGTTTTTCCCATTTCAAAAACACAGAATTAATTTATATCATATTTAGAAGAAATTATTTTGTCTTCTATGCAACATATATTTGCTTATAATAGTGAGTATTTATCTTTCGTTTGGATATAAATTTGTGGCAGTACTATTGAATTGTATTTAATGCTTTTGAAAGGTTAATTTAAAAATAATAATGATATTTCTCCCTTAAAATGTGTTTTTAATTATTTTTGTATCGATTACATAACATCATTTAGTTATTTATGGGGCATTTTCAGTGTTTCGTAAATGGTGTGTAGAATTATAGTGATATTTGCTGTAATTACAAGAATGTGTCCCTCTCTTAATTGTTCACTGGTTGGTGAGTCGTACAACCATCTGACATAAATATAAAGTGTCATTGTACTAAAAGCGAATAACTCCTGGATTGTTGTAGATAGAACTTCTCTCCATGCTGTCAAGTATTCAGTGATTTAGATTTGCAATTTTAACTCGTGGAATATCAGCATGTACTAGAATAGTTACAGGTTTTCATTTATCAGGTACCTTTAGAAGTGTTCTTAATCATTTCAGTCACAGATAAATATAGTTTTAGGCGTTGCAAGAAAGAATGTATTTGTTCGGGACTGTACTGGTATCGATACGACGACGCTTCATCATAAATCGGGACAGGTGAAAATCTGCCCGTGCTTCGTCTTGCTGGCAGCAGCGGTTCATAAGGCCGCGGGATATAGTTTCAACAGCGAATGTTCTCTCCCACACGTTGGGAACCGTTCTTATTGGACGGTATGTTCAAATGTGTGCAGCTCAGGTTCCTAAAGACGCTTCATTTGCAACTTCCCAGATATAGGACACGGTGACTGAAAGGGATCATTTCTCTTGTGATATTCAGAGATATGCCAGTACATGTGAAAATGCATTTCTCACATTTTAGGAAACATATATGAAAGTTAATTTACTAGGTTGTACTCAAAGTAAGTTTTATTATTTGAATTTCTTACTACTGAAGAAGAAATAACGGTAAATTTTTGTAAGTTGTTTTACATTGTGACAACCGCCGTAGTTAACAGGCTGTCTTAGAAAATATAACCGAACATCATTATACGTTTATATTATATAGAGCGTAGATGAGAACTTATTGCAGAGAATTGATGTTTTGCACAAAATAAGTACAGATGTTTATTATTTATTTTGATTTAAAATTTTATATTTGCTGTTTCATACACAAACTGCGTTCATTATAATCCCAAATAAATTAATTATCTATAAACCAGATTATGTACAAATTATTCTACAAGATGTATTTCGCAATATTCTTGCATGTAAACGTCTTTATACCCGTATATGTAAATATTACATCTTTCATATTTATTTCATATAATTCTTGCATGATCCTACAACCTTACAAATGATTTTTATACAATTTTACGACCAGCCCGAAACATGAGTTACCGTAGTCATTCTGTCTTATACTCTTGACAAGCTCTTTAAACTTCTCATGATATAAACGCATTTTATTAAGGCATTCTTGCTGGAAAAATATTTTAGATTACAGTTGGTAAAATGGAAAAAATGGTAAACGCACGTGAATAAAAGTTTCGTTCAAACAATGCTACGTTTACCTGATTTGAAGTCAATTACGTATCAAATAATCACATGCGAAATATTTGCAGCTATTCCATATCGTAATTAGTACGTTTACGGATAAAGAGCATGTATAACAATCCGATTAAAGGAAGGATAAAACGAGCAAAGATTTGACTTATAGGGACATAATGTGGATCATCCTACAGTTGCCCTTTCAATGACGCGTGAAGCGGCGTTAATGAGGCGTTCAGTGAGCACAAAATGACCGTACTATCAAGAAGACGCCTGCCCAGATTGAAGAGAGCGAGAAATGGACTACGTATAGGCTGTTCACGTTAAAGTGAGAACTTTTGAGGCCCTAGTTACTTTTTCCTTTCTGCCATTTTGTATCCTTTAACCACCATATTGAAATAAATATTATCAAGTAAGTAATAAACAAAGTGTTTATATTCCACCACACTCGGAAGTTAACGTTCAAGTCTAAAATAAAATAAAATAATAGACTATCATTTAAATTAAAGGGCTTTCAAAAGTGCTCACTTTATCCTGAATAGCCCGTAGTAAAAGGAAATGTGAACGTCTTATTTTTTTATATCATAGTGATATTCCGTACAGTTAGTATAAGAACTTACGAAACCAACACCGATGAAAAGCTTTATTTCCTAATGTAAAACAATTTAGAAATTATTGAAATATTAACTAATGATTACGTAATGTTAGTTATTTTATTCGATAACATATAATTAAATTCATCTCATTTAAAATAGTAACATATCAATCAAGAAGTTATTAGAATGAAGCACAATACTTTGCTACCAATATTTTATTCGAGTTATTTGAGCATTTAAGTGACCTCTGGAAAAAAAGTGTGCTAATTTAATTCGACTAAGCCGAGTTCATTGTTCGTTGAAATTGTGCACCAGACCATAAAGCACAACATAAAAATCTCTCATCACGTTTTCACAGAAATTGTTTATTACATTATTTGAGTAGAGTGCTTATGTTTGACAAACCATTTTCACATAAAATCTACATAAGAGTTTGACGAAAAGTAAAATAGAACGATCATGTTCATATCGATACAAAATAGCCAAATGGTAGACCATAGTAAAGATGGGGTTGGGTGGGAGTGCACACAAAATGCACAAAGGCGATTTAATAAAATTTCCTTTATATTAGTTCACAGCAAAGTGAACGAAAACACGATTCTGTTACTGCGCAATATCTGCACGGAAATATTTCGTTAAAATCGTTTCAATATGGTAAATTGCCAACGAAATTTCAAAAGACCACTTACCGGATTTTTTTAAAGTAACCTACTTGCTAAGGAGCATTATACTACTCATGTACGGAATTAGGTAAGTATTAGTAAACTATTTCCTGGGATAGACAGAATATGATGCCAATAAGGTACATATTTAGGTTAAATGTTCTTACAAACTATGAGAAGTGAAAAAGACATGTAGTTAATTTTATGCTATTGAAATGCGTCACCCAATTTCCAAGATTAATTAATACGGAACTAAATGTTATAGAGTTTGTGCAGACTACCATAAAGATCAATAAATGTACAATCTTTAATACATTTTCGGAATTCATCTAATATTTTATAAAATAAAATATTTTTCAAGTGAACTTTCTTTCAATTTTAATGAAAATTTTCTCCGTAGTTTCCAACATTTTATAAACAAAATTATAAACTTACAGGGCGCTATTATTAAATATGGCAAATAAAAAAAGATAATAAACACATGAAAGTATCCAATAATGACAGCATTAGTTGCATTGTAAGTTTAAGCTGGCCCAACCCTTTGAACTCTGCTCACATTTACTGGCATTCAAAAGCTGGAATTATGCCACTGCCAGCCCGACATTTTGGTTGACATTTGTTTTCCCACTTACCATGGTTCTGTTGGCTCGTATCACATTTTACATGCTTACTTTATTGAATAAGGTTTGTTACTAACTGGCGCAACCAATGGATTACGGAGTTGACATTTCCTTAATTGAATATCCATTCACATGAAACAGGTAAGACAACATATATTGTTCATTTCAGTTGTTATTATATATTAATATTGTGATTCTTATTCACAATAATTACTGTACGTGCTACAAAATTCATTTAAGTTCCTGCTTAGCTTTCGTGAAACAATAAAAGTACATCCATGCGAATTTTATCTTCAGAATATGGTCTCTTTAGTGACAGAGAAAGTTTCCTTAATATTGTAACCCGATTTACACTGGAGCATATTTTTTTTTTTTTAATTTTAATGAATTCATTAAGATGACATATCTGCCTAGAAGGTTTAGAATGCGTCTGTTTCCTTTCTTATTGTCAGTGTAAGTTCTGGAAATGCAGGTGGTTTATCGTAACCGTTTTTACGAGACAAATTTGGTGGGGATCGGTCGAGTGTTAACTGAAATATGATATGGACGATTGATATTATAGTTGAGGTTGATCAAAAATGGTGGAAAATTGGCTTTATTAATAAGTGAATTTAGTGTTACCATAGAGTACAGTCAAAATTATCTGTTTATATTAAATATATCATAGGTTCCTGACGTATGACACAATAATCAAAAAAATTGTTAAGTTATCATTAAAAAATTATCCCACATGGTTTAAGTCTATAAACTCCTCGTCCTTAAAAACCAATCGATCTTGCGGAATCAATTAATAGGGTCCGCAAGTTATTAAAAAGACACATGGCGGACGAAGCTGTGATCTCTTATGACATTATTTCTAACAGTTAGTATAAAAATATCTCGTTGTTTGGTCATAAAGTTATGAATAATAAATTATTGAAATCACGATCCAAACCACAAGCCTTATTAATTAATGCAGATTGGGAATTTATAGCTTTACAGGACAGAACGATTAGCACAAGTGAAACACTCGAACATTTAAGGGAAAGGGAGAATTTTTATACATTTTATGGATGTGTAAAGTAATGCCAGAAGAGGCAACTACATATACGCCTATCAGTAGATAGCTTACGTGATACTCATATAAACGTTCTCTTTTGTTTATTTGTTAGGAATAGTTTGCCAAATATATTCGTGGAAAATAATTTTATCTGTTATATATTTTACAACTTCAACAAATCACGTGTCGTGATGGCATTTCTACGACTCATTTTGTTTCGTTTTACGTATATTTGACTTAAGTGAAAATAAGTTGTTATTTTCGACTTTAATCATACCATACTGTCATGACAGACTATTTCTCTGGATGTAATGCTCCGCAGATATTATTAATTAAATTTTTTGTAAAATTTATAAAGTAATTTAACAAGAAAAAAAACTAAATGAAGTAAGTAAGAGCTTCAAAAATGTATGGAATTTCTATTACTTCTTGATATTGTTAAAAATCTAGGGTAAATACAAAGTTTTAGGTAGTTGAAAGTGGCACACAAATATTTTATAAATTGGTTATGATATTTCTCAAAATACGTTACTGCGACTGTTTATATTGTATACAAATTTTTTATTTGAGTTATGTCACTTTACATATAAAAATGAGCATGTATTAAATTGGGAGAGTTTTCATAATATAAATTAAAAATTTATATTTAAATTATTTGTAAAATTGAAGTGAGATCTTTCTTAAATATATAAATTAATACAAATATATATTAAAAATAAACGATTCATAAAACCATATGTGTTATTAAGGTGCTGATGACAGAAATATTTACTATGCAAAAGTAGTTCAGAAGCAACTAATTTTTTGAGGTCGAACGATAACATTATATTGTTCAACGCTAAGGAATTTTAGAGAAATGGTTTTCGAGGTGGTTTCTTGGTGACTTGAAACAGGTGGGTCGTAGAATGCTTTTTAAAACTCTCTTCTGCAACATTTCGTTCCAGCTCACAGTCACCGATATCGAATGTTTTACTGGTACTTCAATAAAGCGAAGAACGTGTCACAACCTGTTATAGGCCAGAAATTCCGATGACTTCAACTGATTAGTGATGCACGAGTGCTTCCTTCTGGTAAAAAAAAAAATGGGCATGAGCTGCAATGGAATGAAAATACCACGTAATTTCGAAACTTCTGTGGTGATTGTGCTATGGTGTGAATTTCCTTCACGTAGAGGAGATGAGTGATAAGGTTTGGGCGGCTCATAACAACGGGATCATGAGAGCCGATGAGGGTGAGGCGAGATGAGTGTGGAGCAGCGCCAGAATGCGAGGGTCAGGGGACGGGAGATCCTCGAGGAAACCCGTCTGGCACCGCGGAGAGGTTCAGCCGGGAATTAAACCCGGCTAGCCTTTGTGGCAGGCGTACACTCTGGCCGCTGCGAAAACCAAAATTACGTGGTGATATTGCATTTACATCGGCACTCGTTTAACTGCTTACAGTAAAATACACGTAGTCGTTAAATTCTTATTTTGACAGTGACGTACATTATCAAGCAGTGCTGTACTTTTACAGCACAGGTTGTTGTGTTGGTTACAAGCAAATGAATGCGAGAATAGATACCTTCCTTTCCACGAATACCATAAACAATACTTATTTTCAATATTAAGAGAACTCAGATCATACTTAACCAAACGCTGCCTGTAAAAACAACATGTATTTTTTACAGGAATTTCGAGACATAGTAAAACGAATGTAAGATACAACAAAGTTGTGGTATGTATAGTTCGGGTTACTGCCTTATTTCGAGACATAGTAAGACGAATGTAAGATACAACAAAGTTGTGGTATGTATAGTTCGGGTTACTGCCTTATTTCGAGACATAGTAAGACGAATGTAAGATACAACAAAGTTGTGGTATGTATAGTTCGGGTTACTGCCTTATTTCGAGACATAGTAAGACGAATGTAAGATACAACAAAGTTGTGGTATGTATAGTTCGGGTTACTGCCTTATTTCGTTTTCTCCCGCTTTAGTTAATTTCTTTAAAAAGTTTGTGGAATAGAACTTAGGTAGAGTCTAGTTAAAAAAATGCATACCTATGGTGCCAAACCATAAGAATTACTATTATAAAAACTTTGCAGATAGTACAACGATACGTAACTGCTGCAACACTACGAAAAATGATATATTTTTGGCAAAGTTTGCAACTGCTTATCTGAGATGTATCGTTTCAAATACATTCCGTACCTCCTACAGTACTACAGCTAATATTTCACCACTTGAAAATGTAGTGATGAAATTTGCTTGTCACTGCTATAAAACATGACAACCGAATAATCACTGTAAAGGTCTTTATTTTTACAATAAAGATACATTAAAATTGAGCAGATAGAGAATCCTTTAAGTCTCCTATTATTTCTCCTCCCCAATACAAAGATTAACTGTAGTGTAGTTTTCTTTAATAATATCATATTAACTTCAACACTGTGACAATTTACCATCATTGAAATATTTTAGAAAAAGTAATAAAGGAGCAAAAGTGGGATTGCTAAATAAACTACTATTAAGCGCTAGCAACTATTTGTGCTATAAAATGGAATCTACAAATTTTTATTTCTGAAAAATTTTCTATACACGAAAATAGGTATAAGATACATAAAACTTATGGTTTTTAGAATGCCGACAAAGTAATTATAATAAGTATAGTTATTCTTATATCACAGAACTCCTTAGTTCAAGCGTTATCTGTCAACAGAGCGTGTGTTCCGACGTATATGTGATGTTGAGTATTTTACCTGACTACGTATCGTATGAAACTATACAATTTATTTTAATTTTAGATTGATCTTGGTAAGGGGGGTTAGTAATTAACATACAAACAATTCGATTAAATATTTTTTTAAAATAAACAATTTACATTTTCTCGTCATTTGAAACCTGTTAATAAAAATGCTACTGATTATTCCCATATATATATATATATATATATATATATATATATATATATATATATATATATATATATATATATATATATCTTTGAAACAATCACACTTTGATTGTTACGTATTCTGTTTGTATGGCACTGGTCAATGACCATATTATGGAACTTAGTTGCACTATTATTTTACTGAATAACTATATTTTGATTGAAATTTTCTCATCTGCAAAAACGTTGCATATAGAATACATGGTAAGTTACGTGAAAAGTTCCGTTAACACGCGTTTAATACGATTTTATGGAAAACTGTAACCCGTGAATCTAATGTCACCCCAAATCGGCTATAACAATGTCTAAATCAGTTATGATCTTATTGCTACGAAGGCATTATAATTTCCATAACCATTAGCGCGGTGCTGTTTAAAAATATTACGATAGCTCTGATCTATAATTTCTTGTGTAGCAAGTACGTCATTTGTTTAACATTACTTACATGCATATTGAAATATTCGTTTGGGTTGCCAGTGAGTTTCCATGTAACTTTCCATCCATGTTCAAGACACATTCAGATAATGTCTTGACTGAGTACATCGTCTCTGAGATCATAAGTCACGCGCAAAAGTTTTGCAGAGGATTCAGGGTAGTGAGCACTAGTACCAAAATTAAGGCATCTACTGTACCGCATTCGTCTGACAATTGATCCCAGTCCTATCTAGTGAAGTATTTATTTATTAATTTGTAATGAATTTGTACATATTTTTTTTACGATTATTTGACACAAGACCCCTGATAAGTGCGAGATACAGATATTGATGTAACACACATTCACGATCGGTACCACTGACAGGTATTGTGTAACTGCGAAGGTTATAAAAATAGTTGTATCGATCAGAGCTGATTGACAAGCAATTTAAGAAAGAAATACGAAACGAAATTGAACAGTCTGACAAAGATTCATTTTGACACACGCCTGCTGACAAATGTAGGACAAATGTAGATAATACGTTTGTGTTATAAAATTCTTTCAATAAAATTTCACGGGCTAATATTTTTAGCAGCGCCAAATGTTTTCGATATCTACAGTGCGAAGTTTTGTGACAAAATAGTACGCATTTCGAATTAATCTTATTTTGAAGTAGGCTATACGTGTTTGAAACCAACTTTCTTGAAATAATATCTCCGTAAAGAGACTAGCCAGACACTTTTAGAGTGCAAGTACGAGCTGAGAATAGTATTACAACAGTTTAACGTCGTCCGACGAATAGGCATCGAGTATAATTCAGTGAAGATCATAAAATACGTTGATTTAATTTGCATTAAAAATATTACATACAAACTAATGTCCCGCACATACGCCTTGCTTATGATTATATTAGTTACACTCCATCGCATAATTTTTGCTGTTTTCTGAGGACAAGGAAAATTATTTATTAGTGGTTTTAAAAAAACCTTTCATTTCGTTTGGAATGACAGTCAGGCGTACAGCGTGCACGCAAAAACCAAATTAATTATAAATTATCTAATGCTCCACCGGAAGTGGAAATGCGGTAACGTAACTGAACACGAACAAGACACCACAATGTAAACGGGTGTGCATTACATGAATATTTAAGGAAGTTGAGTGGCCCGCGATGGCGTATTGCACCCGACTGTACTACATGAAGAAATCATTAAGAAGACCTTCCTCGAATAGGCAAATTATTATTATTATTATTATTATGGCTGTATGTAAGAAAATATCGGTACTAATCTTAAAACATATTTTCAATAACTGATTTTATATATATTCATGTCGGTTATAAAAACGATAGTTCTCGTGAAAAAAAAATGTGCTTTCTCAAACATAAAGAATTGAAAAAGCTTTAGAGATGATTAAAAATAGCCTCTTATTAGTTGACTATTATAACATTTAAATAAATGAATTATAGCGAAACGTTTTAAAGTGTTAGAAAATACGTCTTCTTTTATATGACATACACCATATTTTCTGACAATTTTAGAAGTGTGTTTACTACTTTTTAATGATTTATTCATGTTGTATGGTCTAGAGCTCTAGTACGTTCAAGTGAAATTCTCTATTGGAAGTCGCTCTGATACCATACGTATTACTCTTGAGTAATGGAAAATCTATCACGATATGGTTCCTCTTAGGGGCGTCGCACATTTAGGTTGAAAGATCATGTAAATGTGTTCAATGGCGAGTACCAAAAATACATTTGGTTCATTATATTGTTTCCACATACCCCACCGTTTTAGAGCAGCTATATAGCTACTAATATCAGTGCTGCGGCCCCCGCAGTGGCTGATCTGTTAGCACGCTCGCCTCCCACCAAGGCGAACCCGGTTCAATCCCCGGCCGGGTCACTCCCGGATTTTTGCAAGTGGGAATCATGCTGGACGATGCCGCTGGTCGGCGGGTTTTCTTGGGGATCTCCTGTTGCCCCAGCCTTCATTCCAGTGCTGCTCCATGCTCATCTCGCTTCACCCCCATCGGCTCTCAAAACGTCGCTGTTAAGAGCCACCCAAATCTCTTCACTCAATCAGTGCTTTGCCTAGGAGGTGGGCAACTCTCTAACAATAGAATGATAAGGTGTAGGACTTCAAGAACACTATAAATACGTATCTACAGGGAAACATTATCGAATACATTAAATTAAAATATGCGTAATTCAATGTACAGTTCTTGACTGAGTATACGGCCTTAAGCCCCTGTCAACTGTCAAATTTTCGCCTTCAACTATATTTTACAATAAAATATTAAGACGAAATACGGCCATCGAATGTTTCCTTCCAACAAATTTTATCAAATAATATTGAATGTGTTTGAAAATGTGTCACACTGTCACATTTTTTTACTGGGAGACTCTAATTTGAATTATTATTTAAGAACCATTTTCGTGGTTAAATATTGCTTTTGTTTTTCTATGCAGTCCATTACACGAAGAAATGTAAAGAATCTTTCTATTTTGTTTTCGTTTCTTTAATAAATTCTAATTTTATTTATCAGAGATACTTCCTGCACAATGCCATTTAATACCTCTCGCAATATTATATGCAGTATTCACTTAAAATAGAATTCACGCCCAGGCAGTTTCTACATAAATTAATTATCTACTAACTTACTTCATTTCCAGCAATTTTCCGTTATTTGAAAGTTTCATTACTTACATTTTTGTCATGAACGATTCTGATTGGCAGAGACCGTCGAACATCAAAAGAAATTTTAGAACCGGTCCAGTTTTTTAATGTTTGACGGAAACTGAAGCCATACAACTTTCTCGGACAAATATGGCGGCATTTATGACGTTTTCATTAATGTCATAAATGTCAAACTTCATTTGACCAAACTTACTGGAAGCAGTTTGACGGAAATATTTGACAGCGTGACAGGGGCTTTACACACCACACTGTAAAAAAATATTTGAGGTTAAATTTACCTTACATGTAAGGGAAGCAAATTACACTTACATGTAAGGTAAAATTCCCTCTTTAGTGTAGAGTATATATCCGTAACAAGTTAAGTACTGTTCCCTAATCGTACGGAAAAGTACCTGTCGAAAGTGTGGGAAAATTCCATGCAAGTAAGGGAATATTTCATAATAAACTTATATTTTTAAAAATTCCGGAACAGTAATATTGTTTTGTTTTTTTTGTCATTATTATCTATATCCTCAGACGGATAGTAACCTAAATCACAATTCAAAAATCCTCGACACTTGCCGGTGTGTGGGGCGAACCACAGTTCTCCTTTGTCTGGATAGTCTGGAGTGTTAACCACTACATCACCGCGACAACTCCACACCATGAGTTATTATTAAGGTTTTATATCAATTGAACACGAAAAAAAGTATTAATTTAAGTTACTTACAAAATATTTAATTGAAATAAGTTTTGCCTAAAAATGTTATTACTATTGGCTTGAATATTCCCGCCATTCTAAGCGCAACTTAACAAATTAGTTATTCCTGGAGCTGGTTATAATAATTAATCTGTGTAACAGATTGCTCAGTTACTTTTGTGCGATACAAAGCAGAGACTGTGTAGAATTTCTTTAGTGGCTTTATTAGCGCTTCGAAGTTAATACATTTCCAAGTCTTTTAATAGTTCCCTGGACATAACATTACGCGGGTGAAGATAAAGATGTAAATTGAGATTTGAACACGGGAACAAAAACCGATCCGTTTTCCACTATCTCGTACACATTTTTATTTACTTTTTTTTTCACAAACTGTCCATTTGTAGCTATTTGATAATAGAATTTTGCATATTTTCTACCTTAGAAGTAATTGTTATTGCTTAGTCCTACAAGCTGTCCAACATGGCGCCTCGTTTTGTTTCTTCCTCTGGTCCTCCCATCGAGCTATTGAGAAGAGGAGATCCACTCGTAAGGTAATTTTCCCATCCATGTATGTGGATTTTACTCCAGAGTGCGGTAATTCTACCTTCCACGTAATTATTCTAATATTACCTTATAATTGTCAGGCAAATTTCTCAATTGTTTTACAGTGCAGTAATGAGGCCATGCACTGGGATGTGATTACAAAAGAGTTTCTGGGCACAAAGATTCAAATTAACGCCAAGCCGTGAATATCTCAATTTTTTGATAAAAAGTGTTTAATGCTTACTTCTGCTTCTGCAGGGAAAGTCACTTTGCGCGATTCGCCTTCTATATTTTCTGTAAATGCAGATAATATGCATTTCATGTTTCACATTAAATGAAATGTATGTTGGTTATCATTCTGAAATTTGACAGATCAATATAGTTATTTTGAAAATGGCGTAGTCTAGTACTATAAAACAAGAAACCCCGATTTTTTTTATTTAGCACATTGATTAACAGTGCGTCGCTGTAAAATCAATTATGATTCCACGTCATGAAAATTTAGCATCTTAAAGATGCAATCAAAATTTTTTTCGCGTAAAACGTAACGGTTAGTGGTTGGTTTAGCAGGGGTTCGTTCTATGCAGCAAAAAATATCAATCTTGTTGTATAACACTTTACCAACAAAAACCATCTTAAAATACTATTTGACGGTTGCTTTACATATTAGAATATTGTTCTCTTAGGGCTCTAAAAAAATAGGGCCAGAAAAACGTTAATGTATTAATTAGATATATAGCTAAATGCCTTGGTAACAGCAAGTGTATTAAGTTATATTATTAAGAATAAAAATTACAGACATTTTTTACCTGTTGTAATCATGTTGTGGACGTTGAAATTCGTTTATAGGCTATATTCACGACAAAGTGAGCACTTTTTGAGGTCCTCTCATTTGAAACAATAGTCAGTACATACATTTTATTGCAGCCCTGGACGTTAACGTTTCAGTCCGGTGAAATATATACATTGGTTTATTATTTAAATGTTAATATTTGTTTCAAATGTGGTGGAAGGATAAATAAATGGCTGATAAGAAATAAGTAACCATGCTTCAAAAGTGCTCGCTTTACCGTGAACAGCCTATATAAGTACCACACTACTTGTAGCAAAGTGCATTTAACTAAATATTTTGACCTATAGCAGCAGTTAATTGTTCAAACCTATGTCGTTTTGGTAGAAATTCTGAAAATGCCTGTTCTAGCTCTATGTTTGAAGGGGTTACTTAATTAGGAGAATCTTCGGCACATTTTTAGATATGTTTTTCCTATACACTACGTTATAACTAGGTGTACATTTTGTCTTTGATCTGACAGATTATAAATATGCCATTCGGCATCACAACTTAGGTTGTAGACCTACTTTTCTAGTACCCACGGACACCTACCGTTCAGTGTTAGACACAGCTTGTGATAGTTTACACATATAGCAAATTGACAGTACAAAAAAGAGTTTTCAGGTAAATTGTGGCCAAACTATGAACAATATAACTGAGACAAGGATTATACTTTCCTGCATGTCAACTTCGTCCAAGTAGGGACTGTAGGTAGAAATCGACCGACAAATAATTTAAGTACAGAAAAGTAACACAGAAATTTACACGAAAACTGTATGTCAGATTCTGGGTATTTTATGTGATATAAATGGCACAGCTGGTATGAAAATCGGAAAGGTGGAAGGAGCATGATTTTTAATGATTTCGGGTGCAATTTTGATGCGATATTTATCCAACGACGTATTCTTTAGCCATTTCATGATGCCATTACACAAATTTGTCGGAAACTGGTATCTACAAATTAAGCAAATATATATCAGAATTCCTGAGGCCTCAGTTTGCCCCATCGCGCCGTTTATGCCAACGTTTGCTGTATATGTGTCTGATAAGGCTACAAACATTTCGCTATCCCGTTTCATTATTAACATAACTCTCGTACTCTATATAATGAAACTATAAAGTTAGCGTATTCATTGATTTGTGTTACTTGCAGTTTGCTAAAAAAAAACTAATCGGGTAGGTTGCAAGTTTCTGTACATAAGAAAAACAGAAGAATTATTTTCAATATATCTGTGTAAGAGAATGTAGATAATAATGTGTAAAATAAATATAATGCATTTGTGCTTAGTAATAATTCCTAAAACTCAGTCAATTTTGTTCTGCAAGAGTCAAATTGTCGGCCTTAATTTTTCTGCAGCGAACCACCACGACGGAAGAGATGACTTTCCATAGTAATATTTTTCCCCCTCACCCCTAAATTAACCATAGCATATTGTAGATATAAATACTTCATAATACAAGTACCTCCCTTCCTATTTTACAAGAGTTCGCCGTCAGAGGGCTTGGAGTATGACTGTGCTAGGTAGAAAAGCAGATTACGAGCAAACTATGGGTTTTCTTGAGAATAATACGATTTGATTGATGTTTCAGGGAGGAGGGGGGGATAATAAGAAACCTCTACGAGAATAATATGAGAACATTCAGTGGGATGACATTTGTGGAAATCGAGTTTCTTTGGCCTCGAGTTTGATATATGTTTGAGCAGGAGGGAAGTAAGGCCAACGAAGATTATTTGGGCAGTTGCAGGAACGCAGTTCTTGATTTTCGACGTAGATTCGCACAAAATCCTGCTATTTAGTAACTTACACGCATTGGCTCAATGTTAGACATATTTTCGATAATGAACTTCCTCACTAAATATCTCAGTCTTTCCACGCCGCTTTGTAGTGGGAGCGGGTTACCGGTTACCAGCCCGAGACGGGTTTCCACGAAATTTCTAAAGCTAAAGTAAATTTCCCGCCTTTACGTATTTCGGTCAGCATTGTGGTTGAGTTGGTACATGGTGAGGGACATGGGGTTGGGTGGGGGGACAGGGTTGGTGGAATGGGGGAGGTATGACACGTAGGAGGTACCGAGGGGGGGGGGGGCTTTTGTAGGGGGCGGGGCTTGTTTGTTGCCCAGGGGATATTTAATATGTCAGCCATTCTCATGCAACAAGGTGATAGTAAGCCAGGAAGCGCCCTATATCCCCCTATTTTGGTGATATAAGTGTAACCACCTAGACGCATATTTGAACCCCTGTTACTTACGCACAGTGGCTTTGGTTAACGGGGGAAGGCTTGTGACTATGTGATAGATACCACGGTTAGCTGGTAAATAATAGGATGCTTTAGGTTTAGTGCTTATTTTTGCAGAATTTAGGTTATAGAAAGTTTACTCTTTTCGCTAGTTGCAAAGTGGGAGCAGACTAGGGAAAATTTAGTGATGTAGAGGATATATTTACAATACGTTATTCGACGCAAATTACTCCGTTAAGTAAAAAATACTGACTTGTAGGTTTTAACGATGCAAGTGTGAATAACCACGAGGGGAATTTCCATACGTAAAGTAATATGAACGAGTCAGTCTATACAGTGTTCGTGTGCAAGAGAGAACTTTATTTCGTCTCCTTGGAGACGATATGTTCAACACGACACTGAACCAGTTGTGCTACAGATCTCTACCGAACCAGTCTATACTAGGTTTACAGGCAAATATAGCCATTTTACAAGAGTAATCGTTGAAACTAAAGTACTGTAAATAATTCACGCGACAGTAATATTATCGTATGTTGACGTGTATTGGAAACACATTTGAAATATTTGTAGTTTTACTTTTGTCTGTGACTCTGACCATGGACAGAAACTTCACTCTCCAAAAATATTATGTTGATACCAAAACTAATAGGTGAATACGATAAGTGTGCTCTAAAGGGTGATAATGGCTACGGGTTTCGCTGATTGCCTGTCGGGTGGTCTACCGTAACACCATCTGTTCCAGTCCTGTCCTGGTTTGTCCGTAAACGTTACGAGTGAAAGATTTTTCGCGTTCCTGTGATTCGAGGATTGGAAACGTGTTGCTTTTAACATCTCCATTTTTCTCCTGAGCGGGAGCCGGTGATTCGCGCACTGCCGCATTCGAAACTTGCAAACAACATTCGAGGCTGGACTATAAGAAGCGATCATCAGTGAGCTGTCCAATTTTTTTCTGTGGGTTTAGTGTCCTATGTTGGCTCTTCGCTGAGTTCAACACGAACGAAACAAAAAGTTTGATTTCGGGAGTAAATAACTGTCACCCTAAAAATTTCGTTTAAGTCTAAACTATTTTTCTCGTACAGCATGTTCTTCAAACGATTTTTATAATAAGATTGAGTCATTGAATAAATTATAATTATTGTCATATGCAACAATATCTGCATTAGCTTATATTCGCAATGGTTTTTCGGTATTTGATAAACTGCCAGTTTTCCTGACGAACTTCACCTGCAACAAAGCGAGCCTCGAGTGTTGAATAGGAAAATGTAGTGGCCTAGCAGCCATTATATTTTAAAAACCAATAAAAATGTATTTATTATATTGCAGCAATTTTAATATTTAGCCACCTACTTAAAATCATTCATAATCTGGCTGGTAATTTAGGCAGTAAGCAGAATAGGTTTGTTTGCATGTAACCATCAGCATTTCCACTTATAATTTTTCCAAATTGTTTTGTCTCACTGTCAGAAATGGAATAGGCTTGGTATTATTTTTTTAAATCTCTAACTAAAAGTTTCTTTTAGTTATTTAACTTTTCAACACAAAGGTTCAAGCAGCTGACGAATCCCCAAAAGTATGTTTTTTTCGGGGGTTGTTGGTTGGAAATATTTGTTTTTATGATAAATTACGTGATAAAAGGTAGGCGTAAATTTGTTGGTCGGTCTGCTTAAAAAAAATGCCATTCTCACATTATTATTACGTTCTCAGTTAAGTATGTTCATTGACTTGAGTGTGCATCTTACTTTGAGAACACAGCTATAAACTACACAAATGCGCGAATCATCGTTAACGATTGTGTAATAAACACACGTGAAACTATACTGCCATGATCATCACAAAGTCATAAAGAACGGAGAGTGCTTTTACAAGAAGATTTGTATCTAATGTTAAACAGTTTATGTTTGCATTAAACCTTGATTTAAAAAATAATTGTTATGTCTAAATAATGAATAAAACATGTCAAAAATACTTCTACAGATATCATTTATGTCTCAGGTTTTAAATAAAAAAAGTAGTTATTGTTTAAAGCCTAAATGATGTACTAAATGAACTTAAATACTCAATTAAACTCTTAGTTAACCTCGCCAAATTGTAGTAGTAGAGAATATTTCTTGGTTGGCATTAGAATCAAGTGATCATGGAGGACAGCTTCTTCGTTAAAAGAAATAACTGAAAGTAGAGTTTTCCTTTGGACGTGTCGGGGTTAGTTAGATTCATACCTCGAAATAATTTTAAGCAACAGCTGGAAAATGCCGTCTGTACCAATGTAATTTACACTCTACTTGTAAACTACCTACAACAATGATCTTTATTTTAAATTTACCGTATGATATTTCAGGACTTGCAGAATATTTTAATATCAATAGACGTAAGTTTAAGCTTTCGATACTCAATGAAATGAACAGTTAAGTACCTATATGAAATAAGACATACTTTACATTATTAAGTTAGTCTATATTTTAATTCCAAATACTTAAGAGGCCAAATTACATACTAATGTATAACTAGGTCGTATCGTCTCATTCACGGACTTCATTAGCGGATAAACAAATTACTTTATATGCAGATCATGTATTAGATGATGGTCAACCAAGGAGTTCGAAACTTGGCATTCGAAAAGTTGTTGAGAAAAAATTAACATTTGATTTTCAAAGTTGTCCAAAGCTGATTTTCAAGTTGTAGTACCGTCGCATTAGCAAACAGTAAAGATGATAGCAGTCAGGTAACGTATATGAACCAAACTTCAATAAATATAGACCTACACTTCATAATTAAGGCGGGGCGGTACACATTAGAACTAATAAAATATTCTCATGTTATTAAGATGATTCTGTATTGTCAAACATTGAATTATTGGCCATTAAAAGACTACTTAAGGAATTTCAATATAAAATTCTAATATTATGTTTAGGGTGTATATTGCATCTCTCAAATACACTTCCTCATTTAGGTATTTCATATACTACCTCATCCCGAATAATACATTTGCAAAAACTTAAACAATGGGAGATAAAATGTAATTCATTAAGTTAATGACGATTAATTTAAACAATTTCCGATTAAAATAAATGTTCATGTTTTGTTACAGACTAAATATTTTTGAAATATTTCATAAACTCAATTAAAATAAATATTTTTACAAATTCATCTAGCAACAAGTAGAACCTAAACGAAATACAACTATATTCTTAAGGAGCACTTTGGAATATTAAAGTAGATAAAATGTGTTATTATGCAGAAATAAATATTTATGGAATATTCAAAGTACTTTTAAATACACATTTCTAGCTGAACAGATAAGGTCTGTTTAGGTTAGAGACGAAAGTGACAATATAATATTTCATAACATGTACTGTACCTCGTGGTATTATCTATTAGCACTATCGTGGTATTATCTATTAGCACTATCGGATGCGAGCTGTCATCTTATTTATGTTAGGTTAGTATGTCATGACCAACGAACTAACATACTTATTTCAGTGAATTCTGATATGCCAGCAGCACGCCTTATTGCATTAAAATTCACTAAGTCATAGTTCCATTTTTGCACCAATTTGTAAGAAAATGATCTCAAGGAAAAAATAATATTTTGTGTGCTATCTTGGATCTTGGTATAGTAAATCCTTACAAAATTGGTTCATAAATATTGGAGTGATAGTCCCCTGAATTTAAAAAAAAAATTAAATGTCAAATTAGTAAATAAAAAATGCTGATATAGTTATCATTTGATTAACCTGTCTTTCTATAAAACCGTTCCACATGTTTAAACTTAATTTGGCGTGATGAAGTACCAGAATGTGGTCTAATTAACTCAGCTATAGCAACAATCACATAACGTTTTCAAAGACAGTGCCGCCAAAGCGCAGAGTTATAGCCCTTGTCTTACGAACTATTCCGACGATTTATACAACAATTTGGTGGAAAATTCCTTCTGCTTGAAGTGGGTAAAAAAAAAAAAAAAATAATTGCCCTTTTAAGGCCTTTGGTAACACGATTAGAATTACTTTAATACGTAGATGTATAGGAATGTATGCATATTAGTTCTATTGGAAACAGATAGTATAGTAAAGTTTAGAACATAATTAATAAAAATTTTACTGATCATTAGTGGAGAAGTTTCAACAGATATGCAGGCAAATTCGCTGATTTGGAACACTTTTACCTGATTAGATTTTAGTGTGCAAATGTGGTTAAAAAATGCAACTAGTCTTTTGAGAAACGTCCAGGCATTAATACTGGTACAGATACTTTGACGATGTCTAAAGAACAAATATTTCACTCAGGTTAATATTTATAAACCTTACTCAAGATAAGGCTTACTTATTTCGTCTCGGAGGAACAGGGTCTCGTGCATCCTAATACGTATCAATTAAAGAGCTTCACTTTAATATAGACCTATACTTGTTACATGGGGAGTCTCATTATCTTATATACTTACAGTTTATATGCAAAATGTCTATATTCACACGAATTTTTTAAAAGTGGTTTTTACTAAGCAAGGTAACTGAAATTGAGCGTTTAGCGACCGTGCCTATAAATATAACTATTATGAAAACAAACATATGTACTTTTCTTCAGAAACCAGCCAATCTAATAAAGATGCTACCAAATCAATCTTACATAAGATATTTTTTAAAAATAATTCTAGCCAATAAATGAAGTATGAGGTATTCTAGTTATTATGTAAAAGTGTTCAAATTTATATCAATAAAAACAAACGAGTCTACTGTATACTACTATTTACTAACACATTCCTTCATAAGAAAGATTTTCAATAACTCTCTAGTTCCACCCTTGACGTGGTAGTCGAATAACGAAGGGCGCGTAAGTCAAATTGACAGGAACTGATGAAAATATCAGGCGATGTAGAGTGGAAATTGGCACTAACGTTGTTTGGCTACGGGCTCAACATATGATGGAGAGTTTCGATGATTGCCAATGGACCCATCAATAAAGCGTTAAAATTCGTTTTGTATTTTGCATAGATTTCACTAGCACGTAGAATATTCGACGTGAACATGTAGTTAGAATTTACCAATTTTTGGGGTTCCTTTTATTACTTTGCGCATGAACATTTCTGCAGACATTAACTTGATAAGTCAGATATTTAACAACATTGGATACTCTACTACAACCAATGAAGCGAAAATTTAGTACCCAAGACTATAAAATTATTATGACCAGTATTTGCTTACTTAGGCCTACGTGTGATACACTTACGTGGCCAGTAACATAATGTTTGTTTTGTCACAAAAACCCAGCACACAAATGGCCACATGACGTCTGTCACCTTTTCTAGAAATTTGAACCATACCTAATATTAATGGGATTAATTTTGTTTCGTGGCATAAAAGTATTATAATTTTAAAATAAATTAATGTTTCCTGACAATGTGGTAGGTTTAGCTAGCATTAAGTAAAATGAGCTAATATAGGAAGCCAGAGTTGAACAAGTTTATATAAAATAGTGAGTATATTAGTTTTAATTTTATAGGTTTATGTCCTTAAGAGTTAAACATAATCTTAACTAAATTTTAAGTCGGTATAATTTTTCTTGCATCCATTATTGAGAATTTTTGTCTCTTATTTCAAACTTATCATGCTGAAATTAAGAAAAATCATTTGTTTTTACTAGCTGCATGGTACATTAATTGAGGCTGTGAGTTAGATCAGCAGTGCTAAATTCAAACACGTTGGAAGGAGGTTAGCATACATGGACAAACTTACATACTTAAAAGAGAATTTTAATTATTTTATAAATGTTGTATATATTCCAGATAATCGAACCATAAAATTTAGTATATGGGAATATTCATAACGTATGTTCGGAAAAAAAATCGGTTCTCAGTTGTTTACATAAGCCTACGTGTTTTGTTAGTATCGCGATTTTTCACCAATATATGCAATGTAATATATCTACCATCATTCCATTACTTTGCTTAAAAGTAGGAACAGCATAAGAAAATCAGTTCGGCGTTCGCCTCATTATATGATCCCAGAACAAAATATTAGTAAACTAGAATGTTTAAGGTTATAATAATTCTAGGTCCCTATCGATGGCGTTGCACGAGTATAGTCAGCTTATAAACAACTGCATTGCATGCTACTGATATACTTAGATTGCGAAGAAGTGGGGCAGTGCAGCGAATTTATCGTTCTATGTGGGGAACTTGGGGTGCAAAATAGATGTTCCTGGTTTGCAGAACGGGATGGCTGCATCTGGGCATGGCGAAGGCAATATTTATAAGGAAGCAGGAGAATTTTAAGATATATGTAAGCGTATGGTCAAAATAATCTACCGACACTGCCAAAACTCCCAGTCAGAGAGAAACCGTCGTCAAAATTGTGGCGGAAATATGGCACTGTTGGACTTGCATATTTCACTGCTTGTGAATATAAATCACATCCCATCCAGAGAAGAATTTATATTAAAAGCATTTCTTTTATAAAAATATCTCAAAGAAAACTCTGCTGGTGAACTACATATCAAATACACATAGTGTGACGCAAAAGAATTTAGATTACTTCTGCTAGTGGGCGGAAAGACACATATATTGGATGAGTCATCTTGTTAGATGTATTTACTTTCTGCCTGTTTTGAGAATGATGCTAGCTGTTGTGTTCATCGTAGACGTCAGCAAGTCTCCAGTGATGACTCTGATGTTCTGGCAGTGCCTTAAATATGCGGGAATAGGGACCTTTGGTTGAGGTGAAAGTAAATTGATACCGCGATTGTTATACTGATCTGCTGAACAACTAGGTTTTAACTCGGGCTCACAATCATACGAAGAGAAATGACGTTTCTCCTGTACTACACAACTCCATGTTCGCAGGATTGAAAATGTGGCTGACAGACACGCTGGAGATTCAAGGACATTCATACATCTGGAATGGCCCTCAAAATCACCAAATTTAAATCTACTTGAAAATTTTTGGGATAAGTGGAGCAAAGAGCAAAACACCAGGGAAGACGTCTACAAAATCTGGCCGAACTGCGTAATTTTTCATGTAAATTATTTTTTCGTGCTTGTGGAGTATTTACACCTTAATAAACGTTTTCCAATAAAATCTGACAATATTTTTATCATGTGAGTTCATATGGCGGTATTCTATAAAGAATATTTTACAGAAATCTAGTTCTGCGTTTCACCTCTACCTATTTTCCAATATATACAGTTCTTAATATACGCAAACACTGGAAACTCTATACATTAATTATGAACATACAGTATATAAATAGCTACCGATAAAATCTTGTTCTATGTGTCTTAGATAAATTAATAATTTTTACTGCAAGGGAATACGCAACGAATATTTAAAATCTGACTACTGGTGTACTATGGTACACTTCTCAGAAAAGAATAAGTACACTTTATAAACTATTTTTCTTACTTGTGATATTCTTAAGACATAAGGAAAATTATGTTTACTATAACTTTAGCATGGTACTGGGAGAAGTAAATCGCTGGGAAATTTATTTATTTTTCACAGTAAGTTGGTTTAAACTATGTGACATATTTTGGATGATAATCTGAAGTTTATTATTTATATCTCTTCCGCTATATGATCATAAACAGACACGTAAACTTTAAAACTGGGAAATATTTGCTGTCGTAATAAATAACGCAAACAAATATATTTGTTAGCAAACAATCGTTGCGAGTCTTAACTTGTACGATTTTTTAAAACACATTCTTACGTAACGTCGATATGGTAAACCAGTAACATTCGTCGAAAATACTATATATTTCAAACCTTTTTGGCAGATATGAGTTATCAGGAAACGTATGCAGTTTTTTTTAATAATTTTATTTTGGTTCACGACAAAAATAAAAGATAATAGCGTTAAATTACCAGTGAAGAAAATTACATTAGCACCTAGAAGGAAAACTTGTCATAAAATTTGAAACTAATATTTATTACATTCTATTTTATATCCCTCTAAAGCGGAACTAGGAAGCTAAAGGAGTATTTGATCAGTGGTTTATACATATCATTATTTATTTATTATACGTAAGTGCATGAATTACCTATTTTACTGGTATTATATCTGGGTTATAAAGCACGCACTTAAATACAAATATTATGTTCCCAAATAATTATAATATATATTATCTAATGTTCAAATTCACATATTTTCAATCGTATAAAGGAATGAACTTTTAAAGGAATTGTTGCTTCCAGAATTTTTGCAATATCTTAATTTCTTGTGTTATATTCGGGGTCAGAGATTTGCCAGAAATAACATAAGAAAACTGTGGAGATGTGAGTATTATATCTTCATTAACACTGAGACACAAGCCTCTAGGTGAAGGGTCTTGGTGTTCAAAGTTAGGTAGAAATAAGAAAATATATGGGAACTCTAAAGAATCGCACAGACAGACACAAAATTGACACACGTACATAATATACATTTTGAAGTAACTGTTTTATAAAAATATTTTTCTAAATATAATGACCAGAATTGGCACGTGTTCATTATCATGAATCGTCTGTTATTAAATCAAGGAATACGTCAGTTGCGCTGTGAATTTCAAAACGTTTTTTTAACGTTTAGACAATTAATGCAAAATATAATTGAAATGTTTTATAATAAATTTCTTAGTTATTTTTCATTCTGAAATTTTTATTTTAAGTGCATGCTCCACGAATATTCAAAAGGTAGACTTTGAACAAAAAAAACGCGTGATCTGGTTGTTTCATATCACACTCTTATATGTCCATTGAAAGAAATGTTACTCCTATTTTTTGTTTCAATTTTTTCTGTAATACAAAACAAAACATTCACTTCATATTTTGCTTCCCCTACTGGGACTTTTTTATATTCATCTTGATTTACTGATTACATTTTAAATTCTACTCTGTCACTGGCTTTCTGAAATCGGGTTTAATAACTCATTTTGTTAAATAAATTAAGTAATTTTATTGAAAAACAGAAAATACTTAATAAAATATTTGTTTATCTGATAATTTACCACAACCTGTGACGTCTGCTTATCCGTCTACTATAAAATAAATACAGGAATGCACTCTTAGTAGTTGCTTAATACTTATTATTGCAGATTAAAGGCTGTTCTTGATAAAACGAGCACTTTTAAAATCAACCTTAGAAAAAGAAGTCCCTGCTCCTTCCTGAACATATTTTAACGGCCGCACTGAGTGACATGCACCCAGTAAAGTTGGTAACGATAGAGATAAACCAGTTCCACATCTTAACATAGAATAAAAAGTATTAGGTTAACATTTGTGATTACTTAAATTATTTATTTCGCTTTCTGGTTTTTTATGTATCCAAGTGTAAAAATAAGCTGATTTATAGACTATTAACTTTTGTAATAATTTCGCAGTTTTATTTGACCGATGTTTGAATAAAGTGATGAGGCCTATGGCAGTGTTAATTTTACATAAGGCGGAAAAATACACATCGTGCACACAAGTGGATCTTAAGCAGGGCTTTCACAAGTGCTCATATTACTGTGAACAGCCTATAACAACTTGTGATTTCCGGCAGTATCTTTGGTTCTCGCAATGATTTTGCATATTTCAATAAATGAACGTTTAATTCACCTCTTGCAGTTAGCCGCGAAATAGTTTAGCAGAAAAAAAACCAGGTATTTATTCAGGTTTAGATAACATACATAAAAAATAATTAAATCCCGTATAATTCATGCAACCTGCATATTCCAACAAGTTCTGTCTGGAATAGATCGTTGAATCAAGCAATACGGTTCTGCGATTCGGGTAGTAGGAATTGCAGGGGCACGTAGTTCACAAGCAGTCACCGTACGTTGATTTGATAAGTCCCTTCTTTCTTAACTTATTATATCACTTCGGTGTAGGAAAACTTTCCAACTTTTGTTAAACGAACAACAGTTCTAAACTGAAATCAATTGTTTTTTCTCTTACAAAAATAAGCAGTTTATATTGTTGGCATTTTCGAACTTCTTCTGTCGTGCACTTATCTTCCCTCCGAGTTAACTGGAGGGATCTGTGGGGATTTTGGATGTTTTATTATCGTCGTCAGATTGTTACATTAGTAATGCACATGTGTTTGCTGGAATTATTTCTGACGCTCCCAAACTGGTTGTGGAGAAATATTTATGTACATTATGAAATATCGTTTCGTGTTGACCAGTGTACAATTCTTATTCTTAGATAGTATTGTTCAACAGAAGTTGTTTTTTCTTGCCACCGAGAGATCTCTCCCATCAGGGTGTGTCATCGTTCCCAAGTGTAAGATATACAAGATTAACTGAGTGCTTTTGAAAGCAAGGCTTAGGATAAAATTTTCTTCTCAAATTCACTCTGCTGGTCATCAAAATGCAACGCCAAGAAGGGTATGCCTCAAGAACTCCACACTGGGGAAATGCGTAGAGCAAGTTAGGAAAACGATGTTATTGGTTTTTCAGCTGCGTGTTGCAGCACAGCCGCCAATGGCGACACTAACAACCGGTAGATAAGACGATGTATTGGAGCCGCTGAGAAGTTAGTGGCATGGTGTACCCTATCCCCGCAGTTCGTGTTCACATGTCGAATGAGCATGCCGCTTTGAAGATCACGGCAAACATACGGACATGTTTCCGCATTTGACCGCAGGGAAATTCTGGCCTGTCGGGACTGTGGACTATCGTATGTTCTGCGAAATTTGTTCTTGCGTTGGAAGTAATGTAAACAAAATGAAACGGGTATGGGTTAAGCACGTCGAGGAAGGACGGGCTGAGCGAAGTGCAGGAAGCCAATGGGGGCCATTTTCCCAAAAAGCACGAGGACGGACATCTGGTGCGCATGGTTATTACGGGTCACACAACCACATTAAACACCCTCGCTCAATTGTTCAGATTTGTGGCACATCAGTCTGTGTCGACACGCATGGTGTGTCGCCATCTTCACGATCAGGGCATCGTATCCAAACGCCCATTTCTGCGGCTGTCACAAAATGCACATCCCAGGCGTCTGTAGTTGCAATGGTGCATACGTCGGGCCTGGAAGTACACTGTAAAAATTTTCTAGTAAACTTCCCCAATTGTAATGGAAGATTTAACCCAGTCATTGTATCGTGATAGTACTATACGTCAGGATACAAATATACGAATATTTGGCACCGCTACAATACATCATTGGTAACTTCCCTCTGCATTTGACTGTTTATCGAGGAAATGTAGGAACGCTACCATGGATGGTATGGGAAAATATTTTACCATTCACCCTCTCACTATACGCATAGACTTGTGTGGTATCTTTTCGAACAATTTCTGAGAGTGCATGGATGCCATGCTGTCGTCTTCTCCGACGAATTTCACGTTTGCCTGCTGCAGCACGGGGAAGGTAGCATCCGTGTCTGCTGGCACCGTGGCGCACGCCCGCCCCATGCCTGCACTGCGCACAATCATGCCAGCCGGCACTTGAAATTATGGTATGTGGTACTATCGGTATCAAGTACCGCTCGTGCCTAGTGCGCATTGCTGGCACCGTGGCGCACGCCCGCCCCATGCCTGCACTGCGCACAATCATGCCAGCCGGCACTTGAAATTATGGTATGTGGTACTATCGGTATCAAGTACCGCTCGTGCCTAGTGCGCATTGCTGGCACCGTGGCGCACGCCCGCCCCATGCCTGCACTGCGCACAATCATGCCAGCCGGCACTTGAAATTATGGTATGTGGTACTATCGGTATCAAGTACCGCTCGTGCCTAGTGCGCATTGCTGGCACCGTGGCGCACGCCCGCCCCATGCCTGCACTGCGCACAATCATGCCAGCCGGCACTTGAAATTATGGTATGTGGTACTATCGGTATCAAGTACCGCTTGTGCCTAGTGCGGATTGCTGGCACCGTGGCGCACGCCCGCCCCATGCCTGCACTGCGCACAATCATGCCAGCCGGCACTTGAAATTATGGTATGAGGTACTATCGGTATCAAGTACCGCTCGTGCCTAGTGCGCATTGCTGGCACCGTGGCGCACGCCCGCCCCATGCCTGCACTGCGCACAATCATGCCAGCCGGCACTTGAAATTATGGTATGAGGTACTATCGGTAACAAGTACCGCTCGTGCCTAGTGCGCATTGCTGGCACCGTGGCGCACGCCCGCCCCATGCCTGCACTGCGCACAATCATGCCAGCAGGCACTTGAAATTATGGTATGAGGTACTATCGGTATCAAGTACCGCTCGTGCCTAGTGCGCATTGCTGGCACCGTGGCGCACTCCCGCCCCATGCCTGCACTGCGCACAATCATGCCAGCCGGCACTTGAAATTATGGTATGAGGTACTATCGGTAACAAGTACCGCTCGTGCCTAGTGCGCATTGCTGTTGCGAAGACCAGCAACTTTCACATCGCGAAGCTGTTGGAGCCTCTTCAGCGTTAGCCTAGAGCTTTTACGTTATGTCTTTGGAAACTACTCAACCAATTTTCGCCGAATTTGGCATGTAAGTAATACTATGATAGACCGCGTAAATATAAGCAACTAGACTTTATTGGGCACTTATTATCTAACTGGCGGCCATAAAAATATCTTAATTTTATTTGGTATAATTTCCATACATTTTGGCCAGTTTCAACCAAATTTTGTACGCTGACAGTATCTATTACAAGCATATTGTGGTCCAACTGACGGCCCGCTGGCCAAATGCGGCGCGCGGGGCCATTTAGTCTGGCCCGCAATAGTATTAGCTTTTTTAATTTGCTAAATGCCTTTAAAAAATTCTCTCGCTTTTTCTGTCAACTCCCCAATATTTTAAAATTTTTCTACCCAATATTAAATCGACAATAATGTTACATTTTCATAGTGAATGATGAACGAAGTTATTACTTTTGAAAGTGTAGAAATGAGATTTTTGTATGTACAATTCTAATAATACTAATATGGTCAACTCTTCGACTGTTATTCTGGCCCGCGGTGTATCTTACGAATAGATTTCTTACCCGTGACTGAAAAAACAGTTGGACCACACTGAAATCTAAACAACAACCACTTCTGTAAGCCATTTAAATGATAGCGCTACATGAATTAATAAAGGTTTGGTATAATATTTCGGGGGGAAAATGTGACAGACTCCTATCAAATTTGGCAAACAAGAAGTATTGCAGCATTAAATATGCCAGACACCAATTTTCAAAATGGCGGCCATTTACAGATTTCGATTAAAAAATGTTTTATCTACGAAACAAAAAAATTACGTTCAGATTAGATTTGTATGCTGACAGTATTAGTTATATCCATCAACATTTTATATCCGAAGCCTTATTTCTCCGCCATTTTGGAAGATAGCACCAACGTGAAATAATACCATTTTATGCCGTATCTCAGGAAACATTCAGCCGATTTGTTTCAAATTTGACGAAGAAGTTGTACTGTTATAGGCCATATTAATTTATAGATTTTAAGTGAATCCCGTATTTTCTGAATGGGACCTATACAAACACTTTAACTTAGCGTGCTATATCTACAAAACTATGTGACACATTTAAATTTAACTTTGTTTATTGTATATATATGACAATAATGGAATGTGCTAATACATAAACATTTTGTCCTCCAGAATTTGAAAATCGTCACACGAACGATGGTATTTTTTATGCAATATCTCGACGATCGGTCAACAGAATCATACCAAAATTTCACACAAGTATAACTACCGCAGGGTATGTAAATTAGCTTGTGTTATGCGCGGCAGGCGTGTTAAAAAGGGGTTGGTATAAATAATTTAGATTAAATTGTCATGCCTATGAAACGCTTCACCAAAATTTAACCGAATTTGTATGCAAAAAGTATTAATTGGATGCACCATTTATGCGTACAGAGATCATGTTTTGCCGGATTATTTTGCAAAGTAGCGCCAGGTGAGTAAAATGAACAGTATGCCATATTTATGGAATAATTCAACTAATTTCCACTAAATATTGCACACCTACAGAAGGCCACGTAAAGTTAAATGATTTAAATGGGGTCACACACAGATTTTCAAAATGGAGGCCCAATATAACAATTTAACCAAATTTAACCAAACTTTTGTGCTGACAAGTATCGGATAGCTTAAAGAAAATGTTTGTATGCAGTTTTGTAAAATATCGCCGATTAAGAAAATAAGGTTTTTATGCCTTATCTCGGGTACCAATCAACCGATTTCCACCAAATGTTTCACACAAGTATCATTATGGTAGGACATGTAAACTTATGTGTTTTTAGTGGTTCAGACACTTATTTCCAAAATGATGGCTGAGTAAATATTTCAGGTTAGTGAACATTATCATTGAAAACATTGGACTGATTACATCCGAAGTTGATGCTCCGAATCCTAACACCGTAATGCAATAGATTGTAAACTAGCTCGATTTGAATAATTTGTCTGATTTCGAATCCGGGTAAGTCATCGTGTATTTTGCCTTGGTACTGTTTCATATGTTTCTTGTTTCATCCCTAATCATATATCTGTCGATGAGAAGTCGACGTCTGCCTACCATCTGTAATTTTAAGAACTTCACTAGAATTTATTTGCACCCATGTAGAGGAAAGTAGGCTCACTAGTAATAAGTAACTTCTGGTTTATTTCGCTGCCAATTTAACTCTAGAACTGCACGCCAGTGTTAACTACATCATATGGGTAGTTATGAGCAACAGTATTTTCAAACGTTGATTTCTAATGTGCTCTTATATCCACTAACATTAATTATAAAAGTTGTCAGTTTCCAGTGTACCAGGATTCGCAGGAAACTATTAACTGGTCTCATATTCATTGCTTCGGCAAAAACAATCAATCTAAACTTCAAATACCTTTAGTATGCACATCACATTATTTTACTTTTTTAGAGTTTCAATACTGTTAACAAACACTGTCTTAAAAATTACTACCATTTTGCCATTATTTTGGAGTTCGTCAAAATGACAAAAAAAAAAAAAAAAAAAAAAAAAGAATCCGAACACCAAAAAAAATATTTCGAGGTAACAATGTTTAACGCCATATAACGCAGTGAATAAATTCAGATTAGTTAATCTCTCTCTCACACACACACACACACACACTGATACAAAAAGTTGCGTTCCCTGTATAAATGAATCTGTAAGAGTGGAATTGGACAGATAGGAACGGCGAAAGTTGATATTCAAAAGATTCAAGGCTCTTACGGTTATGTACGCACGTACATGTTATAAGGTTGCTGAAATCGCTCGCCATGTGGCATATATAAAATCCTCAGATCAGTGCTTATGATGTAACATGTCCGATACATCATTCAGGCATAATGATTCGGCGATAGTGATGACAATAAGATGCACAAGGCAGCTATGCATACAAGTGATGAAGTTTGAGAGAGACTCTAGTATGCAGCGGCGAGAATTAGGGTGAACATCATGCTGAAATAGTGATCATTTGGAACATTAGCTCTTCACCGTTAGATTGTGCCATTGTCTCTGCATACTTTAGGAACTCGGCTGTTTGTAGTAGATTTGTGCACATGCTAAAACTTGGTCTCCTGTAGAAATTGGGGTATAGATACACATCTTCGAATTAGATTTTTAATTTCGTTCTTTCAGTTAATACTGTAGCGTTCACACTACACTATACAGCGGTTTGAAAGTCCGGTAACTTTGCACCTCACAGAAGACAAATTATTTTTTAAATTTACACCGTCATAAACGATCGTGGCTAGAAGGCTGAATAGTACAGGGAAAAAAAGAGTACACTGAAGCCCCAAATGAATACACAAGAACATGGTCTATGTAGTTTCACAGCAATGTCCTCTGAACTGTTCTGACTTTGGTGCATAGGAACGGCACAAGCAGTGAAGAATGAAAGTTTGGACTGAACAGGTGTTACTTGTGTTGCGTCGTGCTTCTGTCGGTGGCGTAGGGTGCATATTGAACAACTGATGAACTTTGAGCATTGCAAGATCGTTGGGATACAAGTAGCTGGGTTAGTCTACCAACAGTTTGTATCGTATTCTAACTGATATGCCATTACAGTGATGCTCAAGTGAATTCAGTGCGAAGATGAGGTTTTCACACATTTCAACATCGAACAAAACATCTCAAATACGTATTTATAAGGGATACTCGACTCCTATACAACATGGCTATCATTGATCACACAGCTACAGCCATTATGTTAGCAAAGTAGTGGATCTCTTTTAGATAAAATTATGTTAGTCTCTAGCAAAGAGAGTTATTTGTGCGCACCTCACTTTTGCGACATTCTTTAATCTCAAGCCATGTCCTTCGCCGACAGTTATGGTGTTTCGAATACAGATATTCCTCAGTAGATTGGTAACAGGTCTTATTTCCAATAGGTAGATGTTCGGCTTCATGTCACTGGAACTGTTCAAGAGGTATTCCTTGTACAGAAGATAACTCTGCTTTACTGGTCTGCATGTTCTTGCAGTATGTCCTCTGTTGAACATGTGTGGAACATGTTTGTTTCGACATTGGTCAGCCCGGCATCTCTCCAGTTACCACCAACAAATTTTCGACTCGCCATATCGAAGAGCCTCAGTAAGCAAGCTAAGATTTGCAACAGCCAGTTAATGGTTCATCATTTATTCAAATCCATATCTATAAGCGAGTTTGCGCACAGTTGGATGCCCCATTGCCGAGGTATGGGTATTAGCTTAATGAATAAGCCCCACATTTTGTGTTAATGTAGAAGGTGTAATGAGCTGTTATAATTTGTAAACAATTCGAATGCTTATAGAAAGTACTGCTAAATAATTTAAGCTGCAAAAAATTAAGTATAAGATAATTTTTTCTAACTTGTTACATGATATCCATTGAGATCATTTAAGATATTAACTTCAAAATTGTATATACCCGCTCTAAATGGGCGAGGTAAAGTTTGAATCTGAATAGGAGATACAAATAGCTGCGAAGAAGAAAAGTATTGTGTAAATATTTTTGGGTCAATAGCATTTTAAACAAAATTGTTCCAAAATTTGAAAGCGACTTTTTAAAGTAGTTGTGATAAATATTGTGCAAGATAAAATAACTAATTTTAACTTTTAAGTTGTAAAATAACGTTGAATTAAGATCTATAGACTTATTTATTGAAGTTGTACATTTAAATCTTTGGAAATTTTCAAAATAACTGTTACATAACCCTATAGCAATACAGATAGTATACAAAAGATGATTGCCACTTTTGTGAAAAATAAATAGTTTTTTTTTTTCGTGTTTTCTTTCACCAAGGACAGATTTTACTAATAAAGAAAAGAATTTTAAAAATAAAATTTACAAAGGCAAGTTCTGTAACAGTATGAAACTACAAAACAAATATTGTTATTGATTCATGCGCCCAAGGTTTAAGGAAGTCTGCACGACCTTCCAAAGTCGATTGTCGCATTCACACTTTTGCAAAAGTGGCTAGTAAGCGTATTCAGCAACAGTCAATGACGCTTCAGCTAGGCCAGGGGAAAGAAGTCCACATGCCAAGATTGACAACTAACTGATTTTTATCAGAGTGGTATGGTCCATTATATGCCGGGTCTTGTTTATTGGCAACGTTGAGAAGTATAGACGATGCCGCTCGACTTCGGGTTTTCTCAGGGATATCCCGTTTCCCATGCCCTTGCATTCCGGCCTCATTTCACCCTCATTGGCTGTCAAGACCTCATTGTTAAATAACACTCAAATCTCTCAACTCAAATCAACTCGAGAAGCAATGGTGACTAACAAAGGTTTCTCGTTAATATTTTACAGTCACCGAGTCCCAATCGATAGTAGGAAGAGATGAACTATAGAAAGCTAACATTATTGATGAAATATGTATTAATGAAATAACTTATTTCATATGTTTTGTAAAAAAATTATGTAAATCTTAATTTGAAATTTACAACATCTCAGATGATTTCAAAACGGCAATCATAAACCAAAAGAGTAACCGTGGAATAGCAATGCAACATGGAAACTATTAAACGATCTTTCTAAATTATTTGAACATTTAGACAAATATGTCTGGTAATTATTTGGAATTGAGGTTTGTAATATCAGTATTGTCTAAAGGTGCAATGGAATTTAAAATAGAAAGTGTCAAGATGGAAACACGGGACACAAACAAAATAATGCGGAACGTTTTTCAAATTTTCTTTTTTCTGGAAATTCCAGTGCCGGAATCACGGTAAATGTCAATGCCATAAGTATTTTACGTTCTTACTTCTTGTCCTCCTAGCTGATATCTGTGTCATAAGAAATTTATTGTGCCTGCTAATTTTAGTGTTTAGAAAAAACTCTTTTTAACAAGCTGAATAGGTATATTAATTTTTATTTTGGCACAAGAATGAAAGCATAGACTTGTAAATTTTACTATGTAATTATTTATAGTGGTATAATAACTGCATGTTTTATGGAAGAATAGATGGAAATGTTCATGCAAGACTTGGTATAATAGGAATAGTGTAAACCTAAATAGCCTCAGAAAATTGTAAAGTATAATTTTTTGCTCTCCGTCTTTTAATAGCTGTTGTTTCAAATTAATTTTTAAAATCTTTGTACGTAATACTAAATAAACTATAACAGACAGTCAGATGGGATGGCATGTCTTCTATGCTAAAAGGACATTGTTAAGTGTGTACCAGCGCATGATGCCTTTATGCTGTTGGCAATTCGTTTTCAGCAACGAGTGGCAGCACAACAGTTATAGAAGAAATTGTGGATTCGACAAGGTTTTCTTTCGAGCAGAGTAAGTGGATTTCAAAGTATTATTGGATATGTGAGAACAAAGTTGAGGTGAAAAGATGATGGACAGAATTAGATACTGCACTACCGTCATGTGTAACAATGACATGATTATGTGAGTAGACTGATATGAGAACGTGAGCATCGTAATTTTGCAGGTTATGAAATACAGCTACAAGTTGTTTCTTAGGCCATCTAAAGTTCAAGTTGCATATCTTATGTGCACGTCCTCTAATGTCACCTGTCAGATGGTCATGATCGACCACAAAATCTGTACCTAGCGCTTTCTTACAAATATGACAACTTTTTTTGTGCCGCCAACCTAGCTTAATCAGCTGCAGTTTTTTTACTTAATTCGAATAGTTACTCTGTACATACAACCCACTTTATCAATTCAATCAATTATTTTCCATTTTATACATACAGTCCCCACCCATAAAAGTCAAAGTAGTTAGATAAAGCCGGATTGTATTAACAGACCAACAAAATGCTACAGGCATATGGAGTATGCGGTTTTATAGTAGTTGTGTTACTTGTCTCATTATTGGGTAGGCAAGTGGACAAGGGTTTCAAATAACTATCTACATCGCAATAGGCGACGAAACCCGATCTTTGCTGTTTGCTAAAATTTATAAATTTCAAGTACTTGTCATTCCCAGTACAGAAGGACAAGTACTTGTCATTCCCATTAGGGAAAGTACTGCGAACAGCTTTTTGTTGCTGGCAAAGAATAGTGTGACTAGCGAGTTTCTCCTCACTTACAAATTATTGGAGACAATGATCGCAAACAAATTTTGAATGGTGTCTCTTACTCAGTTAACTGTAAAGCAGCCGTGATAAATTTTTTATTGAAACAAAATGCAAATGCATGGTATTACTACTAGTGCGAATGGCCAATACATTTACATGGCAGACATGTCGTGTAGGAGAGATACACATAGGTACCCCTTCCTTATCGAAAGTTTTGTCAATTATATTGCTTTATTTATCTACTACACAGTGAACAATGATAGAAATATAATTGTTCACCTTGAACTTACGAATTATCTGTATTACTACAGGTGCTGACATACCTTCCGTATTAAAAACCTCGTCAGGTTTAGGATATGAAACAGGTCTGTCAACATGTTGTGTGGCAGGAAATAAAACCGATATAATGGCGTACTGGAAACTCGATTCCTCAGGGTATTGTACATTAATACAGGTTTTCCTATTCGCAATGAACTTGGGCATTTTAGTGTGCACAGCAACAATGATAAATGCCCTATATTGTGAAATATGGCTATCCATATGCAATATTAGATGCAAAGCCCAGTCGCTACCACGAACACTTAACTCCTCAAGTCTATTGGTTAGGTAAGGCATTATAGTCTCGTCGTAAATTTTGCCAACATTGGTTAAATGCAGGATGGAAGAGCATTACTTTAAAAATAAAGTCTCTGTAGCATCTTCCTCCGCCATGAAGGATTTTAAATATTTACACGCTACATTGACACTAAGCTTATTAGGCCAGGGTGATGCCATAGTTAATTCCAGAAGAGGAAACCTGCACCACGAGACCAATTAGATTAATCCGTTTCAATACGAATTCTGTCGTCAGGTATACGTGTGTTTCTCAATCTGGCACCGAATGTCGTGTCCAATAAGACATATCGCAGTTTGGACAACAAACTCTCCACTGATGAAGACAAGTGGGAAAATGAATTATATCCCAACTCCCTAGGCGAGATCTCTCTACCTGACATAAAATTAGGTTCTGAATAGGATGAATCAGAATCATTTCCTGACTCTGGTATATCTGATCCAGACGCACTTTCCTTCTCAGATAGATGGAGATTGTTTAGCAAAGATTGTGTCGACCATGAGTGGGGAAAGCTATTGTGTTTTGACATTTTATACTAGAACACCTTTCTGTGTGTGACTCAGATTCTGAATCGCTCAAGAAGAGATCTTCCAATAAAAGATCAAAACCCCAATGCTTAGGGGAAACGACAACACCTTGACAGCTCGCTATAGGAGATATTTCTGTGTGTGTTCCAGAATCACTTTCTGTATCGCTTATGAAAAGATCTTCTAGCAAACTATTAACTAGTTGTCGTTTTTTTATCACTCGTACCGCAGAAATATTTCCTCTGTCCTACACTCTCTTACACAACAAACTGAAACTGTGCTCTAAAACAACACAGAGAGAACATACATTATAAACACTTATTACTATAAAATTTTACCTGACAGAAAAAAATAATTATGACACGAAATTTCATACTATACTAATTTGTCAACCCACCCCAAACACATACACACAAGTAAACTACCAAAACTCCATACAAATCCATTCACTCTAAACATATAGCTCGATTCACAACACTGGAGAAGTACTGCTATTTTATAATGGATATAGGGAGAGTTAGTAACCCTTGCTCCCCCTCAGTGGGGAGTTTCTTGCCCGAACTGCAATAAGTATTTTTGGACATGCCGTTCTGTGCCAGATTGAGTAACGCACAGAAATGTAATGACAGAAGTAGTAGTGACACGAATTATTTTTGTTTTTTCTCACGGTGCAGGGTCCCTCTTCTGGAATTAACTATGGGACCACCCCAGCCTATTAATCTTAGCATCAACATACAGCGTAAATATTTAAATTCCTTTATGGAGGAGGAAGATGCTACAGAGAATTTTTATTTTCAAAGAAAAGCTCTTCCCATCCTGCATTCGACCGATGTTGGCGAATATTATGATTAGACAATAATGCGTTACTTAAGCAATAGACTTAAGGAGTTTAGTGTGTGGAGTAGCGGCTTGGTTTTGCAACTAATATTGCATATGAATAGCCATATTCCGCAATATAGGGCATTTACCATCGCTGCCATGCAGACTAAGTTGCCCAAATTCATTGCAAATAGGAAAGCCTGTATTAATGTTCAATGCCCTGAGGGATAGTGTTTCCATTACGCCATTATATTAGTTTTATTTCCTGACACACATGTTGACAGAAATGTTTCATATCCTAAACCTGACGAGGTTTTTAATACGGAAGGTATGTCAGCACCTATATTAATACAGATAATTCGTAAGTTCAAGGAGAACAATTACATTTCTATCTATGTTCACTGTGTAGTAGACAAAGAAAGCAATATAATTGACGATACTTTCGATAAGGAAGGGGTTATTGTTCTATGTGCATCTCTCCTACACAACATGTCTGCCATGTAAATATAGTGGCCATTCGCACTAGTGGTAATACCGCACATTAGAATTTTGTTTCAATAAAAAATTATCATGGCGGCTTTACAGTCAACTGAGCAAGAGACACTATCCAAAATTTGTTCGCGATTGTTGTCTCCAATACTATTCATGCCAGCAACAAAAAGCTATTCGCAGTACTTTCCTTACTCGGAATGACAAGTACTTGAAATTTACAAATTTTAGCAAACAGGAAAAGATTGCGTTTCGTCGCCTATTGCGATGTAGAGAGTTATTTGAAATCGTTGTCCACTTGCATGCCCAATAATGAGACAAGTAACACAACGACTATAAACCAACATATTTAATATGCTTGTAGCAATTTGTTGGTCTGTTCATACAATCTGGCTTTATCCAACTACTTTTTTCTAGGGTGAAACAAGAATACGAATGCTATGTGACAGTGATTATGATATATGTTGAAGAATAAATATTTGGTTCGAACACAACAGGGTTTAACAGGTAATTTTCAATCACTCACACATCGAGTGTTGTCCATTAAAAAACTGAAAATGTAAAATAATTTTTTTGAAAGAAAGCACTTTTAGTTTATAAGTTTTCTAGGCTGTGAGTCTACACGATGATTGCTGTTGTGGCTGTATGCTGTTGCTGCTACACATGGAGTTTGCTTTATCACAGATATATACACATGAAATTGAATTAAAAGAAATTTACTCACAATGTAGAGGAAATATTTACGATACTTTATATGTGTTATGGGCTAACACGAGTGACTGTTCAGGATATCCAAACACATTTTACATTTTACGAGTTAGGTGATTCGTTAAAAACTTGTGGGTTTTCTATAAAATATATAAGTCTATCATGTACCAATATTTTGTGTAATATACTTTGAAACAGATGTTATTGCATTACTCATTTTAGTAATGTTGCTCGGTATCTTAAATCTACAAGTTATGTAACTCAATGTGTGATATCTAAAACATTAAAAAAAATTTAAATATATGTTATTTAGCAGATGCATGTATTTTTTAAATGAGACTTAAACAATTACTCGGTGTGAAAGAGAAGGACGATAAGTAACACCACATGCTCTGGCTATTGGAAATTTTTTTTTAAATATCCCTCAGCCTATATTACTAACAAATATGTTTTAATGGTTATAGTGCTTCAAATAGTTATGACAAACTTATGCTAGAACAATGGCAAGTACGTAATTTAAAACGCAATGTATAGGTCATGGCTTGGAAATGGGGTGTTAAGTGTGAGCAACTAATCGCAGAATCCATTAGAATGTACAATATTGAATTTAGTAACACTAGCTATAGTTTACCAAAGGAGTAATGTTTTTTGGTAATAGCCCTGGGATATGGTATAGTGTGCGATTAATGATATATGTTTAGTTTGTTGCTATATTTCATACAATAAACTTATTTACTTGTAATTATATAGTTCCTGGAATCGCGACGGATAAAGTTAGTTGGAACATAATTCCGTTTTTAATAGCAGTTGGGATGTGGTATTTGAATATTCAACGACCTGCTAGCCAATGCCTTGCTTCGGATGGTGAGAGAGAGAGAGAGAGAGAGAGAGAGCGAGAGAGCGAGGGCTCTCTATTGCAAGCGGCTGTATTGGTTCAGTTCAGATACGAATACGTGGCCGATGCAGACACTGGACTGCCTGTGCAGATTATATAAGGTAGATCCGCTGAGCTCCTTTTCACATGTCATAGTCATACTAGCACTATAAGAAATTAAGTTTGTACATTTATTAAACAAAATATGTATTAGCAGTAAATGCATGGCAGCGCTGAAGTGAGAGCCGAATAGGGTTAAATGAGGTGTGTGTGTGGATACAGTGGGGCAGGCTGGCGCGAGTCAATGAAAATATAACGGGACCTGGGCCCTCTGGGGTTAAACATAAGGTGTTTTGCATGTGATTAGTAAATGTGTTGTTTTAAACGAATCGTTTATATTAGTAGGGTCAAAAGCTATACAGGGCGGGCAGTAAACTGACTTTGTGCTTGGTTTATATTTCCTGGTGAAATATTTCATTTGTTTTTCATTCATTACATGTGGTTTGTAGTTGTATCGTGGAACTTTACTTCTTGTTACTTGTAAGTAAGTTACATTTTTTTCTTCGTGGCTTGTGGTTAGTAGTTGAAACGTTGTGTCATGTTGCCTGTACATCGTTGGTGTTATGCGGAATTGTATTTAAAAATAAGTCGTTTTTATGTTTCTTTCATTGCTTGTGTTTTGTATTTGTTTCGTGTAATTGTATTTAAATGAAGTTGTCTACTTGCTTGTGGCTAGTACTTGTTTCGTGTAATTTTATGCCTCTCACTCAGCCACCAATATCAGTATACAGTCTGACTCCGCCGACAACGGACATAAATTAACCCTTATGCCACTCTTACCCCCCCCCCCCAATGACCCTTATGCCACTCTTGCACCAAGGCCAACACATATATGCTACTGCCCAGACACCTCAGAGCTCATCGCCTACTAGGCATCCAAGGGTGAAAACCTATGCTGCTCCCCAAAAATAACCCTTATGACTCTTAACCCTTTCAACACCAATCAAACAATCAACGATCTCGATTTAATTAATAAAAGTTTAAAGGAATATCCATTTACTTCTAATTAATTCTTACTTAATACAGGTGCGATGATCACAATTAATCCGTTAATCCGATAAATTTATCCGATCATCAATAAGATAATCACAATTAATCGTATTTCGTCCAGAAATCCCACACTCCTAATACTGCAAGCAGTTATTATGATTGGGTTGTAACTGTCGTGCTGTATGCCTGCCTGGAACGGTGACAGGTGACAGTTACCGTACTATGTTGTAGGAAATCCTTGCTCCAGCTGTTCACCAACTCTACCCAGATGACGATTGCTTTTGTCATCAAGACGTTGCACCGCCACATTTGCACCGAGACGTACGATAACTAGAGACGTGCAAAATTCTCGTTATACTTCTGCGACAGGATAGACTACACTGCCTTATAAACCAGCGAGCACGGTCCGGGGTTTCATTGGTCGTTGCACTTTAATAAACGTCGCCTACCTGCTTGACCTCCTTAAAAGAGATTGGCCCGCTCACCGATGATATTATCTTATTGGCTCAAGGTTTCTTCGAGGCGCGATACACATATTCCCGGCCAACGGCGGAAGTCGGTCAAACGCACAGTAACTTGGAGTCCAGTCTGTCCTTAAATAATGACGCTAATTTTGCAGGTCTCTAACGATAACTCGTGGATGAAACATTTTTTTTGGGAGGTGGATAGGCCAACAAGGAAATGTTCGCGTGTCCACCGAGATGTCCAGATTTAACGCCGTTTCATTTTTGTCTGTGGGGAACTCCGAAGAGCCACATGTGTATGCCACACGGGCACTGGTCACTATGAGAGACTCTATATTGTGATCGCCTTCGAATGCACTCCCATGGAAACTGTAGCTACTGTTGGTTTTTATGCTCTGCAGCGTTACAGACGATATCTTGCAGCTGATGGCGGACATTGTGAACATTTGTAGATCTCATTAACACTCGCACACACTCATCGTTATCGCAGCAGCGTGTAAAACAAACGTTTACATTAAATTGCCTTTAATAGATATTTTGTTATTCGCTTTTAAAGAGTGTGAAAATCAACTGCGACTTCCAGTATTTCCCGAACAATTATATTTGTGTTTTGCGTTATTTTTTTCTTCAACTGGATAAATTTTCCTTCATTCTCCTTACTGAGAAAATTCACTTCAGCCCTTAACCAAGGTATTTCATTAACTTTAATTGTTGACTTTCGTTTCCTGATATTATAACATTTTATTTTGCAAGTGTTAAATAGAAATATAATTCTAAGCTACTTTTCGTCTAATTTATGTTTTATTTATGCTGTTAATTACTTAAATATTAAATCTTAGCACTAGAATTGGTTTTATTAGCAAATTCTTAATTGAGACTGAACTATCTTCTCGTTTAAATGTACTAAGCAAGAACAGTTTCAGCGAAGATTAGGCATAAAAACAAGACGTTATTGTGTAATGTCTCAACTGTCTAGAATTATATGTTTATATTATTCTGTTTGATTGAAATACGAAAATTAACTCCATGAAGTCTTAAAAAGTAATTATTCCAGAAGTATTTAGAGGGCTGTTTCATATTCAAAATCGATAAAACACCGACTTAAAATTTTTACTAACCCAAATACGTGTGTTAAAAAAATTTATCTTTCAAAAATATTTCAGAAACTTGCTTCGTGAAATAATTATTTTAAGAACCTCGACTGTGTAAGTATTTAAAAATTGCTACAGGTGATACTACTTTGCCTGTAAATTAGTATTTCGTATTTGGTTATTGGTCAGCTTTAAGGCTGACAAAACGTAAATTACAAAAATACGTCATGGAAGTTGTTGACAAAATTGGGTCAGCTAATAGTTTTGTTAACAGGAAGTGCCAATTGGAACAAAACCTCATTCACAAAATAACATACGTTTTTTTTTGGCGTCGCTACAAACAAATTTATTTGTTCTGAACTGTAATAGTATCGGTATAACCCTGTGCCGTACATCGGGATGAATAAAAATGTGTTCGTTTTTCATTGTATTTATAGTAGCTGTTTATGAGACTATTGTATGTAGTCTCAACAACGAAGGAAACTTCCAACGCCTCAAGGGATTCCCTCATATGACACTGTTTTCTTCTGTATACGCGACAAAATACTTGTTTCTATAGGGCAAAAATATATTAAGTTGCCCCAACAAAATATTTTCTAGAGAAAACGCAATTCGAAAAGCAACAAAATTATTTCGTCTATCTTAAAAAAAATACACGCTTGAATAAACAAACCTTAACGTTGGACAAAAAATTTGACCGTCAACAAAATATGATGTCGAATCAACCATATGTATTTGTTTGGCCACCCATTAGATAGCCTTCGTTCGAAAATATAGCTCGAGAATTTGTTTGTAATTTTTGTGACAATATCGATAGTAGCAGCGTTTCTTAGTGCATATATTGATTCTTAAAAGTGGTACAATAAAATTCCTAATATAAAAATTTCACTTGGAAGATAAAAAGTTCAGCTGTAATACTTGAAACATTTCACTACCCACGTTGTCCATAATTAAGTGCGAACATAAAAAATATAATTTCGTCAGCAGTCACGCCAGCTGAGTTTGCTATGTCACAGCTTAGTGTTCGGGATCAGACTATGCCATTATGAATATCTCTATGACTTTATATTTTTCTTACATTAATCGAAACTGTTTAATTTACTTTTAATGAAAAACTTTTTTTTACTCCAACCAAATATTACAGTTTGGGGCACCCACATTGGAACAACATAACAATTTGGTTTCAAGAACAAAATATTCGATTTCGCCTATACAAACAATTAGTTTGGTTTCGCCAAACAAACTTTGTTTGAGAGAACAAACCCTTTTTCTCACTGCAGCGTGGATCAGCAGAGCCATATACTACACTGTGATTGAAAGTGCTAACTTTGGTTAAATGTTTATCTAGAAGAAGTTTGATTTGTTTTAATGTGTGTTAAGGTCAGACCAGTTTATGTCAAACATAGCAGCTTTAATTTATGTGGAGTGAGAAAACATGAAGTTTTTTTTTTTTACTTACGGTATGGTCTCGATAATTTTTTTTTTCTAAATCAACTTGCTAAAAACAAGCGCATGTTACCTGTTGGCTGTTCCGTTTTCAAGTGCAGTAATTCACGCACCGGGTAACGGAACAGCAACTCGCGGTTTTTCGTGAAGCTGCATTCACGCAGCGAGGAAATGTTTGTGTATTTTGTAATTGTAACTCACGCCCTCTAATGTCGTTTGCAATACTAAAAAGTAAAAATACAAATATATTTGGCAATTTTATTAAGTTAACAAAGACAATAACGCTTTTAAGTGCGAAATAAATATTTTTTTTTTTATTCAGTTGTCACGTTTATAATAAAGTAATTGTGAAACAAACTTTTGCTAAATCAATTTTTACCATCGAATATTTGGCTGTTTTATATATATATATATATATATATATATATATATATAGACACACACACACACATACACATCCTGTAGTTGGCTGGAAGGAACGCGTTAGTGAGAGAAAACCTTTCTTCTATCAAACAGTTTATCACGTTCATTAATGTCCATAGATAACACACACAAGATCTGTTATCGATAGTTTGATCTTCACCAAGTTATGAATTTTTCCTGTTACTTCTATTGAACAGGTCTTGTGTCCTTAACATTGTTTATTGTAATAGCAGTTGTATATTAAATGCGAATAGGTTGTTTATTCTCATAGGCATCGTTGTCTTCTAAAAGAGAGCCATAAGATTGTAGGGTTTATGTTGCAAACAATGCATGTCTCCAAAACCTCTACCTGTCATCTCAGAATGTGATTTTCTTAGCAACGACATTTTTCTAGAAGACTCCTTAGCTGCAAATATCCCGTTTGCTTGCAAAGAGGACGAGAAAAACAGGTATACATGCAACCCCAATGCCACACCAAGAAAAAAGTTCTGAATAAAATGAACATTTTTTTGCCCAGCGAAAGTAATTGTTTGTAGTGGAACAATAATATTAGTCGTTGCTGAAAACAAGTTATTTTTTGTTCGTATGTGGTTGTTCCAAACGTGTAAGATTTGGTTGGAGCACTGGAGATTTGCGTGACTATCTGTAAAATACGTTCTGATGATGCAAAATAAACAAGATTCAAACCCACCACATCTGCATTTGCTTGAGGTGCCTAAGCTTGCTCGATCAGAGCAACTGCTAGAAGAATAAATAATATTTCTAACAAATATTTTACAGCTTGGTTTGCTCGTTTCGTGCAAAAATATTATTTCATTAGGACCTTTCCTATTATTGTCAAGTATCAGCAAATATACTAACAAATACAGCTTTATACTATCATAATTCTGTAAGATGAGAAAATTCTCATCGAGTCGTACATTAATACGAAAGCAATCAAATGACCCGACTATTGTCCATTCGCTGAAACTTCCAACTTTTCTGAAGCCCTGCTAGATTTCTAATTGCTGGATATTTCAGTTGTAATCATAAATAAATCAGTGAAATTCAGCCACCGTATTAATTAGTTATCTCGCACTGATTATCAGTCGCTCAATTTTCACTAGTTTGCACTTATTCGGCTCAATCCTCGCCGTTTCAAGTTCAGAGCGTATTAAAACAAGTATAAAATGCTTGTGATATACGACATGTTTAGGAAACAAGCAAAAGTTCATATATGTGGTGATTTTTCAAAGGACTGAGTGTAAACGTGCGAAGAAACCGCAAATAGACTAGCGTGATGTCACAAGCCCTTGGGGTAGAATGGAGCTCGGCGTGACGTCAGGCAAAGGACATTAGGGAGAGAAGAGGCTGGCCGCGGTGGGTCGGCGCCTCCTCGCGGATCCTGGGCGAAGGATGTCCAGCAGTTTTTGGAGCGCGGGGTAATAGTGAGCGCTTCCTCGGCAGTGTCGCTCGTCCATTGTTCTTGACAAATCACGTCGCTGGGGAGTCTCATCTCCATTCTTCCGCCGCAACTGGTACACATATTTCAAGTGACACCGCCAAATGCGCAGCTACTTTCCCGTCGCGTCATTTACTTGAAAATGGCCCCGGCCCAGCCTTTAATTGCCACTTGTAGCCTGGCTACGATGAGGAGGGGGGGGGGTGGCGAAGAAGATTCCTTGGGGAGGGGGGAGGAGGAGAGGAGACACCACGGATAGAAGGAGACATGACGGAGAACGAAAAAGGTGAGATCTGGACGGGGAAAACGCGACCCTTTCTTGCCGCCTTCCTTTATTTCTTCTAACGCACGCATATCGGTAAACATATGCCTCCCCTTCTTCGCATCCTGACAGCGCTTATTTATCATTTGATTTTTAATTTCAGACCTACGCTCTTAGTTTTTTCTAATTTTGCAAGTCGGTGTAGGTAGGTATGATAATAGAGTGCCTTGAGAATACAGCACCCCTTAGTCGCCGGTCCGTACGGAGGTCACGTGATGTTCAGCCAATCGCAAGGCGAGTTAATTTTTCTATCTGTCCATCCGTCAAAAATTTCCTAAAACTTTAAATTTCGATATACGGATGGATGGGTGACCGCCTTCTGACGACTTTCCTTACTCGTGAACACACACTTTTAAATAAAATGCAATGCGGCGGTGAATTTGTGTTTATTTATATTTGTTTGTAAATTCAGGAATTGAAAATGTAAACAATAACTCAGCGTAAATTCGTATCACGTAGAAAAATAATTTCATCAAAATGTATTTTTCTTGAAAATGTATTTCCAACCGAAATATTCCTCGAACTAAAGAAAGATCAGGATGTTAGGTGGTCACACAGAAATTTTTACGTGCAGAAGGATTGGCGAACGACGGATTATTGTGAATCGCTTTCAACTTACGGACGAAAGCACAGACGGTTGTCTGCCGGATGCGACGGATGGTTGTGAGTCCAGCCTACGGAGGCGAAACAGCTGCTTAAGCTCAATTCATGACAGTAAAACCTGTACGCAATGAACGTCTGTGTATCAAAATGAAACACCGTATTCTTTGTGACACGGTTTACGGTCATCGTGTAAATAAACAACCTTTAAGTCCTACGCGATGATAATGAACCGAGCAATAAATAATAACTGGAGACCTACAAAATTCGCAAGTTACTCCAAGTTACTGTGCGTTTGACCGACTTCCGCCGTTGGCCGGGAATACGTGTGTCACGCCTCGAAGAACTCTTGAGCCAATAAGATAATATCATCGGTGAGCGGACCAATCTCTTTTAAGGAGGTCAAGCAGGTAGGCGACGTTTATTAAATTGCAACGACCAATGAAACCCCGGACCGTGCTGGCTGGTTTATAAAGCAGTGTAGTCAACCCTGTAACATAAATATAACGCGAATTTTGCACGTTTCTGATAATATCTATAGGATGTTCACGGTAAAATGAACACTTTTAAAAGCGCAACTTAACATCTATTTGCATGCGCATTGAGAATTCTTACGCCATATGTACAATGAACGTTACAATGTGCCTGATTGCTTTATTCGTGCGTCGGTCAAAGGAAACTAAAATTTTTTAGAAAAGTAAATACGTTACAAATGTTTTTGTTCCAACACTTATATACATTTCAAACAAATTTGAAAGTAAAAGAAAATGTTTCAGTATTCACAAATGTTCAATTAACACTTGTAATTTAACGTTAACACATGGACCTACTTTCTCTCTATCGTTCCAAACTGTACTGAGCGTGTGACAATCAGCGTGTCCTTTAAAATAAACGCAGGTAGGGGCAGTGACATTTTTCAAAGTTTGATTTCAAAAGTTCTCTTTTTACCGTAAACAGCCTTTACTTTCGTTTTAAATCGTGCACGTTCCTTATGCTCTATTTTACCACGGTGAACTGAGACTTATTCTGCAATCTTCACCCACACGCGCCAGCAAAATGGCGTCGCTAGCCAGCAATACGCTGGAATGCCGTTCCACCAATCGCCGCCTGATTGGTTGCCTATTCGCAAGCCAGCAAACCTGCCAGTACAAAAACTTCCGCAGCTTGCAGTGACCGACCAGACGCAAGGCCTGTCCCAGGAGCCCCGCGGAGTCAATCTGAAAATGGGTGCTGCATATCATAAGTAGACCCCAGAGAAATTTCGCGAGTGAAATGATCTGTAGGCTAGACTTCACAATCTTATATACTCTCACACAGATATCAACTGTTTACTGGTTGATTCTTGTGGTAGTAAAAGGCGGTGGTTGGGCGCGCATGTTTGTTATTGGCTCATGTATTTCTAGGAGGTGTCAAACAACACGTAGAGCAATTGCAAAAGTAACATGAACGTACAAGTTGGGAATTCTAACTTGTCCACAAATGAACCGGCGAAATTCTTGGGTATCTAATCATAAGGAACCCCTTCCCTAATTTTTTCTCCGTGTACTTATCTACTCTAAGGAGTTATTATGATAATTTATCAACAAATATGATTGCACGTTAGTGCTTTTAACTGTCGTGATTTCTATGCGGAAAGAAGAAACCGATGATTGATAGAGACTCCCCTGAGTATGGCACGGGATTCCAGCACTGATCCGGCAGATAAGGCAGACCCTCCCTCACCCGCCATATTGGATTATCGGTTTTTCTGAGATGTTTATGTTTTAAAACAATAAGTTACCTATATAACAAATGATCCTACTTCCCTCTACATATGTGCAAATAATTAAATCGGTTAAAAGGTTCCAGAGATATAATGTACACTCTAAATTTTAATAGTGAGAATTTCACTGTTCAAATCAGTCAACAGTATCTGAGTGATTCAACAGTCACTTCAGTGAATTTAACTTATGAATTAGTGAAAAAAAAATGCCAGATTTCCTTCACTTATTGATTCATTGACATTTTTCACTGATTCATCAGTAGTTTTTTTTTTTCATTTTTTTTTCAGTGGTTTGTTTTTTGACTGATTGATCAGTTAAACAGCATGTAAAATGGCCATTAAACAACGTGTACCAAGTAAAATAACAACGAATAAACTAATAAAACTTACACAAAATACTTTCTAAAATGTATTTCGACTTTCTAAACGCCATTTTACGAGGTAATATGAACATTCAGCCTTTCATTCCGTTTTTACGTCTTTCGTTTCGTTTTCATATAATCATCACAGAGCTGTGTTTAAAGGTTTTAACTGCATGTAATGTGGTGAAGAAAGTGCGCTCATATATATAATATATATATATATATATATATATATATATATATATATATATATATATATATATATATATATAAACAATTTTAACGGTACCAATTAAATCAAAATGAAAAGTAAGAGCATAGAATTTAAATCTTCAAGATTTTGACAAGAATTATGACACGTATATTTTCCTTTCGTATTTTAACTTCACTTCGTAGCTGCGATGGTAAGCTCTGCCCCCATAGCTCAAGGGTAGGGTGGCCGACTTGTAGTCGAAGGGTCGTAAGTTCGCGCCCCGGCCCCTCCGCGGCAGATTTTCAGTTCGCTGGTCGCACTGAGAATTTGTCAGCATGTTGGTCTAACTTGTGCTCAACACAAAAAAATCGTATCGTAAAGGCTTAAAAGCGACCTGGAAAGGGTGTGCGAGCTCAACCCGGCCACCTCCGAAAGATTTTTTTACTTTTTTAAATTACGGTAACTTGCGCAATGTGAACAGTAAACCGTCGTTAATATGTTTATTTCGTGTAATTATTTGGCTAAATTCAATAAAACCATATTTTATTCGCCACTGCAGTCGGCCGTCACTTATTCATCAATGGAATTGCTTCACGTCACTATTTCAATTAGTTAAATTTTTTCATTGAAGCAATCAGTGGTTTTCCACTGATTCTAAGTAGAGCCATTTTACCTGATTCAAGCAGTTGAATTTCACTGGGAATCAGTGGTTTTCCACTAATCCAGAGTGCACAGGCTTTATTTTTCAATTATCACTATTTTACAAAATTAGTATACCAATGACATAATCGTTTTATAAATTAAATAATTACATCATGCACTGTCAACGTGCCTAATATGGTCTAGTTTGTTTAGTTTGTTCCCGAGATATAATATAAAAAGTAATTGTTTGGATTGGCACTATCTTCCAAAGTGGCGTATTATTAGCACTAAATGTTTCTAAAGTCATTGCTTACACTATGCACTGTCAACGTACCACATTTGGTTTAAATTGGTTGCATGGTTTCTGAGGTACAATGGAATAACAATCTTTCTTCAATTTGCGCTATATTTTAACACAGCAGACCAATAAGAGTATTGATTTATATTTTCAATGCTTATATCATGCATTATCAATGTACCAAATTTGGTTTAAATCGATTATGACATAGTCCCGAAAATATTAAAAGTGCCGCCATTTGGAAAATAAGTACTCGGAGTAATCAAGAAATTTAAAAGTCCGATGACATTTCTAGGACCACCTGTTTTTTTCGTGAAGAGATTTACGCGAACGTGTGACTACAATACGCTATGTGTACTCTTGCAGCCTTCCTTTGGCTGTTGGCCGCTTGTCCTCGTGTGAAGGGAGTCTGTTACTGTACATGAGTAAGCCAATGGGAATGAAGTTTCTCAGATACTGACCGTACGTTACTCGCGGGCAGACAGATAAGATGCGTAACAATTCGAATGCTCCAATCACCAAAGCGGTGCTGAACTAAAGTGCTTTAGAACAAAACTTTCCCTGGAATCTATTCGCGACGATCAGGCGCCTCTAGTCATTACTAAATATTACATGTGGACGTAATTTGGTAAAATTCGGTTGTTGTGTTTGAAAGTTATTAGGGAGGGGGATGGGAGATGCGGACTTACATTCCAGACAGACATCCGCGCGATTGCATACGTCTATCTTCCCTTCGGAAAGTAGGATAAAAGAAAATTCTGGAAATATACATATACCTAACTAGCTGCTGGCCTTACATATAAGTACAGACAACGCAAGGAAGCTACCTATTCATAATTACGTCGCAATATTAATTTTTCGAAAATTTGGCCAAACCAATGCTGTGTCATAAATAAGAGTCCACAGTTCAGTAATTATATATGTACTGTACTATTGTGGTACGTCGAAGCCTTTTTGGATAAAGGCTTACTTTTTATTTATTTATTTTTCAATCATGACCTAGAAAATCCAAGAATCCCAAACAGTGGCTGCGAATGGAATTCTGTATCCATCTGTAAACCCAGCAGAACTTCCTTAATGGTCAGAAAAATACGATTTATGGTGCATGTGAAAGAATTTTTCTATAGTTAACGTATACAAGTGTTTATAAAACCAATTAATAGGGGTAAATTTTATGAAAAAATTAAAGTGCATCTCAATTCTGGATGCTTAAAAAGCACATTTTCAAAAGAAAAAAAAAACTTCAAGTGCGGCAGTTATAATTATTTCACTTGTTGTATGTAAGAATAATTTGGTTCTAAAGCTAATTTTTTTTCTCCTAATGCTTTATTTTACGCAGGTTTATTTCAATTATAAAGTGGTGAACTTTCGTGGCTGAAATGAGTGGGCTTAAAACCAATCATTAGAAATATTTGTAAATTCAGTTAGTAATTGATATTTGATACATGAGCAATTGATATGCCAGTTTCGATTGCAGAAAGTTTGTTTTCTTTTTTAAAATGTGCTTACTGAAGTACCTAGAATAAAATGCTCTCAAATATCCTTATAAAATTGTCTCTCGTCAATATTTTTTTAAACATATTTATATGTAAGTCATAATTAAGAAAAATATTTTACAGTGTTACAAAATATACGCAATCTTATCTCATATGCGACATCAGTCTTAGATAATTTTGTGACAAATTTGTTAGTTTGTGTACTACCTTTCAATGAGTTCTGTGTGTTGTGCAGTTGCTTGTAATTCTTCAGTTGAAGCCTCTGTCCTAATTCCTACACAAAGTAATTTCGTTCCGCTCAAAAACGACGCCTCATTGCTAACTCTGTCGCTCCTGCCCACGTTTGTGAGACACACATGAAAGCACCATGGCAAAAAATTAACTCATATGGCCGACGTAGGTTGCGAATTTGCTCAGGTGATTTCGCACGAATCTCAAATGGTTGTATAATCAACCAGGTGTCACTGCGCAAGTTTTCAAACTCGGAGGAACGCGCGTAATGATTGGTTACAGGCGGGCCATTTTCACAAGGAAAAGCAGCTCCACTTGGGAGGCAGTGCGGGCAAGACAACTTGTTGCGATAGAATACTGCACTTGGCGCGAATATTCTATTCTGTTGTTGAAAAAATCGCGTTCCCGGACATAGATGATCACATTTATGATGTGATGGTGTTAGAGGCATAGAATCACGAATATCACCGCGACAGTTTTACAAAGCGTCGCTGTAAAGTAATGTCTGTTCGATAGCCGGTGAAAGGTGGATAAACACATTCAAAGCACGTAAATATTTACCCATCCCTTCATTTTTCCTATTATAATTCACAGTGTTTACAGTGGGACGTGACCTAAGAAAATACGACTCTCCTTATTATTACAATAACTCACTATTTGCACAATTTGTTTGACATTAACGGGACCTATAAATGCCCAGAAACGCATAGAAAACATTACAAAACGAAACACAGAAACAAATGTAATTCATTGCACTGAACTACAGTGGGCTTCGCTAGACTATAGAACGGGCGAGGTGGCGCAATGGTTAACTTCCGGACTCGCGTTCGGTAGGACCTGCGTTTGAATCCCGGCCCGATTATCATGATTTCGGTTTTTCACGGTTTCCCCGAGATCACTCCAGGCGAATGTTTCTGATGGTTGCCTATGACAGGCCGCGGGTGATTCCCGTGCTCTACCTGCTACACTCTGACACTTGCTCTGTCTCTTATGAACTCGCCGTCGACGCGACATTAAGCCTTACTTGCCTGACAAGTGTAGGTAAAGGGAAGAAATAACGTACTAAACAAATTTTTCAAGAAATTTGCAAAATGAGTCTGGATACACTTGCTGCTTACACGGAGATCGAAAAGACCGAGGAGGGAAAAAAATTGGATACGGGCAGAAATAAGATACGACACGCAGATTGCCGAGCTTGTCTGGTTCCGGCCAAGGATCGAAGATGGCGACATAAATGTCGTCAGAGTTGTGACAGCGAACGCAACGACTGCAGCAGAGAACGCGAAGCCTCTGCGGACTTTCAATGCACTTCTGACGCCGGTCTCCTGATACGACGAATAGTCTCATTAGGAGGATAGGCGAATATATTTGGCGCTTCTACGAAGACGAGAGGAGACTTTTATTAAGGTTAAATGTCCTCCCGCACAAAGGCCCTACGAGCAAGCAGAAACGACTACGTGTCTATAGTACGTTCGCGGTTAGGTCATTATTTTCATGAAGTCCTGCGCTAAACTTCTATTGGCTGTTCACTGTAAAATGAGCACTTTTGAAATCCCTGCTTAGGGTCTACTTGTATGCACGTTGTTTATTCCTCCGCATTATGTAACATCAAAATTTCCATGGGCCTCTTCACTTTATTCGCGCGTAAGTAAAGTGAAACACTAACATTATTATAAAAGGAAATACTTTACTAATCTGCTAATTTTGACACTTCTGTGCATTAAAAAATATCTACAGAAAGCGAAAAAAAAATTTCAGTTATTACTAATGGTTACCTGACACTTTTTATTCAACGTTAAGATATATAACTGCTTTCCATCCAGCGTTACCAACTTTAATGAGCGAATATCCCTCAGCTTGCCCATTGAAATATATGCATGCCGGAGCAGTGACATTTTCCTCAGGTTAATTTCTAAAATGTTCACTTCATCAAGAAAAGTCTTTATTTTCGTGTACTCACAACCTATCCTTCCGTCACATCTAAACATAGTATAAAACTAACTCGCCCGTCCGCGTGTGCCTGTGTATTCGGCTAAGGAATTTGTTGCGGTTTTCCCCATTACATAGAGAATTTCTTGAAGAACGTTCATTTGCATAATACATTAATATTTTATATAAGGCTAGATGAGAAATGTCAACGTTTTATAATAAAGTCGGAAAGAACTACTTTTCGCGCACTTGCACGGCTCATCCTGACTAAGCTATTAGAACTATACCCACATGACGTACAACAGATTTGTAGATCTCAAAAAAAAATTCTACAAACAGTTCATGGCGACATATGTTTATCTTTTATTGTTGGCCCACAGTAACCATTTTTGTCTTTTAAATTTTTGTTAAAAATAGAGCTTCGCTTACGAAAGTTTTGTGAACAACACAATACTTTGTTAGTTACCTTAAGCATTTAGTGTATATACTTGCTGTAAGCGTAAACAACGCCATATTTGTAAATCGCACCCGAGCGAGGCTGGGGCGGGTCGCTAGTTTAAAATAAATTCTTACAATGCCTAAATAAATTTTTCAAGTTCTACAGCTTTACTTTTTAGTTTTCCGTTGAACTTGTTTTATGAGGATGTTTATACCATTACTAAGTATAAATAGATGCACTTGCAAACACTTTCACTATCCATATTGTCCCAAAAAAAAATACAAACAAACTCTCGAGAGGTATTTATTACTAAGGTAATCAAATGAGTGGTCAAACAAATATGCATAACTGATTCAACAAAATATTTTGTTTACAGTCTAATTTCTTTTAACCCAACATAGAGATTTTGTTTATTTAAACGTGCATTCCCTTAGATTAACAAAGTAAGATTTGTTGCCTTAAAATTCTTGTTTACTCAACAAAATATTTTGTTCGTGGTTCTCCAAGTGTGCGCATTTTTCTTCATAGGTACGAGAAAATACAGCTAACTCTGTAGTTAAATCTGTGGGATTTCATTGTTTGAAATGAAGTCCCACTGTCGCAGGTCTAATCTGCACAGTGCAGTACAGCAACGGACACACTGCAAGCCAGCTCATTATCTTCCGCACGTAATAGTGTCGCCCTTATCGTCCGCCGTGTTTTTGGATCTTGAACGCTCACACCAGCTTCGGGCACATAGGAGCCTTAACTGACATTCGCTGACCCCTGCGTCACTTACTGACGCCAGTAAGTGACGCAGGGGTCAGCGAATGTCAGTTATTTATAGTGTAAGGAGCATTTCAGAAAAGCAATGACTTACGAGGTGAGAAAAGGAGGTTGACGAAAACCACTTTCGTTAGTGGCCTGAGATGCACAACCGTGGGGCCAAGAGAACAAGCGAAAATATGGAAATAAATCGATAGGGCAAAACCGAGTTCAGGTAGAATGCGAGGGCAAGAAGACCTACTCGTGATGAAGTAGTCGACATAGACCTAACATTCGAGGGATTTGATGAATATAAGTGCGGAATTATTGCACTTTAATTAAGGTAGGTAGGTAGGGGCTTAACATCTCGTCGACAGCTTAATCATTAGCGACGTAGCAAGCTGTTCAGGGAAGCGGGAATAAGTAGGGAATGGGCCATGGTTTATAGTAAGAAACTATACCAGCATTCGTCTGGTGTGATTTCGGGAAACCGTGCCGGGACTCGAACCCAAGTCCTCACGAACGCGAATCCAAAGTTTAACCAATGCACCACCTCGCTCGGTGTTGCACATTAAGGTTGAAGTAAGGTTACATTTAAAAATTATATTTTAGTAACATATTTTATAATGTTGCAAAATATATACATTCTTCTTTCATATACAACATAAACCACACTTTTCTGACAATTTGTATGTTGTCTGTACTAATTTTTTTTATTAGTTCTTCACATTGTTCAGTCAGGTTCAGTGCTCCATAAGCAGTTGCTTTACTTCAACCTTAAGATCGAACCAGTGATGTAAGTCAGCGAAACATCATTCTCTAAGAGTTAGTTGATAGGCCACTTCCCAACGTCGAATCAAGCAAATGAACTGGGAGAACAAGTAACATACGGCAGTTGACTTTACGACATTCTGTGGCAATTGTACGTAAAACAGGGAAATTTAGCCATCATAATAATCAGTTATCTGGCGACGATTACCAGAGAAGTTATTTCACTGGTTTTCACTCTCATGGCACCATTTCCACTATTTCAGGTTTCGAGTGTGGCTGGAGGTTATTGTGACAAACAGGGATCTGGTTAATACGCGGCCCTGTGTCTTGCGTGAGATAAAAATTGTGAAGATGTGTACGTATAGTGACGGACTCGTAGGTAGTCGTCTTGGTTTTCAAGCCTAACGTATCCGAAAAATTTATAAAACTTCATCATATGACCTTGCATTGCATAAAGTGTGTTTGGGATATTTGATACAACAGTCCTCATTGAAACGTCCTTATCGAAATTAGTTTTTAATGAAGGACCATCTGACATTGTTATTTTTTTATTTTACTCTTACTGAATTGTTAAAAAGTATAAATGAACGTCGGTGCAAAAGGAGATACTTATATGATTTTACCTACACTGTGAGTCAAAACAGTGCGCCGAACAATAGCAATATAATGTACCGTTAAAAGTTAATAATTACTGGTCAATATAATTAAACGGAACGTTCACGTCTTTCGAGATGTATTGTGTTCTTGTTTAATATTTGAATTGTATTATCATTAAAAACTGACTATACGTGAGTTGAACATTAGTTACATAAATTACTTAACATAAATTGCACAGTATCATGTAAACGTGGAGGACAGCAAATTATTTATTATTATGACATTGCACGTTCAACCAACAATATAAATTACAATTTTTCACACTGCAAAAAAGCTCTGCGTATCCAACACAGAATAATAAGACATTATTTCTATGCTCACGTAATTGTAGATACTACGCTGTCATCAAAAATGATTGGAAATTCACTTATATTCAATAGGAGAAATCTGCCCATACGTGAAAATTACCATACACGAGCTTGGTGAATTTTATGGCAAAATTTCTGACAAATTTTGCGAAAATTCTACGAACTTAAAAGAAAATGCCGCCTTCATTGCATGAAACATGTAAAAATAACATTGAGGTGTGGGGAAATATCACAATGCATTCTCTTTGTTAATACCTTCCAAAACCTTCACAGCAGAACATCATACATACCTAAACTCTGCTAAACTTGGCGGGGAGATAGTTTAGAAACTCTCGTGTATTGAGTCGTAGACAGTGCGCTTATAATTGCATAAGTGTTATTTCATGTGGAAACAATCGTTTCAATTCAAATTAGATTTCAAGAGATTTTTATAACATAAGAATGTACAATAGTTTGCCACAGATTAAAAACTGAACAAAAAACGTTTCATTATTATAATTAAAATAATTTTATATTTGTTAGAAAAATATTGCCACCTTAGAAAGAGCCAATTTCCTGTAGAATGCATTTTGTTTCAAAATTGTAACTATTATATAACTGGTTTTAAAGAAGTACAAGAAAAATTACAAAATCAAATAAAAAAGTTTTGGTGAAAATACAAGTAGTTTTGTGGTTACATAACAACAAACGAAAATCAATGTTCAGTGTCACCTATTATACAAATATTTAGAATGAGTCAGTATATTTTTGAAATTTCAATTTTCGCTTTCTAAGCATTCTCCTTTTCGTATCCATTTTTAACCCATCTTGGACATTGTGCAATCATTACTCTACTTAAGGGTTTAGTAATTATAATAAATAAAGTACCCCAAGAAAAACTTAACGTTTCTCCCTACATCCTGCAAGTGATCGATGTTAAATTACTATGCAAAATTATGAAACATATTTCATAATTATTAGTGCGACATTTCAGATCGAAATCGACCAAATTTTAAATTAGTAAATGCAGAAAAAAATCGACACAGATAGATTAAGAATAATTTTGACAGCACCAAATATTTCCCAGCTAGTTAAATTAACTTACTGTTTAAGAGATTGCCTAACGCAGAATTCTGTGGAAAAAATTTTATATCTTTTATAATTCCTTTTCAGTCTTTATACTTAACGCGTTTTTCTTATCCTGTGGACTAAATAAGTCCTTCGAATATATAAAAACGTGTAAAATATGTTTTCCACTAATCGGAATTTGAACACGCAAACCAAATTATAAGATTTCGGGTGTCAGCAAAATGCATTATTATCAACGAAGCAAAGTCGATCAGTGTTTGCATCCTTCTTTCCTGAAGCCCTGATCATGTTCTACTTTTTTGCTACTAACAATGTATCATTCCGTAACGTGTAAAACAACATCGACAACACAGGGGAAAAAAACGCAAGTAGAAGCCGTGTTAGTGCGCCGGATACACAGCAAAAAAAATATATACATAATTTTATACGTTACTGTGAAATGTGTTTTGAATAGTGAATTCATAAAAATATCAATATGACAGTCAGAAATACTGACTTCACGAACAATATGAAAATTACACACTTCGAATAATATAGTGTATATATTGTATTTAATAGAAGTCGTTTCCAACATACCTTATTTTTCTCTGCTTTCAATTCATATTTACTATAAAATAAATACTATAATTTTTATACAAACTGCGAACAAAGATTTATTTCACCAAAAAAGGAGGTACACTAATGTTAATGTAAGTATAAAATGGTTATTATACATGTTTTATTTACACTCTAAGAAATAGTTCGCAAATATACCACAACAGTGTATACATATAGTGAGAAATAGCGAGTAGTAATTTTTTTTTCCATACATCCACGGTAACTTTGCTACATTTGCTCAAGAAACATTCAAACGCATAGGGAAGTTTCCAATTATTAGAGACCTGAAAAATTCGCGAGTTCAAAGACCTGCAGACTAGACTCTACAATCTTATGTACAAATACGACGACATTAACCGCACATTGGTTGGCTGCTGTCACAGTTGAAGGCGACGATTGGGCCAGCCTTCTCCAGGAGGTGTCGAATACCGAGTGGACCAATAGCTGAAGTTATATAAACACGCCTGTTTTGAATACTGGCTAGTCCCAAAATGAATCCGTGAATTCTTCAGGCCTCTGCCAATTATGTATTGTAGCGGTGCTAAACATTCCTATATTTGCAGCCTGATACATGATAGTTTTTCAATACACTTTATAAGTTAGAACTTCCATTACAGTTTAGGAATTTCACAAGAATTTTTTTTTTTTGCAGTGTATGATAAAACCAAAAATGTCGTACGTGGGGTGATTTTTCGAAGGTTTTATTCAAGAAGAGTGAAGAAACAAAGTATAGACTACGATAAGCTAAGTGTTAATTTCTCCGACGACTTAACAGTTCAGTCTGGTATTCACAACAGATGCACTTTCAAACAAGCCCGGAAAGATTTGCAAATAGAAGTAGTTTGCAGTACGTCTGCATACTCGGACGTAAATAATGAGGTTATTGCCCCTCTTGCCTCTTTCTTGCTTCTCTACCGAAACATTCGAGTCGATTTCGGGCGAAACGGAAAAAAGCGTGCAATATCCTAGGAACTCCACAGCACAAACTGTGGCAAGCCCAACAATGAACATATCGCTCATGTTATTCGAGTCAAATTTTAAATTTATAGTTGCCATGCAAGTATGAAGGGTGACCTAATAAATGCGTTTACACAACACGAATTTAATTTTTCTCATTATAAAACACAGGAAAAGAGGATAATCTGATCCTAGTTGAGCCCTAGGGCTATTAGAGTCAAAATAATGGCTGCGACTCCTGTTAATTCACTCCATACGTCATCCCAAATAACTCGATTTTATTAACGACGGGAAGATCAATTGTATGGGCAAATTGATATTTTTTTTATGTAACTGGCAGTTGATCAAGAGAGGCCATATGTCTCTCTTGAAATGCAAAACTATAATGTTTATGACATTCAAAATAAATTTTCCAGTCGCAACGTCCCATATTCTACTAATAATGTTGAATTAAACAAACAATGAAGTAATTATTATATTTTGTTTTGTATTTTTCACTTGAATAACTTATATAGGTTACTTAAGTATTTCATGTAATTTGAGATAGATGAGCTACTTTACGAGGTTATTTGATTCACCAACATGGTGTGTCAACTGGAGAAATATTTTTAAAACATTTGACAACAATTTACATAAATTAACATATCTTAACATTTCTACTGACCGATATTAAAATGTTTTGTATTGCTTGCTCAAAATGACTGATTAAGATGTATTTTACATAATTTAATATATCAATTATTAATTTCATAGAACAACAGGATTTTTGCTTTTTCATTATTCTGTACTCAGAAAAAAAATTCTGAGCTGTTTGGCTTACACTGGTGTGATTTCATCAATGCCAATTTCCGGAATAACATTTTCAACAACCACAGATATTGATTTCCACAGAACTTTTTCTTTAAACTCGAACTAACGATAGATAATCGAGGTAGCAGAGTTTTTAATGAATTATTCTAAATTAAATCAATCTTAAGGCAACAAAGTAGGAGGAAACAAGAAACACATATTACGTCTTTTACATCGGAAGCTTGGCGAATAAAAAAATTATTTGACAACAATATTAGAAACCACAGCAAAACCTCTATGCAAGAATAATTTGTATGATTACAAATAAAGAAAAAACATGAAATATCGTATACAAACAGGCCTACTGAAGATGGTCCAAATTAAATTTTAATGAATTATGAAGAAAATTATAACACATGTTATTTTTGTGGCGTTTGGTACAATTCTGTGGAATCTATACAAAATAGTAATAAGATAGATTATCAGAAAATTTGCTCATTGACACCATGAAATTTGTATTGAAGCTGATGGGAATAAAATATATGTTTGTAACAAATTTATACAAATAGCTCTAGAACATGTACAGTAAACGGTCTTCTTCAGGGTCTAAGTTGCTGCTACATAAGAGTGAAATATGCATTTTCAATAGTACACAAACTGTAAGTGAAGGCGAATAATTCCAAATAATTTGCGAAACGTTCTACATTGTAGGTTACGAAAGTATTGTCGATGGCGCTGTTTAAAAATTATTTTTCACATCACCAGCACTACTGACGAATAGCGTGTACAGAATGCCGAGTCCAAATTTCAGGCACTGTACTGTGCGAGAATCAAACCAGTGTTAACCTCATTACAACGCAGGCATGTTGAAGTACTTACGGACAGAAGGCAAAACTGTGCGAGCACGAATCATTTTCCAAGGGAACCCGGGTATGGTGGCAAACTGGCATTTGAACCGACACCACCAACGGCGATGATTTCCAAATCAATATCGAGATGCTTAGTATTGATTCCTTCCTTCACAGACTGGATAAGCAGTTTTATTGCTCGAAGAATAATGAAAAAGCAAAAACAGGAAGGTACAAAGGCCGGCATTGTTTTTTACAACGACCGCACACCCGCTTGCTGTTTAACTACAGTTTTTGCTGGATACGCTCTACGAGTGTAATTACACTTAACTGCTCGTAATTACATTTAATGTAGTATTTACAAGAAGAGTTGAGTGTTTTACCTGTTCGGCAGTGCCATATCGTTAGAGACCTTTAGATGTCTTTCCTTCAGAGTTATAGCTGCGTGCAAGAAAAGTCTTCCTTTTGTAAAAACGCATTAGTGTTTTGAATTGAGATTATGCCTGTTATACGAAGTATATTAATAAACCCCGTCGAATTAAAATGTCGGCAATCAGATAAAATGAATTACTTTAGTTGTCGTGAAAGACCGAAAATAATGCATTTGAAAATAATTATCCATAAAAACTGTTTAGTTAACATTAAATTTACTTATCTCATTACTTGTTCACTTTTCTGGTTTCACGTGCAGTCAAGTATACGCAAGCACGCCAAATAAAGATTATTGTATGTTGTCTTTGGAAAGTTATATGGGGGAATTGAAAAAAAAAAAAAAAAAAACTGTAGTAATTAGGGTTGCGACTCAACACGAGTCATTCAAACAAAGAATGTGGGGACTATCCTAATGCGGAGAAGAAAGGACAGCGCCTGTAATTAATGTTGCAAATAATACGTGGCTAGCAGCTGACGTCTATCATTCATGTCTTCCCGGCTCACATTTGGAGCAACGTTTCTGAAGCTAAGCCATGCCCCGGAAACACAATGCTTTACACATCTGTCGTGAACGAGAAGTTTTATTGTAACTGTACCTTACAACGCCACTTATTATATGCCCTGCCGTTAATTAACATTTTCATTCACTTTGATTTCCGTGGAACGAACGGAAGCCGGAATAACTATTCATTTCCTTACGGTAATCACGTGTGGCAGCCCCGTTGTCGAGCCGTGAGCCGCTACAGTTGGCGAGTTCGCGTTGGGAGGTTGCGACTTGTATGTGGAAGTCGGCATCGACACGGCAATTAGACAGTTATTAGAATATTTCTTCTGCTGTCTTCAAAGGAATACTTTCAAAGTCGTCTCACGGTATACTGATAACTTTTAAAAGCCTCGCTTTAGATCTACCTGTGCGCACATTGTGTACTCTTCCAACATGTAAAAAAATTAACATTGGCTTAATCGCTGTGTTTATGCGTCGGTCATGGAATAGTGAAATTCTTCGAAAAAGTAAATATTTTTACTAATTTTAAAATTGTTACCCTTACATGCATAAAAAAAAAAAACCAGACAAAAAATAATTTCAACGTGTATAAATGTGTACCTAACATTTTAAACTCAACGTTCAAACAGCATCGAACTAATTTTTCTCCGTTGTTCCCAACTTTACTGGGTGCATGTCAGTTGTGTGCCCGTTAAATTAAATGCAGGTAGAAGTAGTGACATTTCTCGAAGGTCGATTTCAAAAGTACTCATATTCCCGTGAACATCGTATAATAATTACTTAAGTTTAGTGAACGCGGTTCGTCCTATAAAGAAACCAGGTGGGACGGGCTTTCAGCCACTGTAACTTTAAGTTTATGGGATGATCTGCATGGTCGTAGTTTATACTGGAGGCGGCAAGAATTTAAATATTCCAAGGTTGAAATGCCGATAAATAAAACGCACGGGAAATGCTATTGACTGAATTAATTCATAAATGAGACGCGCATGAAACACAACCTGTTTACGTAATTTTGAAAATGGTATCATCTATGTAGAGGTTTTCTGTTATAAATATTTTATTCTATTTGCATCGTCCTTTGCATCATTACAGGCGTTATTATAGCAATAAATTCACAAAAGGCAGCCATCAGCGTTAACCAAATGTAATTGGCTATGAAGAGATCTTTCATGAAGGAGATGGAGATTGTTTCCTACATAAAGACGATTTTTTTTTCAACGAAGCCATGCAAATGAACGTCATTTTCGTCGTTTCTTAGCAGGGATGGATCGAAAAATATTATATATGTAGATATATATATATATAATTTATGTATACAGCTTACGGTTAACACAGTCGCGTTCATTATATTCATTAAGTCATAATTTTGTAGTGTTTGAACTTGAAATTAGTGATCAAGATTGTTCTGACAATTCTAAAGATAAAGCATGTTTACTATCTGGAAGCTCAGGAGATTGCAAAATGGACTGTATCAAATCCATATCTAGCGGAATGTTTTGATTGTAACACCGGAACTGTGACCCCAGATTAATCGTTTCCGATCAACGCTTATACTGCTAACCTCAAAATGCTTAAGGGTGACAACTAAAATTGTTTGGAAATCATTCATGGTAAAGGATGCGTTTTTTTTTTTTTCGCCTCATTCAGTAGATTCATATTTTTTTTCTTAGACTACGAAGCAATATGCTGACTTTGGTTGGGAAACTTACAAACAGGAGCAATAATAGTTTTTAACGTGAGAGGCATGAGCTCTACTCAGCGGCAGCGAATTTCGTCACCGAGCACTCATCCACATCAAGAAATTCTGTATGGAACGAACCACGGACGTGGGAGAAAAAAAAAAGATACTGGAAAAGCAAGCTGCTTAAGAAGGGACCTTCAGGTCATAGACTGAGCAGGTACTTGTTTCCCAGCCGATTTTTACAATCAGAAAAACTAAAGGAAAACAATGACATCACTGCCTGGTATCTTCTACCAGCAAATTGGGTACCCTGCCATCGAACATAAAAATGAGTATTACTAAAGGCTGTTCACGATGAAGTGAGCACTTTTGAAATCAACCTTAGAAAAAAAGTAACTGCCCCTACCTGCATAAACTGGCGCACTGAGTGACACGCGCCCAGTAAAGTTGGTAAAATGAATGGAAAGTAGTTCCACATCTTAAATGCCAAATAAAAAGTGTTAGGTAACCATTTGTGATAACTTCAATTATTTCTTTCACTATCTGTCTTTTTTAATGGACTGAACTGTAAAAATGAACAAGTTGTAAAATATTTATTTTTCTAATAATTCTACAGTTTCACTTGACCGACGCGTGAATAGTGAGATGAGGCCCATGGCAATGTTAATTTTACATACGGAGGAAGAGTACACAACGTGCATAGAAGTAGAGCTTAAGAAGGGCTTTCAAAAGTGCTCCTTTGACCGTGAACAGCCTATAGAGCTATTCGTCTACAAGTGACATGGTAAAACAACTACGTTACAATCACTGGAGTTCTAATTACAATGCGTATAGAATAAAGAGATACCTAGCCTATATTTTAACGGGACTTCAACTCATGTGACTATTTTTCCCATATTTTCTAACAACGACATTAAAAACTCTTCAGTCAATTTATAAATTATCCTATATGCAATCATGAGCAGTGTATATATTTATTTACAAATGTTTATTTAGCAAATGCCTAGTTAAGTTCAAATCAGTTCTATTCACCTTTATCATCAGCTACAAGTGATTGCAATTATTGGAAAGCTAATTTGTTTACTAAATATGCTGTTTCAGTTGCTTCGCGATTTTTTGGGCGCTTAAAAAATCGCCTTTAAAAAAATTCCTCGTTCATAATCACAAAGAGTTTAATGTAAACGCCAACACTCGTGTGTCTAGTCAAGCTGGCAGTGAACTGTTGACTGCAGTCTTATTCTTATTATCGTTTAATGAAAATGGTTACGTTTGTAGTAGTTAAAGGGGTTTCTAAATTGTATATAAATCAACGCCAATAATTAACGCAATAAGAGCGTACTTATGTCCATGCCGATTTTAAGTGTGTTATCTGATTACAGAATGTCTACGAGTGTCAGCAATAATATGAACATAAGAGAAAAATATACACGATTGGCAAAAAGCATAACTTAAGCAGGGGCATCCAAAGAGCGATTTTAAGGCGTACACACAAACTAACTACGACAAAACGCTGTCTGCTTTAGAATGAGTGTGATAACTTTCACTGTTAAACATTTCCGTACATTGAACATGGGATGGAAAGTGCTTATTAACGTCCCCCAGAGTTATGCTTGAAGGATTATTAGGGGACGGCTTACAAGCTGACTTATGACCTAACTTAACCTAATACCCATGCCTTGCCAAGGATTCGAACCCAGAACCTCCCGCACCGCAGATCGACCTCACTGTAAAAAATAACGGAAAACATTATTGACAAGTGTAGGGTAATATACGTAAACTTGTCGGGGAAACACAGTTTTCTTTACAGGTAAAGGTAAAATTACCGCACTCTGGAGTAAAATTCACGTACATGGTAGTGGAAAATCCCATACATGGATGGGAAAAATACCATACGACGCGTGCATCTCTTCAGCATTGTCTCAACAGCTACGTGAGGGGACGGGCGGCAGAAACAATCGTTCAACACGCTAATATTTACTGTTGCTATTATTCTGTCGTCGTGGCGTAAATAGCCCTGCTCTCATAGCTCAGGGGTAAGGTGGCCGACTTGCAGTCGGAAAATCGCGGGTTCGCGCCCCGGCGCCTCCGACGTGACAAACGCTCAGCTCGACTGTCGCACTGGGAATTCGTCAACAAGTCGCTCTCACTAGAGCTTCGTCAAGTGAACGTAAAAAAAAAAAAATAGATAGCGTATCGTGAGATAAGAGGACCATGGTTCGCGCCCACCCGCCAGCAAGTGTCGAGGATTTTAGTTTTGAAGTTCCGGTTACTATTCGTCAGAGGATATAGGTAATACGAAAAATTAACAGTACTAATACGACGGGGTATTTTTAAATGTAATTTTGTTATACAATATAGTTAATTCCTCCTTACTTTTATGGGATTTTCCTCCCACTTTTGCCAGCTACTTTCTCTGTACAAGTAGGCAACAGTACTTTACTTGTTATGTAAATTTACTCTGCATTTGAAAGGTAATTTTAGCGTACATGTAGAGGTAATTAGCTTCCCTTACATGTAAGGTAATTTAACCTCTAATTTTTTTTTACAGTGTGCGCCACGGAAGGTCAGCCCGTACATTAATTAAAACAGAAAATGTTCCTTAGTGCTCAATTTATTTATCGAAACGTGGTCCGTAATGATGGGAAACGAAAATGAGGCTTTGCGCATGTATAAAACACGGAACCTTCGGTATTCCATAATTGCTTCGGGTGTCGGGACAAAACCGAAGGATACGCGAAGCTGTATTCGCCGCCGTAACTATAAAATAATCGTTCCCGTGAAAGTTAGGATAATCTCGCCACTCAAATATATGACATAAAAAAAAAAACCTTAACCGGGCAGCAACATTTCCAGCGTTACAAGTTCGTGAGAAAAGTGAACGGAGGGCGTGTTTCAGATGGACATTACACTCAATTCGTTCGTATCAATTATAAAGGTCAATTAGTGTCTGTAGAGTAGCTTTGTACGTACAAACGGCATGGGAATCTGCATATAACACAACCATATAACTGTGGAGAGAGTAGAGTGGAGATATTTGTGTGGCTCTTAATATAGAGGTCTTGAGAGCCGATTAGGTTGATGTGAGGTGAGTGTGGAGCAGCGTCGGAATGAAAGGACGGACAAAACGGGAGATACCCATAAAAACCCGTCAAACAGCGGCATTGTCCGGCAAGATCCACAAATGCGAAAATCCGGGAGTGATATCGCCGGGGATCGAATTCGGTTCGCCTAGGAGGGAAGCGAGTAGTATAACCACTACGCCACCACGGCCCTCATATAACTGCAATTTTGTCTATGCAGACGCAAGTGAGTTTACAGAATCCCCAGTGCTATAAATGTCACCGGATGGAAATGAAATTTAGCTACTCCTATTTAAATTTTATAAACATCACCAATTTTTTAAATTATTAACTCGTGGGCTTCTCTCGAAATGATAATCCTAAACAGATCCCTACTCCAAAATGTCCGAATGTACTTTGGACAAGACCATCGCTCGACAATGCATCAGAAGAAAATTTCAGCGGGACACAATTTTGGGGCTTATTTCTCTGACGGGTTAAAATATGCTATATACTTTTTAAGGATTTACGTTTATTTATCTCGTCTTAATGTTGTTATTTATAATACATAAAGTTAATTGAAAGAAAAAATCTCAAGCAAATACATTCTTTCAAAATATCACAAACAAATATTTAGAAATTAGTTGAAAATGAATTTCGAAATAGTTTTACTCTTGGTCATTCTGATGTCACTGCGATGAGTATAATAATGTCACCTGCAGCAGTTTGGCTAGCATATCATCAACTGGTTAGATGTCATGTGAATAATCTCAGCTGCACGAAATGTAGATGGCTTACAAGAAAAAAATCCAAGTTGGAAACACCGACGAACATCACACACGAGAACAAGCAGATAAATAAATACCTCGTAACTTGTATAGAAATCAATACTTTGGAATACAGTTGCGAAAATAATTAGCAATATTGCAAGCAAAATTGCTTGGATTTGGAAACAAGTATTGCTACTTTGCGTTTAATACAGTACAAATATACATACATTTTTGCAACGGCAACGATAACAAATAAAATTTGCACATCTTTACTTCTGCAAACATCAGGAACATTTTTTTTTTAATATGAAAGTATGCTAATTTGGCAACACAGGCCTGACATTCTTAAATTGTAATCATGTAAAAGTAGAACTTACTCCACTGTCGAAGATGATTACAATAATTGCGACAAATATAGCTAAAATAATGTAATAGAAAATTGCATTACGTACACAAAAACTGGAGACAAAATTTGAGCAAAAATCGTACAAATTAAATACGGAAATACAAAAGTGTAATTTTTACGCCTAATGTAAACAAAAATTCTCCTCCTCTCCCCCCCCCCCCCCTTTTCCTAAAAAATATAGTAAATATATAACACATTAAATAAAACGACCAAAATCCCAAGCTCCAATAAATGAGATAATTTAACAATATTTGTATATGAATAAGTTATTTTCTAATTTATGAATTAAAATATATCAGAATTGAGGGTATTGGAAAAACCCTACGAATGGCAACACATGAGGAAAAATATCAAGAAGCTTAATATTAAAGGATGAAGACAAATTATCCACTCGAAAACAACCACGCCTCAAACAAAGAAGACACAAGAACTAAAAGATAACACCAAGAACAAGTACACGAAAGAACAACACAATTCGCAAACGGCACGACGCTGACGTCATCTCCCGTCCCCAGGAGTTGCAAGATGCACTTTGCTCTCTGTCACAGACCACCTTCCTGATAACACGAATTCTCAGTATATGCTGTTCACAGTAAAGGGAGCACTTTTTAAGGCCCTGCCAGCAGGCATTAACTACTAATAAATGTATCTTATTGCAGCCTCGGGAATTACATTTTGAGGATGGTGAAATGTATACACTCTGTTTATTGGTCTCATTGCAATGTTTATATAAAAAAGCAGCAGGAAGATGGAAATTGGATGAAAGGAAAAATTCATAAGGGTCTTAAAAAGTGCTCACTTTACCATGAACAGCGTATAATAAGATTTACTGGCTATCGCAGAAACGTTGCAATTCTTTCTGTAACTTTGTCTTTCTCAGAATACATCTATGTGTATATGTTACATGTTAATATTACATACGCGCGTGTGTGCATGCAAGGGTTGATGCTTCCCCTAGCGTATTTTATTATTGGTTTTTCTAGGTTCTTTATAAATTTAAAAACGAAAATTGTGAAAATTCCCTAATACTCGACTAGACCGTACACTGCAATAGATGGACAATGACAAGACGAGGGAACTACAAACTTCCAAATTATTTGTATGACTAATTACAAACTGAAGATAAATTGATATTTGACCCTGTGTTGTAATCTCATGATGAATAAAGACATTTTTGTACATTTAATTAAGAATAAGTCTTACACTGCAGTATAGACAAGGCAAGTGTTAGTCATCACATAAGGAAAATGACTTTTATGAACTATTATTTTTGCCAGAGAACAAAATTTTGATGCCCAGGTGAAATAGATAAAAACCGATCATTACGGACACATAATTACCAATGAAGACGTCGTCTCACATACTCAGTTCATCTGAGAGATTTTCTTCGAATTCCAGGAATAATTTTGTTTCTGAATTATCTCCAAGAAAGTTTTGCTTCAAAACTACACTGTAAAATATTTATAGTAAACTTACTAAGCTGTATTGGAAGTTTTAAACTGCAAATTTTATGTAATTATTACCACATATCATATTACAAATTTAGGAACCTTTAGTATCGCTACGAAACAAAGTTGGGAACTTCCCTATGCATTTGACTGTTTTCTGAGCATATGTAGGAACGCTACCATAGATGTAGAGGAAATAACTTTGCCATATGTGCTTTCCCATCATACATATACACATATGTGGTAAATTTGCAAATAATTTCTTAGCGTATGAATCTTGCTATTGATCATCAGTATGCTATAATTGTGACGGTTTCTAACGTCTGATATTACGAGGCTTAGAGATGTCGAAGGATGTTTTACGTATCAGCCATGCAAAATATACCAAAACAATGTTCGACAGAGAATACAGTTTCACCTAGCCAACACATTCTCCAAAGCCTTTTACCTCAGTTACTGTACAGATAAATAAATACAATAGTTCAAGTGAAGGGAAATAATGGGGAATAGAATTTTAATTTGCTTACAATAGGGTTTCGTATACATATTTTTACAATATTACATCCATACAGCTAGTTAGACTTTAAATTATGGCATTCAACTGTATTGTTTAGAGTAAGTAGCGGGAAATTATTTTTAAGATGTGACAACACGAATGTGTGATTTTAACGATCCCTAAATGCGAATGTGAGGGAATTATATTGCCTACTATTATTGACAAAATATTTTCAGTCGATTAATCCACGCCAAAAATAATAATGCAAAATGTCTTATTTACATGTACAAAGAATTAACGTCTAACATTGAATAACCGATACTTTTAAAATCAAATACAAATTATTTTAAAATATGAACTATAACTGGTTACTAAAAGTATTATAAAGCCCTCTGTATCAACTCCATATCTTGTGGATTCGCACTTATGTCATCCGTAAAATATTTATTTTTAATTTTTTTTACACGAGATGTTATTCGATTTATCATAGTTAGGTTTTGCAATAAGGATTGCGTTGAACCCGTTACCATTTTTCTGGCTCTTTGAATTATTATCGAATGCGTGAATAGTCCACTGGGATGTAGGACTTGAACCTGGAAACCTTCGCGTGGAAAACTAGTATCACTAGCGAGTTTGCCAAGTGAGCGTGCTATTATGGCAGCGTAACCGATCATTCGTTTGACATTTATAAGAGAGAAAATTACTGCATCACGTTAGATACTTCAAATCACGGACATGTGCAGCGTTGTTGGCGAACAAGAAGTACGTTCAATCGCCACGACGTGATTCGTGAAAAGTCGTGTCGTTCCGTATTCACAGTGCTGCCACGCACTCGAGCAACTCACGAAATCCGCAGGTAAGGCTGGGTTCACAACCATCAGTTGCCCGTCCGTCAGTCAGTCATCTGTCTGTTTTTTCGTCCGTCAGTCAATCCCTGGTCCGGCGATCCTTCTATCCGGACAAATTTCAGCGTGGCAAACTTAACATCGCGATCTTTCTTCCGTGAAAGTTACATTTTGGTTGCCAATACAGTTAAGCTCTGAGGAAATAATTTTTTTACGCGTTCAGAATTTATACTGAACAATGTTTTTAATTCCTGGATTTGCCACCAAAGGCATATCGACCTCCTTGCATTTTATTTCAAAGTGCATATTCGCGTCTACGGAATGTCGTCAGAAGAAGGTGGCCCATCCGTCGGTCCGCCGAAAGTGAAAGTTTGAGAGATACCTGACGGACGGACGGACGGATATAAAAACGTTGCCCTGCGACTGGTCGAATGTCACGCGACCGCCTGACGAACGGCCGACGGACGGTTGTGAGTCCACCTTAACGCCGCCTGCTAAGTGGGCCGGCATGGACGTCACTCGGTCATTAATTTGATTGTTAGTCACCTGACTGTCGGCTGCGGCTGACTTCCATCGCCGTCAGCTGTTCCTTCCCTCTGATCGTTTCCACTCCCGTAAAGAAAGAAAAAAAATTACTCATTTCTCAAACTTCGCCCCTGCTCCGCTACATTTTTCTCGTCTTTATTGTTTATTCAGCCTTCACTACCGCATGCGCCAATGCTTTCACTTCCCCTCGCTCTGTAGATTAATAACCCTTTTTGTTGCGTCTTGCCCTAATATTTTATTCCGCTATTATTCCTACGAAATTTTCTTGTCGGAAGAGTTATTATTATTATTATTATTTTACAGAATCCGCTTTTACTGGCACCATTCTGATGGCCAATCTTCTCGCCTATAAAGAAAGGAACCTCAATCGATTATGTTACATATCAGTAATTTAAAATATGCTTTTATAATCAATTCACATGAGATATGCTGTAGCCATTATACATAATGATATAAAATATTGTACTTTCAAACAGATTAAAATTTTTTCACATTTAAGTAAAAAAAAATATTTTGTATCATCCTCGGCAACTATCATATACAGAGTGTGTGCATATATATGTATATATATATTTATATATTACATATAGGCTATATAGATTTGTTTATCAACCCGACCTCCAAAAAAACTCGAGTAGGAAAATCGTCGGCAGCTTTCATGTAAATTTAGTCTAAACCTTACGCCTGAAATCGGTACACACATCAGTGCTTTTCCTGGCATTCGAACACAAAAAGAAATCCATTGTGTGCCAGCATCCCCTCAGAGTGCACTGCGAAGGTCACCTATGAACTGGCAATTTTGTGTTGGTACTGAGGCATAATACACATTTCCCATGACATGATGATTCGTGAGGAATATTTTCGTAAGTGGCACTTAATTTCCAAAAAAATCAAATTTACATCAATAATGCCACACAACAATGAATAAATACCAAGTATTACTATCTTTTTTATAAAGAAGTATCTGAGGAAGGGTTAAAAATGTCACAGAACGACGTTAACTTCCAAAAAGAGCGAGTGCAAGTGACGTCTTTCGCACTTATTAATCTCAAGAATACAAGTCAAAAGTAAAATTAATTTATCAAAATGCCGTTATTTTAAATAACGAAGAGTTTTTGCAGATTTTTTTCTCGCACAATTTAACTTTAGTAGTTTCCACATTATATTATTACCAGTATAGAATAACCAGAATATATTATGGAGCTTATGATCCCTTTTAAAATGTACTCTTAAGCAAAAATAGTTCGGCCTTTTGAAATAATAGGTGATATAGTAAAAAATAAATTAAGTTGAAAAAATATCTGAAATAAAGCTCTTCTTAGTATGATAATGCATTGCAAGTAAATATGTAGTATATCTTATTGAAACACGCGTGTCTTTCGAAAGTACGGAAATGGCCGCGAGATGAACGACTTTTGATAGATAAATGGACCCAGTTGTCGGTCCGCGCGCATTACGCGCGGTTTGTACACACAAAGAGTCGAACCTTCCGCGGATAAATATTTATGGAAGGAGGTTGAAAGCATAAACACGTGCGGGCGGGCGGAAGACGCACGCCGAAGTGGGCGGGGGTCGTGATTGGTCGAGGCGGCGGTCGAGCGCGTGCGCGGCGGCCGAGGGATCGATAGGCGCGGGCGGCAGCGCCGCGACGCCGCAGCTGCGCGTCGCCGCCAGGCGGCTCTGCCGCGGCAAATGGCCGACCGCACGGCGACGACCTGCGAATCCCGCTGCCGGCTACTCGGCGCGATTTGCCCCGGGGGAAAAAAAATATATATATACATATTCGTGTGCGCCCACGCCCACGCCCACGCCTGCTAACGCACACTGGGAACTCATTTCACATCCCGTTCCTCGATGTCAGTTTCACCGGCAGGTAATCTTGTTCTAACCTTGTTGGAGGTTTGTTGTGGTGCCAAGCATGTTTTTATGTGGACTGTGAGAACGCGCCGTGGTCAGTTACAGTTTATTTCCTTAGCGAACGTATTATGCATAACAACTTTCATTTCATTACCAAATAATATAAATAGCTTATTTACTAGATTAGATAATACTCACTATACGAATAAATATGTAAGATAAAATAATAAATAATTTTTTTTTCCATATTATCTTTGATGACACGTGTCTAGCTGCACATTGCATGTATACGTAAATATACTGAACATAATTTGTAATTACGTAAATTAATTTTACGCTAGACATATACTCTAAACTGGAATAATACGCGCCAGTGCTATAAAATAATTTATTCTGCTTAGTGATGTAAAATATAGTTTCGCTTTTGGAGGTATAAACGTAACTAAAATAAATTTAGGAACGATGTTGCACTAGCCAAAGTAATAAATTAAATTTGTCTAATTCTTACCAGCTTTGGCGTATCTTTGAAGACAGAGCAGAAACCACTTTTCACCTTACATAACCTAACATGTTCGACATGTATACATATAATATCGCGAATATTTAATGATAAAATACAGAGTCTTCTCTTCACGTCCTCAGTTTGGTCGCGAATTTTATTTATGTTACCAATCATAAATTCAAGTTTAAACTTCCGTCAGCAGACAGTTTCCGGAATTACGACCATCATGTTAAATTTATAAGTAAACTAAAATGAAATCATTATTAAATTCATATTAAATCACAATATAATAATGATAAATATCACCGCAAAATTAAAAACACGAAGTCTCAACGAGCGAATTTCCGGAAGGATATGCGATTCACTAATAAGTGAAGATAACTGATTAATAAGCGTACTCCATCCCTATAACCGTGGACTTCTTGCGGTGTGCACCTGAAAAAATTTAAACTGGTTTTCTTAAGAATCTTTGTCAACAAAAGGCAAGACAAAAACCTCCCGAGCGCCGATAACCCGTATTCGGGGCAGTGGTTGCGACGCGAACGTCATAGAATGCATAGCTAGAAGGTGGTGGGGGGGGTTGTGGTACACACACCGAGCACTCGGTTATTGGTCGGAACCTGCTTCTAAAACCTGGATGGAGGGGGTCGAAATATCAGCTTCTCGGAGCCAATAGGTGAGATGTTGCAAAATGCGAAACCTCTGCGAAACAGGATTGCAACGTAGCGTGCTCGAATTGAAAGGTGTTGTGTGTGTGTGTGTGTGTATATATATATATATATATATATATATATATATATTCGTGGAAGAAGTACATACCTCGCACAGCATAAATTATACGGGGGAGTAAAAATAATGAACTAATAATAATGTGAACAAAATAATAATAAATGAGATTTACAATTACAAACATAACGCATGTATTAGGGTAAATAATTTAGTATTGTTGGGGAAAAAATTAACATGTCGCTATGGTTCCATGAGAAACGATTATGCCTGGTGTTTGGAGGGGTGTGATGGGGGTTGGTATTACTGCATAGCTACTCTCGGCAAAATGGTTGCCACGCATGAGAAATGCTATAAGGGGTGGTGGGAGTAGGAGGCGAAGGGGAACGCGACCGAAGTTAAAAAGGCAGTATTACGGGAGGTAAAAAGTGGTTGCCCCCTACTACCCCCCTCCTATCCCCCGAGAGGGGCCCCAGAGCCATGACAGTGTATTGTTCCGAGGCTCGGCCGGAAGTGGGTGTGTGCGGGCGGGTTGACCGGGGGGGGGGGGGGCCGAACTACCGTTGCGAGGTCGACTCACATTGGGTCAGAGCAGCGCGCCTAACCTCCCCGGCGTCCGCTGCCGGCCGGCTGTCGCACAGCGGCGTCGTCGTAGTCGTCTTCTTTTGTTTACTTCGGCGCAGCATGGCGCTGCCCCCCCCCCTTCCTCTATACCCTTCTTCCCATATGATACAATCTCAACGAAACCTCCGGAAAAACGTGTACACTACATTTACCGTTACTTCCAACTTTTCTGAAGCCATGCTGAAGTTCCACTTAGGGGATATTCCTCCGCCTCATTGAAACTAAACTTTACTAGGTCTAGAAAATTACACCAGAGGGACAACGCACCGCATTCTAGAGCACTCAGTGTAACAATATTTTGCACGGTATAAACGAGCACTTTTGAAAGCACTGCTTAAGATGTACTTGCAAGCACGTTGTGTATTCTTCCGCCTTACGTAAGATTAACATTGTCGTGGGCCTCATCACGTTATTCATTCGTAGGTTAAGTGAAACAGTGAAATTATTGGAAAAGTAAATATTTAACAAACCTGCTCGTTTTCAGACTTCGATTAAAAAAAAAAAAAACAGAAAGTGAAAGAAATAATTTAAGGTATCAGACTTTTTTTATTCGACGTTAAGATACGGAACTACTTCCCATCCACCGTTACCAACTTTCCTGGACGCATGTCACTCAGGGCGCCCGTTATAATATATGCAGGTAGGGTTGGTTTCAAAAGTGCTCATTTTATCGTGAACAGCCTTTATCCATCACCAACACACCAATTTCTTACCTGTTTTTATTCATATTACCTATACTTTATACGTTAAATGTAAATAAAACTATAATTAAACAAAAATACTGTATTTTTATGTTAACAAAAGCACAAAAAGCTTGTGATACATGACATGTTTTAGAAACAGCCAAACACGTCATACATGGGGTGATATTTCAAAGTTTTGATCAAAAAAGTGCGAAGTAGCCACGAATAGACTGTATAGTCCATTCGCGCAAACGTTTCTGAAGCCCTGCTTCATGCTCCGCCTACCTGTTGTTTGAATTGCGCTGGAAATGCAAGTTTTTTCAACGAAGTTACTAAACGTGCGTCCTATGTGCTCACCCACGAGAACAACACACACTTCAGACGAGGGCTCTGGAGAGTTTTCAAGGCGTCACGTAAATTAGAAGCACCGTTTCCGAGTATTACAAAATGGCTAAAAAAAACGGCTTTTTCAAAGCGCTGCATCTTAAAATATACACGTCGGAAGCAAACAAAACTACCGAGGTGCCTTGCACTGGACCTTCCTGCAATCGTTGCATCAATAAAATAATTGGGGTCACCGCTAAAAGTCCCGTAGGTACACGCGATGTGACGAGAACACTGCACGTCAATACGGAGCCTCGCGCTTAGCGTGGATGGGCCACTTGATTGGCATGGCAGTGCCACCCTTATCTCTCCCTTGCTTCTCAGTTTCAAAAGCCGATAAAATTCTCCAGGTAGGCGGGGGCCTTAACATCCACTTCCACAATATTCCTTCGCCTCATGCAAACGAAGCTTTACTAGGTCTATAGAACTACACCAGATGGACAATGCACAGTATTCTTGCACACAGTATTCTTGTGGAATATTATAATATAGTGATAGAATATAAGCAAAAGTACAATTTAGCCATAAATAAGGTACTTTTATGTTGACAAATGTATAAAATGCTTGTGATACATGATATATTTAGTAACACATGAAGTAACTTTTCAAACGTTTGTTTCAATAAGTGTGAAGAAACAGCGAATAGACTATAGCTAGAGCTAGTGATTTCTCGCGAAAAAATAGTACAGTATGAGGTAGACTTCAATACTATAAGCACCCAAGAGCAGTTTGTATATTACCATTGGTTGCTGTCTGCTTGAGAAGCCTTTTTAATTTTTGACCGGGCCACTCAGCATTACACTCTAAATCGGAATGAGTGAGAATTTCACTGCTTCAGTCAGTCAAACTTATCTGACTGATACAACAGTCACTTCAGTGAATTTAACTGATGGACCAGTGAAACATTTGAGCAACTTGCTCCGCCTGTAATTATTTTCGACTGATGTTTCAGTGAAACTGCGTGTAAAAATCGCCGTTGAACATCGTTTAAAAATGGCCTTGTAGTCGTTCATTTCGTTTGCATGTTATCGTCACATCACTCTGTTTGGATGTTTAAACTGCATTTAATGCGGCGAATAGAGTGAATTCATATGTACAATTCGTCTTAACAATCCTAACGGTACAAATCAAACCAAAAACGAAACCTATGTGCAAAGAATTTCAAACTTGACGATTTCGCAGAGATACTATAACACATGTGTTTTCCTCTATAGGCTATTCACGGTAAGCACTTTTGAAATCCCTCTCGTTTGGAATAATAGCCAGTAAATATATTTTATTTTGTCCTTAGACGTTAAATCCCGAGTGCGGTGAAATATACACACTGTGTTTAATACTAAGATGGTATTATTCAATCTTAAAAAGTGCTTAAAGTATAAAAATGACTGAAAAAAATGTTATCAGAGACTCAAAAGTGCTCAATTTACAGCAAACAGCCGTTACCAATTCGAACTTAGCGTGGAGGCTCAGGAAGTGCATGTATATTACCGAGGTTGGGTTTACGCCGTGCGCTGGCCACCCCTCGGTCCTTACAAGTGTACAATTTAATATTCCAGTTGTAATTGTCGATAGGTGGTAGTGTTATGTCAGTGTCACGTGTCCGGGTGTACGCCGTGCGCTGCCCCTCACGCAAAAAAATTTTTTTGTGTGTTCATCGACTTCAGTAAAACCAGTTCACCAAATGTTCATATCGTTTTGTGCCCCTATGTAAGAATTGTGTAGATATTTTATTGAGTATTTTGTTATTGTTTATATTGTGGGCTGAATGTGTACTGTATGTTAGGTTAAGGGTAAACGCCTCTGTATATCGTTTGTGATAGTAAATCTATACAAAATTGTAAGGGAACGGCCTAGAAATGAAGGGTGCGCGAGTTCAATCCCGGCCACCTGCAAAACTTTTTACTTTTTTAAATTACTGTAAATTGCACAGTATAAATAGTAAATTATCGTAAATATTTTTATTTAATGTAATTATTCGCCTACGTTCAATAAGGGCAATATTTAATTCGCCATTTTAGTCAGCCGTAATTTATTCAATCAGTGAAATTGTTTCATGTCACTAATTTGATCAGTGAAATTTTTCACGAAAACAATCAGTGGTTTTCCACTGATTCTAAGTGTAGCCATTTTCACTGATTATAGTAGTTGAATTTCACTGGGAATCAGTGGTTTCCCACTGATTCGAATTTAGAGTGTAGGCAACATCGGCATGGCTCCCACGTGATTCGTATGCAGACAGTGAACTCGCGTCAAAAAAAATTCAGCCAATCAAGACAGGTAAACAACCCTACATTGTTTTGAAATTAAACTTTCCGCGAAATTTTACTACCCCTAAATCCAGCCTCCTCGACGCTTCGGCTACGGTGCAAGTTCCCTGGCAATCAAAAGACGAGCTAGAAGCGAAGAGCACTTGGCACATACGACGCTGGCCGAAATTACATACTGTAATTACACTTCCGAGAAGCTCCGCAAAGGCCCGTGTGAAGAGACTAACATTTCTCTGGCTGCTTCATTTAGATCCTCAACGCACCAGCTGAAACCTACGAACCTCTGTTATCGGTTGGCCACATTCGCTACGAACCTCTGTTATCGGGCAGCCACATTCGCTACGAACCTCTGTTATCGGGCGGCCACATTCACTTGAACCAATCACACTAATCGTGGTTGGTGTTTCTAAGTTCATCGCATTCAGTAACGTATCTTATAGCGGAACGGTTATACTCGTCCGGGCGATATCCTTCGAAGGACAAATATTTCATTTAAGGCTACTTGCTCGCCAATCTAAACGAAAAAAAATTGACTGTAGGCTGTTCACGGTAAAGTGAGCAGTTTTGAGGACCAAGTTACATTTATTTCAGTTATTTTTTATCCTTTAACCAGGTTTAAATTTATATCGCCGTGGAAGCAATAAACGCATTGTGAATATTCCACTGCACTCGGAATTTAGCGCACGTCTATGGCAAAAATAAAATATATTAATTTAGTATTATTAAAAAAGAAAGGGATTTCATAATTGCTAGCTTTACCGTGAATAGCCTACTTGTACGTGCACGACATATTAAAAACTGAGATAACATTAAACCCTTAGCAGGCCCGCGTTGGCTGAGCGGTTAGCCTGCTCGCCTGCCACCTAGTCGAACCGGGTTCAATCCTCGGCCGGGTCACTCCTGGATTTTTGGAAGTGTAAATCTTGCCGAACGATGATGCTGGTCAGCGGGCCTTCTCGGGGATCTCCCTCCTACCACGCCCCTTCCCTCCGGCGCCGCACAATTCTCGCTTCAATCACACTTATCGGCTCTCAAGACCTCGCTGTTAAGAGATGCCTGTTGCAGAATGGGTACAGTTCTATAGAAGTCCAGATGCTAACACCAATAAATACGTGCTGCAGGTGGCACACCAATATTTCATTATTGGTTACCGTCGGTCCCATAAAACTAAATAAATTTTCCTTAGGTTCCAGCGAGTAAGTTTCACAGAGGAATTCTTAAATACTTGTCATACCAAAAGTTTTATTTCATCTGAAAGATATATGTCTGTGTGTGTGTATAAGGACCACATAAAAGTCAATACATATTTGTAGTGAAATAATTGTAGTTTTCAAAACATAGCACCGAAAAGTCGCAAAATTTCGTAATATGGGAATTCAAGTTTCCATGCTTATAATTAACTTTGCCAACTAAATCACATGTCAAGTGATCAACATCATATACACAACGTATTAATTAAATATCAAGGAAATTTTAACAATCGGTACCCGGGTACTGGAATCCTAAATCAATTTTCAAATAAGTATTTTTGTTTTGGCAAACACATTTTTATTCGTCCGAGAGAAAATAATTGTAATATTTATTCGTTTCTCTTGGGATTTAATTTGACTCTGAGTAAAGTGAGATTATCCTTGAAACCAAGAACACTGTTGACACTGCCGTATTAAAACAAATACTTCGTATAGAAATGGGATATATTAATGCGTTCAGCCATAAATTAATGTACACGTGTGGGTGTTGCGATCGTTAGATTTTTTTTATGGGCGCTGTACCAATCTTTAAGCGTGCTTCGCACCGCCAATGAACAACGTACTGTAAATTCGCCAATGCCAGCCTTAACCACTCACGAACGGGAGATGCAGGAACTTCAAAAAATCAGATTACTCGGGTGGACGATGTTCGAAACACCGGCAACCGGTTTCTTGTAGAGTACAGTGCCGGCCATGGATATCCTTCACACGCAACACGTCTTGGATCGCGGACGCGGAAACTGAACGGGTAAAAAAAAAAAAAAAAATTATTTTAAGAGCTTATTCACTAAGTATTCACACTTACATGTATGAATAAAACTTAATGCCTACTAGTATAGTCTGTTCACGGTGAACAGAGCACTTTTGAAAGTCCCGCTTAACATATATTGTGTGCACATTGCGTATTCTTCCGCCTTTTGTAAAATAACATTGCCATGGCCTAATCACTTAATTAATGTGTTAATTAAGTGATACTGAGAAATTAAGCTCATTTTTACTCTTCGATGCAAAATGCGAAATAAATGATTTAAGGTATCACAAATGGATACCAACACTTTTTAATCGATGTTAAGATATGGAACTGCTTTCCCTTCATCGTTACCAACTATACTGGGCGCATGTCACTCAGTACGCCCGTTCAAATATATGCAGGTAGGAGAAATGACTTTTTCCTAAGGTTGATTTCGAAAGTGCTCACTTTATGGTGAACATTATTTATGCGTGTGGTTTGATCGTAGTGCACTTTGCCTCAACCACACGAGAAGCCACTCCCTGGACGTGACTGTAGATCCAACCATTGAGTTACAGACGTCCTACTGGTTGTGCGTGCTTGCTATGCGTGTGGTTTGATCGTAGTGCACGTTGCCTCAACCACACGAGAAGCCACTCCCTGGACGTGACTGTAGATCCAACCATTGAGTTACAGACGTCCTACTGGTTGTGCGTGCTTGCTATGCGTGTGGTTTGATCGTAGTGCACGTTGCCTCAACCACACGAGAAGCCACTCCCTGGACGTGACTGTAGATCCAACCACTGAGTTACAGACGTCCTACTGGTTGTGCGTGCTTGCTATGCGTGTGGTTTGATCGTAGTGCACGTTGCCTCAACCACACGAGAAGCCACTCCCTGGACGTGACTGTAGATCCAACCATTGAGTTACAGACGTCCTACTGGTTGTGCGTGCTTGCTATGCGTGTGGTTTGATCGTAGTGCACGTTGCCTCAACCACACGAGAAGCCACTCCCTGGACGTGACTGTAGATCCAACCATTGAGTTACAGACGTCCTACTGGTTGTGCGTGCTTGCTATGCGTGTGGTTTGATCGTAGTGCACGTTGCCTCAACCACACGAGAAGCCACTCCCTGGACGTGACTGTAGATCCAACCATTGAGTTACAGACGTCCTACTGGTTGTGCGTGCTTGCTATGCGTGTGGTTTGATCGTAGTGCACGTTGCCTCAACCACACGAGAAGCCACTCCCTGGACGTGACTGTAGATCCAACCATTGAGTTACAGACGTCCTACTGGTTGTGCGTGCTTGCTATGCTGTATAACGTTCGTCACTGGCCGGCTTTCAGCCAATATAATGCCGATTTTGAAGAGTATCATTCAAATGTTCTTTTATAAGTGGAATAACAGACAGTCCACGCTGTACATTTAACTAATTTATACACTAAATTTTGCCGACCTCCCGTGGCGCAGTCGGTTGGTGTGCGGGGGGTTCTGGGCTCGAATCCCGGGTAAGGCATATGTGTTAATTTAAGTAAGGTTATAAGTTATTCTGTAAGCCGGCCCATGCTAAGCTTTCAAGCATAAAACCGGAGGACGTTTAAAACCCCTTTACAATACACTGAATTTTGCCAACGTAAAATTGCGTTCCACTGAGAATCTTATCAACACTCCTAGCCAAGTTATTTATTCGTCGCCACTGTCTTCAATGATCATGGATGTCATGATGTTACAGCAGACTCCATAATACAACTCAGTAATATTTAGGCAGTGTACCGTACTCGTATATTTTAATACTGAGTCACATTTTCATATCACTTTAGGCGTTGAAACGAACAAATAGCCTATTTGATTTGCAACTATACTTCCATCAGAATAGAGCTCTGACATCCATTTAATAGGGAGGGGAAGGGGGACGAAGCGGCAAGTGCGCTCACCTCCCGCCGAGACGAACCGGGTTCGATTACGAGCAAAATCACTCCTCGTTTTTGTAAGTAGGAAACGAACCGAACGATGCCGTTTTCTCCGGGATCTCCCGTTTGGTCCTCCCTTCCACTCCGGCGCTGCTCCGTATCCCCCTCACTTCACCCTCATCAGCTCTGAATACCTCGTTGTTAAGAGCCACTCGAACCTATTCATTTCTCTTCCCACGAATATCTGAACCACTGAAAAACCGTAAGTGCAAGACGCTATTGTCTAATGTAGTTGAGTTGAGAGATTTAGGCGGCCCTCACAACGAGGTATTGAGAGCTGATGTAGATGAAATGAGGTGAGAATGTAGCAGAGCTGGAATGCAAAAGCGGGGGAAGACGGGATATCCCCGAGAAAACCCGCCGACCAGCTGCAGCGTCCGCGCACGATTCCCACTTGCGAAAATACGGAGTGACCCGGCCGGGGATTGAACCACGTTTGCTTTATTTCCGAAGTAGTGTCATACACAGTTATTTCCATGGCAAAAGTAAAACGTACTGGACAGTTTGACGATTAGCCATACGGGGATGTCCCGGGAGGAAAGGGCAATATTCTGGGAGGTGATAGTTCTGATCACTGTGATAAAAAAGTCGTATGGACATGGGTTCAATACCGAACTGTTATCGCGGTAGACCTGTTTGAATGTAAACGTTGCCAAACCTGTGTTTGTATTTTCTAGATTGACGCGATTGCAATGCATAACGAATAACATAACATCATTAAAAATACACTTGGGACACTCAGATTTTAAAAAAATGCTCTAGGAGATCATACAATAAGACATAATGAGGTATAACAAGTCCTGTATACCAAGCTCGGTGTTGACCCTGTGTTTATATGACAATTTTTGATCAAAATGACCAGTACTCTCACCTCCCAGTATATTGCCCTTTCTTACTGGGACATTCTGTACGTGTTGCGCTGCAGCCATGGTAACAGATATGAACAGGACTGCTTCACAAATGTCAAAAATCACACTCGTTTCTGAGACAGCCAATATCAGCAACAGCTGTTTCTGGAACTTCTGAATTATAGAACAGAAATGGCGCGGCGTTTCCTTTGATGTGGGCGCACCTACTTTCTGATTGCTGCGCGAGGATCTGGGAAAGGGCCATCGTGTCTTTCTGGTTACTGCACGCCACGACAGGTTCATTATTGTGTGGGCTGCCGGCAGGCAAGTCAAGGTCAGCAGGCGTTGACTAGGGAACGGCGCGGCGTTCCAACGTTTAACTGCCCAATGACGCCATTTTGCTGGCATGTGCGGCTGGAGTTGGTGGTATAAAACGCTGTTTGAACTCTGCTAGTCTTCTGTAGTCTGTGACCGAGTCTAGTGTCAACAACGAATGATGTCTGCCACACGTGACGATTTTAGATAACCGAACGGTGTTTTATGATGTGTGCAAGGCAAATCTTTGAAGCTGCTATCCTGTGAATAATCCCTTCTATTAGACACTGTGCCTGAAAGAGTGAGTAATTGAAAAGATTTGGGCGGCTCTTAACAGTGAGGTCTTGAGAGGCGATGCGAGCGAAGTGAGGTGAGCATTCAGCAGCATCGAATGAAGGGGCGTGGGAAACGGGAGATCCCCGAGAAAACCCACCGACTAGTGGCATCGTCCGGCACGATTGCCGCGTGCGAAAATCCGGATTGTACCGGTCGAGTATTGAACCAGATTCACCTTGGGTTGGAGGCGAGCAGTCTAACCGCTCAGCCACCGTGGGTCCGTGACTGTCTTTAAACTGCGATATTTACGTGACTAAATGGTGATCATAGTAGTGAATAATTGTATTGCGTGGTCACGTATAGTGTTTTTAATAGTAAGGTAATAGCGCAGCTTTGCTCAAATATTTGTAATATTTATTTACTTGTAAATTATTATCGCTATAATATATTATGCTGTCATCACAATATTAGTGGAAGCATTTAAATATTAAAGATCATCTTTTAAATTAACTTTTTTCCAAAGTTATAGTTACTAATATTTTGACGTGGTTTTTTACGAAAACTGTACAAGGGAATGTAAATGTAAAATTAACCCGGCAAAATGGCAAATGACTAAATAAGAAATTAATTATTTAGGACGCTGTCTTAATATCATCTTTCTTGAAGTTGTGAATTGTTCCAAAATACACAGAAATTACCTACCGTATATCCGGTATCCATTCATGGAACAATTAGAGTTTAAAAGAGTTTGAAGCATTTATATGTTTACGTCACGCTGATTCTTTCTATAGTTGGCTATATACTAAATGAAAATAAATTGCAATAACCTTGTCACAGAGATATTTTCCTTTTAAAAAGCACATTAAAATCAGTGCTTCTACATGTAAGGATTTTTTTAATTATTAAAAGGCTTAATTAACCGAGAATTGAGCACACTGCACGGCTAATTAGGTTGTAAGTTAGTATGACAATGTCTCAACGGACTTGAACCCATGATAGTTTCGTAACAATCAATGCATACCGACTGCCGATATGTCACCAACATTGCAAAAATTTTCATTTACATCATTGTTCGGTAAAGTCCGGCTGTACCTCTTATCGACTTAATATCGAGACAAGTTAGTTTGTTGCAGATTAATGTTTATCAGGTGTTCCCAACCCTTAAAAAACGTGTACGTCACAAAATATTTGGTTTTATGACATCTGCATATTATTTGCGGGCTGGATATAAGTACCGGCTGAAATTTCAGTGATCACAAAATAAAAAGTGTACTTATTTGTATTCAGAAGAAAAAAAAAACAGAATTCTTACCGCTACAAAATAACGGCGAGACATTATTTTTCATACTGTCATTTCAAGTATATCTTTATTTCATTTACTCTAATCTTTGTTTAAATATTTTTGAACTGGTAAAACAATCCGAAGCCTTCAAATGAATAAACATATTTTAGCATGCTTTTTTAAAATTAACTTTGACAACAAAAAATAAAATCCAAGTTTGCGCGCCATTTAACGCGGGGGGTTTTAATTGTAGTCCATATAACGAATTATTATGGTACGAAATAAGAACAAGGGATTTTGTTGTAATTTGGTTCGCGCTGTTGGGAGCAGACTTTTATCGACGCTCTCTTTTACTGCCACGAATTTATTGTCTGTTTTCGCATATTTCATTCTGTTCCCTTAAATAGATTTCATGGGCTTTAAGCGCTGGGCGTGAGAAAACACTAGAGCTCCCTCCCTTTTTGCTTTTTCCACGCTAGTGAGTTACGTGCTTGTGTGCGCGCGTGTTAAATCATTATGGGTTATATGGCGGCCGCACGTCTCGACCAGCCGGAGCACGTGCCACCATATACGACCGGCCCGTAAAACTGTGACGGCATTTGAAATCTGAACCGAATTCACGAGGCGTGTTGCAATTAAAGTATCCTATCGAGGTTCTTTTAGAATGACATTTCTTGGAAGAAAAGAAAACTTGATGATCTCGGTACGAACTGGCCCCTTATTCGTTCCTCGAGACACTGATGTAGGCTATCCGAACCGGTTTCAAGAAATTGGGTTCCTCCGATGCTTGTCAAGAAATGATATTTCGCGTTTGTTGGCAAGTTTTCTGTGAACAAACTGCAAGGACGTTAATTTCACGCATTGAACAAAACATCCCCACTGTCAGATAATTCTACGGTTATCTCGGCACTTCAAATAATTCGACGTTATTCCATCTTCATTAATCTGTGTGAGAATTATATATATATATATATATAATATATATATATATATATATATATATATATATATATATATATATATATATATATATATATATATAATTTCTCGTGTGGGAGCCAACAGCGCTTCGTTGTAAGAAACCAGTGTAGAAAGACAAATTTTTGCAAATCAATTGGAGTGTAGCCAATATAAACACAAATAAGAAACTAGAAGAAAAAATAGACTGCGAGTGAGTGAAGGGATTTAGGCGGCTCTTAGCAGCGAGGTCGTGAGAGCCATTGGGGGTGATTGAGGTGGGTGTGGAGCAGCGCCGGAATGAAAAGGCGGGGGGGGGGGGGGGGGGAAACGAGAGATCCCCGGCAAAAACGCGCCGACAAACGGCCTGGATCGCCTTGGTGGGAGGCGAGCGGGCTAACTGCTCAGCCACCGTGGCTCCCGGGAAATAGGAGTTTTACGATTTGTAATGAGTCCCGAGCCCATGCCAAACAGCGCCAGATTCAAAGATCCTCGGGTAGCTCACCCCCCGTGTCGCTTCGCGGTTTACGTCTTCTTCCAAACACAAAAATAAGCTACAGAATTTTCCCGTTCTACCCGCGAATGCTTCCGTGTGTACTATGCAGTGGATCTCTTTAATGGGAGCCATCTAATTACTGTTGATAGTTTACATATATTCCGATACCTAAGTATTCCATAGCGAAGGGAATCGAGTTATTTTAGAAAATAAAATCAGCAATCAAAATTTATTGAGACGTAATTTAAATGGAAATCAATATAACAAGTTTTTAACACTGCCACAGTTGCAACCTGCGTTACGTTTTTGGCATATCGTACTGCCATATCAGTTATAAATTTCGTATTTCAGTAACTATCAAATAAGTATGTTCGAAATTAGTGCATGGGCGCGATAACATAAAAATTCGTTTACAAATATTATACTTTGTAAACTCTTTTTACTGTCATGCCCAATGATTGTATCCATAGAAAAATATGTTTTTAAAAAGTATTTCCTTTGAGAATAATAGAAAAAAATATCAAAATAAATAAAATAACTTTAGTAATAAACTTAAAACTCTGTGGCTGTGAAAACTTCGTGTAAGGAAATTAGAAAAGCGATGTACTTTCTGATAATTATAAAATACCTCGCGGAGAAAGTTATGGGTTTCGTTAACATTCATGAGATTGTTTTCTGGAATAAAACTTTCCAGTATGCAAAATTTTGACGAGATTATATTTGGTATGTATATTAGGATAGTGAAACGACAAAAAAAAAACTTCTGGTGTGCTGTATTCTGTTTTTCTGTATTCACAGCGAAAGTGACTACACTGTTAAAGATGTCTGCAAGTTAAACGAAAATTATTACGAAATATACGGTTAATATATGGAAACACGCTTTGCAATGACATAAAACGAAAGTGAGTTCCACACGTACAAAATACGGAACCTCTAATTATAATCCAACATTTAAGCAACAACATGTCATTCTTTTGCAATTATATTGTTTTACACCCCTTAAAGTAGTATATTCAGGTCCATACTTTAGTGCATTAAAATTTTATTGATTAAATAATAGTTAAAAAAAATGGCATGTTTTATTGTTCTTATATATGCTTAAAGCCCGGATGTTTTTCTAGGGTGGAAAAATTTTCCCGTTTCGCTTTAAAAGTGACGGTTTCTGAGATATTTCGAGTTTTAGGGTTTTATGCTTAGCTCCCTCTTTCAGTGTAGTCGAATAATTCTATCAGTGATAATTTGACCACGCATCTTCATAATTTCCTCTTCGTATACTCCTGGTGCTGCTTTCAAAGACCTATCTTGACAAGTTGACGCCTCTTATCGTGACATTTCAAGGTCATTATGTATAAGACTGCTCTGTGTTTCAATCTTGAAATGGCTATTTAAAAAGTGTCAATTCGTCAAGATAAGCCAGTGAAAGCAGCAACAGCAACAAATGTAATAGCGTGTGAAGAACATATTGGAGGGATAAAAACATAAACTTGACGGTCATTTCGTTTTTTAGTATGACTAAAAATAATTATTTCTTAAGTAAAAGGATCATGCACTAAAATAATTACTCTTGTATATTATTTAAAGGGGGCTAATTTACAGAATTGTAAAAGATTAAAATGCAAATTATTACACTATAACCAACCTAACCTCAATGTTGTGTTGGGATGTGATAACACAGTGGTAAGAGTCACAGACTACGAAATTTCTGACTCGTGTTTTCATATCCTGTTCCAAAACTAATAATTCCACGGAATAATTTTAACAGTATTTATTGTGGCCAGGTACGTGTGGGTTCGATTCTCTGCCGTCGTAAGTATTGCCAACTTCTTGGCATGAAATGAAATGCTAAGCTCAGCCAGAAGGTAAAACAACACAGAATAAAGTGGCTCCTTGGTAAACTTCCACGACATTTCACTTTTAATGTTGGAAGTCGCCAATTTTTGACCCGGATTTTGACGCGCAACCCAGCTTACGTAACATCCCGTTTCAGACATCTTGTAGTTCTAATATGAGTGGAGAATAGCTAGCCATTATTATCTGTGAAATATTTTGTTCTCACAAAGTCTTGTTTAAAAATCGTATTTTATTAATTTTTTTTTTCAGTTACGTTATTTCAAGGAAGAAAATATTTTCCAAGGTACCAGTAAAAAACATGCTTTTCAAAACTGCAATAGAATGAGTTATGGCTCTGTTGATATGGAAATATTTAGTTTTATCAATCTGGAGGCCAAATCTTCGTATAATGCAAGTGAAAATAAAGCAGATAAAATTAATAATTTGTATACGTAAAATTATTTATTTTCCATTAATGATGACTTCTCATAGGACACGATCACTTAGGAATACAAGAGGACCAACATATTATGGTTCAAGACTCACCAACTGAATGACTCTAATTTTCAACACTGTCTTTTTTTATCTCATAAAGTATAGATTTTCACAATAGAAGTCAGAAAGCTTTCATCATCGAATACCAGTCATGATGGATGCTATTTATAAACAAACGTTCCTTAAAAAACGGATGGGACAATTCTCAACGTTTCTTATTATATTGCGATTATTATTCATTGTAGTGATATTACTACGGAAGGAACAGAACATATATTTTGTACCTTAATATAAGAGTGTTAAAAAAACTTTGGTAGCTACCTTTTAAAGTGACATTTATAATAAAAACGCAAGCGATGTGGCGCAATGGCAAAATACAGGTCAGAACATTCAGGATTAGGTATTTCAGGGTTTTCCAAAATCACTCCAGTAGACAGATGCGATGAGTCAATAATTCAGGTCCTGGCCTATTTCATCCATACTCCTGAATGTATCGTATTCCCTTGTTAAGTCATCGTTGCCGTTCGTGGCTACTCTAAACACACAATAAACGACTACAATATACATTTACAATTTGAATGTATTGATGAAAAAGTTGTTTTTTTTTTTAAATATTAAATTCGTGATTAATTAAATGTCATTTATGTTTACGTTAGGAATCACAAGCTTAAGCTGCCGTGTTGATCTCGTAGTAGCATTACATATTTGTATTCAGAAGACCGTGCGTTCAATCCTTGCCGTCTCCAATGTGGGGTGTTTTCCAGGAAATGATTTTATGTAAGCATTCCAAGCAAATGATAACGAACTACTGTTATTTCTGTCTTTACAAATTTTGCACATTATCTCTAATATCTTCCGTCTGCATAATAAGAGTTCGCGATGGATATAACGGGATAACGAACGAAGTATCTTAGGTCTAAGTCTTTTGAAAATTATTTTATCACCTTTCTAATTTACTTATAAATCTTTATGTGATTGCTAAGAGTCACAAGCATTGAAAAGAAGACACGTTAATTTATAGAAAAAACAAACAAACAGGTGGGCGTATATAAATTAGCATTACAAGACGTTCAATATTTATGTTAATGAAATATTAAATTCTTAGATATAAGGCGTGAATGACCTTAACTGAAAGGAGGACCGGCGCAAAAATCCAGCCATCCACAAACATACAAATATTTTATCAGTTTTCAATATTGTAATCTGCAATAACTTGCAAATACTCTGATATTCAAATACCGTGTGGCAAGAAGTTTCATTGCCGACATACAATTTTAACTGAGAAATTTTTGAGTCACATAACTTAATTGAATGGGTGTTACAAATTGTTAAATTTGTGCAAACTTAGTCGCTTGTCTAAATTGATTGACGTGTTAAATTGAAAAAAAAGTGCATTTAAATGTGCCCTTGAGATCGGAGTGCAAAGAAAAATTCCTCATATTTATTGACGGATATTCTTGCATTAAGTTCCTTTTACGTAGGCCTAATATTTTTATTTGTGGTTTATCAACTTAATGCTTTAACTAATATCATTCAAAGATGATCCAATTTCTTATTTAATGTTTAAGAAAACTATTATGACAATAATTCGCATTCATTGATATATGTCTCCTTGAATTACCTTTTAGTACTTCAATGCATTTGAACTGTCTCTTATTGTACTACTACCAACTGTCTTAATTTGCTCTTAAGGAAATTTTGCCTTGGTTTTAAATGAAAAGTTACATGCGTCATATGTCTTAAACAATATTTGGTTAAAATACGTCCTGTCATATAGTTTTATGTGGTTTTTTTTCTTCTGATTGCTAGAATACTCTTTTCGATAGAGGTACGGTCATTTTTTTTTACATTAAAACAACATTCTTTGCATTACGCATGCACTAAAACTTCACTACATTAAATTGTTTTGGCAGAAAAATTATTTATTTTTTTCTTCAAGGAATACTATTCACACAGAAAGAAAATATTTGTAAATGGCTACAAAAACTGTTTGGTTGATGCTTTCCAATGCGAAATTGTGTTCCTGGTGAAAAACATATTGTAGGGTCCCATAACACGTAGCTTGACAAGTACCAACGCTATTTAGTTCTCAATAATAATTTTTCTTACTAACAATATATATATATATGCTGCCACCAAAATATTTAGTTGGCAGCAATATAATTGATGTCACCCACAGTAATAATATTTTGCTGCGACTGTTAAACTACATCCATTATATTCTGCGCGTGCGCTCTGGCTGGTATATTCGAAATGGCCACCTTCACTCTGGCCGCGACTCCATATTTATCCGTGTTCGCTTCTTTGCACCTGGCTACGAACTAATCCACGAGGGATATACTTAATCAAATTGTTTATATCGTTCCTTTCTTCGAAATACGTAAATGTTACGCGTAATTGATTCCAGAAAATTAGCTCTCGATGAGGTGAAGTGTGCAGGCCTTGGCTTGCGTGCCACGTATTAGAATTGTGTTTAACTTGCTCGAGACATATTGACGTCGAGCAGTGTAGCGCAATGGTAACACTCTAAGCTTCCATGTGGGAGATCCACGATTCGGCACCCGTTCCTGACGCCGTTTGTTTCAGTTTTAATTGTTAGTGACCACATTCATTTTGTAGTTGCTATTAATGACTGAAATTATAAAAAAAAAAACTTTGCTGGTATTACAAAATATTTTGTAATGTTTATATTGACAAACCAATGTTGTGGCCACAGATAAACTTTTGTTGCTCAACACAAAACCTGTTATTCAATGTGTACACAACAAAAATTTAATTAATTGTGATGGTGTTACCTTCCTGGTTAATTATTCAGGATGTTATAGATATGACACTAATAAATGCATCTTCTGACAAGGAATTCATACAAATGTGCGCACAGTAGAATAATACATATTTTTTAAAATTACAAATCTTTCCTCTCTGACGACCGCATTTTTAAGAATTCGTAGGAAACAAACGGTATTACAATAAACTTTACGAGGATATTGTTTTTTCTGCTGTCTTAAAAAATAGCAACGTTTATGTTTAAGGTGAATACCTCCATACCTATTATCTTCCCATTAATTAGCGACTTATCCAACTAATATTGTAAGCGCCTGAAAAGCAGCATTTTCCGATTTTGTTATAAAATGTCGACATTTGTCTGCTATCCTTACATTTAATATTAATGAATTGCATATCTTAACCTTCCTCGAGATATATCTAAATGATGGTGAAAACTGCATAAAAATCCATCAATTAGTTTAGAAGCTTTAGCCGAATACAGAGACACACGGGACCGGGCGACTTTGTTTTATACTATGTATGGATGTATATCATTCTTTCGAACATTTCGTAGTGTTCTGACAGCAACTACGGAGGACATAAGAATTTCGGGATTTTCCGACACAAGTAACGAATTTTTTTGTATTAAGTGCGGGCTCTCCAGTTTGAAGACTGGGCCTACATATCTACCTTACAGACATCTTCCGTAACTTATAAATAGCGTGGCGTTACTTCTAAAAATTGTGAATTTCCACACGTGCGTTTGAAACGTAGTCAGTAAAAGCCAACCAAATGTCTTATGGAGATTTTGAAGTTTTATTGTCATTGTGTCGAAGCTCATTAAGAGAAAACCATTAAATAAAAATAAAATAAAAAAGAACATGCTAAAATAAAATTTCAACCCATTCACAAAAATTCGGAAACAAAAATGCACCAAAAATTCCTACGAAATAAAAGGGTACGCAAAAATTAAACTGCAACATATACACAAAAATGGAGATCAAATCTCCCCACGAAGCATGCAAAATATACAACACAATAAATAAGAAGACAAGAAATCTCGAAAACAGAAATATGTTTCTGTAATTTTCGGGTCTGTGTTGCAATTTAATAACTGCATTTTTTTCCCTGTCTTTCCCCCGTAGTCATCTTTGGCAGTGTATAAAGTTATAGAAAAGTTTAAGTAAAATAAATATTTACTATGGTGTACCCACCAGAGGTATTTTACGTGGCATCCAATAGTCCCAATAAGTGCTTATTCAATTGTGTATTAGTTTTAAGCAACTGAGGGATATCGCTGCCAATTCTGAATTAACGTTAGAAAATTATACTGGAATGGAAAAAAGGGGGGGGGGGCGGAGAGGAGAGAGCGAGAGATTCAGGGGTGATTATAGAGGTGAAGCGAGGCGAAGATGAAAAAAATACATGGAAGGCAATGCCAGGGAAACGGGCACCGTGACTGAAATAAATCGATACTACAACGCTAACGTTCGCCTTGCCTCGCACGTGCAAATATCCATGTTTGACCCCGCCGGGTTTCTATCCCAGGAGCGTCGTGGAGAAAGACAAATTATTCGACCGCTGCACCGCCGCGTCTACTGAATGCCATTGTTAATTCCCCATAAGAGCGACGTATATCCAGTCCTGGGTTCTACATACATTTGTCATTTAAAGACATTTAAGTTTTTTTGAGTGGCGTCTGTTTACGAATAGCACTTGAGAAACTTTTCATGTCCGAATAATAATTTCCTTTTTTTTATCATTTCCGCCTCTAATGCGTATATTATTAAAGTGGAAAAACATATATTCTTTAACATACACATATAAAAAATATGTTGTCTACTGCTGATAACGGACTTAGAACTTATTTTAGCCTCAGTATTTTCCGAAATATTAAAGGGTCATTTTGGGGGGTGTAATAGTACTTCGATGTGTGTGCGATTCGTGCTGAGTACGAATATGTCAACAGTTTTGTTATAACTGCATCCAGTTAGCAGATATAAGCATTTAAAGTCATTAGGTGGAGCAAACATAACCTCAAAAAAACTAAGTTGGTAACGCTGTCCAAGATTAAACGCTCTACATGCCGGAAACGAGTTTTCACAATACATTTTTAGATACTAAACTTCTGGCTTATGATACTTATACCGTAGAGACATGCAGCACACATATTTATTAATTACTACACCATAGGCTCTAAAATTGTATGGCAAACGTAATGATTAAATTCATGGCCTCTGAAGTTAGAATTTCGTTTGTAGACACTTTAGAGTATAAATCTGCGTACAAGTTACACATTCATATTACTAATCATTCCACAGTTTTACTTGATTGGCGCATGAATAAAGAGATCAGGCCCAGGGCAGAAGGATACAAAAACAATTGAAAGTAGATACTACGCAGGAAAATCCTATATAGATGCACATTTCCTGTATCTGTAGTGCTACTTACAGGTGAATGTCGGAAATGTTGAGGAGATATTGTAATCCTGCAAAAAAAAGTTCTGAGATAGAGATTCCGTCGTAGTGGTTAGCGTGTGCCGGATTTCGTAGAAACGTGTATTTAGTGTTTCGTGGGAAGGCGTGTTGACGAGTTACGTAATAGAGCAAGAGTGGGTATGGGGAGGGGAGTGCATCAACTCTATAGTCCCTGTCTATAGTACAATCACGGTTTCTTCGAACGTTTTGACACAAACCTTTGAAAAATCACTCCATGTATTACGTATTTAGTTATTTCTTAAGTATACTATCTATGAAGCGATTTATACTTCTGTAAACACAGACGTATCCTATTTTTCGTTAAATTGAAATTTTACCTATATTTTATTTATACATTATAATATAAATTTTATAGTAAAAACGAATAAAAACAGTGAGAAAATATATGTATTGGTATCACCTAGTAAGAAATAGATCTCATGTAAAATAATATCACAGCTGAGTTGTCACGAATTTGGTCCGGTGTTCTTTGGTGTAATTTTCTAGGCTTCGTTAAGGTTAATTTAGACGAGGCGGAGGAATATCCTGGAAGTAGAACTTTGGCAGGGCTTCAGAAAGGTATGAAGTAACCATGAATTGAATATAGCCACTATTTACTTAGGTCACGGTCGCGTGGCCAACACCAGAAATTAAAATGGAAATTTGTTCATGCTTAAAAATTATAAACATACGAGCAAGAAAATCTTTTCCTCAATTTACTATGCCAAGCGTTTATAAAATTAACTCCGCTCGGAAGCTAATTACACAACGACAGTTTAATGGGTTCGTAATATTTGCACAGTTTCTGCTGTGTTTCCATTCGCTGCATTTTGCCGTGTTTACGAGATCGATGGTTTTCAAATTGGTTCGTAGGAAGGCTGTGGAAAAATACGAAAAAGTTTGAATGAACAGCGCGTCGCCAATCCCGAAAGCTTAATTGCCAATAATTTATGCGAATATTTCACAGTACTAATGGCGTGAAAATACAGGATGAAAACAAAGTAACAAAAGACACTATGACCTTGCTGAAGATGGTAAATGTTTCTGGTCTTTTGTATGCGTTAGTAACAAATATATGAATTATTAGATTTTTATCACATTGTATGCTCTAATATAATTTATTTTACCTTAGGTAGGGAACAAAATCATATTCCTTATGGGAGAGTTTGACATAGGAAAAATTACCGCACCAAGTTTCGCTGGTGTTCGAAAGACGTCGCTTTTAATTTGACGGTAAAGGGAGAGATGCTATATATTTCTGTGCAATATGTTTGTGTGGATGTAATCGTGATGTATACTTCCCCGCGCCAAAATGCTAAGTGTGATATTTATTCTGTAACAATTTTTTACGCCCTCCAGTGCTGTTTCCAAGAGTAAACATTAATGACACAATTGGGTTCTGGAAATGAGATCTCGTAAGCACGCTCATTTTAGTGAAAAATTTACGAATTTAAGGGTGAAATAAATACAGCTTTGATAAAAAGTAATTTTTCGATTCTGTTGTGGCAGTTAATGAAATTAATTGGGTAATAGAACGTTTTGCTAAATCCAATTTTACGGCTGAATGTTAAACATCATCCCGACATATTTCATTAACTTCCAACTCAAGTGTGACGAACCAAGTTTATAAGAAACGAAATTTCTAGCAATGCAAATAGGAAGATTTAAAATAATTATGTTTATTTATACCATCTGTTTACAAGTAAAATAACAATCTGGTACCCAAGCAACATGAATGCTATTAGGCGAAGAAAAATGTTTGTTTCCATTATTAGCATTGAGCTTCCCAACCTGAGTATAACAAAATTTTATCTCTACACTGTCAAAAAATTTCCAGTGAAACTGCAGAAAATTATTTTGTAAAAATTATGCACAATCCTTAATAAAATTATACACAATCCGTTTCATTCTTTCTTGTTATTATTTTTTCAAAAACCGGCCTTTTCGGGAATTTTATAAAACTTTAAGCGACCTTACAGAAACACTTCACAAATGTGTAACTAGGTTTTTGTTCATTTACAACCTTATGAAGTGAGATTACAAAAAAATATGTTTTATTTTCGTTACGTGGGGTGCTAGAGACTGCATAAAAGAAAATATTCAGTTTCTGAGCGGGATTTAAACATGGGTCAGGAAGTTCTTAGTCCGTGACATTTACTACTCTATTAACGTATCCCGCAGTAATTCAAGAAAGATAACGTATTAAGAACAAACTAAGTATGAAACATGTTCAGTATCTTGTAAAGTTTGAGTGTTTGTAGTTTTGCTAACTGTTGCAGAAAACTTATGCCCTTTGTTGATTTTGAAGCTGAAGGAGTATTTTTACGTTGCGGTAATAACCTTGATGCCACACGTACGATCATGTTATATTTACAGCGGGGAAGAATGCTTCGTGTATGTCGGCAATATCCTTTCCCGAAAGCCGAAGCTGTTGGAACTATGGAGAGGTTTCGTACGTTAAGGTTCCGTCCTATGTATTTACAGAGTGCGTTTCCATATAATAACACTAAATAATCTTAAAGAATTCCGGAACTATGCGGACATTGTTAACAGCGTAACCGATGTCATTTTATGTCAGCAACAAAGACATGACGTGTTTCCGGTGCAGTGATTTGGGCGGCTCTTAACAACGATGTCTAAAGAGCCGATCAGGGTGAAGTGAGTACGGAGCAGCGCCGGAATGCTATATGGCGGGGGAGAAATGGGAGATCCCCGAGTAAACCCGCCCGTCTGGCACGATTTCCAAATGGAAAAATTCTGGGAGCGACAGCTCCGGGAATCGAACCCTCTTCGCCTTGGTGGGAAGCAAGTAGTCTAACCACTACACCACGGCGGCCCCGACGTTTTTACTCTTTGTAGCTCGAAAGAAGAGTTCGTTGTAATAGATTGTAGTGTCTCCTCTCTACTTGGCTGCTCTGCGTCAAGGAGCATAACGTCACCTTTATAATAAAACTCCGTAACTTAAGGTGGAAATATCCTTGCTATCTTGAATTTACGTATTTTCTTCAATAACTTAATTATCGGAGTCAATGTATGAAAACCAGGCTAGTCATGGCATAGGGAACATTTTAGCAGTTATTTCTAAATCCCACTTTTTTTACATGATTAGTGTCACATCTGTAACAGTAATCAAACATTACCTAATTATTTAATAATTTCAGTCCCACATGGGAAAATAAAGGTATATTTGAAACCATACAAATAAAAAAAAATTCGTTAAATAGTCGTCCATGTAATATCTAGCTTTGATTTTTTATTTCTGGTCATGCATTTACATTACGAAGATTTGTAAGAAAATTCGAAGATGGAGTGGATACTACCCCCTTAATTCTCTGGTTGTTTGCAGGTTTTTAACGCTACTATTACGCAAAGTAATACTGAATAATCGACTACAAAAATTTCGTATCCCCAAGAATATTCGAAAACACTGGGCTCATGTCACCCAGCGCGCCCGTTAAAATATATGCAGGTAGGGGCAGTGACTTTTTCCTAAGGTCCTTTTCGAAAATGCTCACTTGATCGTGAGCCGCCTTTACACGGAGGAGCAACGAGTGTCCAAGGATGTTGCGTGGGCAGCTGAGTGTTTGGTTCTCTCTCCGTCCTCGTCTCCCGCGGCGGAGGCAGGACCCGCCGAGATCCGGCCTCTTGTGAAGATGTACGCGGCGAACTGCTCCTCCCCCCTCCTGGAACCCTCCTGACACCCGAAATTGGTCGGTGCGCGCCACCTGGCCAGAGGTTAGGGGTCGTTCGCTGACCCTCGCCGCTTCCTTCCTTCCTTCTTTCGCCTCTTTTCCCCGAGAGCGCCTCCACCTGGCGTCTCGCAGCTACGCGCCGACGCGAACGTACGTGCGTGCGTGTGTGATTGTCCGCTGCGTCGCTTCTTTCACACGCGGGAGGAATTCATTTTCTTCTACTTCTTACGAACCGTTTGGATCCTATATACTAAAACGTTTTCTGTGAAATCGTTGTTTGCGCCTTAACGCGTGTCTCGGTAAATAAATGTTCTGGAAATACGACGTTTTTCCAGAATGGATAAAAAAAAAAAACTACTGTCGCAAACGTTGTATTTTTACTTTTATCATGTAAGGGGAATTAATAGAGAAAAAAAAATCGTGAAAGTGGTCAAATATAGCATTTTTAAAGCTTGCCTATGGAGTTTCTTTAAGCGGCAAGAGAAAAGTACAATCATACGCAGGTAAATTTGTGTGTGTACTTTCATCGCGTGTAATAAAACCCCACAGTTACAGATCTAGTTTCCAAAGTAGAGCGTTAGGACGGAAACACTGCACGCCTTGCGCGTACGAGCGATGAGGCGCTGGGCGTGCGTGTTAGTGTCGCCCTTATCGCACCCTCACTTCTTGACCTTGAACGCGCAGGTACATAGGACCCTTAAAGGCTGTTCACAATTAAGTGAACGCTTTTGAAATAACCCTTAGAAAAAGTCACTGCTCCTACTTGCATACGTTTTAACGAGCATACTGAGCGACACGCACCCAGTAAAGTTGGCAACGGAGGAGGGACACATAGTTCCATATGTTAACGTTAAAAAGAACGTGTTTGCTAACCACCTGTGATAACTTAAATTATGTCTTTAGTTGTTCTGTTACATTTTTTTTAAATGCATCGAAGTGGAAAAAATGTGCAGATTTGTAAAATATTTACTTTAGTAAGAATTTCAGTTTATCTTGACCGACGCATGAATAATGTGATGAGGCACATTTGCAATGTTAATTTAACATTATGCGGAAGAATACACAACGTGCATACAAGTAGATACTAAGCAGGGCACTCAAAAGTGCTCATTTGACCGTGAACAGCCTATAGTCAGAAACTATGGTCCATTCGTGTTTTCTTCGCACTTTTTAAATCAGACCGTCGGAGAATCGCCCTGCATGACGGGCTTGGCCTTTCCTGAACGTGTCATGTTTCACAAACGTTTCGATTTTGCGTTACAATAAAAAATACCTTATTGTTCATTAAACTTAACTTCTACTCAAATTTTATTTATTTATTATGAATTTATTTACCAACGTTTATTTACACCACATTATAACACCAGCAACGAGAAAAAAAATACATAATAAAAAATTTAATAAAAAAATACTCTCCCTGTTTTGATTAATGTCAGTTGTAAATAAAATATAAGTTATACCGCCTAACCACGGACACTTCACTTGTCAAAAAACCAAGTTAGGGGTTCCCACACCACAATATTTTATAAAAAGTAATCTACTTACTTAGCGAGTAGATATTATATATATATGTGTGTATATATATATATATATATATATATATATATATATATATATATATATGTATATATATATATATACACTAAAGATGAAAAAAATTGTATAAGTAGTTTTCAATGTTTAGACTAAACTTGTTGCCCACAACACTTGTGTGTTAAAATTCAACATTAGTTTTCACATTTCACAATGATGTTTGTGAAATTTACTGTAATATATTTGTAGTGATTTTGGGCTCTAATTACAGGTTGCACACGATAAACTGAGCACTGGAAGCCCTGCTTAGGATCTATTTCGATGCGCGTTGTGTATTCTTCCACCTTATGCAAAATGAACATTTCCATGGACCTCGTCACTAATTCATACGTCGGTCAAGTGCAACTGTGAAATTATTACTAAAGGAAAGATTTTGCGAATCTGCTCATTTTTACATTTCGATGCATAAAAAAAAAACAGAAAATGAAATAAATTATTTAATTTATCACGCATATTTTTTCACTTTTTATTCGATGTTAAAATGTGGAACTACTTTCCATTCATCATTCACAACTTTACTGGACGCATGTCAAGCAGTTCGCCCGTTAAAATATATCCCGGTAGTGATAGTTACTTTTTTATAAGTTTGATTTCAAAAGTGCACACTTTATCGTGAACAGCCTTTATTTTTAAGTGGGCTATAGTCTGTTTACGGTTAACCTTTGAATAATAGTGCAATGGGTGTGAATGACTAGATGGAGATTTTTGGACTTTCACCATTGCGATGTAGATGTTTCTCATGGAAAAACAGGACTGAGCACGAAAGAAAATACTTAAATAAGACAAGCAGCCCATGGACGAGAAAATATATACATGCATACAAAACAGGAAAATGCCAAGAGAGAATAGAGCGAAAAAACCGAACAGCAACTAATTACGAAAAATATATGTATATACACATGACCTACAGATAACACATATAAATCAACACAGGCTAGAAACCTGCTTGAAAATGTTAGGACAACATTGACAAAATATGTGGTAACAAAATGGGACAACGCGACAAAGAAACGCACTCAACCACATCAGTTTTACCAGACACGGCAGAATGCTCAGTCTTTTTTTCCCATGACAGACATTTGCATCGCAATGGCGAATGTCCAAAATCTCCACCTAGTTGTTCACGGTTATCTGAGCACTTTTGTAATAAACCTTTAAGAAATTGCACTGCCTGTACATACGTGGCACAGCCAATAAGTTTTGTGCACGTCGTGGTGCGAAGTTGCCTGCAGTTGGAACGCAAGTTAGTCCAAGGAATTGTAGACTGTGGCAATATTTTTTATGGGGTATATTACACATTTTTATTGTTTGTTTATCTGAAAGAGCTTTCGAAAAGTGTCCCCTTAATGCAGTTATTAGTTGTCAAATCATTATTGTCTTCAAAATATAACACTCGTCTTAATTTCCCGAATTATACGGCATACTAGGCTTTGCTCCTAGATGTTTTTTTCCAGGCAAATTCATTAAATGCAATCTGTAATGGTGTGCAGAACATACTAATTCAGCATGGGTGCGATTTATAAACAGGTGAGTGAGTATCGGCACTCTGAATTTTGTTGTAAATAGGTGTCAGACTTGTCGTAAATATATTCTTGTTCATTCAAGCGAATCTGTTAACATTCATTTAATAAATAGTTTAAACCATAAACTGTAGAGGACAAGTTGTTTTTGTTCCTTTCGCAGCTTGTAACACAAATGCAGTATGGCGCGTTTAGGCTCTAATTCAACACTTTGAATAAGCCTATAACACTCTTGTGTCGGAATTCGAGTGTAATATTTTGAAAACTATAATTATTTGTGAAAGTAACAACTATATTAAGGTGGCACTCTTCGAAACCTCGCTCAGATGACCAAATTAAAAAAAAAAAAGAGAGAGAGACAGAGAGAAATATCACCTTACGCACACTGAATGGCTTACGGCCAGTAAATTTAATAACGATGGGTAGAAAGTAGTTCCATGTCTTATCGCTGAATTAGAAGTGTTACATAAACATTTGCAGTTACTGAAATTATTCCTTTTTATTTAATTTTTTTTATGCAGGTGTAATAATTAGGAAATGTGCAACACATATGCACATATCACAGTTCCACTTGACCAACGCACGAATCATGTGGTCACGTCCGAAGCAGTACTGCGGAAGGATACACAGTAGGCATACAAGTATATCTCAAGCTGGCCGTTCGTAAACGCTCGTATTCACCGCGAACAGACTACACTCTGCGCTAGTGTGTTGTCAGAGGCATAACCGTCTTCCACCACGCACTGCAGGAAAACACGGCGACACCATTAATTCTATTCGACTTTTAAGATTTGTGCGACGAAACTTGTCAATTAAGGATTGCTATAATTCGTTACATTCGTGTTTGGAGAAAAGTTTTCCTCGATCGTAATACTTGTTCCGTGCTATTTGCAACGAAAATTGATGCGATATGCTAGAAATGTTGAAAATAATTCCAGCCCCTTGAAATGCCTTTGGTTTTTCAGACGTCAATTAGTTGGACGTTTCAGGTGTTGCATATAACAATGTATTTTTATACGAGCTGTACTTTATCCGACACACTACTTGTTCCGTTATCAAAACCACTGAACTAAGCTTTGTGTGCGGCTATAGTAGCATAGTATATACGTGGTTTCTTCACACTTTTTAAAATCAAACCTTTGAAAAATCAGCCCATGTATGACGTATTTAGTTATTTCCTTGATATGCCATGTATCACGAGCGTTCTATACCTTTGTTCACATGAAAGAATCGTATTCTGGTTAAATTAATATTTCACCTGTATTTCATTTATAATTTCTAATATTTTATGTATAATATACATGAATAAAAACAGTGAGAAAGCACGTTGTCGGTAGAGCCTGGTAAGAAATTGTTCTTACGCAAAATATTATTACAAATGAGTGAGCACGAATCCGATGAGTTTTCCTATGGTGTAATTTTCTTGACTTAGCTAAGCATGGTTTGCATGAGGCGGAAGAATATCCTGGGAGTAGAAATTTAGAAGGGCTTCAGAAAATTGTGAAGTAACTATTAATGCATTACATGAACAATTGGTAACCTAGAGCAGTAGCCTGGTTTACTGATCAGTTACCCACGGCGAATATCACTCGGCGGTTTAGTCCGAGTCTCAGATCATACCAGTGCCAGCCAAAAAATTAACTTTCTTGCGTGTCGTGCACACCACTGCGCACGCTGGGTCTGGATGTGTTGATAGCATGAACGGAACTAGTCGCGGAAAATGCTCTACTCTGTATTCGTGATAAATATCGCCCTAGTCGTATAGGCTGTTTACGAGAGAGAAAAAAAACGAGCACTTTCGAAAGCCTTGCTTAAGATCTACCTGTACGCACGTTGTGTAATCTCTCGCCTCGTGTAAAATTATACATTGCATGAGCCTCGTTCACTTTATTCATTGCGTCGGTCAAGCGAAAATGCGAAATTATTAAGTGAATATTTTACAAATCTGTTTATTCTTACACTTTGATGCATTAAAAAAAAAAATAAAGCAAAATAAATAAGTTAAGTTTACACAACATTTTTCCTAAATTTTTTTATTCGATTTCCCTTCAAAGTTGCCAACTTTACTGTCCCCGTTCAAATATATGCAGGCAGGAGTAGTGACTTTTTTCTACTGTTGATTTCAAAAGTGCTCACTTTATCGTGAACAGCCTTTATACATTACTTACAAATACACACTATTTAATTGCTTAAGAAATTTTTAGACCGCGTAGATTTTGCATCATGTCATATTAAAAATCACAATTTCAGTATTTCCAGTGCGTACAACTAAATTAAAAGATAAGCATGCACATAAAAGTTAACAGAGATAACCAAAAGGTCGTGTCTTGATTAATTAAAAAAAATACTTAGCAAAATTAATTTGACAATAAATTATACGTAGACTCCTATAAATTTAAAATATGCAAAAGTGTCGGTATTTTTTTTTTGTAAAATATTTAAATATTACAAAAAACACTTCATTTAAATATTTTACAAAATAGTTCACATCTTATTTCAATGTGAATTATCTCATTTAGTGAGCTGGTATATATTATTTGTGTCCTAATGGCATTAAAAGTGTGATTCTGAAATGTCTATTCAAAATAAATGTGCCATATAGGACTACATTTTTGACGCTAGGAAATGTAGTTGTAAGTAATATCTAAAAGTTAAATTACTTTTTGTTGAATTGGGGATGGGATATCAATTTTAAACAGTGGGTTTGGAGAGATGTGTCGATGCCTCGAGAGCTGAGAAGGGCGAAGCGAGGTCGGTATGGAGCAGCGCCGGAATACGAAAGCGGGGGGTGTGGGGGGGGGACGGGTGATCCCCGAGAAGGCCCGCCAACCAGTGGCATCGTCCGGCGAAAGCGTGAACGACCCCGTCAGGTATCGTACCCGGTTCCCCTTAGCGGGAGGCGAGTCGCCTTAACAATACGTTTCTGTGGCCCCATGTTGACGGGCATCAACTTTATAGATAACTCTTTCGAACGCGGCGTTTCTGAAGGAATACTTGCGTGTTAAAACATCTTGCCAATTTTATGTTTAATTTATGTCTAAAATTTTATATTAAAAAAAACATTTTGCGAAAAAAAAATGGATAAATATATTTTTGGATACTTTTTAGAATTTCAGTATTCTATGAATAAGTTTGGTTACGTACTTTTTTTTGTTTGAAATATTTAGCTTTTAAATTGATGTATAATGAGGAATTTCTTTACCATTGGTTCCAAATTTGAATTCCATTGCTGCAAATTTTGTAGGCACAGCCCTCAATTAACTCCGCTTGCTGCACTATGGTACACCTGCAAGAATATGTGATCACAGACATACTTCATGTCGGGATGGTAAAATAGCCCTAATTATGTTTAGAAAACCTGCAAAAATTTCGTATATTACATAGCATTCTTTATATTCTATGCTTTAAAATGGATATTTCACGACAATTTTTTATTTCATTATCTGATCACATAATTGTGTACATTTGTAGTCAAAAGATTATACTTTTCAAAATATAGCACCGAAAATTGAAAAATTTCGGAATATGAGGGCCCAAGTTACTATGCACCTAATTAACTTTGCCAACTGAGTCACATGTCATGCGATCTATATAATATACACAACATATAAATTAAGTATGAGGGATATTTAACGTTTGATACCCGAGTACTGAAATCCTGCATTTACTTTAAAATTTGCATTGATGTTTTGGCCGACACATTTTCATTCGTCCGAAATTAAATAATATTAATTTATATTTGTGTCTCTTGGACGAATAAAAGTGTTTCGGCAAATCATCAATCCCTGTTTTAAAAGAGATTTAAGATACCAGTACCCGAGTACTATCTGCTAAAAATCCTTGATACTTAATTAACTTGTGTATATGATACAGATCACATGCCATATGATTTATTTGGCGAATTTAATTGGGAGCGTAGAAATTTGTGCGCACATATTCCGAAATGTTCGAATTATCGGTGCTATAATTTGACAACCATTATCATTTGAGTACAAATATTCATACGTGTGTGGTCCTTAATATAATTATCTTTCAGGTAATGAAATAAAAAAATGTCCTGAAATATGTCCTTAAGTGGCCTGGCGCGTACCTAGTGGACAATCAAGTGCAGTGACGGACAAACAGCAGTGTATCCAGCGATCGCTTACCAAACGCCACAATGTTAAAAAATTCCCCTAAATTTACGAGAAATGTTACGGAGGCCTACAAATAGGAGAGGGAAAACAGGATAGTAATGATGCAAAAAACGGAGCTGGGCTGCGTAAATAAGAAATACAGAAAGTAGGTATCCGTGTTTCCTATACAGCTTCCGAGTTTCAGGAACGAATGTCACCAGGTTTATAATAAATTTCCTTAGCTGTATTGCCCTCAAAAAATAGCTCGAATGTTCATGCTGCTTCGACTTATTCTCCACGAAAATGCATCAGGCGCTAGTAAGCGCAGCACTTAGCACACTGAGGCCTGCACATATTTATAGAGAAGTGTCACCTATATCCACTAGTGTAAGAACACATGTTCATGCTGCTTCGACTTATTCTCCACGAAAATGCATCAGGTGCTAGTAAGCGCAGCACTTAACACACTGAGGCCTGCACATATTTATAGAGAAGTGTCACCTATATCCACAAGTGTAAGAACACATGTTCATGCTGCTTCGACTTATTCTCCACGAAAATGCATCAGGCGCTAGTAAGCGCAGCACTTAGCACACTGAGGCCTGCACATATTTATAGAGAAGTGTCACCTATATCCACTAGTGTAAGAACACATGTTCATGCTGCTTCGACTTATTCTCTACGAAAATGCATCAGGCACTAGTAAGCGCAGCACTTAACACACTGAGGCCTGCACATATTTATAGAGAAGTGTCACCTATATCCACTAGTGTAAGAACACAGGTTCTGTTGGTGTCTGTGGTAGAACTCACCATCGTCCTGTTAGTCCATACCACACCGGACACTAACCTGTACTTTACAACGTTCCTTATTGGCCTGTCGTCAACCAGTGGAATAGCCGAGCTGATATTGACTCGATCGAATGTCCTTTATCGTGTAAAACGATTTACAATCGATCATGTCCCTTTGAGAGGCTATAAACGTTCTGAACATTAAAGAAATTTTCAAATTAGCTTTACCCGAGCTACACTCGAGCGTAGTCTACAAAGTGTTAAACAATAAAATATTTTTAGTCGCTTGATAGCGCGTTTACCTATAGCTTCTGCACATGTATAAACAGTACGTTTTAGTAAAAAGAACTTCCTTGAATATACGGAAATGTTTAACATTGCGAGATAGTGGTTGTCAAAGTATTTTTAATTAAGAAACACAAACGGTATTTTTTTTTGTAAAAGCAAGCAATTGAACTGATATGAAGAGGACTTACTTTCGTTACTGGAAACGTGCGATGTAATGTAATATTTCCTTAGGTGATCACGGGGTCACGAATATTTCGCAAAGAGAACAGTGACTTATTACAAAGGGCTCATTTTCATTCCCGAACTTTCAGTGTTTCCAAAACGTGGTATATTAAAACGCATCATCTTTTAACTACTACCACAAAAGGGAAGCGTACACTAATATTACATTCACGTTATAACAGATGCACAGCTGGAGATTACATAAAACAAGTGAAAATTAAATACACATACTTGACTATGCCCGTGAAAGAGTATGGCCGTGACCAGCCCACATGGGGCCGCGGTGTGCTGAGCGGTTAGCCTGCTCGCGTCCTATCGAAGAGGACAGGGTTCAACTCCCGGCTGGTTCAATCCCGGGTTTTTGCATGTGGGAATCGTGCCACTGGTCGGCAGGTTTACTCGGGGATCTCCTTTTTCTCCCGCCTCTTCATTCCGGTGCTTCTCCATACTCACCTCAATCTCCCTCATCGGCTCTCAAGAATTCACTGCTAAGAGCCGCCCATATCTCTTCATTCATTCACCACCCCACATTCTATTTTGTGAACGGACTTGTTTTCCACCACGAACTACACAATCAACCAATTATTATTTTTTTAAATTTTAAATTCAATACAAACCGAAATGAGTTCACGTAAAATAATCAAATGTGTTAATCATACTTTCGATAACAAGTGTTAAAAATAACATTTCACGTGAAAATTTTCGTTTAAATTGAAATAAAACCAAGTACTGACAACAAACAACTAAATATAGCAGTAATCCTGTTTTCCGTTCACTACGATTACTTAGTGTGAACACTAACATTTTGTTTTAATTTAAGTGTATTGAAAACAAAAAGAAAATCTTGTGTGATAACGTTATTTAACTAAAGACCAATTTCTACATAGGCCCTATTAAAATTAGTAACTCAGTGCTTACTTAATTTCAGGGGGTGTCACTCCACCCCATATGATTAATTTCTTACTAATTATGAATAACAAAAACGTATGAAATAATATTTTTAAAATTATGGCGATAAATGTTCTAGATTTATGATGATAAAGAAAGATCGGCTTATATTTAATTTTGAACTTAATGTCCGTAAAAAAAAAGGGTTTACATTAACGAGATATCCGGAAGTTGAACTACGAAACTAGCATTGCAGAAATTACGCCTTAACCTACTTGTCTAAGGTTATCACCGGTTTCAGCACTCAAAACACACGAAGCATACAAATAGTTAACTTCTTTCGAAAATTGACATTCATCAGCTATAACATTACAGGAGGTCAAAATCATGAAAAAACAGCATGTCAAATATAAATTTAAATTATTAAGGTGTAACCACAAGGCTAGATTTCAGAAATTGATGCCACAAGTTTCGTACTTAAATTAATGTTAAAACGATTGTACCAAAAGTACACAGGTTAACTATGTGTAGTCCTTATTAACCATTCCATAAATATACTAGCTTGTATTCGACGTACGCTAGAATACGCAGAAAAAAAATCATAATGAAATTTAAATCAAGAAACTGACTTGCCTGATTGAAGTTTTGGAGCTCACTTGCTCGATATCGACTGCCTGTGAAGACTTGGCTTTCCTCATCTCAATTCCAGCTGAAAGATACAACAGCTTCTCGGTTTTACTTTAGTAACTTAGGTTACGTTAAATATTACTCGAATTTTGCATGAAAATATTAACATTTTTGATGGTTTGCGGCTGGTTGAACACTTTCAAAATCGAAATTTGAAAAAAATAAAAATAAAATAAATAAATAAATCCTCCCCACAATGGTATAATTTTAACGGATTCATAGAGCGGAATGCGGTTATTAATGTTGGCAACGAGGCAAAAGAATCAGTCGCAAGTTTGAACGTTTTGTTAAAATATTAAATATTTAAATTTGTGAATGATTAAAATATTTTATTTGATTTTTGTTTATTTTGTGCACATAAGAGAAAGAACTGGAACGCTCGTGATATAATAACGTTCGTAAAAATTTCACAGCTCTTTGTTCACAGTTTCTTTGTGTTATAAAATAATAGTGGGAATTAAGTGCAACAGTGGAGGGAAATTACTTTCAAGAAAACATTTTAACGAGTTAAATTTATTATATATATATGTATATATATATGGACAAATCTGAAAATGGAAGACAACTAATGCGTTATGCTATAGATCAAAATAATTGTCCATATCGCGAAGAAAAGTATTTCTTGGAAATTTTCTAATGCGGTTCTCCCGTATTTATAATTCAATATTTGAGATAAAGTTTGAAGCCAAAATAGTTAGAAGTTAAATCCTTTCCATAGGTTATTCAAACGTCAGATTTCAAAGTAAGCGTGAGTTCATTGAACACTTTGAAACCAATATTTGTATTGATGATGTAATTTATTGGCTTTGGTACAAATTAATATTTTCAGCTAAAAATTCTCATGTCTACGTCCAAAACCTGGTGAATGTTATTTTTCATATTATTTGACGTTTTATTCGTTTTCATTCTTTTGCAAGTCGCGAAGTGTTCAAATATCATCTTGAAAAAAAAAAAAAACAAAGAGGTCCTTGAACAGCCTTGAGAGCGAAATGGTCAGTGTATGTATATGTGAAGCTTTCTCAGAAAAGGTACCTTAAGGTGAAAACTTAAGTATTTCAGGAGGCCCAAAAAAAAGGTTGGAAATGCATACATTATTGTTTTCGTGGTATGAGCAGAACATGCTGAGAGAATAAACGCTACAAGTGTACGATTTGTTTCATTGAATACCTCGTATAATGGTGTACAAAACTAGCCCAAATCCGAAAAATGGTTTTCACCCTGAGGTACCTTTTCTGAAAACGCGGCACATATATAGTCTATTAGCGGTTTCTTCGCCCTTTTGAAATCAAACCTTTGAAAAATCTACCCCATACATGGCGTGTTTAGTCATTTCCTTAATACCCCACGTATCACAAGCCTTGAATAGCCAGCCTAACTCTGTTAACATGGAAGTATCATATTATTCGTTAACTTGGAGTTTTGCCTTACTTTTATTTATAGATTATATTATTTCATTTATAATAAGTGTGAATGAAAACAGTGGACTCGCATTAGGGAGGGCCCGGGTTCGATTCCCGGTCCGGCCATCCTGATTTCGGTTTGACATGGTTTTCCGAAATCACTCCAAGAGAATGCTAATCCCTCTTCCCTCTACAACATGCACCGTCTCTAATGACCTCGCTGTCGAAGAGGCGTTAAGACCAACTACCTACCAACATGTGTGTTATAGCGCCTACTAAGAAATAGTTCTCATGCAAAATATCATTATAGCTGAGTGCGCACGAATTACGTGCATTGCCCTTTGGTGTAATTCTCTAGACTAAGTTTAAGCTTAGTTTGCACGAGGCGGAGGAATATCATGAGAATAGAACTTAAGCAGGGCTTCAGAAACGTGTGAAGCAAACGTGAAATGGATTATATATCTAAACTGCTTGGCAATGGTGAAAGAAGTTTTGAACAAATTTCAAACCGGAATGTACGCAGTGTCCACGTGGCAACTGCAATGGCGGGTTCGCTAGCAGGAAACGTGGCATACGTCACTGTTGGCTGTGAGGTTTTCTCGCAGTGCTCTCTCTCTCGCTCTCTATTGCCACTCCGCTACACGGTCACAATGCACACCACACTTCACGAAAGATAGGGCACCTACTACTCCCTAAAGCCCCTCACTAGGGCCTCTCCACTCGTGTTGCTTTTACTAGTATTTACATCATTATAAAATTAGAGCCACCGAATAAAATAAAACGAATCCTACCTGCCTCATTATAAGTTTCGTACTAAGTACAGAGTATCACATGTGTTGTTTTTGTTACTTTGTAGGATTTAAAATCTATTCATGTTCCAAAATTCATTCTTAAATAGTATATGAAGCCCAATTTGTTTGAAATGTGCCAAGGTGATGCTAAAATATCTTTGCGTAACTATGGAAGGAAATCAACACCAACACGTGACGCCCCATAAAAACAAATTAATTTTACTGGGAAGGGGGAGGGGAATGTAGTCAAATTTACATTTCGTAACAATCGCTATGTGGTTATATTGGTTGAATATCCAAGTTTAATGGACATAAGGTAACGTTTAATTAACAACTTTTGGAAAAAAAAATTAATTTATACTGTAAAATTTTAAAAGGTAATTGTTTTTTTAACTAAATAATTTTTCACGCCTCGTGGTCTGTGTGTGAATGTGTGTATGTGTGTGTGTATATATATATATATATATATATATATATATATATATATATATACACACACACATACACACACACACACATATATGAGAATAAGTGGCATTTTCGAAGTTACAATTAGTAATAATTATCGTAAACTTCTTGAAAATTCGGTTTGGAAAATGCTTTTGAAAAGAGGAAACTTCGTGAAAATTGTGATATTCAAATATGTATACAATAATTTTAGTTAAACATGAAATTACAGTGTTTGTCAAACAGTTTTGTTCAAAATACACGTTAGTTTTGAAAATGTTGTGAAACTCTTAAATTGCGTAATCGCGCTCTGAAAATGGCTAAAAAAAATTTTATTTAATTGAAAATTATTATATCTTACTTAAAAATTATCGATTGGATTACAAAACAAATGGAAATTTATTGGATGTTATTGATTGGGTCCATACTTAACGAGCTACAGCGGACATTTTTAAAACGCCTAGTGTAAAGTGCTAGTCTCTATAAACTAATTTTGACGAAAAAATATTTTAAAAATATATTCTGAGAAACTTTTGAATGTGAAAATTAATTTAAACTCACTTTAGTGAAAATAATTTTTTTTTTTTTTATACAAACCTATAAAAAACCATCACAACATTGAGTGTTTCTAAACTTCGTATTTCAATGTTTCTTAGAAATCCGCAATTTCGTACAGTGTCTTTACCATAATTCAACCTTCTACCTGATACTTCGAACATTGTATTAAAATAACAAACAAAAATAAAACTCTTTAAGGAAACTTAGTTATTATAAAATTATAAGCACAGGTTTTTACACAAGCACAAAACATGTCACCAGAAAATTGCATTGTTAATATGTCTATTAAAATAACCAAACATCTACGACAGTATTAATGCCCTTTTAAATTAAAATCTAAATATTTGTTCTATAGAACGTAACTTTCGTTGTCGCCCATGCATTACGGTTAAGGTAATGCCTAAACGTAATTTTCCAAGAGACTATTAAAACAGACAGCAGAAAAAATACATTTTACGGAATATAGGCTTGGGAGGTAAAATAACGTCTTGTTTTCGGAGAATTATGTGTTTCACATAAAAAAATTAAATGCTTATAAAGCAATATATCCTAATTGTGGCAGTTTAACTTTATAATGCTATTTGGAGTTGCCATAAATTTGAACTCCCTAAGTTGAGTTCTTATGGTACTAAAAATATCGAATATAATGATTTCGTTGATTTTAGTGTAGTAAAAATTCGTTTCCTTAATTTGTCTTGTGTGTATATATTGGCGTCAATAAATATTAATAATGTATTTAAGTGGTTGGAGAAATGAAACTTTTAATAGTAAATTGTTAATCGTCATTGCTAATGTACCAGGTCAGTTACAAAATGTTTGACCAGTTAATCTTTCACTTTGGCATAAGTAAAAATTACTTTCTTGTTAAATAAAGACGAAATTTTTCGTAGTACGTAATAAATAAACTCTTACATTCCTACTATAAAAATGCAAAACGTATTTCTATAATCACTCATTTTTACAATAAGTAGCGTTGTTGGTATCTTACTGCGATCAACAAATACAATGTAACAATGTAGCAAGCGTATTTTACTCGGCTACACACGCAAACCATCCGCTAGAAAGTGGTATTTCCTTAATTGTGAATTATGAGAATAATTTTGGTGATTTCCATAAAGGCGTAGTTTAGTTCCGAAAAGCAATCACATAATGTTTTCAAGCTTCTGCTTTTTACAGGTACCATTTAAAGAGTTCTCTCTAATTGGACGAAATGATCTCGGTAGGTACGTTTCACGAAAGAATTAAATGCTTCCTAAGTGGCTGCAGCATTCCTTATTTGCAGACTCGCTAAATTGACGTAGCAATTAGTTAAACAAAAACTGAACTTTTCTCTGACGAAAATAAAAAAGAATCGATTATGCGAAATAGGAGTCAATGGTACATTTGCACTGTGGCAGGGTGCGTGTGCATACACATATGTAGGCGTGTGTGTGTGTGTGTATATATAATATATATATATATATATATATATATATATATATATATATATGTATACACACCACAGAGTAGATTTTATGGAGTCTTGGATAATAAATTGTTAATCGTTTTCCTTCTTTTTTTATGTAGGTGTTCGTTTAGACGCTTTTTTTTTTAATGTGTAGTGACATATTACATGGAATAAAAACTGAAAGAAATAATACGACAAAAATGACTTCCTTGTTTTATTCGTTTTATATTTTTAAATCAAGAGTCATAAGAATTGGTGAACGGTTTGCTTTGTTCTTAATCACGGCTGTAAATGTCCGATGACCTCGATTACATAACATTATTTGTTATGTAATAAAAATGAGTTTAATCTAATATTGTGAACATTGTTACGTAATTCTCAGTGCAATTTAAGTAAGCTCAAGTTTATATAAAATACCGATTATTAAATAGCAAACTACTACAAAAAAACGTGTAAAAGGATATTTAATAATTGTTACATGTAAATATAAAATATGATATGTGTTATTACAATAATTGTCCACAAACTTAATATTATTTACTTTTCTAGATCGCCATTTTATATTTTTATATTTTTCCATCGTTATAAACGTAGTTTCACCATTCCTTCAATTTATCATTTTTACACAGCATACGCGGTAATCAAGAAATATAATTTATATGACTTCAAAAAAATTAACTAACGCCTTACTAATATAACTTAATTCTTTCAATCTTAAAACTATTTTTTTTTAAAATAAATTTGCACTCTATTTAGAGTTCTTCAATTTTTCATGATTTTAAACTTTTTACTAATGTATTTGTAATGGTATGCCATTCTATGATGAACATGTAATCTCTAATTGACAGTATTATGCATATTTATCTGTTCTAGGGCTAACAGTTATCATCTTTCCGTTCTCCACATTTTCACTGATAGATTTTTATAACATTACTTATTTATCAAACTTTATGGGGAGGGAGGGGAGATAAGACGCCATAACTAGATATTAAATATCCATTTAACGTACCAAATAATCTTAATTGCTCTTTATGTGACCAACTAAAGGATGAAATACAGTTCTGAGTTCCCTGCAAATTACCCTTATTTCGCAAAAATTTCTGACGAAAAGTTTTCAAAGAAAATATTTAATACCCAAAATTGATATTCCATCTAAGCATGTTTAAGAAGTATTCATTTCTTAATACATATCTAAATATTTTAAAATAAAATTTATATTTCATGTTATAGAATGCCAAACAATTACGTCCCCAGAAAATAATTATTTATTTCTACAGAATGTGATAATTATTTATTTCTACAGAAAGTAATAATTATTTTCACTATGTTCTTCACATTAATACATTCGCATATTGTGCTATGTAATAATGTATACACTGGTTCTATAAGCTTTAGATTAAACTAAATTTCTTTAACAAAACCGCAAAGGTAATAGATAAAATGTTTTATTAAATCAATGAAGGATACATTTATATATATATATATATATATATATATATATATATATATATATATATATATATATATATATATATATATATATATATAACATTTCTTCCAGCGTCACTAAATATTTTACGCGATCAAAATACATTTCAAGAAAATCTAGCAAAATTATCAACAGAAACATTAATACGTGGAAAGGCCATGTCGAAAGTTACTTCAAATTCACAATACCTGGATCAAAGTAGGATGTGGTATTTCGTCAGATATGTTAAGAAATGTGATTTATTACTAACCTTACTTAAAAATTCTGAATATTTACTTCTAAAAATCCAATATCATTAATCCAATAACAAAATTAAAAATAAAAATCCGATATAATTAGAAGGAAAAAAATACGAATACAATAGCCCCGCCTTTCGTTTGCGTGTACAATACCATCACAATTGTACTTTCACGCATTACTTAATTTGAGGCCCTAGTATTGCCAGTGTTTATAAACCGTTTAAATAATTACAAACATTTTCAGCTGTATAACGCAGGTCTTTGATATGAAAATTTTAAAATGTGGTTCGCTAATGCGTCAGTGTTTACTTTCATCCGATTTACTTAAACAGCTTACGCATAGATAAGTTAGTTTCCACAAGAATTGAAGACGTCGCAATAACATTTAATTCAATGTCTAATTTATCTTTAAAAGAACTGATGTATGTTATTCCAGCTATAGAGAACTACGTTATTTAGAAGGAGAGGTAAAGCGCTTTTGCTTTGTATTCCATTGTAAATGAAACGCTTCTATTTATTGGACAAATAGTTCCATTGATAGCCTTACGATAAACTAACTCTGATAGGTTTTTTTTCAACAATAATTCGAGTTATATAAATACCAACCTGTGTAAGACAAGGCGTTGAAAAAAAAAAAGCACTGACCACTAAAACCACCAAAATTACACAGTAATTATCTTTTGGAGCTTATTATAATTTAGAACTACATGACGTGTCTTAAATCACTGTGGTTAGTTACGTCATCAGTAATTTATGCGGTCATGAAAGCTGGACTATAGTTTTGTGACTTTACGTACACACAATATTCATGTTTTTACTTGGTAGTATTTTCCTTCACTTAACTTGACAAAAATTAATGTGTGAAATAATTAACGAAATAATAAATATCCCAGACCCAGAAAAGAAAATCAAATGGAACGGAATGAAACGACTGTCGTAACTGAATGAGGGAAATTTAATTTTGAACTGTCTTTTCGATTTCGAAACTGACTTTGTTTTCTCTATCGAAGTGCAGAATAATTGGAATTTTCTGCGTCAGTCAGTTTTATGTTAATAAAAGGAAAAATTGGCGTTAAGTAAAACAAATATATCATCGTGAACTAAAACTTTCAGGTTTATTAATTTTTGCAATATTAAATTTTTCCACGAACAATGGAGTAATTTATACTTAAAATGTCATATAATTTGCGTCTTCGAAAAATTTGATGCTACTTACAAAATTTTTCTAAATTAATTTCACGATGACAAGTTTCAAATCCTGAAGATTAAGCACAACTGATACAGATAAGAACGGAAAGTAATTACAAATATCCACCCGTAAATATTACAAAATGTTAGAATTTAATTACATTTTTTTTTTTTTTTAATTTTATGTTTATTCTTTTGTGACGAGCCAATAAATTTAGACCTAATAAAGTGATTTGAAAATACGTTGTTTCCCATTTGAAGGTCCCGGAAAATATTAAAGTATCAAATCACTGTCAAAAGTAAAGAAGTTAAAATACGCAACAGAAATTGTTGCATTTGCGAGTCTTCAAAGCAGATAGTTTAAAAAAAAATGCACTTGCAGATATCAATATACCTAAGTTGAATCACTATTGCTTCAAAATTATATTCGTTTCCTTCTTCGTATCTGCTACTTTGTACCACGGCACTCGCAGTTATCACGTTCTTGAGAGTTCCTCACTCGTCACGTAGTCGTGTTGCCATTCATTCTCTCCGACTTCTTTAACAGATGCACTTCATTACAGCACTCTTTTCGCGTCACTTATTATTGCCATTAATTTTTAATTTCACGCAAAGGAGCACATTAAATAAATTAACAAGTAATTTCAATAAAAATTTAACCTATCTTAAAAGGTATTTGATTGTTTAAAATATCACTGGTTCAGTACAGGCCGCTATTGAGAAATAACAAAAGATTTCACCTTTTTAAAAAAAGCCGTAATATATTCTTTATCGAGGGTGACAATAACGGAACTCGGAAGCAAGTGTAATCCGAAAAGAAAAGCATTGTCGAGCAGCCCGCGAATACCGGACCCGATACAAGACATCCTGGTGTGGCATTAGTCCAAAACCAGTCCCGACTGAAAACTTGCCTCGGCCGGTTCGGCCCGGCTGGAAATTATGCTCACGACCATGTTAAGAGAAAAAAAAAACGTATAACCAGTCGGGGTGGAAAAAAAAAATCGAAGAATTCACTCCCCCCCCCCCCCCCCCCCCCCCCGGCTACACCGCTTTCCTTCGTGCGTTATCTGTTTCCATATCCAGAATGCATCCGAGCCATCCAGCGGGTGAAGGACCAGCTTGCCTTCGGAGCGTAACAAAAAACACTGACGAGAAATAAAAATAGTCCCCCTCTCGCCCTCCCTCTACAACATCGTGCCCCTTGGTACTCTTAACTTGTAGCGTCCATTACATCCACCGACCCCACTCCCCCCCCCCTCCCCCCTCGTCCTGCCCATCTATACTGTGAACCCATGACGCGGGTATTCTTCGAGTATGATTCGTGTGCCACATGCGGGCCCGTGTTGGCGTGCTTTCGTCGGGAACTGGTCACGCCAGTTTTTTTTTTTCGTCCACTACTTCCCCCTCCCCCCCCCCCTCTTGTGACAGCATTGTCCGAACCCTTTAATGTCCGCGGCGCTCAACAAAGGCAGATAGGCTGAATAGTGGACGCGAGGAAGGACTGCTGGAGGCCCGAAAGCGCGCCCCCTTCAAAACTCGACGCCGGGACGTTGAAACCTTTTCCGGAGGCAGGGCGAGATAGCCGCACGTGGCCTTTTTTCCTTCTCTCTCTCTCTATCTCTGTCTCTGTCTCTTCCAAAGACGGCCGGCGCGTGTTGGGAGGCGTCCTCTCCTGCGCGCAGGATACGACCTCCTGACCAATGTCCGCCTTCACCGTGGCTTATCCGTCACTGCGCGTCCTTCGCTCGTACGTGTCCTGCCTGCCCTGCCTCGCGACGCTGCGTCGGCGTCCAGCACCCGGGTGGCACGTCTCAGCACGTCCTCACGTTTTCTGCTCCGTTCGCGGTGACTTGCGCCTTTTCTGAAGCCCTGCTCAAGTTTTACTTCCAGGATATTCCTCCGCCTCATGCAAACAAAGCCTAAAGGTTGAAGTAATGCCACTGCCTACGTAGCACTGCTCCCGACTACGCAACATGAAGAATTCAGATAAAAGTAGTGCAGACACTATAAAAATTGTCAGAAAAGGGCGGTTTATGATGTATTTGAAATAAGATATATATTTTGTAATAGTATAGAATATTTTACTAAAATATTCTTATTAAATGTAAGAATATAATCGATTAAAATAGTCTGTATTTTTAACAATATTTAAGTGCATTTCCAATCTGGATGCTTCGGAAAGCAGAATTTGCAAGATAATCTTCTTCAAGGAAGATCGTCATAATATTTACTGTGATTATAAGTAATAAAATCATAGTTATAATGTATCGTATCAATTTTATAAATAACTTTATTTACGTCAGTTTCAGCCATAAATGTTTGTGACAAATTGACGCACATAAAAATAATTATTAAAAAAATCCCTACTTTAATATTACAATTTTCTTACACACTATCATAGTAAACATTATGAAGATAGTCCATTCCGAACGAAGATTTTTTTTTCTTCTAAATTCTGCTTTCTGAAGCACCCAGAATGGAAATGCGCTTAAATTTGGTTAAAAATACAGACTATTTTAATATATATTTTTTACACTTAAAAAGTATATTATAATCAAATATTTTGTAATGTTCCAAAATATATACATCCTTCTTTCATATACTGTATAAATCGCTTTTTTCTGACAGTTTTTATAGTGTCTGAACTACGTTTTTATGAGTTCTTCACATTGTATAGTCGGGGGCTGTGCTCCATAGGCAGTCGCTTTACTTCAACATTAAGGGTATGCCACAATTGAGCCTATTCGTCTGTCTGATCTGTCCGAGCTGACCGTGCTATCGCAGATACAGCATTCGATTGGTTCACGTGACCTGTGACGTCAGATGCTGATGGTGCAGACGTGAGGATAGGTGCAAACTGACTTGAGATGGCTAAACTTCATCTGTCGAGGCCAGACACGACGGTCTGCGTCATCAGCATCTGACGTCATCACAGCCGAGACAAATGAGATGCTTTTTTCATACAAAGAAGCGAGAAAGGGCGCGATAAGTTACGCTTCGTACATAACCTCTTTAATAGCTAATATATTCGTTTAGTTATTAGATATGAACGGTTAGACTGTCTGCTAAGTAATGTAGTGTGGCTAAGGCAATTTTTCCGTAATATAAATGACCAGGAGTATAATATACGGCTAATAAATGTCAAAACAGACAGCAAATTTTAACATAAAAAAGTAAACAAAAATGGCGACATGTTTTCTCCAACTGCATCAATCAGACAACCGCACATTGTAGTACGCAAGGCTCGTCGTGATCGAAAATCTGCATGGACTGACAACACGGTCGAACGGCTCGGACAGACACATCTGCACAATTGTGGCAGGGCCCTTAACTGAGTTTTACACCAGATAGACAACGCATCGCCATCGTGCCCACTCACCGTGACAATATTTTGCATAAGGACCAGTTCTTACTAGGCATTACCAACATACCTATTTGTCTCAGTTTTTATTCATATTAAACATAAATAAAATATTATGATTATTAAAAGAAGTGAAATTTTAGTTTAACCAAAAATAAGGCACGTTTATGTTAACACAAGTACAAAACGCTTGTGACACATGGAATGTATATAAAACAACCAGTCACGCCATACACGGGAATATTTATCATATTTTTGATCCAAAAATAGTGTAGGAACCGCGAATAGAAAACAGCAACACTCCTGCTCAAATGAGTTCTGCGTTACAGGCTGTCCACGCTGAAGTGACCACTTTCCGAAATCCATGGCTCGCGATCTACTGCTCTTCAAAATTTTCTATCCTCCCGCTACACGTACAGTTAACTTCGCCACGGGCCTCGTCACTTTGTTCACGCGCAATCTAAGCGAAGCCGTGCGAGTTGTTAGGAACGTAAATGTGATACCGACACGCGAATTACACTCCCGGGATTATCGCGCGTGGGAATCGTGGCCGGACGATGCCGCTGGTCGGCGACGTTTTCTCGGGGATCTCCCGTTTCTTCCCGCCATTTCATTCCGGGGCTTCTCAATATTTACCTAGCTTCGTCCTCATCGGCCCTCAAGACTTCGCGGCTGAAGAGCCACCCAGATCTCTTCACTCACTCACACGCGAATTCATAGGCCTACTCTATACTGTATTGAAACAAGATAGGAACTTCCCCGGCCATAGATTTAAACATTATACTCGTAATACAGAGTCAAATACTAAGAACTATTTTGAATAATTTTCGGACTAATTAATTGGTAGGCTGCATGACAGTGTGCAATGTAGTAAGTATGCATTGATTTATCATTCGAATTTGTTTTTAAATTGCTGGCTTTACCATGAACAGCCTATACTAACGACAAAAAATGTTTCATCGCAATTAATAAGTTGTGCACGCTAAATCCAGAATCAGTGATTTCAATCAGTAGAAATGTTTCACCTCATCTTCAGTTGATGAGCTGTTATCTACTGGCAAATCAGTGGAATTCACTGAGGTTTTGTACCATACCAATGCAAATCACTAGGGGTCTGTATAAGTAACTGTTTAGTCAGTGTATACCAATAACTACAATTATCAGTATATTTTTAATGTTTTAACAGATCTGTAATCGAGTTCGCTGATTTCGAGTTATTTTTAATGTTTCGATTTTAGAGTGGAGAATGGAGGAGCTACCTTTCCCAATGATGGCAGTTCAGGAATAGGAAACAAAATGAACAATAAATTTAAAGAAAGTTATTAAACAGATAATATTATAAACTAATTTCAGTTGGTTTCTAACTTTGAATCGTTGCAGTGTGTAACAATTAAATGACTGCGAAATTATAGATTAAATTATTAAGTCTTTTAGCAATATAGTTTTAAAAATTACCTCTTTGCTGTTAGTTTCAAAAATCATTGTACTACCAAAAATTTATTTAACATTTTAAGAGTAGGTAGAAGAAGGCAAGTGTTCAAGTCAGTAATTTATAGGATATTCCTTGGTGTATACACTGTCATGAAAAACCTAAATGTCATCCATGAATGTTTTTGTTAACAAATATTCAAGTCATTGGACTGAAAGAGTTTCCTTAAATGATGGAAGTCTTAGTTTTTAAAAAAAGTTAATAACAATTTCCAAATTTATTTACACGCACTACACAGAAAATACTAACTTCATACCTCACAAAAAACCGATTTCAGTTGCTATTTACAACTGTCCATCGCCGCAATGAAATTAATGCTAGAAAATAACTTATATCATTCCCAATAAACAGTGTATCAAAACCTATTAAATTATTTTATAAAATACATGTCCATATTCGACAGTTCCCAGATTTATAATAATAACGTCAGTATTACACATTCACAACCCCACTTTAATTCAATACAGATTCCACCGGTCTGGAATGTTCAAGAGCACTCCATGTACCCCCATTTACAGTAGCCCTCTAATCGTTGGGTAACACTCCCTATCGTCAGTTCAGACCACACACACTCGTCTGTCGTCATCTCGCACCCTTCACTGTCACTCATTCTCTCCGATGATCTCCCTCACTGCACAAGACTTCGTCCGATTTCCACACTTTAACAAGATGGCAACCAAGAAACTGCCGATTCTCCGACTGCAGGGGTATTTATAGTGTCGTCGACTATAGCCCAGGACCTTCTTTACTGGTCATGTTGCGCCGATACCAAAAATTTCATTCAAAAGTTACCTGCCACCAACATCTCCAGAAGGGTGATGGAGAGAGGATGGTGACGCCAATCCAGGTAGCTGTCAATCATTCTACCCACCAGGTGATGTAAAAGCGGCCAGCTAGTGGTGATTCACCAACCCCCCGCCTGTGTATGGCCGAATGCGTCTCAACCTCTTACGGGTGTCCACACATCACACTGCCCCCTCCTCAAATCTGCTCGTCCCGAAAACACTCTCCAACTACTGGACTTTCTTAGAGCGTCATTTGGTCGATGTGTACAATCTCAGGCTTCACCCATTACCCCTGTCGACAAATCCGGCAGACCACATTATTGATCTGCTTCAGGATCATGTAAGAGTCTTCCCAAAATTCCTGTTACTATTCCCACATGCAAAATCTGGGAGCGACCCTACCGGGTTCTGCAAGTGAGTCAACTACTGTGCCAGCCTCTTAGTTAGGAACAAGCCACTTTGTGAAGTAGTATTATGCCACCAGAATGTATCGATTCCCTCAATCAGTTACTGGTTATGGCCCTAGAGAGTCTACTGCATCCTCTCAAATGGGGCCCCAACATTGTATTTTGGAAGCGGGCCTCGTTCCTTAATCTTCGGGCCATTCCTGACAGTAAAGCCATTCCATAGACAGTGCTACTCCCCGACATCCTCCCGACAAAGCAGCAAATATAATCGCTGTCGGTTTCTTTCGAGTGTGTTGTTTAAACCGAAGTATCCATCTACTGCTTTGTTGTGCAGTTCTTTCAGCACTTCTGGGATTCGGACTCTGGTAGGACTAATTTTAAGTGCACGTGTTTCCTGTCATGACTTTAATTTCTTTCTAAGTTCCTGTAAAGTACGTCATTATTCAGTACAAAGAAATTCCAGTGTTTTACATATATGCCTTGACTTTCGTACGTAGACAGGATATCCTCCCATTGTGGTCAACATCCAGCTACTTTCCAATACATTAATGGACACAAGGTGGGGTGTGATAGCTGACAATTTCTAATATCCTTATCGCTTTATGTAGGGGGACCATCGAAAGATACAGAACCTTGAATTATTGTCCTTTTCGCCTTCCATGGTATACAGCCATTTACCTCCAGACATTTACAATGATAACATAATAGTTCGCGTAGTCTCCTAGAGTTCATGTATGTTGCTGTGAAGGCAATCTGGCATGATGTATTTCAAGGCCATATTCTTGCCGGCGCTGTATGCGCAGGGCTATTTGACCTAAGATGTTATTGAAATTTCGCTGCCGGCATAAGGAAGCATGATTCACTCCTAGGATGAAGTGTTTGTCTTATGGGTAGGGATGTAAGTTTGCAATTGCCTTCGAACTCAGGGGCCTAATGAAATTTTATTTTTACTTGGTCAAGTTATGCAGTAGCTTGGTGATCGTGGCAAACACAGATGCAAATAGACATTCATATGCAAATAAGTCCAGGAAACTTCGGACATAAACTTTGTCAGTTGGTGTATACAAATCTATTATTGCTCTGGTCTTCTCATGGCCTGTTTCAACCCCACGGGCAGAAAAAACATGACCCAAAAACTATTGTTCTTTTAGAAGAATTGGCATTTGTAGGAATTAACTTCAGGTTTGATGTAACTACTTTCTGAAACACTGAGTCAAGGCTTGTTAGGTACTGTTCAAGTGTCCTTAGTACGACCACGATGACATATAGGTACACCTGTCAAACGTTTAAGGGCATAACTTTCTCCATCCATCGTTCAAAGGTGGCAAGGAAATTGCGTAGTCCAAAATACATAACCTTGAATTGCCGTGTTCCTTTCCCTTATAGGCAAAAGAGAGTCTTTTATCTGTCTTCTGGGGCCACCTCGCACTGCCAAAACCCGCTCTTCATATCTAACGTAGAAAACCTATGTGTGCCTCCTAGGCTGGTCAGTGTATTGTCTATCCTTGGGAGTGGGTAAGAATATTTCTTAGTCACAGTAATAAGTTGGCGATAATCAACGCAAAATTTAATAGAGCGATCTCTCTTTTTAAGAAGCACAATGGGAGAAGACCATGAACTGACTAATGGATCTATATAATCGAAATCTTTAACCTCTTTCATAATACCATCAACCACCTCATGTGAAGCTAGCGTAGTCGCCTTGGTAGCTACTTTATGGGCCTGGCATCTCCTGTGTCGATGTGATGGCATGCAACATTAGTTCTACCGAGGTCATTGGGCTCACAGGAGAAAGCACTTCTATTTGTCTGTAATAATTCCTAGACAGTCTTCTCTTGTCGCCAATTGAAATTTTCTCTAGTTGTTGTGAGCAGTTCCCCCAGATCATCTGGTGGAGTACATTCGGTGTTTTGTGGCATCGAATCTTCAGGAAAATTTGGAAATATCTGAGAGACAAGTAGCAAAATAACTAATGAACATGATTTAGTTGACAAGAAAATAAATAGCATAGATAGGAAAAAAGATACAGTAAGTGAAAATATATACAAGAAAATGGATACTGTGTGTAAGAACATAGAAAGCATAAACGAGTCAGCAAATATGAGAATTGAATTTGTAAAGAAGAAAGTTTATAGTGTAAGTGAAGCGTAAGGGCATTGTAAATTAAATTGTTGATAGTGTAAACTAAATGATGGACGGTGTAAACAGATGGATGTCCAGTGTTGAGAATGAATATCAGTAATTTATTCAGCAGTGGAGTCCTAAGCATGGTGGAACAGGCGAAGAATTTTGATTCCATTATCACTGAGTCGACAGTGGAGAAAAGTAGGGATAAAGGACATGTTATTGTTCCTAGTACAGCTACCTAGGGTGGTATCCAGCAGCTTTGTGGTGTTGATGTCATGCAGCCAGGTTTGGAGAAGAGGGACGTTATTAATCTTGCCCCTTATGATGGTTAGACTCCTTGGTCGAACTATCAGCACCAGTTTGAAATATTCGCCACCATGAAGAGCAGGCCAGACGAACAGAAATCTAAGTACCTCATAGCTGAACTGAGAGTCCCTGCACTGAGTATAATTCTGTCTGCCAGAGTGATATCGACTGAAATACCCCACACTGATGTTCTTGGAGCTATGTGTCGGTGACCGATACCTGCGACATGTCTACTATGCTCAACTGCGAAGCCTCACCCAGTGACCAGCGAAACTAATGCACTAGCTATGGTAGGACATCATGCGACTCTTGTACCTATCTCTGAAGGGTACCTTGAGAAAGCATACGATGTCATTGCAGTTAGCTTTTTAATCGATGAAATCATAGATATGGACACGTGACAAGCTATACGCCTCGCAATGCCTGACACCATTCAATATTCCCTGTCCTGGGACCTGGAGGTCGAATCAGCAAAACAGTTGTCGATGCCCCGATGTCCAGTGTGGGCAATTAAAGTGAGTGAATACGACGAGCGTGGCATCAAGAAGACACTGAATAACATGGAGACGGCCATGATAGACGTCGCTTCCAGTGTCCATGCTGCAAATCTTCGCCAGCATTCAACCAAGTGGACAGTGGGAGTACCTGAGAGCCTACCGCCCACAACAGCAAAATAATAGTAGCGCAAGCAGAAGGGAAATTCTGCTGCAAGAAGCAGGTGAGAATGCGTCACATTCGGGAAATTTGTAAACATCGACCTTCAGGGCTAAAGGTCGGTGATTGGTAGATGGAAGACTCCAATGTTCCTACAGGTACATTCGGCGAAACAGTATTCAGATGCCACATTGATAGAGAGCAAGCTGATTGATGTTCCTTGTCAGATGGTCGTCAACAATGGAGAGACCATAAAACTAGTAATACTAGACATCCTCGGACCTTCCCCCAGAAAGTATCTAACATTGCTACTTGTGTACAGTAATAGACGAGACCATGCCAGTTAGAGTTAAGTGAATGGTGCACATAAAAATTGATGACAGCCTAGAGCACAAATTTTACACAGAAGAAATATGCGACTAATATATATTTGGACTTGGTATACTACTTAGACTGGGGTGCTGTATTGAAACTAGACTCAGGGTACTTACAATAGTTAGGTAGTACAAACTTGGTGCTGTTAACCTGGAAGGATTTATCCTAGTCAATGAGCTGCTTATTAATTTTGTCCGACCACTCTGATACCTACTTCTAGTGAAAATTTCATTACGGCATATGTCAAGAAAATTAGTCAGACATTTGGGTCTAATTGAATCAGCAGAGAAAGATGGCATTTTGCTTGGCAGTGTCGTTGTAGAAACAAATTCGGTCTCATCAAACTCTGACAGTTTTCAAGTTTGAATTATTAATTTGTCCGGCAGTGCATCTCATAATGTGGAGTACAGGATAGCGGTTTGCAATCAGGTCACAATGTTACTTCCCACTTTTCCTGATATTTCGAGACCACGAACAATCGAATGTCCTTTACTAGAAATACTAAAGGAACTGCTAGTAAGAGTAAGAGAAACTTCACCTTGTGACAGGATAGTGCCATCTCTAAACTACAGCAGAAAACTTGGGATGACTTCTCCTATAAACCAAATGACCTTCGGAGGAATAATATAGTCTGAAATCGCATTGTTACAGAATATGCCAGGCCCATAAAACCACCACAATAATGACTACCATTAGCTTCGTATGAAGCAGATGTGAGTATTCTGTAGGCAATGAAGTAGTTATGTGTGGAAGAGCTATCAGTCAATGATATTTTCCTATTTTACTTGTTAAGAAAAAATATTAATGAAATGTTGTGTAATTAATGCCAGCTTAATAATGTGACAACGCAATACTTGCCCTCTTCCAAGTCTAGATAACACACTGAATAGCCTAGCAGGTTCACAATGGTTTTCTACTAAGGGCATAACATGTGGGTACTGGTAATGCGAGTTGTCCCCAGACAACTAAGATAAATGCTATTTTTTTTCGAAGGGAAAGGAACCTGGCAAATCAAAGTTATGCATATTGGGCTGTGTAATGCAGATGCCATATTCGAATACCTGATGGATGAAGTCCTCACACTAGACATCTGTCAAGTTTTACTAGATGATATCATTGCTACAGGCAGGAAATTTTAAGAGCTCCTTTCACAACTCGTGTCTATTTCATAAAGTGGCCGCAGCCATCTTGACAGTGGTTCCTACGAATAACCACATTTTCAAAAAAAAATAATATCTTGGGATATGTACTTCCAGACTACGGAACTGAAATATTCCCCGAGAATACCAAAGCATTTAGATATTGGCCATATACAAACAAAATCAAAGTGCGAAGTTTGATTTGCTTATGTACTTAATACTATCAATTTTACCTGGGTTCACCACAGTCGCCAAGACATTGCATGAGTTTACTGAAGTAAAGAGAAAATTTCATTGGAGTACTGATTTCGAAGTTGCTTTTAATAAGCTAAAGGTAATTCAGATGTCTTCCCCAGTCATGAGTTTCCCGAACAGGGAGAGCCTGTTAATTCTGGATACTGATGCTAGTAATGTAGGCATCGGTCCTATGTTAACTAAAATTCAGCCTGAGTTGGAGAGAGCACTATAACTTTTAGCACAAGCATGAAAAAAATTTCTTTGTGACATACACAGATCTTTTGGCTGTGGCGAGGACAATTACAAACTTCCACAACTACCTTTATGGCTGTCATTTTATTCTGAGTTCTGACTATGCTTCATTTTGTTGACTACTAAATTTTAAGAACCCAGACATTCAAATTGTTAGGTAGATATGGCATCTTCAATACCATAACTTTGAAATACAGCACAGATTTGGATGTCTTCAAAACAATGCAGATGGACTTTCTAGGAGGCCATGTGAACCATTCTGTCGTCATTTACAACGCCAGGAAGAAAAGGGGGGTGAATCGCAAAAGTCATGGAGGACCAGAATGCAATGTTCTGTATCTTCATATGGGTCACGTACATGGAGTGATGAGGTAATTAGGAGAGAACAGCTAAAGTGCCCCATTTTGCATCCAGTACTATAATGGAAGGACGTCGGCTGCCGGGAAAAATGGAAAGATTTATCCAGTCTGAGAACATCAATCAAAGAATACTGGGCACAGTGTAATTCCCTCTAGTATATGTATAATGCGGGAGCTAGCACAGCACTCTAAATAATCAAAACTAAAGCAATTAAAGCCAAATTTTATCATTTCCAAGCAACTTTTTTCATGTAGTTTTCATCGAGAAACCAAGCAATTCAATCCAAAAATAGTAAATTACTCCCAATTTCGAATAATTTTATCGTTTCTAAGCAACTTTTCATGTTTCTAGAAACAACAGCTTTCGATTCTCAAAAACAAGGAAATTTAAGCTTAAAACAAGCAAAATCAATCAAAAATCAAGCAAATATACAATTAAAAAAAACAGCTGTGCAGGATTTGTGTAAATTTAAAAACAACGAATTTAAGCTAAAATTAAATAAATTTAAGCTAAAATTAAATAATATATGAAATAAGAAATTTTACATATTCAAATTAAAACCAGCACATTTAAGCTAAAATCAAGAAAAATAAGCTAAAATCAGATGAAATATTACCTTTTTATTCTTTACAGTTTATATTTGTAGCTCTACTAATTTTTTAAAAACTTCTCCTATTTGCTCTAGATTTTCACCAATATCTCGAAGTTTATATTTATCGTCAATGATTTGTAAAAGTGATAAGTGTAAGTTTTGTAAATTTGAATGAAATTTGTGAACTATAATTTTAAGATCGTCAGATGCACTATCTTATCTATAGGAAGGCGGCCTTGCACCATCACCACCTTTTAAAACGTTAGTTAAACTGCATGGAAACAAAGACATTTTTATTTTATTTTTAAAGGAAAGAAATTTATTAAGAGAAAGAGACAACTCATTTAGAATCATGAAAATGATTTTTGTATTTGATCAAATAATTCATCTATATTTCTAAAAATTCATAAAAATTTTAAAGTAACCACCTTACTATAAGTCTAAAATATTGCATTAAAATATCCAAACATATTGTTGATTATTCCATTTAATAACATTAAAATTTTTTATATCTTCAGTAATTCTTTATTTCAAATAATCATAAATAAGATATAATTTACTAATTAAAACAACATTATAAATGGTACCTGCTTCAACAGTTTTATCAAAATCAACACTAATTTTTATGTTTGTGGTTATTCAACTACAGTAGTTTTTCTATAAAAACAGTCTATAACATATAACGGTCTTCGCCCCCAAAATGAATAGTAATTAATATCACCATCAAAGTTTCAATTTGGTTTATAATAAAGTTCATTATTTTTATAGTCGGTATCTAGTTTGGTTTTTGAGTTTCTATAATCATAATAAGCAAGAAATTGTTTAAGACAGACACAGTCTTCAATGTTTAGATTCCAGTTTTCTTTAGGAAAAATTTCATTTCTACCATTTTTAACATAAATATTTCTTACATTACAATGATTAAACATAGTAGCGTGTTAATGCTGTTCAGCATGATTTATTCTATTAAGTTGAAAACCTACAATTACAAAATCGGACATATCAAATTGTAAATTATTGAAGTGATCCTTTATATCAAAGCTAAAAACAGTTGATCCAGCACGAACTTCTTTTTCAAAAAATTGCCAATAATCAATACTAATAGGAATTTTTGGATCTTTGTATCTTTTTTCTTTAATTTCATCGGCTGTGTTAGATTCGTACTCAACAATAGGCTACATAATTTTTAATTTTTGAATAACAATTTTACCAGGATCAGAACGATGTTTCGTAACTTTACCTTCTTTATACAAAGTTTCATAAAGAAATAAACAGTTGTTATCAGATGAATTACCAAAAAAAAAAAGTAATTTTATAACCACCTTTCCAATAAATCTCATTGTTATCACGAATAAAACCAATCAAATAGATCAGTGGATACATTATTTTATTGGTTTTATCACTAGAAAGAGTTTTAACTTCATCTGTTATATTACTAGAAACAGATTTATCTCGATATAGATTATCAACACCAATAAATTAAAAATAACTTTGTTCACTTGGTGATCTTAATAAAACATTTATTTTTGTTGATGCTATACAAGGATTATCAACAGCTTCAATAATATGTTCATGTTTCGAAATATCTAATTAGAAAACTGGAACGGAAAAAAGTGTGAACAAACATCAGTATTATCAAATTTATCATATTTTACTTCATCGCCAACTTTATCTCTGTTTAGTAAACTAAACTGATCATAAACATAAGCATCAATTGGAAAAAAAAAAACATCTGCTATAGGAATATCAAATTCGATTATATTATTGTAAACATTTAAATTCCCCCTAGTTTGATCAGTTCGGGTAAAAACTTGTCTCTCAAAACTCTCAATAATTTTATAACTATTTATAAGAAAAAAATTAATGTATATGTAGAAAATTCATATATAAATGACGGAATCAACGAGATTTTATCAAGTTAAATTACTCATCGAAAGATATAAAAAATATAAAAATTACTATAAAAAAGAATATGAAAAAATGCCTTTAATTGACGAATTTAATAGTATCGGTAAAAAAAATAAAAACTAAGCGAAGAAAACAACAATTTAAGAACATCATTAGTTCCTGAAGCAGCAAAAAATTTAGATTATCCATCAACTCCAAAAGAAAAATCATTTGAAAGAGGATTATTTTCAGAACAAAAATCTCCTAATTTGGAAGAGCAAATGGTAATTGTACCATCGAAAACTTTACCACATGCAGCGTATTATTCTACTATAAATATTGGATAAGAAATTGCAAAAAGAATACATGTTACTGATACTCAGAATCGATTACGTAGAGAAGAACGAAATTTTTACTTAGGTATTCCGCAAGTAAAGATAGATGTTAATAAAATAACCACTAAAAATACGGAATATGAATTAATGGAAGGACTCTCTAATTATTTATAACAAAAGAAAATGAAGAAGCTCTTGAAGATAATGTCAATGATACTGACTATGAGAACTACATGAAAATTGTTTTAGATTCCAATGCTGGATTCCAAGAATATAATCCAAGAAAGAAAATAACCTTGAATAGAAGTTAGAAATACAAAATTATAATTAAAACAATTTATGATAACTATATAAAAGACTCACATTCAAGAACAGCACCAAATACATAAGAAAGAATGATTTCTCCAAGAATTCCTTGATCTGGAGAAGGTACAAAAAAATACAATAATTTACCAAAAGAATATGTTTGGATGGATGATGTTAGAAAATTGGTTGGTAGATTATTAGTTATTCATGGTGAAGGAAATGCTGGAAACAAAAATATTATAAAGAAGAAGTAAACATAATGAATATGCTAAACAATACATTTTCTGATTTTGTTGTTAAGCATACAAAAGGAATTCCTTATCTTATAAGACTTTTAAATGTAATTCCACATTCTTTTTGGAATTCTGAACATCATGGAAAAGGTATAACAAATTGGGCATTAAACAATTAAAATTTGCCTGAAATGTATTTGCCCGGTTATAGTTCTTGTGGACCATTTACGTAATTACACAAAAGATTAGAAAAAGGTGACACAGTAATAAATAATTAGATAAAGCATGCAAATATCACGATATTGCTTATAGAGACCATAAATATTTAAAATCTAGACATAATGCTGAAAAACTTTAAAAAAAGAAGCAAAAGAAATTATGTCAGTTGAAAATACTCCAATGGGTGAAAAAAATACTTTTACTATTGTTACAAATATGCTTACAAAAAAAAACTAGGATGGGGAATTATGATGTTTCATAAATTATATATATATATTTTTTACTTAAAAATTTAGATAAAAATCGTATCTTACGATACACCCACTGATCAATTAAGATATTTGGGTATAGAAAATTTTTTAACAAAAGATCATCTTGAGAAAAAAAAAATTAATATAAGGTGAAGGTTTCTCATTAACTTTGACACTTCTACATAAAAAAAAAATTAAAAGTAAAAACATGTAATGGATTACATCATGGAGGATTTTTATCAATTTCATTTCAAATTTTAGGTGCAGGTGGTGCTTTAGCAGTAGGAGCTACTGCAGTTAATAATTCTGTCGAACAAACTAGAAAGAATAAAAAATAAGAAGAACATCAAAGTCATAATTTAGCAATAGAAAATAAATCAGGAAGTGGATTGGTTGCAAAAGAGGATTACAAATTTTTTTTTAAATATATCACCATTATCTAACATTGATACTGAAATATATGAAAAAAATTTAAATATTAAATATTTGAGAAATGTTTATATGATTGATGAATTACCTAAAAGTATGTACAAAAATTAATGTGTTGTGATTAATTTTGACATTTTTTACAAATCCTGGTAGTCTTTGGGGTTGTTATTTTAAAGAAAATAATAATGTTTACTATTTTGATTCATTTGGAGGCAATATTCCTAATAATTTAATTAATTATAACAAAAACAGAAATATTTTAACAATGATGATTAAATTCAGAATTTTAATTCACTTAGATGTGGACATTTATGTTTAATTGTATTAGATCTTTTTTCGAAATATTTTATGTTTAACGATATGATTTCTTTGTTATTAATTGACAGATGTATTTAGAAAACTATTAATCAAATTTTTGAATAAAACTTTTGATACTAATGCTTAGGATTTAAAAACATATGTAGATTCTCAATGCAATTCTGGTGTTTCATATTTACAACATAAACTAAGCACTTGTTTTGATTATACAAAAAAAAATATTTTTTTTAGGGCATACAGATGTTAATATAAATGATCCTAGTGGTGATAATGATGCAGTCAATAAAATAATTTTAATAAATAAATAGGTGATTGTGATTTAAAAGAAGATATAAATTTACAATTCAGAAAAATATTTCCAATTATATAAAATTGATAAATGATCCAAAACAGGTATTAAAAAAGGACGTAGATTTGACATACAGTCGTATTGTTTCTGCTTATGCATTAAAAAAGATGTAGATTCGAAATATAAAACTATTATTTCTGATTTAAAAACCTATGTAGAATCTAAATACAATATCATTGATATCACTTTACAAGATCAGTTTAGTAAATTTTTTGTTTACACAAAATATTACGTTTCTCTTAGAAATCGCAGAATTAATAATATGGCTGATCCTATAGATGGAAAAGATGCGGTCAGTAAAAAATGTTTAAATAAAGAAACCGCTGTTAAATTGCAAAATGTAAACTAATAAGTTTTGAATTATTGTTATACACATGTTAGCTCGAAAATTGAAAAACAACACAATGGAGAAAAATCGCATATATTTAATTTACTTGCAAAGTGGAATAAAAGTAATAATAATTTTCACTTAGTTTATAAAAATATTTCCTTTACTTTTTTGTTGGATTGTAATGTTTATAAAATGACTACTGTTAATCCCAATTTACCTTATGAAAATGTGACTGTTTTTAAGGTATCTCAAAAAATAGGTTACAGTAAGCCTTTTCATGTGAACATAGGAGATATTTTACCTTTTAAAATAAAAAATATATAAAATATCTGAATATGATGATGGTTTGATGACGACAATAGGAGTATTCATAAAATACAAAGATTAATTATTTTTTATTCTTATTAAATTGAGAATACTTGGTGCTTGAAGAGTAAAAAAGTTACTAAAATAATAATATTAAAAATGAAAATACTAAAAATCGACCATTATTTCAGAAAAGTATATGAACGATATGTAAATCAAAAAAATTTACATTTAAAAAAAATGTCCAATGTAAGAGATGGAATAATCAATGAATCATAAAAACCCACAAGAAGAAAATAATGGAATTGATGATTTATGGCAAATTCATCTTGTTGATATGGATACTGGTAGTTTAAAAGGCATATCACATATAAATAATGGATACAAATATATTATTACAAATATTATGTATTTCCAAAATACACATTTGGTATACTTATAAAAGATAAAACAGCTAAAAATGTAGTAAATGGCCTAGAACCATTGTTAATTAAAATAAAACTAACTAGTTTACATGGCGATAATGGTTCAGAATTTTATAATAAAATATTTAAAGAAATTATGGAAAAATATAACATTAATCATTATTCTTCATTTTCTGAATTAAAAGCTAGCATTGTAGAAAGATTTAATCAAACTTATTAAAATATATTGTCGAATAAATTTGCTTTGAATGGAAATAATAAATGGATGAATATATTAGATGATTTAGTAAAAGAATACAACAATACAAAAAAAACATACAACTATCAACATGAAACCAATATAAATTAATTTAAAAAAATGAAAAATAATATAAAACATATATGATTGCTAAACCAAAATTAAAAGTTAGCGATGTTGTCTGTATTAGTAAACTTAAGAAAATATTTGAGAAGGGTTATACAGCTATTTAGACAACATAATTATTTACTATTGTTAAAGTTTTAAATGATGATGCTCCTATTTACAAACTAAAAGATATTGATGGAGAAGAAATAAATGGATGTTTTTATTAATAAGAGACTATGAAAACTAACTATCCAAATAAATATTTGGTTGAAAAAGTCTTAAAAACAAAAGGTGAAAACCTTTATGGGAAATTGTTAGGTATTTCTAATACTCATAATTTTAACGTATATTTCAAAGTCTGTTTTAAGATTCGTTTTAATGTAAATATGTTTTCTAAATTTTTTAATTTAATAAAGCGTTCGATTTTATTTCTACACTTACAATATTTAATTTTTCTAATCAGATCTTAAGTAACAAAACCATAATCTTTGCCCCAATATTTTGAACAAATTTCTTTAAACTTCTCATAAGACCTGTCTCTACCAACGAAATAATTATGAATATGCTCTTAATTAGTATCATCTTGTTTAAATATACAATATATAAATATATAAATATACAAATTACCAATTGCTTATATATTTTCGAATATGTTTGACCGAAACAGAACACATCGACATTTTTACGTCTTCCCATAGTAAAATAATTGTGGATTATATCTTGCTTTTCTAAAATAACATCTTCAAATATAATCAGTAAATCATTTTTGCATTGATCTAAATGAGTCATTTCATTAGTATTATTAAATAGTATGCCTTTTTTCATTAAACTTTTTGGATAGTGCATCGAAGTCATTTTGTAACTCAATATATTTATGTTGGTTTAATATTTTTGACCAAATATACATTTTATTAAATTTAACCAACACTTCTTATGAATAAAATTTATCATGAAATTAGTTGTTTTTTTTTACCAATACTGGGCCCAACAATTATGCCTCTGATGTTGTCAGGTAACAATTCATAATTTACTTTATTTTTTTAATTTTCTTCACAAATTAAAATACCAACACCCAATTAACTTTTTTCATTTAATAACAATAGTTTTATATAAATTGATAATAAACTATTTCAATTAACAAATGATAGTTCTCTTATATAGAAAAAACTCTGCTATGATATCATCCATAATCAAAAAATCGGTTGCTTTAATTTGTTTTCATACTAAATTTTTAAAACCAAATGTATACAATATTACAATAAAAACAAATGAAAAGAGAATGCTGTTATTGATAAAAATGAAGTTATAAATATTCCTAGGGGCCAATACAATATTGAATCATTAAAATAAACTATAAATACAATTGAGCCATTTTCATCTAATAACATTGAACTAAGATTGGACGGTGTGAAAAGTAGAATGTCATTTGAATCTAAGTTTGATATTAATTTCGATGATCAATTATCCTGTATTCTTCGTTTCGAAAGAAATGTGCTTATTGAAAAAGCCAAAATTGTTGTAGGTACTAAATTACCTAACTTTAATTCATTTAAAACAATAAATGTTCATTGTAACTTAGCATATGGTATGTTTATCAAATATGATGAATATAATCATTTTTAAACTCTTATAATTACTAGTTTTCAACCAAAAACTATGTTCGGTTTCAGAGACTATATTTTTTATGAGCCAGCATATCCAAATTTTTATAAAATAAATAATGAGTAGTTAAATCATATTGTTTTAGAAATTGTGGTTGAAAATGGCTAATTGATTGATTTTGATGGTGCTGATATTGATGTTGTTTTGGAAACTAAAGATGTTTAAAATATAATATAGAAATATATTAATATAAACATTAATTAAAAATTATTCATATCATTTTCCATATGGTAATGTATCTATTTTATTTTCTTGTATAATCCTTTTTTATGATAAGGACTTAATGCAATTTTACTATCTTCGACTGTATATATTTTATGCTTTTCACTTCTTATCAAATGCATTGTTCTATATTATATTTTCTCTTTAAACAAGCAATTCTTCAATCGTCGAAAGTAATTCCCGTGTTAGCAACATGCCTCTTTACACCTTTTGAACTTTTATTTTCTTTTTCATCAACTCTATATGCATGTATTTTTGTTCTTAAACGAACAAATTCCTTCATTACTTTACCATTACATATATCTTTCATTTTACCCAAAACTACTGTTATATATATTATCCTTTGGATAATAACTTGTGTCGAATTTATCTAACATAGTTTTCGTATATTTGTAAAAACCTTCTGTTTTTATGTTATAAATGTACGATCGGTATCCTGATGACATAATTCAATTTATAACCATATTTTGGTGTCTTTACTTTATAGTGAAAATCACACATTAACTCTTTCGAAATGTCCAAAAATGACATACCAACATAAATATGCTTATAAAATTTGAGACTTGTTTTATTCATATATGTTGCCTCAACATTGTCATTCATTATAGTACTTCTTTTGAAGTTTTATTTTGCTACTAATTTATCACAAGCTTTTTCATTTGAGATCACACTTAAGTCTATTCTATTTCTAATATTTTCAATAGTTATGTTAATCACAGAATTATTCATCAGCTTATAAAATTTTTTTTCCAAATTGGGTTTAGGCATTAGTTCTCATCATTGTATTTAAATCTATATATTTTCAACCAATAAGACTGGTTAAACTTCAATATTCTATGTATTTAAGTAAGTTTTAATCCATTATTTAGTCATAGCTTGACATTACGATAGTGAATTACATATTTTAGTTTAATATTTAAAGTTGTTAACAATTTAGATTGATATGTTCCTGGAATTACCTTATTTTTTGGACAAAATGGAAGAACTTTATGTAGTTCTTGAGGATATTCTAAATCAACTTCTAATACTTATCCATGTTGTGAATCATCATTTAAATTTAATATGTAATTTTGCAAAAATCTAATTTAAATTTTGTATAATCAACCCATTCAAAGCCACCATATGGTACATATTGTGACATTGTCCAACCATATGAATTATTATCATCGAGACATTTTAAATAGCTGGACTCTCGATTTGGAATAAAATGTTCTAAATATTTATTATTTACTTTAACATATAATATGCAACAATGTGATATTCCTCCTCTAATTCCTTTTTCTATCATTAAAATCATATCATAATCATGTAATAAATATAATGGTTGTTTAGTCATTTTTAACATTGCTTCCCATGAAAATCCTGGTGCTGTAAAATGTCATGCAGGATCTAAATCATATGCATTTATACATGTTTTCCTAACATTTTCGAATAATATATCACATTTAAGTATAAGTTGTGATATTCGCCAAGATTTTTAATATTAAGTGGATTCCATACACACATTGCATGTTCATAATCATCGCAACTTATGTCAGATTCGTTTAATTTATTATAAAATTCACGTTTTGGTGGAAGTTCTGTGTCTTCAAATTTCTTCCAACTATCCATATAAACATATGGATAAAACCCTTTCTTATAACCAAACTACTTGATCTGTTGGAAGAGGTTTTTGAGTATGTTTAGATGACAATTTCTCTAAACTACTTGCCATAAATTTAAATGTGTCTATAAATCTCATTTTTAAAATTTCTCTTGTTTTTCCCAAAAGTAGTACAATTTTCTTCATTATTTGCAATTACATAGTTTATCATTTCCTAGTTATTTTGTATTTGGATGCATTGGTTCAATTTGTGAATATATTTCCCCAATATCTTCTACTTCCCTTTTCATTGCTTGTATAAACATTTTATGTGTATCTGGGCCTCGATATACAACTGATGGTTTATAAACACCATAACTGGATTCAATATAATAGCACAAACAGATGCTTCATGTAATTGATATTACATAGTATATGATTCATCATTTAAATTTAAATCGGTGTTATTAATTTTGTCGTTAGTAGGATTATATCTTTCTTGAGGTATTTATTTTTAAATACCATTATCAATATCGTCCTCTGTTAAAACTGGATATTTTTTGATAAGTTAAATTTATTTAATACTTTTTGGTTTGGTTAAGTGGTTGATATTTTCTTTAGAATTGATTCATAATCTGCATATATTCTAAAGAGAACCTTCATTGCATGTTTGTAATTTTTAAATTTAATTTGCTCCCCTTTCGAAGGTAAACTGATTCTTACTGATTCATTTTTAGAGCAGTCTTCTGTATATTTATTTCATATTTCTTGAGAATAAAAGAATATGGTAAAAATCACTATGCCAGAAAAAAAATACGCAATATTTATTATATTTATCCAGAATGGAATATGTATTTATGTTTTCAATTTTACTAACTTGGTTGTAACTCAAGGATAATGAATGAAGGTTGGCTAAATTATTCAAAATTTCCAATCTACTAATATTATTATTATTTAATTCCAATTTACATTTTCTTTTCAATTTTTTTCTTTAAAAATAACACAAAAAAAATGCAACCTCTGCTCAACAAGTTGATCAAATCGTTTGAACTGACTAAACTACAAGATCAAGAAAAAAAAAAATTATTCTGCTACAGAATTTCAAATATATGAATCTAATTTTGGTATAATTATTAATTGTATCCTAAATTATAGGTATGAAATTACTTTACCTGATAGATATTTAAATATATTTGATAATAACGCTTAAATAATTAATAAATGAGAAAAAAGTTTTCATAATGTATAAAGTTTTAAAAGATCTGAAAAATGGAAAATCTGTGCACGATATTGAATTCTCTTAAATATATATAAATTCTATTAATTTGAATCTTTTTAATATTTTACTTGATTTTTGCTTAAATTTACTTAATTTTAGCTTAAATTTGCAGTTTTTAATTTGAATCTATATTAAGTTTTATTTCATATTTCAGTTAATTTTAGCTTAAATTTACTTGATTTAAACTTAAATTTACTTTATTTAACTTAAATTTGTTTTTTTTTTTTTTTTTTAATTTACACAAATCCTGTATGGCTGCTGTTTCAAAATTGAAACTTTGCTTGATATTTGATTGATTTTGCTTGTTTTTAACTTAAATTTGGTTGTTTTTGAGAATCGAAAATTTGTGTTTCTATAAACATGAAAAGTTGCTCTAGAACGATAAAATTACTCGAATTTGGGGGAATTTGCTCGATTTTTCGATGGAAAACATGAAAAAGTTGCTTAAAATTGAAACGATTACTCTATTGTTTGGATTAAATTGCTTGGTTTTTCGAGGAAAATCATGAAAAGTTGCTGGAAAATGCTAACATTTGGCTTAAATTTCTTGATTTTTTATGATTTAGTGCGTTGCGCTAGCTACCGCATTATACATCTACTTCCTCTTACTGCAGAATGGTGTGCTTTACAGGAACTGGGAAAGTGATGGCGAGAAACACGAATGATTACAGTTGGTCTTTCAAGATTACAGGTACCCCAAAGTCATAAAGGAACAGCATAATACGACGGTCGATGGTTTCCATTAATGTGCTGATATCCTGGATGTTACAAAGATTATGGGGATGAAGAATACTAGGACTACAGCCGTACACCTTCAGTGCGATAAAATTTTCGAGAGGCTTTATCATAGTATTTATAAGTATCTGGTTATCTTTGTGCCATACAACCAAAATAGCCAGTATTGACAAGATTCTAGACAGAATTATAATGAGATTTCACTGGCCTCATTGTCGGGATAACTTTGAGAATTGGTGCCGGAAGTGCGACATCTGCATTGACTAGAAGGCATGAAAGATTGGGAGACATAGTCACTTCCAGACATACATTGTTGGCGCCTAATTCGAGAGGATAGTACCCGATTTTCTAGAACCCTTGCCTGCCACAGAGACAGGTAACCAGTATCTACTGCTGGCACAAGATTACTTTGTAAAGTGGCATGAGGTCATTCCCCTCCAAACCTAAGATACATTTATTGTTGCCGATGCACTCTCGCGGTTCTGGGTGCAGTTGAAACTCCATTCGAATCAGCGACGAAATTTTGAAGTTGTTGATTTCCAGGATCTAACAAATAATCTGGAGCTAAAAAAGACTAGGACTGCAGCCTTACACATACAGTCCGATAGAATGTTCGACAGGCTTCACTGTATTATTGAGCAGTATATGTCGATATTCGTGACAGACATCAATAACAATTGGTATACAAAGATGCCATTGTTTCTCCTTGCTTACTGCTCCGCAGTTCTTGAGTCTGAAATGCTAACATTTTCAAGCATGCTGTTTTAGAAAGAGAGTTACGCATCTTTCATGAACTGTTTGGTATTTCGATAGGAGAGGGAGTTGTCACCTTATAGTATGCCAGCAAGTTAGTTCACAGACTAGTCAACTTTCATGATTTTGCTCGATAGCACCTCAAAATAAATAGTGACAAGACGAAAAGGTGGTATGACAGGAGAATGTCAGGCGAGGTATTTCAAGGACAACTGGTTAGGCTGTACAGCATAAATGGTTAAAGGCTGCTGACCGAAGCTACAGTTACATTGGGAAAGCCCCTACAGAATTATGAACCAGATCAGTGATGTTGTCTTTCGGACTTGTCGTCAAGGTTCTCGAGCATAACTTTGGATTTTCTACATTGGCTGATTGACACTCAACGGAGGGCCAGATATTTCAGTGTGTTCTCGGACCAAACAGACTTAAGAAGGAGGCAGTGTTACATATGGCAGCGTGACCATCGTGCCCTTCCCCTTACCCCCTCAAGATTATGTTGATATCACTCATACCTAGAGAGGGGAAGGCACATTTTTTAATGGAATGCAGTACACTTACACATTCTGCGATAATGATATCGGGATTGATGCCACTCCTTACCCTGGGTGCCGGAATAACTTGGGTAGTTATTGCACAAATTTTCTGGTTATCGCCCCACTGAACGCTATGCGATGTGCGTAGAATCTTATGGGCCAGGTCAGCTTAGCTATATAAGCAGCATAGTGCCTCCGTGTCGAGAGTATGGAGCCTGGCAAGGTCATTAGCGCCAATTGTGTGTTACCATCGGAACGACTAACGACGATGCAGTGACCAGTGAGTGTTCTCTACAAGCATCGCGAGAGTAGACAGAAAGTCTGTGACTGGTGGGCCTGTGGTATAGTGGGCCTGGATGTATGAGTGGCAGACACTTGGAATGATATTAGTATATGGCAGTGGGTATTTTGATCGTATATTTATAAATAATAAGTGAGGATTATGTGTGTGTAGCTAGTATGAATACATAGATAAGGAATTTTACTTTAATAGAGATTCTCACTAAATATTCCGCTCCACTGATAGGAATATTATCAGTTAATAGTAGTGACAGGTTGTCTAATGTTGTAAATAAGAGCTGTATGCATATTTTATAACAATGTGAATAAACTAAGAAATTAAAAGAGTTATTTTATTTTTATCAGGACTTCCATCTCTCCAGAACTCCAAGGGACCTGTAATACTATATAATATTATCTGGTTTTATTAAGTTTAATATCAACTGACTTTCTAAAGCATAATGGGGAAACTAGTGCTCAAACTCTCAACTATGAACATTGCGCATAAACACAAAATATTTCTTCCGATGAATAATTATGGAATTCCAACTAAGAAAATTATATTACAGAAAAAAACTTTTAATAAATGAACGTATCAGAGTAATTTTCCTCCCAATTGAGGTAGAGAAGAAAAGTACCTTCAGTAAATTATTGGATCACCTTGCATATGGATACATATATCGGCTCAATGGAAAATGAACTAAACACCTAATGTTATCGTCTTGTCGATTTTCCCACAGTTGTTTCAATCCATACTCGAAATTTATGATCATCTCTGGCACCCATCTAGCATCACATATATTCGACTGTGGTCAAATAAGGTGAGTGGGCAGGTCATATAAGAGCTGAACTTTCACCTATACACTACTGGGAAACCAGAGCTGTGTGCGAGTGAGTGTTACCTTTTCGGAAACCAACTCGTGGGCACTCAGCAATTAAAGGTAACGCACGAGCCACAGAATGCCTTCAAAGTACTGCTATGATTTCATTGAACCTTGATATCAATGCCAGTGATGAGTGGTGATCATATGTGATGACTACCTAGACCACACCAGGAGCAATGCATGTGTGTCACTATAAAATAAAGTAGGGTTTGTAATGGTTAACTGGTGCTCTCCAAACTCTCGCAAGTTCATAAGCTAGAGCGTAGTTCGTCTTTTAAGATCATCGGTTTGCAGCATTCCACATTGTTCTTATCACACCCCTATTAATGAAGGCGTATAATGGCAGAACATAAAGGTCGTCGGGATCACAAATCTTCATAACCTAGGTATCTTAAAATGGTTCTGGTTGAAATATGGTGTTCTAGTGAAACTTCAACATGTCACAGGATGTCAAGGAAAGAAGCCACAAGCTTTGTTCCTGTCTGTCTTGTCCTCGTGGTCTGATGGGATATTGTAGAGCAGGTCTGCCATGGTTGGGTAAATTTCCTTATCCATTTCTCCTGAAACAACATGGTTGTAAAGTGCAAAGTTTTCTTAAATACGAGAAATAATGCACGCTCTTCGCTCTCACTATCTCCAGAATCTCTCTTGAAATACATCAACTGTTATTACTGCGGTCTAGAATAAGTTCTCGGAATTTCTATTTCTTTAAGTACACCTGCATCTAATAACATCAACTTTTCTAAAGAGTGTTTATTTTCCCGCCACTTGTCGAGAGATGGCAGCGCCTCATACACAGTATAATCGTATATCAGCCCACGAAACTTATATAGTTTCACATTGTCCATATATAAATCTCCGTATCACTTATGCTGTTACCGAATAATGTTTATTGGGTATGCAAATTTTTGTTTCAGTCAATGTTCTTCCAAAATATGGCTACTTACTGATGCGATGCCCAGGTGCTGTTAGAATTATGGAATCAGAGAACGAAATCGCCAGCTGATAAAATGTGGGAATACCTCAACATTTTCAAAGCTCGTGTTGTTCGTTGAGCTCAGATAGATGTGTAACAGCACTGATGTTGGTGGTAAGGCAGTGCTTATCCTGCTTATCCTGTCCAAATATTTGAGCTCTCTGTATATCTGTTGATATGCAAAGAGCTCTATCAAAAACTGTGATTGAATATTACATGAGGTGCATGAACATGAAAACAAGAGTGAGGGATGAAGAACTGGTACTCACACATAAGCAGAAGTAAAAATAAGCGAGAAGTTCTGAGTTCATTATACCACCTTTTATTGGCAGCGAGTGCTGCCAAATCTACAAGGTAATAAATTAATTAAAATGACTTTGAAATAAACACAAACATGGAAACCATTAGAAATAACTGAGATTCTTTGATGAACAGTAGCATGTTAGACCATCAACAGCAGGAAACATATGTCCTAATGTTTTACAGTCTTAGGTAGACGGCGGGTACGTTTCTCACTAAAATTATAAAAATTCAGTGTAAAAGAAATCAAATTTACAGAGCTTATGGTTTTTTTTAATACAAAAATAACACAATTTTACTATGAGCTGTGTGGCTTCTGTCTTTGAAAGGGGCAGAGCATGTGTCACCAGTATTGTTTCTAGCAATGTGAATTACTAACAGTGCACCCACTATCATTTTTAAAACTTTTGAATGGAAATGCATATGAATGTCCGAACATTCTGCATGGTGGATATTCTTTATGCCATTTTCAGTTGACACTGAATGTCAGAGAACTTGCTCGAAGAAACAATCTCATACTCGCCATAATTCTTATCTTTGCATACTGATAGTGTGATATGTTTTTATCTTTAAATGATACAACACATTTCAGCAAGTGTAAATAAACTGAGACAAAATCAAAATAATGTAAATAAATTGTATTTACCCAAATTTGTAATGTGATCTATACAATTAGTACTCCAAATAGTTAAATTAATAGTGTGATAAATAAAATAAGTAATGTTAGTTAATAAGAAGATTTTAAAAAAGTGTTAACTAAACATTTAGACAGAAAAACATAAGGCTTTCCTGAACTAGTAAATACACTAATGGACTATGTTGAGCAGAATATTGACAGTGTGATTGACAGAATGGGAAGTGTTTGCCAAAGGGAGGATCATATGCAAGATAAAATAAACCCGAAAGTGAGAGTATTGAAGAAGGAATGGCAGGAAATTTTCTAGGAGCAGTTTGGTAAGCACGGTAAGAAATGTGAAGAGTGTGGTTCTACTATCATCGAGCAGACAGCAGAAGAAAGTGGAGTAAAAGTGCAGGTAGTAGCCAATACAGATTCCTCGAAGGTTGGACAGTAAGTGTGTAGCATTGGCATGACTCAGCAAGGTTTGAGGAAGAGGGTCGCAGTTATGCTCCTTGGCAGGAATACCATCAGGCTTACTACCTGGCAACTGTATTTAGGGTCCCTGCTTAGAGTATACCGCATTATGTGAAAACGACATCGATTGTAGTATCCCACACTATTATCGACTTTGGATTTGCGTTTCGATGGCTAATTCCTACGACATTCCCACTAGTCCCAACTACGAAGCTGCAGCCTGTGACTAGGCAAGTCTTTGCAGAAGGTATGACAGGGCATCGATTGGATATCCCAACTTTTTTCTTGGAGGAATGCATCGAAGTGTTATGCGACATTATCACAGTTGGTTTCTTAATAAATGCTATCGCCGATAGAGTTGCAGCAATTGGTACACCTGGCTACACCTCACGAACATGATGATCTAGCATGGGTACTGGAGGTGGAGTCAGCAATACCGATGTCACCATCCTGACATCTGGTACGGGCAGTGACACTGAGCAAAGACGACGAAGGCAACTGCATTAAGAAGACCCTGACGAATTTGGAGACGACCATGATGTAGATTACGTTCACGTTCTAAGCTACAGAGCTTCATCACTTTCCACCCAAGTAGCCAGTGAGTTAGTTATACAAACAGTAAAAAAAATCTGAGAACCCGTTGCCCCCAAAAACAAAAGCAGAAATATACCATTTAAAACCATGCAGCGATAAGCAGTTACCCTCGGAAAACTTGTAAACACCGATCTTGAGTGGCGAAAATCAGTAGTTCAAAGGTATGTTTGATAAAAGACTACTCTACCATATTGGCTTAGAGGAGCACGTATGATGTTTCTTGTCCAATGGTTGTGGACACAGGGTGACCATAACAATGCTAAGACCAGACATTCAAAGGCATTCCCCCAGCGATCGCCCGACAACAGATCTGAAATTTGTTATCTGACGATGGTAATGGGTATGGCGTTACCAGTAAGAGGTAAGAGAAGAGCGCTCTTAAAACTTCGCGAGCTTAACCTAGAAAATATTTACATAGAGGAAAGTGAGGACAAGTTTACACTTTAGACCTGAAACAATGAGAATTGAGCCAATTTAATGAAAATATTGAAAATTGAGCACCGGTAAATCGGTGTGTGATAAATAGTTAATATGGTGACAAAATTTCACTAATTTATTTCTGATTCTCACTGAATAACGATAATTCCACTGACATAAGTCACCTGTTCATAGTATATTTGCTTGATTCACCAGTTGGCAGCAGCTTATTAACTAACTTCAGTGAATGTTATTTCACTGGCTTGTATCACTGATTTGAGCTTAGAGTGTATTTTGGGGCTTGCTGTATTATGTAGACATAAGGTCTGTACAGAAATTCGACTGGAGGTGCAAAGATCAGGCAGTACCATGTTCGTAGTATAAACATTGCGAGATATTGCTCTTTGAATGAGCTGTCCAGTAGTCTGTTATCAACCCAATGTGCTTAAACGTCTATCGAAATCTTTCTGGCAGGTAGATACCATGGATGATTTATCAGATGTTTGAGCCTAATTAAACCAGCAGGAAATAAGGCATCCTGCCAGATAGTGTCATTGTAGCAAGGACTTCAGTCGCTTCAAACTTATAAAAGTAGCTAGTTGGGATGGTTGTCCGACAAAGCTATTCGTCTTGAGGAGGGGACAATGGAAAACATTTGCAAGCATGTTTCGAAAATTCTTCCAAATACCGTTAAAGTTTCGAGATAACAAAATATCGATTGCCCTGTACCAGATGCACTAGAGGAACTACTACAAAAGAAAACTTGGACTCTTAACAGGATAACAGTATCTCTGAATCACTGCAGAAAAATCGGGGTGATTTATTATGTAGGTAAATTGCCTTGGAAAGAGCATTGTATCGACAGAGGATACTGTAGGTCAGTTAAGCAACCACCAAGTTGACTACCAGTAACTTCACACAAAGCAATTGAGGATATTCTGAAGGAACTTATGTACTAAGATGTGGTACAACAACTGGTCGGTCCAGAGTATTCTCCCATTTTACTGGTTAAGAAGAAAGGTGGCTCTACAATATACATTGTGGATAACCACCAGCTTAATAATGTGACAAAGAAACTCATCCACTTAAAAGGATAGACAACACACTGAACACCCTTGTAGATACACTAATTTTCTGTACTTTGGGCATGAAGTACAGGTACTAGCAATGCGAAGTGTCCCCAGAGAACCAGGAGAAGATTGCCATTGGTGTCCAAGAGAAAGGAAATTGTAAATAAACTTTATGCAGTTTGAGCTGTTTAATGCCTCTGCCACATCCGAATACCTGATAGTAAACGTCCACCATTTAGATATTTGCTGAATTTTCTTAACTGAGATCATAGTCGCAGAAAGGACTTTTGAAAGCAGCTAATAACAATAGATGCTGTCTCTTGCAGAAGGTGACCACAGCCAACCTGAAACTGGTTCTTAAGAAGTGCCACTATAAAAAAATAGATTTCTTAGGACATGTATTGTCTGTCTATAGAAATGAAAATACCCAGCTAGGATCAAAGCAGTAAGTGATGGGCCACCACTAACAGTTAATACGAAGTGCAAAACTTTCTTGGCTTACATCCTTAATACCACCAATTGATACCTAGTTTTGCCACGGTTTATAAATTGTTGAATTTATTGACCTACACACAAAGTAGTTCTCGTTGTATCCCTCGAGTGCGAAACAGTTTTTAGCTAGCTAAAGGGATTTATTTTATCGCATAATCCTGGGTTTTTTAAGCAATGTGGAGAAGTTCATTTTGGTACTAATGCTTGTGATGTAGGAAGTAGGCTGTGTTATTTCGAATGTCTATGGGAAGATTATACCACTGGAATACTTAAGATAATTTCTGCATAAGTCCGAGATATATTACTGTGTGACACATACGGGATTCTGGCTGCAGTAAAGGAAGTTACACACATCCACACCTAATTTAAGAGCAGGCATTTTATTCTTAGTACTGATAAAGCTTCATTATACCTACTACTAAATTTCACGCATCCCGATTGTCGAATAGTTCAGTGGATACAGCATTTTAAAGAGTGTGACTTTGAATTACAGCACATGTGTGGATGTCTTTCAAGCAATGTATTTTATAGTAGGCCATACAAATCACTATCATCATTGTGAATGCAAGGAAGGAAAGTGTTGCGAATCACTAAAGGCATGCAGAACGAGAATTCAAAATTATCTATCTTGTGTTGGGTCACATGCAAGATGTGATGAGGATATTCAGAAGAAATAATTGAATGACCCCACCATGCATTCAATACTACAGCCAAAAGAAGCTGACAATCGACCAGGATGGAGGAAATACGAGAATGGTAGTCAAGGCATTCTGCGCACAGTGGAATTCTTTTGCTCTAGGGAATGGCGTGCTTTACAGGAACTGGGAAAGTAATAATAGGGAGCACGTGCTTTCAACTGGTTCTTCCAGCATACAGGATCCCAGAAGCCTTAAAGAAAATGCTGGTATTAGTAAAACACTTAACAGAGTTCGACTGAGATTCTACTGAATTAATGGTCTGGAGAATGTTACGAACTGGTGCCAAATATGCGACATCTGCACCACGAGGAAGGTACCAAGTAATGAGGGACAAAGTCACCTCCAGACGTAAAATGTTTTATTTTTTATTTTTGGTGAGGAAGGCAGTAGATATATGAGACATTTGCTTACCACAGGGAGGTAATCAATATATACTGGAGTATGGCAAAGACGAAGTGTACCAGTCATTCTGTAAAAATCAATCATTGTTTTCTGTGGGAAGAGTCCTCCACACTTAATAAATTATGCCAAATACCATAGAGTCAAAATTACGATACAGAAGATGTGTGACCCTACATATGAATTAATCATGCATTCTCTATGTTCCCAAGATTTGCACCAATAGGGAATTACATGATTATACACCTAAGTAACTTCCTGGAATACAAGGGCGTCAAAAACTGGGATTAGTGCGTAGAAAGTGCCTTCCATCTATGACTTGCTTCACGGGGGCCTCATTTATTCAGGGACGGGTTTGAGAATATTTCGAATTATTATAAGATATTTGATACTGTAAATGGAGCCTATTTATAATATAGCAGATATGTTTACTAAAGTATAAAACTCACTTGCTTTGCGGGGTAAGAAAACGGGCATCTATTCCCGAGCGACCTGGCTTGTGAAAACTTCAGAGACCTGTGAATGGTGATTTAAAATATCAACAGAGCCTATGACACAAGTATGCCAGGATACGCAATCATTATTATGCTATAATTGATTGATATTAATGTGGATTTAGTGAAATATATAATGTGTATAAATTCATTTAGAACAGGAATCATGACAATATTTTACCATGAATAAAAGCTTTTCTCAAATGCTAACAACTTATAATTCTACATTTGTTTATGCCATTTAGTATAAAGTGTAATATTAGGGAATTTTTGTATTGGATAAACAACTGTTTGCCCATTTAAGCACATGAGATATACTTCAAATATGGATTTTTATATCAGGATGGTCAAATTTCAGCGCAGTGCAAAATTATGTAAGTATGTACTACATAAGTGTGTATAGAGGAATTGTAGATACGATTTTTATGTGTGTATACTTTATACATTATTATGTAAAGAGAACACGTGTTTAAACTACTGCAGATCTCCTTTTTTTATATTTATTATCTCTTTGGGTGCCCAACATTAACAGAATTTGGAGTACCCGAATTCTTTAGTCACAATTTCATGAATAATGGTCTTATATGCTTCTTAAATTATGGCAATAATTTCTCTCTTTTCCATACTCCATGTTGCACGAATTAGTTTGTGAATTATGCGAAGAAAGTTATTGGAGATGAGAGTTATCTTGCCGCTTCTGTGTTCTGCCTCCCGACCCACTCTCCCTCCCCCAGTGAGAATACACAACACTAATTCGTTTAATTTCTTCTATTCATAACATTACTCTAAACAATATAAATTTGTTTATGAATTACCACTAGTCGCTAATTTGTTGTGTTGAGAGACCGACGATGGAACTCTCCTAATACTGTGCAGGATTCTGGATCGGTGAACCCATTTCTAACGTCTGATATCTGAACAAGATTTGGCATAACATTTCCAAACCAACACGAAAGGAAAATGAAAGAATTAAGGTCAGATTCAATGTTTGGAAAGAATGGGAAGTAAATTAATCTTTGACTCATATGCAATGCATATTTATCTAGCTATCACATCATTAAAATGCATTTGAAAAGCTCTTCAGTTGGTTAAATTTAATTTGTTACGCACACTTAAAACCTCGGACCAGCCTGAGTACTACAAGGCATGAAACGAGTGAGCTGTCCATATGCTCGGCTCTCTCACATTCCTTGAAACACCGGTAGTGTTGCCACACAGTTTTAACTTTGGGGTTATTTTTATTACCCTTCCATATTTGTGGTTTGTTATAAAGTGTATGTTGTGCAATCATTCTAAGTCAAGTGGTACTTATCGATAAACTTTTTAGGCTACATGCAATTTATTGTTCCTGAAAAGTGTGGTTCATTTCAGCAAGGCAACCAGAGGTTTTTACTTCGTAGACCTTCAAGAAAAGGGGAAGTATGGCATTTGAAACAGTTAAATGTATTTTAGTCGAGAAGTAGAAAAACTGTTGTTGGCCTCGTGCATTAGGGTATTTGTAAATCTGTGACCCAATATGAAGCAGGTTCATTTACAAAACTCATTAAAACTCTTTTGCCATAGAAATATGCAGGTAAGATGTCTCTCATTACACGTTTCTTTAAAATTCACTTCAAGTGAGAAATTTTCGTGGTCTATCAGAAAGACATCAAAATCGTTTTCATAAGAGGAAAAATAGGTTCTCGTGGTGCAATCACAGGAACTTGCCAAACTAGTGTAACTTTTGAGCACATTTCTATCGCAGATGAGATGTTTCGTCATACCACAGTCGCTCACAACACTCCGGAACTTAAAAGATACTCCTCGACAGAGTGATTCTGCTTATAGCGGGCTTGTTTACTTAAAATTCAAAGCAAATGTATTACTTTAGAACTTCTGTGTACTAAATTTACCAAGAGTGCCAAATGATAAACGAGTAACAAAATACGACTTTCAAGAATATGAGGTATTGTAGAAATAACCGCACAGAACTTCGGGAATATTTGAAGTACCTTAAGCTTAACCAAGAATTGGTACAGAATGTGATGTTATAAATAAAGCAGAAAAAATAGATATTGTACAGAGATATAGTGTTGATTAAAGCATGCAGCCATCCTCATCAAAATAGGCTTACAGCCAAAACTGGACGACGACTGGACGTAAGTAAATTCTATTCCATGATGCCGTTATGCTATGTAGCCATTAATTAATATACACCCATAGTAATTTACTGATCAGGAAATTGTACGTTGTCAATATTATATAAGCCATTTATCCACCAGAAGCATATACATATGCCTACCATTGGAAAAAGGGCAATTAGAAGAGATGTATTACATAGGTCAGAATGAAAACGCAAGGAACTCAGTGAACGCTACCATATCATCAAGAAAATAGGTTCTGTAGGTCGCGGAGCCAAGGAGTCGCAGCTGCTAGATCGCTCACTTCCCAGCAAAGCAAACTGGTTTCGATTCCTGGCGTGGTCGCGCCTGGATTTTCGCACGTGGGAATCGTGCCGGACAATGCCGTTGATCGGCGAGTTTTCTCGGGGATCTCCCGTTTACTCTGCCCTTGCATTATGGGGCTGCTTCATACTTACTTCGCCTTACCCTCATCGGCACCCAAGACCCCGATGTTAAGAGCAACCCAAACCTATGTACAGTAGGTAGCCTTGGACATCCTTGGTCTGGATATGTAATTCTAAGGAAACTATAAACAACCCTAACCTTTTATAAATTGACAAAATAATCACTACCATTAATGTTTGTGATTTTTTAAATCAAATACAAAGTAGTATTTACAGTTTTCTGTCGTGGTAATCGTATAAAAACTTGAGTGAGATGTACTATAGATTCAACGATCGAAAGTTGGTTGAGTACTTTAAACATTTCCACATGCTCATTATTCTGCCCCGAAACTCGTCATGTGAACAGAGTATATAAATCATTTAACTATAGTTTCAGTTCCAAGTTATTAAAGGAATAATAGTTGCAGCAGCTGTGCACATCGAAGGCCTTTAGTTATCTACGAAAGATTCCGACTGAACTTTATTAATAATTGCAAATTAGTTTATCAACTCACCGGCACCAACATCGAGCAACATAAAGGGAATTATTCTGATCATAACAGTATTATCACACAAGAAGTGAGTTCGCAGCAGTGACTAATAAATTCATTCCAATAAAACTGAATTACTGAAATTCTGAAGTGAAATAGAAAGACACAATAAACAAATCGTTTTTTGAACTGTGCAGTTCATATTGTTAATTTATGGCCATACATATTATGAAAACTTCTCATTTTTTTGGACTCCTGTGTTTACTCACGACATGTGTAAACTAATGTATATTTAATTTTTTTTAATAATGTAATAATTAAAAGGAATATTTCAAATAACGGAGATACAATGCAACAGAACGAATATAATAGACCGTCAATAGAGCGAAGGAATAAAAATTGTTGATGCTTTAATCGTCATTAAATTTTAAACTGTTTGATAACAATTGCTCTCATTTATCCTGAAATTTTGTACACGAGGGTTGGAGTTTGGACGTTTTAGTTCCGAAAGTTAAATTGTATAAATTATTTCGTGGTCTCAAGCAGACTTATTCTGCAGGGATCCTGATTTGTGTCTCAATTTGGGTGACGAATGAAGAGACGAGAGTGTAAACAGCTTAGGATAAATTACTACAGTATTACTAACCACATTAATTCATTTGTTTGAAGAAAGCCAGACACTTATTTTCATAATGGTGGCTATATAAATATTTAACGAAAATTGCTGCATCTACGAAACTATATAATCAATTATAAGTTAACTTTGTATACTGACAGAATCTATGCAAGCACAAAAACAAATGTCTGGCACACTTAAAACATGTCAGTTTTCATCAACTGCAGCAGTGCTACTATTTTGCCAAATCAGGTAGGAATCGCCCAGTGTTTCCCGAGATATTATATAAAAACTTCATTTCTTAACTTGGTGCTATATTACAAAAACGCGGAAAAAAGTGGCTATTTGTGAGCTTAAATGGTTGTCGTAATAGATACTTTGAGCATTCAAAATTTAGTCGAAATTGAGCGACCTCTATCGCAGATATTTAAAAAAGAGTACGAAAATAATAGTGTGGCTACCATTTGGAAAATAAGTGACATCAATTTAAATCGAATACGCTTACATTGCATACCATAGTATTATTTGCGTGCCAAATTTGACGATAATCGTTAAAGTAGTTTTCTAGATATAATGTAAAATCTGTATTATTTCACGTAATGCTATCTTAGAAAACAGTGGGTCAATTATAGTATCCGTTTGTTAATCTAATACTTACACGATGCACGGTTTCAAAAAAATTGGTATAAATCGGTTGAATGGTACCCGGGACATGTCATAGCACACTAAATTTTGAAATTACCGTCACTTTGAAAGTGAACCCCCGGCGTGTTCTAAAACTATTAAAATTGGGTGGTCCTTACTAAATAATATATATGTACCGAGAATGGTGAAATTGGGTTCACGTGTTCAAAAGGTTTTAGGAAACACACACTCATACACACAGACACTTAGGGATAAGATCTCAAAACCTTTTATTCCTTAGGAGAGTAGGCTAAAACAGAGAGAAAGAATGTGTTTTATAATTGACTAGTAATATATAGTTCTGTAACAAAATATGCGCAAAAATACTGTGCGCTGTCCCTTTAGTTCAATTTATATAGCTTAGAATGTGTGAGGTGGAGGAACAGCCTGGAAGTAGAACTTTAGAAGAGCTCCTGAAAAGTTGAAAGTAGCCGCGTATAGACCTCAGGCTGTATGGCTAAACTAAATGCCCTTCACGATAAAGTGAGTACTTTTGAATCAACCTTAGAAAAATGTCACTGCCCCTGCATGCATATATTTTAACGGGCGCACTGAGTGGCATGCGCCCGGTAAAATTGGCAACGATGAATAGAAACTAGTTCCATATGTTAAAGTCGAATAAAAAGTGTTAGGTAACCATTTGTGATCATTTAAATTATATCTTCAGCTTCCTGTTTTTTTTTTAACGCCCCAGTGTGTAAACATTAGCAGACTTATAAAATGTTTACTTTTCTAATAAGTTCACAATTTCGCTTGACGACGCATGAATTAAGTGATGAGACTCATAGTAATGATAATTTTACATAATGTGCAAGAATACACAACGTGCATACAGGTAGATATTAAGCACGGCTTTCAAAAGTGCTCAATTTACCGTGAACAGCATTTAAACACTTTCGAAAGCCGTGCTTAAGAGCTACTTGCATGCATAAAGTGTATTCTTCTACTGTGTGGTCACATTTTTCATGCGTCACTCAAGTGAGACTGTAAAATCATTATAAAAGAAAAAAATTGCATATTTGCTATTTCATACAGCCAACCACAAGCAAAAAAATAACAAAATGTAAAATCAATAATTTCTATATTCTCAATTGTCTAAGTTCTGAGCTGAGGCAAGGAACTCCAAGTTGACTGGATTGGGTTGGTTGGGTTGAGAGATTTGGGCTGCTCTTAACTACGAGGTCCTGATAACCGACGAGGGGGAAATGATCTGAGGATGGAGCAGGACCGGAATGCAAGGGTGAGGGAAACGGGAGATCCCCGAGAAAACCCGCCGACCAGCGGCATCCCACTTGAGAAAATCCGGGAGTGACCCGGCCGGGAACTGAACCCGTTTCGTCTTGGTGGGAGGCGAGCAGTGTAACATCTTGGCCACCATGGCCCCCAACTTGACTGGACACACGATAGTCAGCGTGCCCGTTGAAATATGTGTAAGTAGACGCATCGGAAGTTTGCAAAAGTGGATTACTAAAGTGATCAATCAACCTTGGACAGTTGCTAAAATGTGTTTCATCGTTAAATAAAGGAGCCAACGCAGGTCTCAAGCGGTCTACTGGGGAGCTGAAGAGACGCCGCAGAGAGACTCGGCGCTGGTCGTGGACAGTGACGATGAGAGCTAGCAGGAGATGGCTCCCCTCTTCGGATTCAGGCAGTCGAGGGTGCAATGGCCCCTCCGTCACACATATGGTCAAGGGAGTCATTCACCGGGTGACCGGGTAACAGTCCCACCGCGGGGAGGGGTGGACGCCGGCGAGAACAGAGAAGGAAGTAAAAAAAAAAAAAAATACTAACCCTTCGGAGCCATACTGATTACGACAAGACGGAGAGAGAGAGAGAGAGAGAGGGCGGTGAGGGAATGAGACGAGAAGAGAGGGAAGGAGAGAGTAAACAGCGCAGACCAGTCGGAGAGAAGCTGTCGGACCGGTTATACGGCCACGGGAGAAAGGGTTCCCCTCGTGTGCCCTTCCGCGTGCTGGCTGACCCTCGCTCGCCAGGCATAGGACATGACCGCGTCGCGCTCTCAGTATTTGTGGCCGATCAACACACGGCCTAGTAGGCTAGAGATGGGCCAGTTCGAATATTCCCAGGAATCGAAACACTTTGTACTCGGATACTTTTAAAGGCTGTTCACGGTAAAAATGAGCACTTCTGAAAGCCCTGCTTAATATCGACTTGTACGCACATTGTGTATTTTGCCGCCTTATGTAAAGTTAACATTGCCATGGGCCTCATCACTTTATTCATGCGTCGGTCAGGCGAAACTGTGAAATTATTAGCAAAGTAAATATTTTATAAATCTGTTCATTTTTCCACACTAATACATAAAAAAAAAAACAGAAAGCGAAATAAATAATTTAAATTTTCACAAATGATTACGTAACACTTTTTATTCAACGTTAAGATATGTAACTACTTTCCACCGGGCATATGTCACTCAGTGCGCCCGTCGAAGTATATGCAGGCACGGGCAGTGACTTTTTCTAAGGTTGATTTCAAAAGTGCTCACTTTATCGTGAACAGTCTTTAAGAATCGACACCATCCACTCGCAGCTTGAATTCGAGAACTTTTAAATCCCGTGGAGGTATTCGTCTATTCGAATAAGTGATTAATTTTTCCCCCTCGACGATCAGCTTCCATTCGCATTATTATATTAAGATAAGACGCAGTCGAGGGGCGGGTGAATGCTGACTACAGGCAACTGTATAAAAGGCAATAAAATCTAAGAGACTGTCTTAGAAGTCAACGATAGTGACTAAACCGATTTGAAAACTTTGTTGTGTGAAATGAGTGTACCAAAAACACGTGGGAGTACTTGGACTTCAAGCAAATAACTATTATATGCAAACATTCGTGAACGAGCTTTGAACGAACGACGTGACATCAGCATGGGAACTTCAGTACCCGTGCGAGACGTGAGTACTGAGTACTGACGAGTCACTCGGCTAGAACGTACTAACGCTTTGGTCACCATTCGAGATATTTCGAGAACATCTGGGAATCGAATTTCGAGGCTTCCTGAACTCGAATGTTCCTATCGCTGCGGGGAACCGCAGCTAACGGCTTCATTTTCGTGTGTTTGTTGTTGGTAGTAGACCACGAACCTTCCCGAACCCAAACGCTCATGTCGGTGTATTTCCTCTAGTCATGCAAAACCTTACTGACAAAAATTCACTTATACTGACAAAATAGTTGATATCCTACAAAACAAAACTTTCAAACATATCTTTTCAAAAAGTTCTTTAATGGCAAAATTTTCTTAACAATCTCACTTGGTTCCAGTTGAACACATGTTCCGAAAAAAAAAAAAAAAAAGCTAAGGATTTGAAGTATTAACCTGTACCGATACAGAGTATAAGTAAGGTGGCATAATTTGCCAATCTCGTTTTACCAAGAATATAAATGAGGTAAATAAACTCAGACCTTTAGAAACATTACGCGTCCCTTGTTCTACTTTTCAATGAGCTGCCAATAATTATCAATAAAACTAATTATTAAATAACTCAGCGAAAATATTTATTAGATATTTCTACATGCATTCGATTTATATGTTCCTAAATCTCAGTCAGACTGCTCAGCTATATTAAGCCCGAAGATACTAACCGGTTCTCAGTGACATAAATAAATAATGAAATGTTAGCTATTTTCCATAAACAGCAGAACAAATAAATGTAAGTGAAAATAATAAGCATAATTTTCCATAAATTGTATTTTAATTAAATCTAATAAGATCCTTTGTATTTTGTAGAGTATGCTTTTGTTAAAAGAAAAACTTCTTAAAAAGTCTTTTTTTTTCTTTCTTTAAAGTCATTTTGATTACAACCCTGTGGACATATTGCCAGGAAATGGTACTCTCATCCCGAATGTGCTGTGTTGAATAAAAATGCATGCGTTAGAGTTCGCGCCAAATGAATAATTCGCATAAATTAATGCTTAAGAACTTCTAAATGAACAGTTTTGTTGAATAATTAGGAATATCAATATTAAATTTCAAACTTATTAGCTTTGCGATAATTGTTAAAAATACATTTTAATTAAAATCATATATATATGTATATATTTTATGTCAGTAATGAATGTTTTTTTATTCTTGTTAAGTTTTAAGGTATTGAGCTTATTTGCATCTATATCTTCTAGTACCTACATATCGCTATGGTACATTCCATAATTTTTAGCATTAGCAGGTGTCAAATTTTCATTAATTTTTTTTTTTACTTTGCCTACGAATAATAAAATAAAGAATTTTACTGAAGCTCTTAAACTTTAAATATTATGAAAATATGTTTAACAATAGAATAGTTAAAAAAAAATAGAGTTATCCTAAGAGAGGGAAGAAAATGACTATAAATTCTTTCAAAGGAAATTAATTAATAACTTCATTCACTAACAGAGTACTGTATAAAATTTCTTGTATATTAATTGATTTTATAAATACATTAATTGCTTAGAAATATTTAAACAACGCCAAATTACACAGCGTCATGTTACCTGGTAACAAATTCCAAACTTATGCTCATGCACAATTACACCATCTGTATAACATATGCTAAAGTTAATGAGTATTTACATGCCAAATTTGGTCAGCATATTTGTAATAGATCCTGAGATACATAATATTAGCTTAATATTTTTGGCAGCGCTATCTTTTAGATTAGTGGAAGAATAGCTAATGTTATTAGCTGGTAAATTTACATTACATAGTAAGAACTACCCTCGTACTAAGTTACTTGAAATTAGTTGTTTAGTTCGCGAGACGTGTTTAAAAAACTTTTTTTTTTTAATGTACGCCTATGATGCGATTGAAATAATACCACTCAGGAACATGTTACGAGCATGCAATTTGTATAAATGTTGCAAAGTTATTGCGTACAGAAATTCAGACACACAACCTCAGTCACGTACAATAAAGTAAAATATGTCAATATTGCTCTCGCATGCATAATATTCTACCCTTCAAATGCCTAAAGTGATATAGTTATGTAATTGCTGTTTCTTTGAAATGACGCAAGTACATGAGACACATATCCTTTAGCAAACAGTCCTTGCGGATGTTTCTTATGTTCAATCGAACAACTAAGGGAGTGAAGAAGTAGAGATGAACGTTGAAATGATCCACTGGATTAAATTATTTTCCGATAATGTTGTTCCAATGTGTTGCATCGTCTTGGAAAATTTGAATACATTTCCTGACATGAGTGCAAGCTATACAGGAAGATTCATGAGAAGTCTCCGCTCCTCACAAGCCCTATTCCATGCATCATTTGTAGCAAAATATATCATATAAATATGGGTCCTATTCCCAATATTTTCAGAATAATTCGAAACAATCGAAAAATGATTAATAAAATAATGACACTCTAAATTCGAATCAGTGGTTTCCCACAGATTCGCAATGAAATTCAACTACTCGAATTAGTGGAAATGGCTCCACTTAGAATCAGTGGAAAACCATTGATTGTTTCAATGACAAAATTACACTGATTGAATTTGTGACGAGAAAAAATGTTCACTGATTGAATAAGTGACGGCCGACTGCAGCGGCAAACTATATAGAGTTTTTGGTGAATGCAGCCAAATAATTATGTGAAACAAACCAATTTCCGATTGTTTACTATTAATACTCCGCAATTTACCGTAATTAAAAAAAGAAAAAAAAATTGCAGGTTGGCGGGATTGAACTCACATACCCCTATCACTTCGCTTTTAGGCTGTTACCTTGCCATCTTTTGTTGTTGTCGTAGTTTTATTAAAATGACGTTGTCGTGTTTAAGTTAGACCGATTTGTTGACGAATTCCCAGTGCGACAGGCGATCTGAGTATCTGCCACGGATGGGCCGGGGCGCGAACCCGCGACCCCTCGACTACGGGTCAGCCACCCTAACCCTGAGCAATGGGGGAAAGGGTCCATCTGCGCTACGAAGCCGAGTTAAACCGTAAGAGGAATATAACTGACTTATAATAGTTTTTATCGAAATCGTGGATATTTAATTTGTTTGCTCTTACTTTTCGTTTTTCGTTTAATTGGTACCATTGGGATTGTTAAAACGAAGAGTATATATGAGTGCACGCTCTTTACAGCATTATATGCAGTTTAAACATTCAGAGTGCTGTGACGATTACATGAAAACGAAACAAAATACGTAAAAAAGTAATAAAAGGCTGAATGTTCATATTAAGACGTAAAATGGTGTTTTGGAAGTCGAAACACATTTTGGAAAGTATTTTGTATTGGTTTTCATATTTTATTCATTATTTCACTTGATACACATTGTTAAACTGCAATTTTTAAACGTTGATTGGAGGGCAATTTTTACACGCTTTTTAATTGGTGAATCAGTAAATAATAAACCACGGAAAAACAGTGCAAAATGACTGATGGATCAGTGGATAATGTCACTGAATCAATAAGTGATGGAAATCTGGCATTTTCCCCCCTGATTCATCAGGTAAATTCACGGAAGTGAGTGTAAAATCAGTCAGGTACTGTTGACTGATTTAAATAGTGATATTCGCACTGATTCAGAATTAGAGTGGACCCTATCAGAAATCAATACCGGGATATATTATTTGACCATATTGTTTATAGTTAAGCATCACAATTGCGTCTAACAAGCTTATGAAAGATGTTCAACAATGTTTCCGTCTACTTCCATATACTTATCCGCACGCTTATGAGCCGCACGCGATGTTCTACGTAGCTGCACACGGCTGTCTTTGATTTCTGTTGCGGCAGGCATGATACGCACAAGTAGTTCCTCACGTGTTTGTGCAGTCCTTTGGTAAACAATATCCTCCATCCATTCCCATACGCAATAATCTAGTGGGCTATAGATCTGGCGATCGAGGAGGCCAGGAGGTGAAAACCGCCTCGTCCTATCTATCTCTCAGGGAAATGCACATGTAAGTGTTCAACCACAGCACAGTGGAAGTGAGGAGGTGCACCAACATGCTGGGAGATCATACGACGTCTCAATGTCACCGCTATATCCTCAAGTAAGAGCGGCAGTTCTTCTTGCAAAAATGGCAAATATCTACACCACGCTAGTCAAGTGTTCCGGGAAAATTAATTACCCATTAGCTGGTCGTGTAGGTCACCACGCACTGATGCTGAGACGGTAATGAAATCTCCTTTCTACTGCAGGGTGGGTTTGCTGATTGTCGAATTACTCTGTAAATATTGACAATAGGACCCATATTTAGATGACATATTTTGCTCCAAATGATGCATGGAATAAGCCCTGTGAGTGGCGGCAACACCCCACGAATGCTTCTGTATATAACGGCGAAGCCTGGCATCTTTACGTAAATAAAAATGATGCGACTAAAATAATGGAGTGGACGTGTCATCGAGTGCGAGCTGGCTGTTTGTGAAATGGGCGTGGATATTTTTAGAATGCCTTACCAAAGACGGCAGTATTTTCCCTCGAAGATAAAATGAATGAAACAACTTATATGCTGAAAACTACGAGACCTACCGTTTCTCTCCAACTGTGTAATTCGAGCCCTTTATCTGTAATGCCACCTTTTATTTTATATTTTCGATGTTTATGTAACAACAGCAATTATTATTTTTTATACTGTATGTTACTGTTCAATTTACAGAAATCTATTACCAAATTGCATGATATTCTGTAAGTCCGACCATCAACGTCCATTACTGAAGTAGTGATACAGTTTATTCCAGCATCGAGTACCTGGGTTTGATTTCCATGTTAAACATTTGTTGCAATTTTAGGGAATCTAAATTATAAAGCAAAGTTCTTTGAAGATGTTGATGTTTAATACGAAAATATGGCGAAACTAAATTAAACAATTCAAATTATCTTCTGCAAAACAAGTCGGCAATTAAGTGCATAAACATGATGCTATCTGGCTTTCAGTATGTTTCTCATGCAAAGTTAGCCCTTCAAGATATTAAAAAAATAAATCCGTTACAGCACCTAGAACTTTACTTATGTTCCCATTGCTGATAATTAACGTACTTACAGAGATTACATAAATATAGTCTATTCGCTGTATCTTAACAATTTTTTAATCAAAACTTTGGAAAAACAACCCAATGTACGACGTGTGAGGTTTTTCCTTAAATATGTAATGCATCACAAGTATTTGATGCGTCTGTTAACATAAAGTAGCTCATTTTTGGTTAAACTGAACTTTTACGTATATTTTAACTATAAATGACAATTTCCCGTTTTAATTATAATTGATGTAAACAGAGAGAAAATTGCTATGTTGGTAATGCCAAGTAAGAAATAGTTTTCATGCGAAATCTTATGTAAGTGAGTAGGCCCGAATGTGGTGTGTGGTCCCTTTGGTGTGATTTAGCAGATTTTATTAACCTTTGTTTACGTGAGGTGAAGAAAGAACCCGGAAAAAGAACTTCAGCAGGGCTTCAGAAAAGTTGGGAGCAAATGTGAATGGACTTCAAACAAGGAAAAGACAGGGAACAATATACGTACGTAGTTGCAGTCAACCATTTCTTGAGACATCTTGCGTGTAAATTACGTTCCAATTTTAGGTCCCCGATACGGCCATTAAGTATTATTATATCGATAAAAATACTATGAAATAAAACCCTGATCTTTTGGGAGTAAAATATGGTCGTTGTGATAAACGTCTTCTTTAAATTTGGTGATCTGCTTAAATACAAAATTATATATCTTCTCGTGCAATTTGTTAATGCCGAATTGTACGTGATTGGGTACATCTTTCACTTTCAACGATATTCCATTTTATTTTGTATCAAAAGCTTCGAAACCTAAAAAAATATTAAAATCTTAACGATAAACATTTGTAAACCAATAATAGGCTATTCACGGTAAAATGAGCACTTTTGAGAGTACCTGCTTAGGATCTACTTGAATTCACGTTGTGTACTCTTCCACCTTATGTATAATTAACATTGTTGTGAGCCTCATCACTTTATACACGCGTCGGTCGAGTGTAGCTAACAGTACAATTATTATAAAAATTATTATTTTACAAATATGCTCATTTCGACGCATTAAACAAAAAACACAAGCGAAAGAAATAATTTTAGTTATCACAAATGGTTGTATAACACTTCGAATTCAACGTTAAGTTATGGAACTACTTTCTCTCCGTAGTTACCAATGTTACTGGAAGGATGTCATAAGTGCTCCCGTTACAATATGTGTAAGCAGGGGCAGTGACATTTTCTAAGGTTTATTTCAAAAGTGCTCACTTTTCCGTGAACAGTCTTTAAAAAGAAATATCAGTGAGGAAATGCTATGAAATGAAATGTAATGCCTCCTCTTTCTGAGATTTATCTTAACCACTGATGTTACGGTTGACACTGAAGACAAATGCACACGCTACGTTTATAAATTTATTTATGCGCATGACCCCGCTGAACGAGTAGTCAGACCAGTAATAAAGCATTTCCGCAGTTGGGCGTTTAAACGACTTTTGAATAGGCAATTTGCTTCTCTTGTGATGATGCGGGCTCTTGTTTAGAATACACCCAACGGCAGACACATTCTCAAAGTACCGATAGGCCAAATTATTTCTAGCCAATTTTGTTATAAGTACGTTTCGAAATAGAGCTCTGAATTGAGGAGCAAGTATCTAAGAGTACAGGATACAGTTTTATTAGCATAACCGCTTTCGGTGGCGCAACCGAAATCACGGCCATCTTGAACAATATAGGAGGACGTTTTGTGTCCTGCCCCTGAGATAAGCATTATTTCGTTTTTTTTTCCCCTTTTACTTTTTATCTCCTTTTTGTTGTACTGCGAAAGCTTTCAGAGAGAGATAGTATACAAGCTAAAGACCTTAAAAATGTTAACTTTAATGAAAACGTTATCGTAATTACTTACGTAACATGACATGAAGTATATAAACCTGAAGTTTTAGTCTGTACTTTTAAATAAGTGATTTACTAAAACAATACACTATTACCAAATTCGGTAATTCCCCTCAACACATTAAATAATTTATGCTCTTGAGCCACGTTTATATATTATATAAGCTATTTTTAAAGATGTTATGTGCTTGTACAATTTATTTTACTGTACAATTGTTTTCTGTGAACATAGTGGATTAAATGTAATAATAATACAGTTATCTCTGATTGAGTATGTTTAATTCAAGCAAAGAAAATATCGTGTGGCTGTTTATAGCAGACAGCCACAAATTGACCACAATTTGATGGGACTTCACAAATCCCACGAGATGCTGATGGCTTACATTTTACTTTTAGCCAACTGCAAACTATAAAAATGTTTTCTGATACTTTAATTTTTTCTTTTGTTGTTACAGAGAATGTCAATTTTTAACGTACTGTAAGAATATCGTTTGGCCGTTTAGAGAAAGCCAAGATATGTACGGATGACCCACAAATAAAAATTATTGCAAATCTATTTTTATAACATTTAACTAATATCTTAAAAAATTTTGGGACGTATTTTTTACTATGACGCTGTTAACAATAAATGTCATCCGATATGATTTACGGTAACTAATACATAACCCCAAAAATTACAACTCTTGTTCAGTAAATATATACAAATTATTTATCATAAAGGAAATATAATATTAATATAATGCAACCAATTTTGTGACTGGAAGAAAAGTAAATTTTATGAACGTATTATAGTTGTGAAAACGTTTCAGCATGCAATTTATGACTATGTAGGCCTAATAGGAGCAAGGAAATACTTGCAAAAATCTGTGCAATGGTTTTGAACGAGCGATAAGCTATAAGATAAGAATATTATTAAAATTTTAATTGTTTAATTGTTATTTTCTAATTACGGCGTAATTTTCGACATATTGTGGATTATCACTTTGGGTCCAAATAAACCGTTACTGTTTTCAAACGAAATAATTTTGGTGTTGTAACTTTGCAATAACATAACTATAACACGATATTGGAGTTTAATAATATTTAACCGATTGTTCTTTAATAGCATTACACCTTTTGTCTTAGGCAGCATATCACTGATCTACTTCACGACGAATTTCAGTAGTGGAAACCTGGGAATCATTAACATTTTTTTTATGGATCTGACATGTAGTAATTACGTTCGCGCTATGTGACAGACGCATAAATGTGACAGAACAGAAAGTGAACTTTGTACAACGAAGCACCGAGATTCTGAAGACGTCTGCGGGTTACGAAGTTCAACTGGCTGCCGGAATTTAGCATAGCTTGATACCTTCGACACACATGCAAATTTCACCCCATACTCGATTTTTAAAGGAAGAAACGTTATGTCGATAAGGTGATTGTCATTGTCACAAGTAAGTCATTGGCGTCGACGTTATGATTTGGCAGACCTTAAACACTGCAAAGAGTTCCATCTGTGTCCAATTTTTTATAGGTGATGAGTCCTCGAAAATGAAGGAGATGGTGCCCTGCTCCACAGATTCTGCAGTTGGTCGTGGAGAGACAGTTATTTGCCGTAACGAATAGTGGCAGTAAATTAATTAATCACACGTTGTGTCATTTGGCTATGTCAAACCGTTCCCTGCGAGAGAGTCAAGCAAATAGTGGTTTGGGCCCCACGACAGTACAGCAGGGCCATGGCATTAAACATGCTGAGAGGTGCCCCAAAATGTCCCAAATATTAATGTGTTAGCTAGCAACTTCAATTGGATTGTGGGGCTTTTCAATGACCAACCATGGTAGTTATTTGTCCATTCCCTCTTCACAGGGGCGCAACATTAACTTGATCTCACAGACTGCCAGGTCAAATATAGGCTACCACACTCAGGTCTACTTTCACGTCACGTTATTTCATATAGTCTCATTGTTGTTAATGGTTTTCATTATTCATAAAATTAATATGGAACACTTTTGCTAACATTATGCTCTCAATTATAACATTAATAAGTTCTGAAAGTATTACACTGAGGCAACTATCGCAAAGATCAGTATTATAGCAAAAGGGAATTAATTTTTTGGATAATTATTGGTTTATCTGTAATGCAGTTAAAACTAACAACCACTAAATAACCTGGCGGGTGCGGTTCTTCTTGAAACGTGAGATCACTGTATAGTTTGTTCTTTCTTCCGTTTCTAAATAATAATTCATATAGTAAGCTTGAACAATGTGATCTCAACATTTGTCGAAAACAATTCATTTTCTCGTAGAGTATTGAAATCAATTCCGAAGTAATTTAAAGATCCTTTTTGTATAAGCTCACTTCTCTACCAGAAATTCAAGCATCTGTAAGAAAATTATTTTTAATTATTTAAGTCTTTGCCCCTTTGGCCAGCCCCTCCCCTCCCCCAGGGTCACTACACCATTGCTTCTCCATTATTCTCTGCAGTCCTTCTATGAATGCTATAAAATGTGTTCAGTGTTAGTAGGTTTCACGTGTCCGTCAACGTAAACGCCAAATTCTGCACAGATTAATGTAAAATTTTTCTCCGACTGTTTTGTTAACACCAGTTCACATTGCTTTGAAATGCAACTCAGATCTTGAGTGGAACCCCGTTTTCTTCGAGAAAAGGCGATAGCTCTACCAAGTTTGAGGAAGTCGTAGTACCTGATAGTGCATTCTCGAAAGTATTATTGACAATAGTGAAGCCTCTTTTTCTAATGCTTTGAAGAAGTTTCTGTGCAGTTTTGATATTTCCTCAGAGAAATAAATAATTTAAACACGTGAGCTATTCTCCATTGGTTTGCAGTATTCGTTTGGGTTTTAATTATGGGAACAGGTTAGTTAATGGAGGCCAGATATTATATCGCAATATAACCATGCGTATTTGTTTGGTAGTGCCACATTTGAGGCATAGGAAGAGGGAGATAATAAACTAGAGGAAACGAGATATTGGTATGAAATATACATATATCGCCAAAAACATATATCTTTCTGTTGTACCATAATTGTTCAAAGTCATATATGTTCGTGAGCTGTAAGGACATAGGTCATAAGAGATTTGGGCGGCTCTTAACAGTGAGATCTTGAGATCCGATGAGGGTAATTGAAGAGGGTATGGAGCAGCGCCGGAATGAAGGGGCGGGAGAAACGGGAGATCCCCGAGAAAACCCGTTGATCAACAACATCGTCTGGCACGATTACCACTTGCGAAAATCCGGTGACCCGGCCGGGGATTGAATCCGGTTCGCTTTGGTGGGAGGCGAGCTTGCTAATTGCTTAGCCACCGTGGCCTCATAGGTCATAAGTGATTGTTATTATACCGCCCAAATGAGGCATGTGATCATCATTTGTAGAGACCAGGAGATAGAAGTCGAGGGTCATTTGGATTTAGTTCAATTGCTCTTATGGTTACGACGATGTTCCATTTCTTAAGACAGTCTCAAACCTACAGATGTAACCGGGAATGTATAGTGGCCGTCACGTTTTCTTTATCACAAAATATCCCGATAATTATATCGCAATAAACAAAATATGCCCGTACGGGTTTTTAGGTTTCCGCAAGTCCCGTGTGTGCGGAGCGTCGTTCCAACGCATTGACCAAGGGCAGAGAGGTATTAAAATAAGAATATTATTTCTTTCACTTTCTGAAAGAAAGGTCAATCATAACTGCTTAATTTACTTCAGTTACCATACGTAAACCGTTATATCTTCAACTTCGTCTGTGTAAAATAACGTTTTACTGCAACTTTGATTCCAGCAAAGCTGATGAAAATAGGCTAAATAATAGAAGATTTTGTATCTGACAATATTTATTTCCAACGTCAACCAGAGAGCTTATAAAATGTGGCTGGGAATTCTCATTAGATGCTTTGGTTTTGCTTTATTGCCCTCGGTGGAACATTGGACATACAATAAGACAACAAAACAACAGTAATCATTTCAGAGTCATATATTGGTTACAGATCCGCACGTATGACCGAAATATTCTGTATATTATGTCACGAAATGGACAAAATTTCTCACACAATGGCGGCACAAAACACCAAATCATACCTAGGTGGTCACATAGACTTACTATCTTCCGCGGAATTGTAAGTTTTAAATAAATATGTGTTCATTGTAGAAACTGTTGGCTTATTTTCCATGTTTTTTTTCGTTATTTGCAACATCTGGGATTCTGTGAATTTTCTCTGTAATAATGTACACACATCACAAGAAATTTATGTTTCATTTACATTTAAACGATTTTGGTTTGTATGTCTTCATAAGAAACACCAAGAATGTCGATCAAAAAAGCGTATATTAAATGCAGTCACTGCAATTTTCACCCCTAACACTTTCGTGTGATGTATTCGAGTAAAAATGAAACAGAGGGTTTACTGGCGTCAAGAAGTGGACTTATTCAAAGTTTCAACGTCATTTTGTATTGTTAGAGTGCCAAAGTTACTGAAATGAATTTATGGATGGTGTTCCTCCCGACATATTATATTTTGAAAGTGACGGATATAAAACTCGAAACTTGAGCTATGCGAAGATTGTACACGAGAAAACAAATACTGTGGGATGATTAGGGTAATTCCGAATTTTAGAAATTGTAAAGGTGTTTATAAAATTATCGACATTGAAATGAGTTCAATATACCTACACAGATCAGAAAAAAAAATTCGTTTAATTCAGATCCTTAATAGACAGTCCTGGTAATAATTTGAACCTCATAACATCTGAAAATATACTCACTTATAGAAGTTGTGGGGAAATATTCAGTCAGTTTGGCATCCCTCGCCACCCAACCCGAATCGTAGGAATAGGGGAAGGTCGGGTAGTACCGGAGACCTACGTATTTTCTTTATTCTTGATGTTATATGCCGCATAAAATCAAATACATATAAATCTATGGATCGTCATTTAATTTTTTATAGTGTTTGATAAGCAAATTAGGCAAATTACTTTAGGATTATGTGTACCTAAACATTTACTATCATAGACAATTGTTGGCATTCGAAATGTTGGATGGTTATATCGGGCAGACACTTTGCAACACAGTTTTAAGATGATAGCAACTGTACAGAAGTATTAATTATGCCTACAAACACCTCATGAATAAAACACCGCATCCCCTTCAAGGTCCACACTGTTTTCATGTGCCCACCCTTTCAGGATGTTACACTGAATATAATAATCTCTGAAGGTTTCTTCACAAATTATAAATTAAGGGGTTTCTTCGCTTCCTTTTGCACATTTTATGTTCGGTGCTATTTTTCTTGATATATGTGTTTTTCTCGGTTGATTGCCGTTAGTTTTCTTAACAGTTGGTGCATTGTGAATCGCAACCACTCTGTAGTTTCTTGCTTCCAGCTGATATTTATATGGGCTCGATGTTAGTATTCACTTTTGTTCCCACATCTCTTACGTACATTTAATTTGGCAACTGCACAACTAGGGAGTGGAGAGAGTTTCTCTATTGTGGTCAAGGTTGAAGAGCTAGGTCCAAAGCTACCAGATTCTTGTAACCTGAACCCTAGTGGTTACGATTCCTCTGTTGCTGTAATGCGATGTGAGGTTGAAGGTAGATGCTCCAGTGAGTTCTGTCTTTCTGGTGGAGATTCTTCTTGAACAGTGGCTAACACTTCACACAAATGCGTGAAAATCCATGTAAGTATAAATGCTATGGTTTAGTGAAATGCCTATACACAAAAACACCGATTCAGCGAGTTCCATTCTGTAAATTTAAGTTAATGCACAGTTTATCAGTCCAGATACGTCCTTGAGAGATATGTTCATCTCTGGCCATTTCTGTATTCACATAGAATAAGCTTCGCTGAATGCACCTTGTATGGTTCCATGGCTACTCTGCCTAGTGGCTGCATTCTGTGGGTTGTGTGAAGTGGCAGTCTCAGTATGTAAATGTGGCGTGAGCGAGCAAACAGTATTACAACTTAAGGCCTTGTGACTTGAATGATCATTGACAATTAACAATACGGGATTCATTTAAGATGGTGTCCCTCATTCAACGAAAGACTTGAGCAATTTTAAGAAGCCATCTTTTGAAATCCAGCCACTTGGCTGTCCATCAAATACACTTCCCGCAGGAACATCTTTAGTGAGATCTTTATCAAACCCAATTCGGGGAAAAACTAATAAGGGCGGAATAAAATGACCCCCAGAAATATTTATGCAGAAAGAACCGTAACATTTGGGCCTCTTTCGCCTGATGATAATTTCCCCAACTGTTTCTTCCCCCTTACTGTCATAACTTTGAGTTGGTTGTTATGAACACACGCTATACCAGTTTCATGACATTTAAGATTCCTGATGGACTAAATGAATGTGTATCCATTAATTCAAACAACTTAAAAAAAAACTATTAACTTGTTCATTATCGAATCCAGCAGCCCTCTGTGAACTTATGGATTCTGCAAATCTTAGGCTTAGGCCGGGGTGCCTCTCATGAGCTCGTAGTAAAATTCTTCCCCAGCCTTCCTATTTTGCCTGTGTAAGTGATGATCAACTTTACGATATTCTGTAAACTCAAATGCTAAGGTAAGTAATTAATTTAGAGTCAGTGGAATTATATTGAGACAGCTGGTCTCACTTTTCCGCAACTACGCAACTACAACTTCACGATGCCGAGAGTAACGGACCCATTTGTCACGTGCGCCCTGACATGTCTCGCATGTACGCAAAAGTCCCCGTCATCATTTGAAGACACATTTTTAACAAACTTTCAGTAAGAATAATACTGCTGTCGAAAATAAAGTGCTTTTTACCTTACCTTGTTCAAGAACTGGACTCTGTGCTCGAACATTTAACATTTACACGATAATTTGACTTTCTGCAAGGTCACCGGCACAGAGCAGCGGCGCGTCCGCCTAGTAAACTGTTTACCCGATGTCTAACATGGCCGACGCAGTTTCGGCAAGGCACCACGTGAGAGCAGCACTGTCACTTGGAGCGCTATCGCTCTCAGCGACAAATTATATTAACGGCGGCGCCACTTTCACATATTTTCTTTGAATTAGAGAACAATTAGAAATTACCATGCGTGTGGATTGGTGGGATTTCTGTTGGTCAGTTTATAAAAATTTTTTGTGAAATGTTTAGGTATATAACGATCCCCGGAGCCTGCCTCTGGGCAAGTTGTCTCCTGGGATCGTGACAGTTAGGTTCAAAACTTTGGTAATTCAGCTAGTATGTAGTATTAAAGCCCCTCAAGCTAATCCCTATGAAGGACGAACACTGAGCGGTATAGTATACTTAGCATGATTTTTTAATTTGTAAATTCCAGTCAATGCCCTCAAAAATGGTGACATATTTTATATGGTAATCAAACTATGGTCAGTAATGACACGAATGGAGATTTTTAATGTAATATTTTTGTAAAATGTTTGAAAAGATAAATTCATTAAGAAGGCTGTTGTAAAATCAGAAATAATTTTTCAGTCAGCCTCATTTTGGAAAGTATGAAATCAAGTGGAACTGAGAAACATTTTAAAGAAATAGGATCATATTATTTACGACTTGTAAAGTAAAACTAAAAGTATTGCTACAATGAATTTTATAATTGTGTGGAAAAATAATCAGATATATATACATTTTCCAGTTCTGCATGTCTTTCACTTAATATTTACTATGAAGGTGCCTTTACACTTTGTCTTATGATACCTTTTGCGTTTTCTCTGCTGTGTGATTTTGTCGCGGGTTTTTTTTTTTTTTTTGGATCTTTGGAGCTTTTGATATTTTGTTGTTTCGCCTTGTATTCGCAGCGAGGTCTACCTATATGTTTTAACATGCTTATACAACTGTTTGTCTTGTTCATCATTAAAAGTATTTCGGAAAGCACCTAGTCTAATAATAGCTTCGTTTCCTGTTTAAGTTTGATGAGTCTATCATCGCGTGTGATTTTTGGAATAGCAAAATATTCACGTGCTTTTCAAAAAACATGTATTTACCTATAACGTATTCTGCTACTGAATTCATATTGTCCTATACCCACTTGCTCCTCCTATTCCCCATTTTCCTTAAAAGAAAAAAAACACCCGTGTCAGAATTTCGAGGTAGCATAGAAACATAATGCCCTATACTACCCGCCAGCATCGAACACTACCTGCCACTGTGCTATATCACCCACCAACAGTTTGTCCGTTATTACCCACTCAACACGCATTCGAAATACCCACTATAGCACATTCAGTATTAGACGCACACAAATGTCACATTACATTCTCGTACATCAATTGCTAATTGACAATTTTCTATACAAAGACTTTAATATCTCTTACTTGTAATGACGGATTTAGCCGGCAGAGATTTTATATCCATGTGGTAAGTCCCAACGCAAAATCAACAAAATTAAACACCCACGTCACAACTGCATAACTCACCAACTAATAATGGGGACCCCCCACTACCTGACAGTTTGAATGCTAACTACTTTTGTAAATAACTGTGCTATTTAAATATTCACCTTTCCTAGCTTGTTTTGCGTTTCAGCTCTTTTACGGTAGAGTTTTCCCTGTTAACAGCAAACCGCTTATCAAATTTTCTGCAACATTATGTTTATTTCGAAGCCTCTGTGCCATTTTGTGTTGTGTATTTAATTTTAAAAATTAAGAAATAACTTGCACATAAATTTTTTGAGAAGTTTTGACGCCCTGCTATGATTAGATGCATAGTAAACAATGCATGTCTTAGTTAGGCTAATACATCATCTTAATAATATTTTTATGAAACCACATAGGAGCGGCAGTTTGATTAATGTTACATGCAACATGCGGACATTTCGAGAATAAATTTCGGGAGGATAAAGATTCCTGCTTCGGAAAGGGCTAACTAGTTGAGCCTTATCCTTCCCCCTTTTCCACAATTCTATTTAAAATAAGAGCGACAAAGTTTTCGCGAAGGGGCGACACATGAATGCAAAAAGGACATTAAGTTTCATACATGTATATTTACTAAAAAACGAAGGTAACTACCAATGTTAAATAGTGATGTTTGTGTCGGTATGATATGTTTAGAGGTGAAGCGTGATATAATGTTATGCGTGTGAAAATACTGAAATAAATGATTTCAAAACTAATCTTAAGAGGCATATATAGCAGCACCAGGTTCACAAAATTATTTACAACAGCCCCCCCCCCCCCATCCTATATTTAACCGCAAAATATCACGTTGCCTCTGCAGCTGCTTCATTGCCAGATTGATTTCCACATTCAACCGTTTGGTACCGACACTTAATTCCTCCACGAAGTATTGAGAAATCAAGTTAGAGAAATCAGACTGTGTGAATGGCGTCAATTCTCTAGAGGAATAGAGAAATTATTCGGACAATCTGGAGAAGAGGGTCCCTGATCCCTCTTCAAACATCTTCACAGGAAGTGGACCGATGGCGCTCTTACCTGCTGGTCAGTGACCGAGATAGAAAGGCTACCTGGCCTTCCCCAAACACACCCCACAAAGGACCCGCTTTTCTTTATTAGCATAACCAAACAAAGGAGCAGCCTCTCTCTCGTACGCACACACACACTCTCTCTCTATCTCGTCCGAGTGTCTTGACCGTCGTGAGAAAACTTCCTGCTCCTACCACCACACTTTTGTTTTCACTCCTGTAATTCCGCACTTTTTTTGCCGCCGCCTGCCTGCGTCCTAAGACGGCTTGCTGAACCCTTTCGACCCGGCGAGCAGCTGTCTCGCGCCTATTCCACACATTCTTTCAATCTCCGCTCTCGTTGTTCTATTTCGGCCCGTGCTCTTTCCTGACCAGACACAGTGTGCGTGTGTGTGTGTGTGTGTGTGTGCGTGAAGATATTTGGGCGGCTCTTAAGGGGGCCGCCTACCTGACGCGACATGTCACAGGAACGAGCGAGCGAACGCTAAGGGCGATTCTGGCACGGGCATCAACTGCCGCATCGCCACTATGCGGGAAGCGCTAGATTAGCGCGCAAGCTTTTTGTCGAACCGTTTTCTCTATGGAACTTTAAGCGGTGACCATATTATTTTACTGCTTGAAAGTCTTATCCAAATTTCAATGAAGGATTGTATCTGAGCTTTACGTAGATCCTATCAGTACATTTTGACATACGGAAGTCGGAAAATGCTATGTTTAGCTATGTTGGAGGACTTGGAAATGGTGGTTCTAACGTGCGTAGTGTTTTCAAAACGACATTCTGTCACCGCCTGAAGTTCGTTTTCTTTTCGTAAATTAGCACATTGGGCACTCGTGGATTATTTTCGACAAAAAAAACGGATCTCCCAACACACTGCAACACATTTCAAGTGCCTAGTAGGCGGCCCCCTTAACAGCGAGGTCTTGATAACCGATGGGTGGTGATTGAGGTGTGAATGGGGAGACGCCGGAATAAAAGGGCGGGGAAACGGGGGATCTCCGGGGAAACAGTAGATCCCCGAGAAAACCCGCCGACAAACTGCATCACCTGGTAATCCCAAAGGCGAAAATCCGGGAGCAACCCCGCCGGGAATCGAAACCGGTTCGCCTCGGTGGGAGGCGAGAAGTCTAATCACTACATTTCAATCCCCGGCTGGGTCACTCCCAGATTTTCGAATGTCGGGATCGTGCCTAACGATGCCGCTGGTAGGCGGGTTTTCTCGGGTATCTCCAGTTTCCCTCCGCCCTTTCATTCCGGCGCTGCCCCATACTCACCTTAATCACCCTCATCGTCTCTCAAGACCTCACTTTTAAGAGCCGCCCAAATCTCTTCAATCTATAATCGAACATTGTTAGTAATTACTATGAATCCGAAATGACGCAAAAACGAAGAATTTCTGCAAAAAGGGATAAAACGTAGCCTGAACTGCAACCTAACCTGAGATGAAATAGTGAATGTTCATAGAATTTAATATTTGTACGAAAATATCCAAAGTTGAATGTAATACTAATAATTTGCATATATGCCCAGGGCTTGTTACCATTATATTATTGAGTAAAAAATTGTTTTTCCTTAAAAACGCTGAAAATAACAATGGGTTAGTTTAACTTGTGAATACATAAAAAAATTTTAAATTGAAAAAAAATTACGAACCTTGGTATTTAATGGTTTCTTGGGGCGGCATGTGTCTTAAAAATTGGAGCCAAAATACGAGTTTCTTACAAATATAACAGAGAGTATTGAAGTCTTGAAGTGGTTTGCAGAAGTGAATGCGAGTGCAAGCCATTCAGACACTCGTTTTCCATAAATTAGCTATGTTGCGTTTGCAACAAATACGTGTTACAGTTACATCTTCAATATCATATATTTAATACTATAGGATTATTTTAATTGAAGGTCATATCACATGTTTTATTCTATTTGTAAAGAATTTTCAACCCCAGTTTGATTGTGTTTTCCAGTTACACTATTTGCAGAATCAAAACAAATAATGAATCCTGAATCACGATGGAAACCAAATTTGTTCTAACAAATATCTCTAGGACGTAATCTTCCAACACGGTGAACTGGATGGAAGTATGGTCAGCATTTCATTCGTTGTTCCGAAGTCTAGTCTCGTTCGACAAAAATATTTTCGCTTTAGAATGCATCAATAACTTATTTTCGATTTCCAGTTGATCTTTTAAGTATTCAGAATCTTTGTTCACTTCACCCTAACCTATTGTGCCACGTTAAAATACCGACTGCAAGATTTTCGGTAATGGAATATGTTCAGCCGTGCAAGTATAAAGAGTGAGAAAATGTACAACATACAATAAACGTGCACACATATGCATGCAAACACATCTCTGCAATGCGCGCGACTCAAACTGACGATTTCCTCGTACCGTTATCTGGGGCCCCAAGCAAAGGTCGGCATTAAACGAGACTGTGTGAAATACAACGATTTGAAAAATATTTGCGTTAATATTATTACATGATTTCATTTTTTCCTGCAAATACAATATAATAAAAATTATAGCTTTAATAAAATTATAAATTCATAAACTGCCAGTTAGAGCAGAGGAATACACACATGGTCTGGACACTATCAGATGAAAAATAACTATAATTACTTTATATCGGTGCTGCTCGACAGAGATGATTGTTGCAGTTCGCGTTGGCTCAAAAGGTTCAACAATTTCACTCTCTAACCGTATTATTGAAAGTTTCCATGCTATCAAATGTTGAAGTCCTTATCTTCAGCGTGTCTGTATGTACCTACTTATTTAACTAATGAATTTAAATTTCATTTTTAAAAATAAGATTAACTAATTCCCTTTATTCTTATCTCTCTCCTACCCCATCACGTGGAAAGGGATGGATCATATTTTTCCACGTGTACCTAATTACTATATCCGTGTTAGGACGCCATTGGAAGAAGATTTACTACTTTTAAACGTTGTACTATTAACTAATGAATGTTCTGCAAAAATAACTAAATCTGTAAAAGTTCTTTTTTTCTACTAAAACAACCTTGTTTTAAAACAGTCGAAAAGGGAAACGTAAGCAACAAAGTTCATTGATCTGCTACACACCATCACGAACAAATTCCTTCCAATGTATAATTTTCACGTATTACTTCTCTGATACAAAAGAGCAGACTGGGATTCATATTTCCCATAAGTCATTTATTATAACCCTCGATTTTCAAAATCCGGGAGTGGCAGCAAATAAGTACATACAAATTCCTTTGTAATATTTTTTTTTTGTATAAAAATCCCTGTATTCCAAGGTAAGGAAGAGGAATTTGAATGACTGGTTGATGGTGGATGGATGAGCTATGGGCGGGATTTTAGAGACCGTACATTCAAATGCGGGCAATTTTGGTCAAGTCACGAGTTGTGTATTTACTGAGCAAAAAGTATAGTTAAGTAGTATATAATTAATAATGCAGTTCTGGGTATTGAACTAGAACAATCCGAGTTTCTTCAATAAAGAAAAGAGCCACAATTCAATAATATCAACTATCGACAATAAAATACAAATTATAATTCGTTGATGCTATGGCAGTTATATGCAACCAATAAAAAATATTAGAAAGAGATCCATAATAGGAATCAAGCAAAAAATACAAAATACTATTGTGATTCAGTATCAGCACTACTACTAATATTTTCAGGAAAACGATTTAAATAAGTGCCAGTAACAGTAAATATTATTTTTTACTTTCAGAAAATGTTATTTTTATGGTAGTATTTTACACTGTAACCATATTTATTACCTTCAGCGCTATTTTATTATTTTATTTATCGTCGATTTTTTTCGTATGCAGAGAAGGATATTTGGTTGGTAGAACAAGAGTTAGACCCTAGAGCCGGAATGTGACAACTTCAGATTACCTGGTTCTGATCATTTCATCTCCTTTGCAGTTTATCCACACCATCAACTTTCAGTGTCGTAGAGTGCATAATATGGTTAAACCTGTTTTCTTTTCCACAGAATTCCGCAACATGCTCGGAATAATTTACATTGTTTTTTATCGTCTACAAACTATGTTTTACAGAATGTAATGAATTCAGTACAAGAAAACAGTAAAATTTTAAATTTTTTTGTTCGCATGGAAATATAAAACAACGTTATACACAATTAACGTTATTGTGAGCCTTTCCCATTGGTTTTTGTATAACACAAATACAAATTTGAAGCTTCTCTATAATTTTTGTAACTCTATATAAAATTAGAAAAAAATGTTACTAGATCTAATACATCCCTACTTCTTCTCTAAAAAATACAGTATTATTATACAATTTATATCCATTATGTGGGTATTTAGTTGTTTAGAATCTTACTTAAAATGTGAATATTGTTTTTAGTTTAGCAAGAAAGGTATTTCAACACATGAAATAACACTTCTGCATTTACTTACTTGTATTCGACTTCAAAAAATATATGCATTTGGATTTGGTTCATTTCAGTTATACAGTTTTAAAAAAAAAACGTAAATACTTTAATATTTCCTAATAAGGATAGATGCTTTTGGGAGTTAATTTAAGCCAGTGATACATGAAAATTTATTCTCTATTCTGTGAGCACAAGCAAAATCTAAGTTTTTTAGATATATTAAAAGAAACGTATTTATTCAACAATAACTATAAGGAGATCATATGTATGTTTTTCGAGCATGCAAGCCATTTTACTTAATATGCACACGGACGCTATTTCTTAAGTACTCTGCAAGTAATGGCGGAGGTAATCATTTGAACGGTAGTTGCCCTATGTTTGAACCATATGTTTTCTCTTAATTATTTGCAGAAGGAGGCAACCTTTCAGAGAAGAATCACTGAGAGTAATGCTTAGTTTCTTGAACTAATTACTTCTTATGGAGGTAGACGATATATCAACAAATGCACCATACAGGAAAGTAAAATACCACTAAATGCCATACTATATCAACATATATAAAAGCAACAAATTCAGTACTGGAATTTAATGGTACTAAATATTTTGCGCGACAATGAGCATTCCATGTATGGAACTGACGTGCTTGTAAACAAATGTATTTTCGGACTTTCACAAATTCCTAACTTCAAAGTTTATATTGCGTTAGAAATAATTGCAATAATAGTGCGGGAGGGTTGCTTATTCTATGAATTCGTCATCACTGCTATTGTTACTTGTATAATATTTATTTTGATAACCAAGTTAACATTTTAAAAGCAATATAAATCATCAAAATAATTCCACATAACAAGCATAATATGATACAATTAAATAGTGGTTAATTCCTTTCTAAAAGAGAAAATAAACTGTGGCATGACTTAGTATTACCATTAATCTATTTCAGGGCAAATTCATGTTCCGGAATCAGAAGGCCCTAGGGATGATACAAAGTGCTATGCAATCAAAGAGCCAGAGTGCACAAGCGAAAGAGAGAACAGCGAATTTCCCTAGTGACCAAAACAGTGCTCTACCGCTTTTAAACACCATCATAAAGTTACAGAAAGAACACAGAGCGTCATGTGTATAGACTATTCACGGCAAAATGAGCACTTTTTAAGGCGCTTCCTAAAGACACTAAACATTAACAAATATTTGTTACTGCAGCACTAGAAGTTAACTCTTGACAGTGGTGAAATGTACACAGTGTGTTTATTAGCCACATAACAAAGGTTATATTAAAAAGTGGCGAAAGATAAAAATTGGCCGAAAGGAAAATTTTATCAGAGACTTAAAATATGCTCACCTTACCGTGAATAGCCTATATCAGTGTCTGTAGACGTAATGGGCCTGGCTCTCAGTCTGCGAACTTTTGTTTCCTCGTTCGGCGCAGGACATGGAATGCTATTCTTGAACAGGAATAGAACGATGTGAGGTGGATGACGAAACTTAAGAAATTCATAACTCTTTTCAGAAAAAGACAATTTCAGTCACAATGAAGTTCACTGAATGAACTGTCATGTGATGACTTTCCATGTATAGATATTTTGTGCACTGAGAGAAAATCGAACAAAACATTTGTTTGTATAGGGCCAAATATACATTTAGTTGCCCTAACAAAATATATTTTTCAGTAAAAAGAAATTTGAATAGGAACAAAAATACTTTTGTTCGTCTGACAATATATATGTTTGAATAAACAAAATCTCTGTGTTGGGCCAAAAACAATTAGACTGTCAACTAAATATTTTGTTGAATCAACTGTATATATTTGTTTGGCCACTCATTTGACTGCCGTCATTCGAAAATACAGCTCGAGAGTTTGTATATTTGTGACAATTAGGATAATAACCGTGTTTGTTAGTGCAGTTAGTGATGCTTAACAACCGTATAAACACATTAATAAAATAATACTACAAGAAAATGACAAGTGAAGCTGTAAAACTTGAAATAATTGTTTCCACACGTTGCCCAATATTTGCAGTATATCTATTTAAAAGCTTTACGTAGTCATTAGTCGTCACATTAGCTGAGATTAATAAGGCGTAGCGTACCGCTCGTACGCAGATGATCTAGGTCCGAAACGCGGTCGAATTTCTTTATCAGCCCAAACTCTTTAATGTATGTGTAGCCAAACAAATCTTTAGTTTCGCCAATCAAATCTTACAGTTTGGGACAACCAAATGAGAATAACTAAATAACATATTTGCTTTCAGCAACAAAATATTTCATTGCCCGTACACAAACAAATTATTTGGTCGCACCAAACAAATCTTGTTTTTGATTCAACAAAACCTTTTCCGCAGTGTGCAGTATATTTACGTTGTCAGAGTTGTGGACGGTGCTCATGTGAAAGCACGCAAAAACATGATAGTCACGCGAAGATCACACACGATCGCGTCTATTAAGGCCAGTGTACGATTGCGCTGTCCCAACCAGTGAATTAGGACAAGTATGCGCTGTTTAGTGCCCATGTCCCTCTGACGTCACGGCACTGTTCCATCCTCCCATGCCTGGGTCCCAAGGCAAAGCTTTAAGGAAATTCAACTTTTGTCCCGAGTTGCCCTCTACTTTGATAGAAGAAGAATACTTCAGATACTTCGCGGGCATTCATGGAATTTTTACGTTGTAATCTAAACAAAGGACTTGCCAGGTGGGCTTTCTCAAGACGAACGTTACTAAATGCATATAAGTTACGGGAATTTTTAAAAAAAATGTCTGGTTCACGGAAATTTCCTGGATATCGGTTGGCGAGTATCTTTAATATCAGAAATTTATATCGAATAGGTAAATAAACATTGAAAACCCTTATCTCGCAAACATTAAACAATCAACACTATAACGACACCATAATAACCACGATGCAACCACAAATGGAGAGTGCTTGTATGTAGCGTGCTGAATTCACTGCGCCTGGGGAGAGATTCTGAAAGCTCACTTGCGGACAACGCAGTTGTAAATTACATTCGAACTGCGTCAATGTGACGTCACTTGACAGCGAGATTGGGACACGTCCACAGGCACGGCCGAATGTAGACAGACCATAAGGCCCCACCTATCATTCATAGACTAAAGATGAGCTAGACTGATCTCGCTGGCTGTGTAAAACCAATCTCTGTGTGCCAACATTGCACTAATTTTTTGCCAACACGTCTAGCGAAAACGGCATGGTTTAGATTTTAGGTTAGAAAACTGATTTGTAAAAACATGCATTGAGATACATGTATACGTCCTTATAACCAATTTTTGATGCAGTTTAATTAGATTCAAATTGGTAAAGGAAATTAATTCATATAATAGTGGTTGTCATTTAAAAATTAAGATACGAACACTTTCATCAGTGTTGACAATGTGACTTTGACAGTAGTATGTGTTTGGGGTAGGTCAGTGTTGGGTACATACGCAGAAGACGAATAAGCGGTCTACCTTATTCTTTAATTTATGCTATAATTGCGCGAAACTTAGCTGTATCCTAGGACAAGAATTCGATGAATGGTACTCGTGACCCTCTGACGTCACGGTGCTGTCCGAAGCTCGCGTGTCTTACTACTAGCTGTCTCTTAAGGATAGTGTTCAACAACTTTGAAATTTTGTGGTAAGTTGTCACAAGATTATTGATAAAGTATAATAAGTTTCCAGTGGTACACATTTCTGCGCGGAATCACCAAAACATAAGAAGTAAACATTCAAAACAGGCTTCAAAAAATAAGATAAAGTATTATTATTCAATTCAAAGTATACACTAGTAGTTTTATATGTGTATATATATATATACACACATATAATACATATATAATACATATATATATATATATATATACATACATATATATATATATATATATATATATATATATATATATATATATATATATATATATTTTATATATATATATATATATATATATATATATAGACACACAGCAAATTTTTTTTTACAAAAATTAACACTTGTTATTTTCTGTGAGTGCAATAATTAATGACAATCTCAATTCTAGGTAAAGTTCTTATCACTCTCTTTATATTGGATACAGTAAGTTAATTGGCACAAATAATTTACAGATATTCAATCCAACTGTCTATTGCCATCATTCCATATGTCTCTCACTCACGCATCCAGTTCAATAGTCCCACCCTCCATTCTCACTCTCCCCTATGCCGATGCTCGCAGTCCGCTCGCAGTCTCTCTGGTCAATGTCGTCGCTGCCGCTCGCCACTTTGGTGGTACATCACACCTAGTGATTAAGCCCGTACAAGGCTCCAGACTGCAGATTGTCGACTCGGAGGCCCGCCACGCTTATACAGACCCTCTGGCCCGGGGCAGAAGGTTCCCCGAGTCGCGCTGAAAGATGCGACGGCAATGACCAGAACATTCTTAATGATAACTCCAGACATCCACTCCTTTCTTGAGGAAGAGGCCCGATAACCTTATTGGGTATACGGAGATCATCAGTCGCTACCTGTTTGTTAACATATTTGCTACTCTCCCATTAGAGGTGATGAACTTGGAGCATCGCGCCTTTGCACGTTCGAGGGCGACGAGGCGAAGAAAGGACAAATGAAGGCCACACCATTCGATCGATCTAGACTTGATCTGGCAGGGTTACCCTTTAGTACTCAATTAAAAATACTATGTAGGCCAAAATGTGCTCCGCCATCCCTTGAATCCCACCCCCTACCAATTGAGCCCGAAACCTCCAAAAGCCGTAAATGTGGTAGTGTATCTCAGTTTTACACTGTTCGATGTATGTGAACAAAATTTCGCAGGGACCATTCAGTTGCCATTGGGAACAAAATTCACAAAGAGGGACGTCCTTCCGTACCTAACCACAGAAGTGACGAGCATAATCCAACGGAATGGAGCTTCGTCCATATTCTACCAAGCGTAAAATTGGGAAAGTGTTATGCCAGTGTCGAAGACCGAACCAGATGACATAGTGTTTCGTGGTGGACACATCTGGTGATTGTACTGGCCAGGGGATATTGACAAACGCTTACAGCATGCTAGTTTGCAAAATTGGTTTGTGGGCAGGCTTGGTTCTCTTGAAATAGCTCATGCAAATGTAGTAGCAGAACACTCTGTATGATGCGCAATGCATGTTACACCCTAAAAAAATCAATGATGGACACCTGTTCGTGTCTACGAGTCGAGCTGTTGGTCCAAATAGTTTCTTTTTAATACATAGTGAAATTTTTACTCACCTGGTCGAGGCTGAGTCAACCAAGATTTACTCCATCGCTAGGTCGCCGAAAGACCCGATACTAAAATGTAATAGTTACGTTCGAATACACTGCATAGTGACATGAGAATAGTGCTTGTGTGTGAATATCACTGTAGTGTAATATTCAGCTTTGAGACATGTTCTAGGTAGATTACTCTAACTGATATCTTGAACAAACACATTTGATGTTATGGTGCAAGGTTCTTGTTCATTTTTCTACTAACAGCCACAGTATGTTTTCATTGCTAGCTCCTGCTGCCGTGTTACATACTATGGTAACAAATGTCGAGGGGACTACAGACAATACAAGTAATATTAAAATGAAATACAGACATGAGATATGGATGAATTAAAATTTATGTAATAACACCAGTAGGTGTGAAGTCTAATGTCGGCAACAAATCTCAACAGCGATGAAAAGCAAATCCAACGATGCACGTGTTGAAGAAGTAGATTTTTATAATAATGAAGACAGTTTTGGTAAAAATGATTATTGTTTTCCCGATGCACTCACTGATCTCTCCAAAGAGTTTGCAGTGAACTGTGGTCTAAAGAAATTGGAAGATGACGAATACATCTGCTTTGTTTTTTTCCCATGATCCTAACGGAATTTGTTGACATACACTATCTACCAAAAATTAATTGGGCACCGGTGGTTGTCACTCCGTTAGAATCTCGTAAGGCCACCTCTTGCGGCTATAACAGCAGCCACCATGTCTGGCATGCTCTCTACGAGTGTTTGAAGGACATCCACGGGGATTCGTCGCCATTACTCTTGCAACCATTCCATGAGTTGAGCAATGGATTTTGGCCGCGCCTGACGAGCCCTCACCCGACGATCCAATTCATCCCAAAGATGTTCTATAGGGTTGAGGTTGGGGCTCTGGACGGGCCAGTCCAATCGGCGAACTTTGTTGTCGGCATATCACTATACAATAGCGCTTGAAACATGGCACCTGGCATTGTCATCCTGGAAGTAACACGGGTTCATTCCGCAATAACGCCACAATGTTGGGAGCATTTCACTATCCAGAATGTTACAATAAGCCTCTGTGTTCATGCTACCACAGACAAACAACAGCGGTCCAACGCCAAAGGTCGTGAAACACAAGTCAACTGGCGTACTGAATTACCTATCTTCACGGATGCCCAGTTACGTTTTGGTAGATAGTGTACATTTAATCAATTTGTGAAGAGGCGGAGAGTAATCACAGATGAATGAAATATCTTCAACCATTGAATAACTGTAGGGCAGGGTTATCATATTATGGGACCATTAAGCATTACACACGATTTCAAGAATCAGAGGAATCAAAATGCCATGTGTACAAAATTAGAAAGTAGTCAGTGGGTTGTTTTCCTTCATATTCAATGTTCCACTGTTTTGATCAGTATCTCATTATGCAGTGCATTATATGCTTGGCTGGGCAGCTGATTTAATATTCAGGGCACAAATGCATTACAAGGCATATAATACAATTATATGTAATTTGAGATTCATTTGATGAGTTAAATATGGCCGAGGAAGGTTTAATAAACAAATATGTAAATATTTTTTAAATAATATTCGAGGACTTAGGAATGTCTGAGAAATTAACAAATGAGGAACGTTTCAAGAATCTCGAGGGAGGTTTAATGAATGAATGGACTGAGTGAAGAGATTTGTGTGGCTTTTAACAGCAAGGTCTTGAGAGCCGATGAGGGTGATTGAAGGAAGTATGGAACAGCGCTGGAACGAATACACTGAGGAATTTTTTGTAGAATATGTTAAGTATGTTCGGAGATTTTTTTGGGAATGAATTTAATCAGGAATATCTGGGAAATGAACGATTGATTAATATCCAAGGAATATTACAATAACGTATAAGTAATTATTGAGTAATGAATGAGCAAGGAATGAAGAGAGTGACGAATGATTGTGGATTGTGTGAGAAAAGAGTGACTGAAGAATGATTGAGGAATTGTTCAGATCGGTACAAAGTTGTTGATTGCTCAGGTCAGAGATCTGAGGTTTGAGGTCGCTCTAAGGCCTGCTGTGAAGTCGACTGAGGTCGTTTGACGTCTCTTTGAGGTAGACTGTGTTCTTAATTGAAGTATCTTTGATTTGTATTGAAGGCTTTTTGTAGTTGATAGATGTTGCTTGAAGACGACTGAGGTGAGTTTGAGGAATCCTTGTGGTACCTTTAAGGTTAGTATGAGCTAAAGAGTTTGTCTGAGGCCTGTCTAAGGTATTTTGTGCTGTGCAGTGTCTGATGCTATACACATATTCTATATCGGGGATTGTTGTCTAATAACCAGAGCCCTGAAAAATTCGCGATCTCAATTACTTGCAGGTTAGACTCTACAACCTTATGGACAAATATGCTGAAATTAACTGCAGTTTGGTTGTCTGCTGTCACAGTGGAAGGCGACGATTGGGCCAGCGTTCTCCAGGAGATGTAAATCCAGTGTGGAGCAATCTCCGATGTTATATAAACACACGTATTATGAATTCTACCTTGTCTCAAAATGAATCCGCGAATTCTTCATATCTCTATTAATAACGGAATGTCGGCATTTGATCGGCCGGCTGCAGTTACGTGACGTCTCAGAGATTGGGAGAATTTTGTGACGTTCCATGATACTTATAATACAGTTCCATCAATGACTGAAAATAATTAAATAAAACATGTTTTATGTGTAAAAATAATACTTAATCATTTAAGAAACTGCTGTGGGCATTGTTATTAAAAGAATTAACTATATATGGTTTCGTTGTATTCTAAAACAATTTATAAATTTATATAAAATACATAACTCTGTATTTTATATAAAGTACGGAAAAATATTTTTAATATTTCTACACCATGAACGTTGTACATGTACATATATATGAATAAACAATATTTCTCAAATCAGTTGAAAAATAACACGTATTCGGTTTGGCAAACCCAGTACCACTAAAATATTTTTAGTTATAAGCTGCGTAAACAGTCTTATATACCCGTAAGCTTTTTAGTCATATACATTTCTTCACACACCTTTGGGAAAGTCTGACCCTCCCGAGTCCATTGAAAACTATCTAGCTACTCAGTTTCTGTGTCCCATTTCAAATGTATATGGTCAGCTTTCTCAATTTTGCCATAAACAATCACGTTAACGCACTGTTCCCACCAAAGCTCTAAATAATCGACATAAGCGAACTCCAACGAACAATCTCGCAAGCAAAGATGGCAGTCGTGCAGAAACGAGTAACAATAGGGGACGAATGGGTGCGGCATGTTTTTTTTTCAAAAACCATTGATAAAATAACTTAATATATTTTTTGTTGAAACCTTTTGGATCTGTTATAATGTTTATCTCGATATTTCACAATATTTCACATGTTTCCCAAATGTTCAGTGTCGAGTTCATCGTATATCATGGTCACCAGAAGTCGACCCGCAAGATGTGTGTTATGATGCCGAACTCATCGAAGCAAGATCGGAGACTGGTATTTAGGGTTTTGACAGCTGAGCGATGCAAACCGCGGAAGATGTTTACAGAGAAAAATGCGCGACGAAGGCGAGCGAGGTTTCAATGCACTAACTCGTAAGGAGTACGAGGACTTAAAACAGCCTCCAAATTAGTCACCACATGTCTTACATCTTCTTGCATCGTTGAAGAAATTCCGCAAGGAACGAATATTCGTCACCGACGTGGACGTAATGAATGTATCTGAGAATTGGTTCAAGCAGCAAAAGAAATATTTGCACCGAAGTATGTAACTCGTGGCCTTATACTATAGTGGGTTGCCTGCCTGAGCGAAACGGGAGCCTCTTCTGGAGAGCATTGAATGCAGTAAGGTTAATTAAATTACACCATTGCTACTTGCTCACGTTCCGTCTTCATTCTTTCACTCATACAAGTACTACACATTTAGAATGTGGTTCATTTCAACACGCCCATCATTTACTAGGCGAGAGAACATAAATTCACATTAACCAGATATTAAATATACTATTTAGGAAAGTTTTAGTCTATGATTTCATACCTTATCTTCCCTATACATAAAATCCCTACTTTGCGCGCAACAATCCTGAAAGTGTCACTAAAAAGTTGTTGACTTGTACATGAATGTACATTTAAAACGTAATTTTGTCTTAACCGTTTCAGGAGACTATTGTGTGTTTTGTATTCTAAATATACCTATTCGAAATCGGTTCTATGTCAAGCTGCTAAAATAAAAGTTATGCATTCAGACTGGAAATTTTACGTATTCCACGTCAAACAGAACATGATTCTGAAAGATTTTTATACTTATTTATGATATTTACTTTGAAGAGCCGAAGTTAGTACTGAAGACACACTCAAGCAAATACTTAGTAAGAACAGTTATAATTTTTTACAGTAATTTATTAAAACAGAACACCTTAAATCCTAATTCGTCATGCTGTAAAGTATGTTTGGCCAAATTTTCTGCTCCTCACTTTTATTTAAACATGAATTGCCTGGGATAGTGAAGTACTGTAAATTTCTTTATTTAACCGACAATATTTGTTACTTTTTTTTAAACCTAAAGCTCTTTTATTACTTTAGCGGACACATTTTCCTCGTGTATTTTTTTTTTTTTTTTTAATGCTAGAATAATTTTTGTTGCACAAAATTATAGATGACGAATTAATAACTTTTCTTTAGACCAATTTCATACATCTCACATTTCTAGCATCACGAGTGTTAAAATGTCGTTCAGTTTTACGCACATGTAGCGTAATATCGGTATTATTACGCTGAACTTATTATGTACGTGTCTTATACGAGTTGTAAGTTAATAAGGTAATGTGTTTCTCGTCCTCCCTCCTCTCCATAAATAAATGCAAATGCTTTTAAAAGATGTAAATAATTTACGTCCCTGGTTTTCTCTTCCTTCTTCTGAGGCAAGAATGACATTCGGAACTTCTGGCAAACAGAACGGTAATCAACCAAATGTCATAGTACGACGAAGAGGTGTATCTCCTCATCTGCAACTGGAGTGTTCGTTTCTTCGTTTTTTTTTTTTGTCGCAATCGGCCATCGTCTTTTGGAAGGTCGTAAAAACCATCCAGGGCTCGCCATCTCCAGCTTCCCCTTCTGCTGCAGCCTTAAAATGTCTTCTAAAATAAAACGGTCTGATTTAATGGAGGGACACTGAGGAGGAGGGGACGGTTAAAAGAAGTGAATCGAAGAGAAATTTTCTGAAAATACATAGCATGCGGCCCAGCCGGAACTTGAGGGGAAAGACGAAAGGAGAAGAGGAAATAGCGAAGTTGATGGCACGATCGCAGAACAAATGAAAACAAACGGAGAATTTTATTTTGCCAGGAACACTTGAAACAATTCACGCTGTTAAATGATTGTACATTCCGGAAAATGTTAAGTTCCTGCAGACGTATAAACGGTTAGAAAGTTAATGTTTCTTAAATCTTGGATTTTAAATTGCTGCCTGTTTTAAATGGCGATGCTAAGATGAACTGGTTGTCAGTAATTAAATAAAGCAATCATTTGTTTCAAACTCTGCCGGCGCTATTTGTTCCGCACAACATTTCACTATATTTAACTACAAGCTATCCAAAAAATAATAACAGCTTAGATTATTTTCTGTGTCGCTTAATTTAGAGGAAGATTAAAATTATAATATGTAGATGTTTTTAATTTTTTATGAAAACTATATAAAGCCTGCATTTACAACTGTCCTCACGTTTGGCACAAATGCCGGAGATGAATAATATTTTTGGAATCAACAATGTGAAATTATGGAGCTATTAATGCAACTAATAAAAGTAAAAGTTTTTTAGTAAACGAAATTTACTTCATGTGTTCAAAGACAAACTATAGTTATCGACACGAAAGTTTGATAATTATTGCTGTTGCGAAATGTTCACTTCCTAATGATTGCAACGTACAACACTCGAAACCTGAATCAGTGATAATTTTACTGTTCAAATCAGTTAAGTATACCTGACTTATTAAACAATTACTTTAGTCAATTTAACTAATGAATTAATGAAAAAATAGTTTTCCTTCACTTATTGATTTAGAGACATTTTCCACTGATTCATCAACCATTTAATTTACTGTTTTTCAGTGATTTGTTTTTTGACTAATGGACCAGTTTAAAAAAAACATATCAAATGACAGTTAAACAATTTATTGAAAATATAATTTATTGAGTTTCACAGATATCTCTTCGTAATATTTTAAGAGAATACTTCCAATTCAACTAATATTTTAAGAGCTAATACAGAAGTATACTTAAATCAATTTCTTAGGCGTGTTCATAAATTTCTACTTAATTATTTTCCTTACAGTTTTTTTTTTCTCACAGCCCTTCATAACGTTGGGTATATTTATTTAAAATCCATACTGTATTTGAAATTGCCATTTAGAATTAATTACTTTTCACCTGTATGCCATTAAAAAATCAAACGCTCTTATAGTAACTTTTTTCATAATAAATAACTGTACTTCTAAGTTCATTAAGTCCATATTAAACTGTGCTGTATATTGAATACGAACATAAATGATGTCATAGGAATAATATGCCCGCACACTTAATTTATCACAGGTCATAATTTTCACTTTTTTTAAATATGAGAGAGAATAAGTCATTCATATGTAAAATTATAAACTTTAATTTGGTCATTAATCTCGGAGAAAATATTTTCTCGGTTGATTTTGTAAACACTGAGACGAACAACGTGTGTATAAGAACCAAATTTCTTGTAGCCGTAACCCATCTAGACTGTTAATATAGGCACGACAATCAGATTGGTGGTAGGTATCATTTAAGTATTTTTAACGTAGATAGTAACTGCAAGAGAAATGTTTGCTGTGTCGTGTCTGTGGTCGTGTCTGCAACTATGGGCATTCCTACAGCAGAGCATATTGTTTCTCCTACGGAGCAGGTAGTTCTTTCAAAAGGAAAACATAAGCAATCTTTAGGTTTTCCCCGCAATGAACGGAACGGTAATAAACTAACGGAACATTCTGTTGCTTGTACAGCAGTTTGGTTGTTGCTGCCCTGAAGCCCGTGTACAGAACTTTTCTGTTGTCACTTATCTGTCAAAATTTCTTTTATTACGAGACATGGTATGTTATAATTTCTTTTCCTTCGGCAACCAATTTTACCAGAAAAATGTTCTCTCAATGTCAAAAAAGGAAAAGAAAATTGTAACGTTACAGTAATATCATCTTGCCAAATTATACAAACCCTACACTCTAAAACTGAATCAGTGAGATTTCACTGTTTCAATCAGTTAACAGTAATTGACTGATTCAGCAGTCACTTCAGTTAATTAAACTGACTAATCAGTGACAAATGCCCGCTTTCCTACACTTATTGATTCAGTGACATTTTACACTGATTCATCAGTTATTTATTTTACTGCTTTTCAGTGAATTGTTTTTTGACTGATGGATCAGTTAAACTAAGTGTAAAAATGGCCGTTACCAACGATTAAAAATGGCGGTTTAAGAACGCGTATCAAGTGAATTAACAACAAATACAAAATACTCTCTAAAATGTGTTTCATCTTTCAAAACACCATTTTACGAGGTGACATGAACATTCATCAATTAAACCAAGAACGAAAGTAAGGGTATACAATTTAAAACTACACGCTTCAGTGGTTTTCCACTGATTTAAATTTAGAGTGTAGACGACAAATGTGTGACTTTCGTAAAATTAAAACGTTAAATTTATTTCTACGGATAATACAAAAGGTATCGGGATATACGGAAAATTCCCTTTCATCGGTGAGATACTTGACTTTGGTACCAGTAACGTGTGAAGGTAAATTTAATGCCGTATAAGGTGAAAAGACTTAAGGGAAACACATCTGATAGGACTGCACCCTTTCAAATTGTTCAAACCGCAATTTAACAAATACATCATGAACGTGATACAGATAAAGCGGCGCCGTGGTCAAAGAACTTGGCGGGATGCCGATATTATGTCCATTTATATATAGATGCATTAATACGTACTGTACATACAAACTGTTAATACGCTAACATCCACGCAAATAGTAGGATTTAGGGAAGTAAGGGGACATCGGGATCTGGGATAGGATTAGGATTTGGAGGAGCCGCCATGTTGTTAGGTCACCCGACCGCCATCTTGGATGTCATTGACCTTTTACCCAGACCCAAGACCTTTGACCCGTGGCCTTGACCCCGAGGATCTTTGACCCCAAAAGAACCCCAAAGATACCTCAACAAATCTCAAAAGATCCCCGAAAAATTCTCAAAAATGATGAAAAATTCCGAAGAAATTTATTATTAAAATTATAAAAAAATTATTTAAAGGATCCTCAGAAAAAAAAAAAAACATTTTTCTCGGAGCAGGCGAGGAAGACTTGTGACTCCGAGCCAGAAGAGCCGGACTCAAGACCATTCATTGACTTTTGACCTTGATCTTTGACCTTGAAAATGCAAAAATTCAAAAACATTTTTTCAAAATTCACAAAAAAATTCTCTCAAATTCCAACAAATTTATTATTAAAAAGCAAATTTTAAGAATGATTAAAATTATTTGAAAACTTACATTTCCGAAGATTCCAACAGCGCCATACCCAGCAGACAACTGATTCCCTTATACCCCACTCCCGTCACCTTTACTCACTCCGCCATATTTGTTTGTACGATACTGGAGGCCACCATATTTGTTTTTTTTTTCGTTCATCTTATGTTTATACAAGTTACTGGAGGCTGCCATATTTGTTTATTTATTTGACTGCAGGCGGCCATGTTGGGAGGCAGCCATCTTGCTTGGTGGAGTGCTCCATTATTGTTTTTTTGGTTGTCATTTGTTTTTAAAGTTTACATCTAACCTTCGTGCGACTACCAAATTAGATTTCATATGTTTACATCACATATGAATGGCCAGCTGACAAACATATGTGTTTATGTGTTTAAAGTATAGGTTGCTTTTACGAAACCCACCAATCTCCCCGATTGGTTAATTACTCAAAACATTCGACCCCCTCCATATCGAATTGTGTGCTCAACACATATATAGTATCGATTATGCTGCCTGCTATCGGCCTGTACCGAATGATGACATTGACCATTCCTGCAGTGCACTTAAAGGTTCATGTTTATTATTTTTTTATTCTTATGTGTAAAGTAGGGCGATTTTTTTAAAAATAAAACACAGCATAACTTTTTTACATAAAATACATTTTACACATAGTAAAATATACAGGTTTATTCATCTTCTTCGACGTTCACCGCTCGATGTCCGCCTCGGCGACCCAGGAATTGAAGCGGGCAGGGAAACATCATCACTTGAAGTAAACCTTTCCGTTACGTCGTTTCCGCAACTTCTCGAACCTTGAAGCTGGCGATGTCCAATCGACTCATCGTATGTATCCCGCCTCCTTAAGTTTTTCAATGATTGAAACTATCTAGTTAATATGGGAGTTATTTCTAACACTTTGCGAAGCAAGCAGTATCTGCGGCCTATCCACCATCTCGTTCGGATCGTCCCAGAATACGTAGTCACTCTCCGTCGTATATCTTCTTCAGGCCTTCGCCGCTTTTCTGTGCAAGGTCGCTGAAAAGGTCTGCCAGAATATCGATTTTTTCGTGGTCTTCGTCCTTATAAACACCTGTTTCGGGATCTTTATCTTGGTAAAGTGAGTGCGTGAGTTCGAGCATAGTCTTGTAATCCAGCAGGTCGGATTCTGTAAACCTCTGGGCTCCTAGCGAAATAGAAGGTCGTATAGACCCAGGGTTCCACGTATCGTGTAAATGCCAACTCGGTTACTCCAACCTGGTAAAAACTGTATTTCATCAGCACCGAGAAATCATTTATCATTGTGCCTGTATACACTGTACGTCATATCATTATTACGATATGTGTACGATCGTAGGACCGTCGAGCCAGAGTATTAGATTTCAGGACTCTCTTCCATATTTTCTTCTTGTGTGGCAAACCCGCATTTGATCTGACTGTACTTCATCATTTTTTCACATCTTCAAAGGCTTAGTGGTATTGTCGATTTCGATCTTCATGGCTACGGGTGCTCCATAGCTCTCACTGAGTGCATCGAGATGAAGAGTAATGGGCTTAAAAATGTCTTCATTTATATGGTCACGTGAAATTCTGACACTCTTGGCGAGTAAATACCTTGAACGGACAGACTGAATCACCCGATGTAGTTCACTGGCCAAGTCTGACATCGTACTGAAAGAAAATTGTTACTGTCACTCCCTTTTATTCGTTTAGTTGTGAGTCTCCACAAAAACATTTTCGATCTTGCTCAGACATTCGCTGCAAGCATCCAATATGTCCCAGCTGTAATTTTGAATATCTGTTTTCGTGGTGAGGCGGGAAATCGAGGTATCGAATGTATGCATCATATGTCCTTCCAGGTTTTTTTTTAGATTTTTCTTAATTTTGAGCAGATGCGACACTCATTCTGTCGATAATTTGCCTTGGCACACTCGTCACATGCTCGTGCATGGCCACCATATCGCGGACGATCTCCCTCTTCACAGGCTCCATCTTCGCCCCGAGCTTGGACACGTAGTTTCAAAAGAATGTGTTTTGTTTGGCCAACATACTGCGCAATTCCAAAATGATGTCATTACCAGTTTCGAGGACGAAATGTTAGTAGCAGCATCCCCAGATATTTCGGGTTCACCAATGTTTCGAATTATTCTTCTACCAACAACACAAGTTCCATCATCTCCTGGTACGAGACGACCACCCAAATTTCGATATTCTGTAACTCATTCTCGGCGGCCGGCGATGAACTGATCGAACCCGCACCTGTACCTTCCATTATACAGGGCCAGTCTTTTACGATCGTCAAAAATCCGTATTTCTGTTTCCAGCACAAGGTCAACATATCTTTGAAATCTGATAGCATCATGTCCATATTTATGTGATCGTCGTAAACATGCCGCAAATTCGTGTCGTCCATGCGAAACCGCACCAACATGTTTGCGTTGTCGCAAAGCATCTGTTTGGGTATGTGCGAATAAGTATGTCCAAGGTAAAGGTAGTCCTCGTTCATATGCCGTACCAAGCTGAAGTACTCTTGAACACAAGTTTGTTTCTCGGAGGCAATGTCATCAAAGACAAATATAGAGTTTCGCTTTGCTTCATTCGGAGGTACGACGGCTTCGTTATAGCTGCAGGGGAAACAGCCCATACCTTCCACAGCCTGCAGTACTCGTGCCAATCGCCGGTATTTCAGTCGCTGGAGCGATTTTGAATATAGGTACACGTTCTCGAAACGAAGGCCATTCTCCTCTACCAGCAGGCTCAGTAGGACACACGTATTGCCGCAATTTGATGGTCCCTCGATGATGCACCACACTGTATTCGTAAATAGGCTTCCATGCCACGATTCGAGGGAGATATCTTCATCTTCAGCACGAATTCGTTTGGGTAGAGTAACATCTTGCTTGATGATACGTATATTACCACTGCAATACTGTGTTCGTGATGGTGTTGTGGTGGTGGTGGTGACGGCGAAAGCGGCGGCAGCCGTTCTGTTGGCGGTAGAGAACCAATGCTGCAAGTTATAGAATGTCTCTTTAAATCATCACGTCGAGAAAAACAGCATCTGGCAGAACTCTCACTGAAATATCATATTTGAATATGTGATACGTCTGTACTGTTCCAAGTCAAGAATGATACTGAAACGAAAACGTATAAAAGAGCTGTACTTATACTTTTCTCGCTTAGTTCACCGCGATGTCTCGAAGACGCAAGACCGTAGCTGGAAGCGGGGTCGTTGATACGCTGATCAACAATCTACCATTCAAGCTGCACATTCCCGGATACAGGTTCTGCGGGTCAGGAACTAAACTAGCTAAAAGACTGTCATGCAACGTAATGAGCATAAACGCCCTGGACGAGGCGTGCAAGCAGCAAATTGCCTATTCCCAGCATAATGATCTGCAAGTCAGACACCAGGCAGACAAAATATTTGCACAAAAGGCAGACGAAATAAGAAAATCATCAGAAGCTGGGCTCTGAGAAAAAATAGCAGCGTAGGTTGTTTCCAACTTGATGAATGCCAAAGTGAAGATGGGGCATGGGTGATAAGAGCAAAATAAAGGCTCAAGTGAAAATAAAAGCAGTTACAAAAGGAATAAAAGCCTGCAAGACTAAGAAAATACCTACCGGCGGATTTTTTCCATTGCTTTTGCCTGTACTATAGGCTCTCGGAGGCCTAATTGGAGCCACGATTGTATCGTACGAGCCGTCAATACAGCATCGAACGAACGGAAACAGTTGTCCGAAGTACAAAAACACAATGCAAACATGGAAGCTATCGTCATAGGTAAAAAAATGGGCAAGGCCTCTACCTAAGATACCCAGAAGGAGGCGGGACTGTGCAAATGCGATGCAGCAGGAATATGCAATATTGAAGTGTCTACCGAAATTAACACTCACGAATGTGGATTTCGAACTGTTCGCACGCAAATTGAAAATACCTAATTTTAAAGGAGTGTTTATGAGAGATGATTTGCCCGCTAATACCACGAGACACGAATGCGCCATAATTAATCTGGATACGACAGCATAGCCCGGCACGCACTGGGTAGCGTAGGTATAAAAAGGTAAACATGCAGCATACTACGACAGTTTTGGGAGTTTGCGTCGTCCATCCGAATAGCGGAAGTATTTAAAATACAGAGTGTCCAAACCAAATGTCCTATTTTCAACCTGTTCGCAATACCATAAAATTACATATACTGGAAAGCTATTGACATACATAACACGTATGATGTCTCAAGTTTGTTTTACAAAAAATAACAACACTTCCATGTGAGCTCCTGTGGTGATACGAAGGATACTAAGCCGTTATTTAAGTTCCGTCCAGGTCCGTGCCAACATGTCCGGAGTGATGGTACCAATGGTGTCCACAATCCGAGCATGGAGGTCCTGAAGGTCCCATACTGCAGTAGCGTACACCTTGTCCTTCATGTAGCCCCACAAAAAAAAGTCCAGGGGCGTAGTGTCGGGAGAAAGTAGATGCCACTTAATGGGTCCATCTCGTCCTACCCAATGGCCAGGGAATATGGCCTCCAGAGCGCTACGCACGTCTAGCGACCAATGGGGTGGGGCACCATCCTGTTCGAACCAGATATTTTGTTGCAGGTGTTCAACCTGGGGAAAGGCATGCAGCTCCAACATGTCCAGGTATGTCATTCCTGTGACCGTCTTCTCTGCAAAAAAAAACGGTCTGATGGTCTTGTTGCACATCAGGCCATACCAAACGTTCACTTTTGGGCTATCTCGTACGTGTTCGACGATGGCATGTGGGTGATTCTACCCCCAAATGCGTACGTTATGCTTATGGACAGTTACCGAGATCTGAACTGTCCCCTCGTCGGAGAACATGAGGTGTAACAGGAAGGCAGGAGGATTCTGGTCGCATCGGTCAAGCATTTCACACGCAAATTCGTATCGGCGTGGCTTGTCCTCTAGTTTTAGAGCCTGCATAATCTGCCCCTTGTATGCATACAGGTGCAGCCGCTTTCCATGCACCTGATGGACAGTTGTTCGCGGCATTTGAAGTTCTCGTGAAGCCCGACGAATTGACTTCCGTGAACTTCGTAGGAACGCTTGGCGGATATTTTCTACCTGTTCATCGAAGACCTGCCGTCCTTCTACATGCCTTTTCACTACACTTCCAGTGTTCATAAACTGTGTATGCCATTCTTTTATCCTCTTTGCCATGGGTGCCGCCTTGTTATACATACGTCGAAAGTCCTGTTGCACCATAACTATGGACTTAAATTCGCCGTACCACAACACAGCTTGTGCCTTCTCCCAAGCAGATGCCATATTGTGGACGGACTGACAACAGCGCTATACGCGCCACACTATGGCTGTGTGATAATTCAGGCAGTAATTTTGCGTCTTTCTGAAACCAATGGGCATGCCAGACATGCAACAGACATATGTTTCCTAATTTAAAACGGGCACACAAATTAGGGTATTTCGGTGTGGACATTCTGTATACCAAAATAACATACAATTACGAAACAGAGCAGCTGCCTAACACATGGGACTGCGGACATTAGTGCCTTAACTTCCTGGTTCGCTCGTACAAATAATTGTATAAAAAGGCTATACACAGTGAGGAAACCATCAGTCATGTCGATAACGCTTACCTTGATGGATCGTAGCTCCGAGCTGAGTGCAGTAAATTTTCCGCCACTTGACCTGGAGGGGGAATTTAGCATATGCCTTGTAGAGTTTCAAACTTACAATGCGAAACCGAACAATGATGAAAAAATCTACAAGCTCTACCTCGTAAAAAGTGGTAATGTTTCACATAAAGTTTCGCTGCCCGATGGTTCTTATGAAATAGACGACATTGCAAGATACATTGAAGATTCGCTGTCCCCCGACACAGAATTCGAACTACATCGGAATCCATTACTCTGAATAGTGTTATCAGATGCAGGGAAGGTATCGACTTTACGAAACCAGACACTATCGGACCGATGCTGGGGTTCAAGCCACACATCTACGAAGCTGGTAAAACACATGTGTTGTTGCATCCTGTAAAATTTTTGCCAATCAATTTGATACGAATTACCTGCAATTTGGCGAGCGGCACGTATCTCAATGGCAGGCCGAGCAATACGCTGCACACATTTTTGCCTATGATCCCTTCAAGTTTATAAACTGGTCGTGACACCACAAAGCATCATTTATGTTCCTGTCGTTGCGAAGAGAGCACACGAGGTGGTCGTAACAGTCGTCGACCAGTGCAAGAGAGTTGGTGAACTTTCGAAACGAAGAACTCGCCATACACCTGCATTTGATAAAATGGGAATAAGATTTACGCAGACCAGAAACTATAAAATAATGTGTCGTGCAAAACCTACAATCAGTACAACACAGGTCTCTAATGAGTTAACACGTGTTAGCGAGGTTATTCTCCGAAGTATCGGCTACGACGTCGATCGCCATGAAAGGTTTCATAAACTATTGAGAGCCAACCATTTTCGAAGACAGCATAACGAAGGTGGAACTTCATGCGTACCAGCCTTTCCTGATCGGGCCTTACACACTATCATCGGAAGTTCGGATAGCGATCCAACACCAAGCTATCTGCACTCCTCCTTGCCAGTCTTTCCTGCGAATCAGGGGGACTCTGTGAAATAAAATGGTTCCAATCCATCCTCGACGAAAATAACGAGCAATGGAATTCTTCACCTGTTCGATTGCATCACCTACTTTCTCAACGGTGCCGAAGTGGACCAGTAGCGAGATGAGGGTATAACCTCAGCGATCAAAAATTACCTTTCGCTTATGCCTAATGAGCTGTCTACAGCAAAAATGGCAAGCTGGGTAATCGAGGATGGCTACAGTGTTCCCATTTATGCCGAAGGCAGGTTCGAAGTATGTGTTCCGATCTCCATGCATCTGGGATTTGTAGAAGACTGCAAACGAATTATCTTCAATTCGAAACAGGAGCTGGTGATAATGGTAGCTAATACGCATGTGGATACCATCGTGGGTACGGAAGAAAACCCGGCGCCAGTGGAACTGAAACTACTGTCTATCGAATGGATGCTGTCTCGCGTGCAGCTGAGCACTGCAGAACACATACACATGTTGCAGAATGTGAAAGATGGTAAAAATAACGATGTGGCTTTCAGGTCGTGGATTCTGGAGACATGCCCTGGATTGCCAGCAAGCCAGCACATTTACTGGATGGTGAAGTCCAGATTTGCTTCTGAGAAACCAAGGTACATCATTGTTGGGCTGCAGACCGGAAAACATCACAATGTAAGAGTGACCCATGCCAAATAGAAAATGTCAAAATATTTTTGAATAGCGAAAGTTACCCGTACATATACATGAAAACGAACTTTTTAAATGGCCAGTACTTTATAGTATATCCGATCTACGCTCAATTCCCAACTGCACATTATGCAAGCACCCAATCTCCGATACTGAGCCATGTTACGTTCAAGAGTTTGGCCCCGCTCAAGGTATTCGATATGAGTAAACAGGACGACCGTATTACCTCCAATGTGATCGACTACACATGGAAATATTCCTACCGACACGTACACATTCTGCCTGCTACTTCACAACAAACTTGTATCTTACAACTGCCAATACAAGACAGTAAAAATACTGTCATGAGCACAGCTGACTGTTTGCACACTAGAACTGTTTAGTCGTCTTCGAGTATCGCCAGCTTCAAGGTTCGAGAAGATGCTGAAACGTCATAATGGAACGGCGCACTTCAAGTGATGGTGTTTCCCTACCCGCTTCAATTCCTGGGTCATCCAGCGGTCATACATACATGATGTTAACATATGAAGTCTAGTATGGTAGTTGCACGAAGCTGAGAAGCAAACTCTTAAAAACCAATAACAATAAAAAACAATCATGGAGGACTGCACCTAGCAAGATGGCTACCTCCCAACAAAGCAGCCTCCAGTAAAATATATAAACAAAGATGGCGGCCTCCAGTAACATATAAATAAATATGGCAGAATGAGTATAGGAATGGTGAGTGTGGGTGAGGGAGTCAGTCGTCTGCTGGGTATGGTACTGGGGGGACCTCGGAAATATATGTTATAAAAATTACTTCTTAAATAATTTTTTTTAATTTTTAATAATCAATTATTTTTTGGGACTCCCAGCTCTTCTGGCTGGGAGTCACAAGCCCCCTCACGTGATCCGGGAAAAATTATGTATTTCTGAGCTGTCGTTTAATAAGTTTAAATTATTTTTTATAATCATTAAAAAATTAACAGTAACTTATTTCAGAATTTTTTAGAATTTTTTAGTATTTTTGTAATTTTTTTGAAAAATTTCTTGGGATTTTTTTTTGGGTTTTTTGGTGTCAAAGGTGCTCGATGTCAAGGTGAAGGTCATGGGTAAACGGTCACCCAACCGCCATCCAAGATGGTGGTCGCGTGACGTAACAACAATGCGGCTCCTCCGAATCCTAGTCCTATCCGTGGTTCCGATGGCCCCAACTTCCCCCAATCCCACTACTCACGCATGCATGCGGAGCGTAGCATGATCACGAAGGCTAAATTTTCAAAGAAAGTAGCATGCAACAGTCTTAAAATACTGAGGTATGCGCGCACATAGCGCAGTACGAGAGTTGAACAAATGTTTAATTTCCTGCGCCGCAGGATATTCATTTTGAATACTTTCTTCTCCTGGGAGCGAACAGATTCAAGAGAAAAGAAAATGACGAGGGAAGTACGGAAAAATGGGTAAGAGTAAAATAAAGAACATTTCCTTTTTTCTTGAAGAAAATGCGATGAAATTTAATCAAAAATGTTTCCTTACCTCGCTTTCTCCATTTACGTTTTGGTTTTCACTAAAACCGTTTCTTTACTTTATGGGCGCGTCGCTAGAATTCCATTCATTTTGAAATTGCAAAAGCGGTCTTTATGATAGAAAACTGACGAGCAGCGCTGCGAGGGAAGCAAGCCAGCAACGATAAGAAGAAGACAAGAAGAAAGAGAAGAATGCCTCAGATGAAACACTAGAGGAGGAATATTTTTTTTTTTTTTGCCTGGTCGTATTTCCACATTCAAATGATATCCTGGCTGAAGTTTATAACCCAGGCCAACAAATCACGACATTATACAGTCTTATAGCCTACGGCTAGAACGATCGTATGGAAATCAACTCAATCGTTTGTAGATTAATTAATTTCCATTCTCCTCACAAGTATACTTCATGAAAATCCCTACAACAGTGTTTTGGGATACGGACTACAAAACTGGTGAAAGCGGTTTTCTACTAACGCAGAATCATGCTTATAAATTTCAAATCTCATTTACTGCCACATAGATGAAACTAATTTACTATGAACGTGCATTATAAAATAGCTAGTTAAAAAAAGTATGGATTATAAACCACAAGTCAAATTATGGATACTTACACTTGTACAGATTGTTTCGTAAGTTCCTTCTGCTAAAATATTTATTTCATTAACATCAGCCGATGCGAGAGCTATGATTTTGAAGCCCTAAATATACGTTTGGTTATCAAAATTTCAGGACAGATAGGTGTAAATGATAAATAGAATTGAAAGTGACAAATTAATTTTAATAATTAAATTTGACCATATTATTTTCAAAATTATTTCAATGACGTGTTCATGTAATTTACTGAAGTTGTTCAATTACTTGTAAGTGTTTAGTTGTCTGCAAACAGTTTTATTCATTTTTGTTTAAATAAATTTTAAACTCAAATTTGGGGCAGAATTTTTATTAAACAAGACTAATCCATCTCCAAATGTGCTCCATTTAGTAGCAAGGTACTGTCAGCATATTTATAGATATTTCTAACATATAACTATAACTGTCACTATTTTTTATTTCTTTAATAAACGGGTATGAACAACGACGATTTTAATTTACTTAAAATCTCTTTCGCGCACATAAATACTTTTTTTGACGTAGTGATTCTCTCATGTTTATTTACGTATACACATACATGAGTGTGCATCATTACCACATGTGCGTGATTTGTAATTTTAATTGTGTAGATTTTGTGCACTAGGTTGTTAATATATTTAATCTTTAATCAAACCCAAGCACTTGGCATTGTTGACGTATTTTTGTTTTAACTGCATATTTTTTTAATAAATTTAATGTCATGTACATGAACAATCAGTAGCATGAAAAGCTTTCTCCTGTCTTAGAAGTCTAACAAGCGCGGCAATCTAAACTCTGCACGTTACACTTCTCAGACCTTAAAATATTGCAACACGTTATAAAAATAATTATTTGTATAAATGATTACGAAGAGTGTCGACAAATAACAAACATCAACAGAAGCTTGAATTGAATGAGTACATGAATGCTAGATGCTAACATTTACTACCGCCAAATACAAAACAATTGTATTCCTCACAATTCCCATCGTTATAATTGTTATAAAAAAAGGGGGAGGGGAGTCACTGCATTTGTTAAACGTTTACCAGAATTACTAAACAAATTATGTCATTTATGAATACTTCTGGGGAGGGGGAAAATTATTTATAAAGACTTTAATGCTTTGAAAGAACCACCAATCGAGTTAATAAGTGCATAATTAATATCCAACCCTATTAAGAAATAAACTAAACAGACCTTAAAAATACTGGACAATTTGTTCACTTTTTTACTTGCATGACTCTCTCACCGCGTTCTCGCACAAATATAAAATAACAAAAAATATGTTTTCGTGTAAATTACAACCATAATGAAGATAGGTACGAAAAGAAGTTTAATTTTATTAAATATTCACTTTCAACTGATTGTCTGGCCTGAAGTATGCGGATAGAAGGCCAAAATGAAGCATTATATAGAAAATTCCTGGGTTTCCCGTTCAGAAAACGCAGAACTACATCGTATAGAGGCGATTCAAAAGAACTTACACAATCCTCTTAGTACTACTTACAGAATATTTGCGACTGTAACAGATTTGTAGGATTTGTAAGTCGAATGTACGTGTAACACAAAATGCACAAAAACATTTTAAATGCATTTGCCGTACGTAGCAGATCAAACATAAAGAACCGATTACTAGCAGGTGTAAGCGCGAGATCCTTGTAGTAAAACATATTACACCAATAAAAATTTTAAGCACGAAGACAATTATTCATTAAAAATATAGTACAAACACTTTTTCTGTGCTACCAGGCAAGTAAATAATAATTATTATTCAAATCTACAGAAAAGCAATGTAACAAAAAGTAAGAATAGCATTTGGCCCCTACTTTAAAAAAAAAGTCGACATTAATATGCTAAAGAAGATTCGTCCTAGAAATATCCAGTTTTGGTACTCATTTGTTCAGAAATTATCTTATTTTAACATATAATAACATAACATAATTCATTAAAACTGCAATACTATATTTCTCTCGCCCGCAATTCAGTAGCATGCATTTACGTACGTGGTAAGTATATTTCTTACTTAATGTAAATTATAGCAAAATCGCTAGTATACATAATGATGTGGCAAGAAAATAGTGAGTCTTGTATTTCAGGATTGAATCTCCTATTATTGAATGGATGTTTGAAAAGGACCTTTTAATGTTCACTTTAAAATCGCTGATCTACATTTATCTGGATACAACTGTGTCCCTTTAAAATGATAAATTCTGTATTTTTCCCAATTTACTAATTAGAATACTTAACTTTATGAGGCATAGAAAACTTATATTTATAAGAGAGTTGGTTAATTAAAATGGAACCATTACTTTATTTCCAAATTATGCTCTATGTATCGTTAATCAGAAAAAAACGGATGTGTGTCGAAAAGCATTAGAAACTAAGCAAACAATCTTGAACGATTATAACTTTAATAACTGGCTGAATTATTCGAAAATAATAAAACTGGAAAAATTATTAAAAGTAATATTTTGCATATGGAAACGCGTTAATTGAAAAGAAGCAGCGTTACCTTTCAAATTAAACTTTTCGTCGTTTTGAAATGAAGAGAGTTTATGAAACGAAGACAGCTACTATACTTGAATGAAGAGAGTTTATGAAACGAAGACAGCTACTATACTTGAATGAAGAGAGTTTATGAAACGAAGACAGCTACTATACATGAATGAAGAGAGTTTATGAAACGAAGACAGCTACTATACTTGAATGAAGAGAGTTTATGAAACGAAGACAGCTACTATACTTGAATGAAGAGAGTTTATGAAACGAAGACAGCTACTATACTTGAATGAAGAGAGTTTATGAAACGAAGACAGCTACTATACTTGAATGAAGAGAGTTTATGAAACGAAGACAGCTACTATACTTGAATGAAGAGAGTTTATGAAACGAAGACAGCTACTATACTTGAATGAAGAGAGTTTATGAAACGAAGACAGCTACTATACTTGAATGAAGAGAGTTTATGAAACGAAGACAGCTACTATACTTGAATGAAGAGAGTTTATGAAACGAAGACAGCTACTATACTTGAATGAAGAGAGTTTATGAAACGAAGACAGCTACTATACTTGAATGAAGAGAGTTTATGAAACGAAGACAGCTACTATACTTGAATGAAGAGAGTTTATGAAACGAAGACAGCTACTATACTTGAATGAAGAGAGTTTATGAAACGAAGACAGCTACTATACTTGAATGAAGAGAGTTCATGAAACGAAGACAGCTACTATACTTGAATGAAGAGAGTTTATGAAACGAAGACAGCTACTATACTTGAATGAAGAGAGTTTATGAAACGAAGACAGCTACTATACTTGAATGAAGAGAGTTCATGAAACGAAGACAGCTACTATACTTGAATGTATAAAAAAATGGAACAATTAATAGTAGATACTAATCTGCTCCGGCGAAGACTCCCTAGTTGTACTGTTACCTTGAACTCTGGTAAGTGAGTGAGCGAAGAGACTTGGGCGGCTCTTAACAGCGAGGTCTTGAGAGCCGACGATGGGATCGAGGTGAGTATGGAGCAGCGCGGAATTAGAAGGTGGGGGAAACGGGAGATCCCCGAGAAAAACTGCCGGACCAACGGCATCATCCGGCCCGATTCCCATATGCCAAAATCCGGGAGTGACCCAGCCGGGGATTGAACCCTGTTCACCATGATGGGAGGGGAGCAGGGTAACCGCTCAACCACCGCGGCCCCAACGCTGGTAAGGTTTCTTCTACTAAGGTTGGGAAGATCGCTACAAACAGTTTGGCAACTAAATTATTTCTCCGTAGGTTGAGCTGATGTTGCGTGCATGTCTGATGTTCTTCGTTTTGCATTTAAAAAGAGATGTGATAATTTCAATATAATGTTATCAAATCTTCCGATTTGTATTTACTCACAACTTACATAAATAGCAAACATGGCTCATCGTATCACAGTGCGGATTGTGGAAATATGTCCTCGTGTTTCAAATATTCTGCCATGTAACTGGATTTTAAATATTTATTTTACAATTACTTTATTTAAATGTGACAAGAGTATCGGAAAATTAATTTTGATGTCAGCTGTATTTATTTTGCTCTAAAAATTCGTATTTTTCACAACGTGTTTAACAACATGGGAGGGAATGTGTAGGAGCTATAAAATAAAGTGTATTCTTAATATTTTGGCACGGGTAAGTAATACCACAATTCAAACCAAACACTAAATGTTACACACAAATTAAAATGTCAAAAGACATGGATAGAGACCTGCAAAGTTCGCGCTATTATTTGGCATCAGGCTAAACTTCACAGTACTGAATATTCCCAAGCCAACAAGGTTTCTCCATTGGCTGCTCTATAACTCTGAAGTCACTCCCTTTCTGACTGGAACGCACGTGATTAAACTACGCGATTTTGAAGTGTTCATTTATTGGCGCAGAGTTACCCAGGCCGTGTCATACACAATATGGTCCAATAACAAACTTAATGCGAAGATACATGTGTTTAAAGTTCAATGTGTCACCAGATCTCTAGTCATGGAATATGGGTCTAGTATTGTGTAGGAACTCCTCTAGCTCAGTAAAGTGCAACAACCTGTCGTGGTATGGAGTCCACGAGTGAACGAAATACTCGTGTAGAGATGTTGACCCGTACCCTTTGAATAGCTTCCTACCTCTTTCTGCTATTTGTAGGCGCAAGATCTTGGATGCGAGTGGAACTCCCCGCCACGTCCCATATATGCCCAATGGGGTTCACATCTGGCGATTGAGGGGACCATAGCAGTCGTTGAAACTCTCCAGAATGTTCCTCGAACCAATTCTGGACAACTTACGCCGATGTTACGGTGCATTTTCCTGGTTAATTGTTTTTTTTTTTCCCCAACGTTGTGTGAGTACGTCAAGTCCATAATGCAGTGGCATGACCAGACCATACATACTCACGCGATGACAGAGCAAAACTCATAAAGGCTGTTCACGATAAAGTGAGCACTTTAGACAAAAGTTACTGCGCCTGCATGCATATAGTTTCATGGTCGTGCTGAGTGACATTCGCCCGGCAAAGTTGGTAACGATGGATGGGAAGTAGTTACATATCTTAACGTCGAATAAATAGTGTCAGGTAAACATTTGTGAATACTGAAATTATTTATTTCGCTTTCTGTTTTTTAATGCATCAAAGTGTAAAAATGAGCTTATTTTACATAAGGCAGAAGAATCCATAACGTGTATACTATTAGATCTTAAGCAGGGCTTTCAAAAGTGCTTATTTTTCGGTGAACAGCCTATACAGGTCTGGGCACTTCCAAGAACTAATACAACGGCAGCGCCACCGAATATAACCTTTAAATACTGCTATCACATGATTTTTGGCATGTATCTAAATTTACCGCAGGCTTTTAAACGACCTCTTTGGAAAACCGGAAAATGTTTCCTATGACAAAATCTCTCTCATAAGGAATTTCGTTTTGTTCGTAACCTCACTAGAATAAACCGTATCCCTGGCGACCCTGATTCTTGACGGCAGCCATACTGGACTTGTGGGACGACGTCTGGTTGACCTCACACACAAAAAAATCCTAACTTGTTTACAGTTAATTTTAGAAATTATTAGAAAAAATTATTTAGTGCAAGATTAAAAAAAAAAGACATTTTACAAAAACCTACGTTTGGGAGGTACAAGGTTTGACTCGTAAAGAGTTCATTGTTTACACAATTTCGTATAATCACCCACCCAACGAGAATTCCTATTAACAGGCCCAAAGTGGCCAGTATAAAACTTATGTTGATTGATCGAGCTAACTTGGACCACTCATCTGCCCCCAGCGATTATATTCTGGACTCTGGGGTGTGAAGTGTGCTAATGTCGCTTGTTTCCAGCATAGGATGCCAGGACACACTCACGTCGCTCGTTCTCAAACATGTCAGCTAGAGTGCACTAATTTCATGGTTTCCAGTTAAAATAGAGAGTTCTGGCACTTAAGATAGAGTTGAGAGAGCTTGACCTTCTCGAAGGTGGTCAGCAATTACGACAGCCTCCTTTGTCATGCAACATTGTGTCTGTAGGTTGTGTAGAGAAAAGATCTGTGCGGCTCGTAACATCGAGGTCTTGAGAGCCGATGGGCGTGAAAGAGGGTGAGTATGGACCAGCGTCGGAATGCAAGGGCGGGGTAAAAAGAGACCCCCGAGACAACCTGCCGGCCAGTGGCATCATTCGGCACGATTCCCACGTACGAAAATCCAGGAGCGACCACGCCGGGAATCGAACTCAGTTCGTCTACACGGGAGGCGAGTAGTCTGACCCCTACACTACCGCGACACCATCTGTGTGTAAAACAAACTTTCTTTAACTTGGCTTGAAACATTTATTAAGTCGAACAATTGTATCTTTTAAATAAACGTGGAACAGTTCGATTTGTTTAAATATACATTTATAAAATTGTATAGAGAGTACTGCTGGAAACAATAAAATACCCTCTTTTATTGCTAGTGTTCCTACAATACGTTTTATTACTAAATCAATATGTTTTATTTCGAAATTCCAAATTAGGTGTATTAAAATTTTTTTTAAAGTATGCAATGTCATGTATATGGTACATTCACGGTTACTTCAAGCTTTTATGAAGCCCTGCTAAAGATCTACTTCTAGAATATTCCTCCGCGTGATGCAAACAAAGTTTAACCAAGTATAGAAAATTACACCAATGGGATAATGCAAAGCATTCGTGCGCTTTCAATGTAAAAATATTTTACATAAGAACTATATCTTATAGGCTATTCATGGTAAAGTGAGCACTTTTGAAAGCGCTCTCATTTGGAGTTGGATTGGATTGGCAAGGGCTTAAACACATATATTCTCCCTGTTTTTATTTATATTAATTAAAAATGAAGTACTATAATTTTTAGGTAAAATATTCTAAAAAAGTTCAATTTAATCAAATCTAAGGTATTTTCATGTTAACACAAGTATAACATTCTTATGCTACTTTATATACTTATTAAGACACAAAGCACGTCATATATGGGATGATTTTTGAAAGGTTTGATTAAAAAACGTGCAAAGAAACTGCGAATATATAAAAATACAACCTTGCTACGGAACTTCTGCAGAAGTACCTACGTCAAGTACGCGTGACCAACCGAAGCCCGACTATTGTGCTGCGGCTACCTTTTCTCAAGTTGTGTTATAAGCACAAACCAATTAATAGCCGGCCATAATGCACCAACTGGTGCGATCAGGCCTTTGGAACTGAGGACATGCCACAACAAAAACAAGCCCGATCAGACAAATGTGATTCTTGTTCCTGAAATTGTTATAAACCTGGTTAAAAATATGCCAGTCCTCGGCAAATTCTTCACTAATTTCTCAAACATTTCTCAAATATCCATTCCTCAAACATGGTTGAAACTCGCCTCAAACGTACATCAAACATGCTTCTAACAGAACCCATCTGATGATAAACGACCTAAGAAAGACACTTCACATTTACTTGTAGGTCTGCTCGTGCACTGGAACAAAGGATTTGTACTCAAAACATAATATTGCAGTGATTGTTTAAAGCACTCTAAATAAAATAATTCAGGCTGGAGGAAAATAATGTTAATAATAATTGGGGTTATACATTGCAACAAGGGTAACCGCAAATGTATTATAAAAAATAAAATATTTAAAAATTCCTGATTTTATTTATTCACAGTTTGGACGCTTTATAAATTCTTTATATTAACTGGGTGAATGAATTAATATTTTGCTACAGTGAAAAGGCACATTATAATAGCCAAAAACAGTGCAACATAAAATACCAAAGCATATTGGTACGCAATGCATATACATACAAATTGTAAAGAGAACATAAAGTCTACAATATAATATATTTCACTAGAACTATAACAGTTAATAAGCACAAACAAACTGCTCGTTATATGACATACCTCAAAGCTTCTCATTAATATTAGCCTTAAAAGTTCACAACACAATTACATAGGGAACAAGAAAAGTTAATGGTCATGTGACAGGAAAATAACCGTTAAAAATAAAACCATAACATTAATATAATACTTGAAGTAACTTGACCCATATCACATTCATACAACACGCATTCAGAAAAAAAACAGTTAAAATACATTTTGCTTTTAACATTAATGTTCCTGGTAATCACCAGCATTCTAGTACGTATTAATTCAACATATATAATACTACAAAATGACGAGCAACAAGAGAAGTCCACATCACATATGTTTCATGAGTTCTCACTCTACCGAAACGCAGTGTGTCTAGAGTCACCTTCCTACCCTTCCACTGGACTGCTCTCGCACACAATAGCATCTTCCACAAGAAGAACTAACTCCTAATAAATTATACTCACTGAAAGAAATCAGCAGAGAGAAGTTAACGGAACAGTTCTGTAATGGCATTTTATGGTAGCGACAACTAAACTTTAGTACCAGCAACAGAATCTTCTGTAATTTACATCCCAAAATTGCTAGTAGAACACTCTTAATATCATTAAAATTTATTATGTTGTGGGAGCCATATTTTCTGTAGAAGGGACAGTGTTTTCTGTAGTAAAAACTATAGGGAAAAGTCGCCGAAATCGTACCATCACCTAAATCGTACCACCGCTGGTTTTCTATAAAGCAGGACAGTGGAGTGCTCTCACGGTGAATACTTGAACTACTAGATATATTGAGCAGTCAGTGAAAACAGCTAGTCAGTGTAAGCACATGTTGCGTTTTATTACAGTTATATTGTTTGAGTGTTCGCTGATGTAGTTTTTCTACTCCATGTGTAAGATAATACAGCACTTCAAGGTAAGTGTTACTGGATTTCATGCAGTTATCATTGTGGTGCAAGTAATATTGAACGTAATGGCTGGTCGCTTTGTAGCAAGGTACCTGTTTTAGGTTAGAAATGACGTAAAGAGTGAAGTTGTGCGCAGTTGCCTAAATCGTACCACGGGTGGGGTTCCTAATTCGTACCGGTACGAATTGCGATATCATAGTATTCGAATTTCTATATTTGCAATTTATTTGCGTAAATTGAATAAATTTTAAATAAACACAAGTAACACACGTGTTAATTGTGTGTTACAGAATGGCGGAAAGGAAATATGGTGCCTGGAGTGAATCAGACATGGAAAGGGCTCTGGCAGCGTACAGAAATGGGGACATGAGGTTCAACGAGTGCTGCCGCCAGTACGGCATTCCAAAACCAACGCTAAAGCGCCACTTGGACTGTAAAAACGTTATTGCTAACGATGGTACGAAGGCGCTTGGACGGACTATTACCTTGCCATTTGAAATATAAAATCAACTTGTAGAGCATATATTAAGATTAGAATAACAACTTTTTGGAGTCACAATTAACGATGTACGCAATCTGGCATATCAGATAGCAGAGCACTACACATTCCACACAAATTTAATCGAGATACTTAAATGGTGGGTAAAAATTGGTTGTGTGCTTTCCGAGCTCGTCATGAAGAGTTCATATTATGTGAACCAGAAGCAACATCCATGGTTCGAGCAAGAGGGTTCAATAGGGAACATGTTGGCGAATGTTTCCACATGTTTAAGAAAGTCATTAATGAAAACAAGATCGATGCAACCCCCCCCCCCCCCCCCCCTGTTTGATGTGGATGAAACAGGCGTTAGTACTGTTCAAAACAAATGCCAAAAGGTTTTAGCTAAGAAAGCAAAACGCCAGGTGGGTTAAGTCTCTACTGGAGAAAGAGGTGTAAACATGACAGTGGTGTGTTGTACAAGTGCGTCAGGGTCAAACGTTCAGCCGAGTACCTAAAGCAAATAGATGATCCTACACCAGTCAATGAAGATTCTGTTCTATGTGCATCATTAAGGCCGACTGAAGATGCCACTAATGAGTCACCTAACTCTGTTGAAAACAGTGTCCTTTTGATTGAAAAACCAAGTGATAGAATTGGCCCTAACGTAATATAAACCACTTCTTGTAATCTCAGCGTGTCTGTTGAATCACTTTTACCGATTCCTAGACACAACAAAAGAGGTAGGTTGGCAAAGGCCCAATGGGCACGTGTTTTGACAAGCAGTCCATACAAAAACGATTTGGAGTTTGCGAAGGCGTTACAAGTGGCGCAGGCAAAAGTAAAAGATTAAAAATTAAAATCGCAAAGGACATGCCATATGACCTACAATAATCATAGCCCAGTATTAAAAAGACGAAGACTAATGGACCTACGCGTACAATGAAGAAACATTCTACATCTGCAAAAAGAAACCAATGTCTAAATCACAATTTTCACCAGTCATCCACTTCATTACAACGTGATATTCCGATCGACATAGAAAGTGGCATACAACGTGACGACTGGTATTGTTCTGTGTGAAGAAACATTTGTGGAAGATATGGTTGAGTGTTTAGTGTGCGCATCCTGGGTTCATGAGAGTTGTGCTGGTGTTAAGTCAGAACTGAAACATATTGTTTGTGTAGCCTGTAAATAATTTAATATTTCTTGCATTTACTGTAGAAAAATAATCAAAATTTATTTATTAGTATTTGAATACTACAATAATCCTGTGTGTTATTACAAGCTGTCTTGTTTGTTCTTTCATTTGGTTTAATTTATAACGTTGTGGTACGATTTAGGACATTGGGGGTACGATTTAGGACACCCGTGTCTTATTTCGTACCAGTTGCAGCCTGTTACGAAAAGTTCTTTATTTCTTCCCCGATGCTACATTTTGAAATCCACCCCACATAAATGTACCCATAAATAGTCAATCTTTTTGGTAAAAATTCGTTAAAACTTGTATTTTTTTTTTTCATTTTAGACAGATAAAATTGCAAATGTGAAAAGTTGTACGATATAGGCAACTCTCCCCTACAGGTAGTTGTGAACACAATCTTACAGTATTGTTACGATAACAGAACAAGACTTTGTAAACCAAACAGTGCTGTTTGTTAACTGCAACAGAATGCCATATAGAAATCACTTCTTTTTTTTTTTTTATACAGAAAACGTGTGGTAGCTACAACAGTGTCGTGGAATTTTGGAGGTGCCCTCCGATTCTGTTAAGTTTACAGAACTGGCACAGCAGAGTGAACGAACAAATGCAATAATGACAACAGTGTCGCGGATTGTTAGTGGCACCCATGGATTTTGTTAAAAGATTACAGAACAAGAATTATAGCGTTAACAAAAAATTCGATAGTTACAACGGTGTCGCGAACTCTAATTCCTTTAAATATTATAGAACTAGTAGAATTGTCAATAGAGAAGATAAATAGGAAAACGTTTCTATTGTGAAGTAATATTTATTTAGTGGAGGCTGTTGACAATATGTGAGGGTACTGTGTGCCCTTTAAAGCGTTGACAGACACCGCCATGTTAGGCGTTAAATGTAATAATAGCAACAAGGGCGCTGGAATGTACTATTTGTTTTTAAAGGACGTACATCACTTACACAAATAGGACAAAAATGAAATAACTAACGCCAAATTTTTTTTGCTACTACAAATTATCTGATGTGAAAGGAACACATGTTTACACAAAAGTTACACATAAAAAATCTTTTATATCAAATGACACCCATTGGTATATAACATATAGGAAAGCTTATTTTATTAACTAAATAAGCGAACTCAAATGTAAATTCGTCGTGTCGAGATTCATCTGCAGACACGTTACATGACATGCTTTAAAAATAATTAAACAATGTAAAAAAAAACTTTTTAAAACGAGAATCTCGAAACTGATATAATAGCCGAGCAGTCTAAGGCGTCCGACTACCAACAAAAGATCCGGCAGTTCGAAGCTTCCGCAAGGGTTTTTTCAAGTTCTTTATAATAATTACAGATAACAGCGCATTCTCTTAGCTGACATTGGAATTACAATAGATCACACGAGATCGCTAGGGCTACCATGCCGCTCAGTAAAAGCAGCACAACATATAATTAGGATTATTATAATAAGACGTTCGCTGGGGACACCAAAATGCTCAGTAAAGGCAACAGAACTGATAGTCAGGATCACCACACACTTTTGCTGGAGCCACCATGCTATTCGGTTAAGGTAACAGACCAGATTGTTTGCATCACCATATGTTACTGCTGGGTGCACAATCAGCTCTGTAGTGGCATCAGAGAAACATTGTAGGGAATAACATACTGGATTGTAGTCAGAACACTACTCGTTTGTAATCACAACATTCTAATCTGTAGAAAATATTGACGTCGCTGATTTTTGAAGCACTGACATTTTACAATATGTTCTGTTGCCATTATCATATACCTTTAACAATATTCGTAGGGTAGCCACAACCAAACATACTTTTGTCCCTATTTAAAAACAGTCTTGGAGGGCAACGGCTACAGATTTATGGTTCCTACAACAATATTTTTCTTTCAGTGCTGCACTGTCCTTGCTTGCATGCTCCAAAGACTTTCAGAACAAGGATGGCCATCCACAACCTCGAACAGCCATGATCACTCAAAATAATAATGTAATCAGTACCGCTCACAAGTCCAGATCAGTGATCATACTTAGGTCACTGATTACAACATAAGTACAGTTTCATCTTGAGCACCCAAAGAAAAATTATTCACATGATAGCATGGGTAGCAAGCAAGCGCTACGCTGCATTACCTTTAGAAATAAAATGCATAATTTATTTTTAACAGTATATTTACTATACAATATGTACAAAATACATACAGACGTTAAAACGTAACATTTTTGGCGACAAACTATGCTGTTGTCCCATCAGTCAGGACATGAATAATTTCGGATATGGCATAAAGTAGCACTTGCATATCGCCTACAGTGACCCAAAATAAAACTTGCATGCCATATGCATTTGCGAATTACATGCTCAATATTAAACTTGTACAACAGCATCAGGGGTAAAATACACTTATATAGCGCAAAAATGGTGTCATTAAAACCCTATATATACAGGAACATACAGAAATAGCAGAAACATTAATGAATTGGTCAAGTACCTTATTAACCATACGGGAACCTGTTTTACGTAAAAATATTCCAAGAAAATTTGTGTTACAACACACTTTAGTTTTAGAACCACTTTCATGATTGGACCATTTTAATTGTTACGCGTCTTAGCTGCCTGGCCGCGTATCATCGTCGGTTAGTATCGGAGAAACTTAATACTGATTGGCTCACTCATCTAACAGGCTGTCTTCAAGCAAAGACAAGCGGCCAACAGTCAGATGAAGACAGTGAGTGTGCACATAAGATATTGAAGTCTCGCCTCCGCGTAAATCTTTTCGCGAAAAACTGGTAGCGCTACCCATAAATAATACAATCATGCACTCATAAATAAAACGAGGATAAGTTTGGATGGGCCTAAATCCATCAGCCTTCAGAAATGTCAACGCAAATGACAGTGCCAAAAAAAAAACACACACACATAAACTGAATTGTCCATCGGAGAAGAAAAGAACTTAGTACATTTTATGGAATTTGTACGTTTGCAACTAGTCGCATTAAACTAACCAATACGCACATCACTATGTTGAAAGGAACTATGTCTGGCTACTGGGTGTGGTATAAATTGAAGGGAACGTCAGTCACGAAATAAGTAAAGGCGTAATTTCTCTGCGGTGAGGCTGCAGCAGCAGGTGGAAGCCAAAAAGTAACGTTGTTTATTTGTCAGCCCAACTGGACGAGCGTCTTAATTCGTGTTGCTGTGCTTGGCAATAGTTCGTGTTTATTTGTGAATTGGTGTAATATGCCTCCGAAAAGTAAACGTAAAGAAAGTGTACACAGAAGACAAAAAGTAACATCAACACGATTGCATGGTTTGCCTTACACATGTTATGATGGGCCTCTCGTTCCTGGAAAAGCTGTTGGCGGTAACTGTGGGCAAGCAGAAAAATACCTTTCGAAATATTTTACTTCTCAAATTCAGTGGCAGTGCAAATATGCAAGCTACATGAAGCATTGTTCTCTTTCAGGCGTCTTATGTAATGTTTCAACCGTGTTGACGAATCAGAGCACCCATAAATTCTTTCTCCAATTATAAATATTGAAGACAAAAATGCTCAAGATGTCTATTTACAAGGGTTGATCGTTGCAAACGATGTAACCCGGCGAAGACTTAGGAAAGTGGGAGCGAACAGTGAAGCTAAGAAATGGCAGCATTCCTTTGAATTTTTCTTAATGGTTGGTGGTAGGGAATTAAGGTATGCAAGCAAGCTTCCTTAAACCTCCATGCTGTAGCAGAGAAACGTGTATTCCGTTTGACGAAATTGCTTACTCAAGGCAAAATTCCAAATGACTAACGTGGGAAATACCCATGCACGTAAAAAACACCTGAAAATGTTGTGAACTTAATATATGAGCAGATTGAAAGATTTACATTAAAAAATACGCATTACGGAGGAAAGAGTGCAAAGATCTTGAATGCGCGTTTAGATGATAGAACTATGTACGACCTTGTCCTAAGGAAACATCCAGATCTCAACACAAAATATTATATTTACGAGCCATACTTCCAAGAAAACTTTAATTACACCTTTTGTCTTCCGCATATAGGTTTCTGTAGCAAATGTAAGGAACTAGAAAGTAAACAAAAATATACCCCACATTTCCAACAGCATCATAAGTGCAGTTCATAAGAAATCGATAATCATAAAGGAAGGAATAAGGAGTTTTATAATTCTCTAAAAGTATCTCAGATTGGATGCATGATAGAAAAACCTATTTTTGGAATATGTTCTGATTTTAAGCAGAATTTGCCGCTTCCCCAGATTCTTGTACACGAAACATTTCACTTGCGGCATTTGTTGGTCAACTGATTATGCATTTATGGTCTGAAAAGAAAGCGCGCCATTATGTATCTGTACCACGAGGGTGAGGCACGAAAAGGTGAAAATGAGGTTTACTTTTTCATATATCATTATTGTACCCATATCTTGTCCGAAGAAACGAGTGAACTTCATTTGTTTTCCGACAGAGCATCAGAACAAAACAAAAACCATACCATGATAAGAATGTGCCTAGGGATGACACAACTAGGTAGGTTCAAGAACATTTTCCACAGATTTCCCTAAACAGGCCATTCATTCCTGACATGTAATCGGGTGTTTGGAGTACTGAAGACGAAGATACAGAAGACAGATGTAGTATATACTCCGAAGGAATATGTGGGAATAATAGCTAACAGCATAGCCAATATCACTATGTGATAATGTTTGAAACTGAAAGTATAATGAACTTTGATACCTGGTGGCCTCATCCCTACAAGAAACAGCTGACAGATCCATTCGTCGACTGAGAAACGATGCTTCAGCAAATCTCAATTCAAATTGAGTCGAGAGATTTGGGAGCCCCAATTCAAGGAATTTCAGTATTGCAGAGATAAACCACGTGTAGTTACAGCTCTTCCATTCATTAGCAGTTTGGTTAGTCACACATTTAACGAGGCTAAGAATAATACAATCTTCTCCACGAACTCGTAAAGTAGTCCATTAACGAGAACGAATCTGGAGACATATAGGAACTGGTAAGATATGTACAAGACGAAGAAGCGCAGTGTTTTTAAGATTAAATAATTTTGTGGCCTACTATTTGTGCCAATGCTGTGAGCTGTCAGGACGTGTCTTTGGAGGAATGACTGGTGAAATGAAGCTCTCAAACATCTATTATACTTGTGCGTAACTATCACTGAAGAGTATCATGGATATGATGCTGGATTTTAAGCAACTTTCAAAAACTTTACACACTTATGTGACATGTGGAACTCTAAGGAAAAGTACATACTATTTGATTAAGGTAATGTATTTCGCAGTAACTGTACATGTGTTTTACCTATGCCCTGCAACAGAAATCTAGGTTGTATATTGTTACGTGCAGCAACATGCATGCTAGCCTGATTGCGGTAGCACAAACAAATTGCGAAGAAGTGGAACGAAGCCTTGAGCGCTTCTAAACAAACCCCGCCAGGCAGACCGAGTGCGCCAGATATTAGGGCTGGAAACGGGGCGGGCGAGGCTTTTGACGTCATGACACTGCGCCAGCAAGACGTCCAGAGATGGGTGCGTGCTGTCCACCAACATGCGTCTAGTCTTCAGCATACGGCATCATGGACAAGGTGAAGTCGGACCATAGTAAACTAGTCGGAGTGGCATTTTATATAAACAAGTAATTTAATAACGAATCACATTAATGTCTAACACAATGTAGCCAAGTAAGCTTGACGAGAGCTCCTCCGATTTAACGAGCAACTAACATGCTGTAATGAGTTGTAAAACATATTGTAACGTGATGTAATTTGATAGTGATTTAAATACACAGACGAAACTGAATATATTTGAGTTCACCATGGAGTACGCCTAATCACAACATGTATGTTTTACATAAAATATAATTATTTAAATTAAAGCCATAAGCTTTTAAAAACGTAATATTATGTTAAAGAGTGAAAAAAAAAAAAAAATGCTCAAGCGGCTAGCGAGTTGAAAAGGGAATTAAGTCCATTTTTAGAAAAAAAAAAGTATTGCAAAACTTATTTGGCATATTTAGTTTCCAGCCAGTCTATCCTATTACTAGAGAAGGCAGTTGACACAGGAATAAATAGGATGATTCAGAGGGATGTACTTTGTTCGAAAAATAGTTTTTTCTTTCTCCTGAAAAGTAGGAAAAATGCGTTAGTTCCTTTCTCCACTGTACGATTTCATTCTTATAATTACTAAAGCTTTTAGAAACTACTACGTACCCCAATAATATAAAATGTACAACATGTAAAAATATTGGATAAAAAATTAATAAGAAAACCATACATAAAATAAATCAATGCCGAAAGGCATATATGACCGAATGAATACATAATTTGCTCCACATCGCGGAAAGATAAGCAATGCTATAAGAGCACTTATGGATGGCTATGGCCTATAAATACCAAATATAATAAGTAAATAAGAATTAAACACGATGCCCGGAAAATCACTTTAGATGTGCTTCAACCACGTAAAAAAAGCTCGTCATATTCAAAGTGTGAAAACCATCATATATATTTTCATCGTGCAACAACATATGGACTTACAGAAGTGAGCGATGGTCTCGCAGCGAAGATAGATGGTCGCTCAGTGGTGATATGACAGGTAGATATGTAAGCACACTACTTTAACTAGAGGATACCGCTATCTATCGTAAGGCATAACCATGAACAGGTTGTAAACTTTATTTTCATGGAATTCCTATCAGGCATTCTCGGCTTACATAATGGACCTGGGGCCCACTAAGTCTACATTATTATTCACCCCAAAGGATAGAATTCCATACAAAATTATATACCGTATGCCAGATGCTCAGTACTTTTGCTTGATATTACTTTTTCACGTAATATTGTATGGTTATAAATTTATGATATTTATTTCTGTTTCATCACTTTCATATCCACATTTTATTTTGCATCGATATGGCAATATATGCGCCCCATTTACGTGTAATATTCTTTACTTACCTACTTAAGTTTATGTCAATTCAGTCAGATTTCTACTGTAGTACTATCTATTTGTCAAATATAAATCGTTTAATTGTTTTACGATATATAACACAACTTGATTTATTCGTGTGCCACTATCTTCCAAAATGATGGCCAAAAGAATCTCTGGGTAGATGCATTACAAGAACGCTTTGAATACTGCCAGCATACTAACTTAAGTTGAAATATCTGACATGATTTAGTAGACATTGCATTGAAATTTAAAATGTTTATATGGCTACCATTTTGAAGATAAGGGCCTGACCCACTAAAACGTGTCATTTAACATGATCTCCTCTAGTATAACTTGATTGCCAAATTAAATAAGAATCAGTTCATTTTTTTTCCAAAATATTAAAAAGAAACTTTATTTTCTATGTAGCTCAATCTTACAAAATAGCGGAGCAAAGAAGATATGAATTGAAATATTTAATATTCGTAGTATATACTTCCCGAACACCGAGTTCGGTCGAAATTGAGCAAACAGTGTACTAGATACAGCAAATTAAACCTCAAATATTTACATTGCGGCCATTTTGAAAATAAGTACCTAATCCATTTAAGTTATATATTATGATGACCTGTAATAGAATTAGATATATGCGAAAATTGGCAGTAATCGGTTAAGTAGTTCCCGAGATATAATGTAATATATTTATTATTCCATGTTGTGCAATCTTCCCAAATGGCAGATTAGTGATACTGTCGTTTTATAGATTAAATGTTTACATCATTCAAAATCAATTTTCGAAACTTGGTATAAATCGGTTAAATTGTTCCCGAAGTATAATATGGAAACTCTAAATTTTAGAAATTTTTACCATTTTGAAAATAAGTGCCCGGAGTTTTCGGAAACTATACAAATCGGATGAAGTTGTTAAATAATTTATGCGGACCGAGTTAGGTGAAATTCGGTTCTCGGGTTTAAAAGTTAATGTTTAAGAGGAGGTAGAGGGGTGGACATTCATTCCAGACAAAAATTCAGGTGATTGAATAAAGCCTATCTTTCCTTCGGAAAGTTATCTAAAATACGTGGCGATATTACTCATTACCTGTTAATGTTAATGTTTCATATCTACACAGAACACTTACAATAAAAAAATGCGTTCTTCTTAACAGAATATCTTCATAAATATTTAGTAATTTCTAACTGCTGCATAGTTTATCATAAAATAAATACTCTTAAGCTTCGAAGTCAGGTTGGTCAAGTGGTTAAGGGCTTGGGATAGTACTCTAAGAGATGAGTGATTCAGTGCCAGAGTTGGCAAGTGTAACTATTTTCTTTTCATGTATTATATTTTGAAATTTTTTTTTCTATTCTGTTATAAATTTATAACATTTTTTTCTAGCAGGAAAAATAATTACATCCACTGTTTAAATACAGGCCTATAATTTGTAATATTACAAATATATTTCTTGAAGGTTTTCCAAGAAAAACGTTTATAGTTGTGCAAAGGATTTTCATGGCAACTAGGTTTTCAAAGATTTTTCTTGTAAAAGTACATTTTTTTTACGGTGCGTAATTTCTACTTGGATGGAGCCGCACGAATTTTGCTATGACCCTGCTATTGCACTCATCTTTAAATTTCCTTACAACATACCATTTTTTGCCGATCAGCATGGCTGTGTGGTGTGAGTGTAGCTAGTGTTGAAATGGTCAGAAAATTGGGAGTCCGTCTGCATGTCTCTGTACAAGCCATTAGTCATTACCTCATGCAGTAAAGAGTCCGATTCCATTCAGAGAATCTCGATATCATCACTGTGACTGGTCTTTATTACGTAGTAACATCGGTCCGTTAATATTTGTGACAGTTCAAGCACTGCAAGTCCGACGCATATCGGCATGTCTAAAAATTTGTGTTCATGCTGCGGAAGAAAAAGTGACAGTTTAGTATCATAAAGCGCTCGGTCTGGAAATGTGGTCTTGGTCACTAGTTTATTCAGTCCTCTTCATTGCGTACCATCTCCTTTTTATGATATTTTATTTAGTTACATGTAAATATTCCGCAATTTTAATTGTTTGCTGATAGAAATGCAATGTTTCGATTCTGCTGCTTGGGATTCCCGGGAGTTAATTTTGGTTAATATCTGCAATCAAGTATTCTGCTCTCATTGCAATTTTATTCGTGACTGAAATGTATCTACAAAAAATACGCCATTAAAAATATTTGTTATGATATTAATTTTTAATAAATAAAACAGAGTAATTATTATTGTGAGAGTCTTGCTTCATGAAACTGTTTTTTTTTTTTTTTGTAATAAAGGGATTCTACGGTATCCAGAAGTGAAATACGTTAAAATTTTTATGAACGATAGACTCTTGTTAATAATTTTTTTAATGCGTTTAAATACGATTTAATTAAAGCAAAACAGTTTACGGTGTTACAAAATAAATATGACCGCTTTTCATTCTGACAATATAGTACGGTGTGTGCTACATTTTAATAAGGTGTGCTTATTTTACATTCGGGTGCGATGTTGCATTGGAAGACGCTTTTCTTCTACCTGAGGTGTTTAAATGAAGCCGTCGAAATATATTCCATTTACCGTTACTTCCAACTTAACTGAAGCCCTGCTGAAGTTGTACTTCCAGTATATTCCTCCACCTAATACAAACAAAGCTTAACCACGTCTAGGGAACTACACCAAAGGGGCAACACCACCGCATTCGTGCACACTCAGAATAGTAATATTTTGCATGAGAACTATTTTCTAACAAGGCATTACCATACCAACATACTTATTCACTCATTCTTTCAATTCTTATTCATTATTAATGAAATATAATTTTTAGATTGCGTATGAATAAAAATTCGATTTAACCATAAAACAAGGTCCTTTAATATTAACATTCATATAAAACGCTTGAGATACACTGCATATTTTTTTAAATATTTTATTCTAAAAGTGAGAATAAACCAACCGCAAATAAACTATAGCTTATCTACTTTTTATGGAAACTTACGTTTCGTGTCTTTTTCTGACCCTGTCCCTGCTCATCATCAGATCTGTATTTTTTTTTTCCCCCTTTTCCCATCGAAGAAATTTTAACTCGGTGCTCGATAGTGTAACAGAACGATGAGGCCAGAAATTAAAACAAATTTCTCTTTTATTGTGCGGAGAACAAAAGGAACGTAAATCAAGTGGGGAGGGAGTGAACCACAAAGTAGAGCCTCGTAAGAATATCTGACGTGAGAGTAAAATATCTGGCACGTAAATTAATGAAATTGATGGCTGTATCGTTGCTATTAATGGAGAGACCGTAAACACTAGCGGAAAAGCTCTCCAGGACCCGGGGAAAACCTTTTGTATTGCGGATAAAGGAATCAAATTTAATTAAAATTTTTGCGCGGCTGCGGGTTGGCACGAGCCCGGCGCGCGACGCAACACAAGAGCACTGTTTGGCGGCCTGCTGCGCATGCGCAGTGCGAGAGGAGGTGACGCGTCTCTCGCCACGTTCACACCGGCACCCGTAACTGGAGTTTCGGTTACCTCGCTTTCGGAAAGCAGAGTTTGTGCACGCTTCACCTCGAGACCGAGGTTTGCAATTCAAGTTTCGCGTCGAATTTTCCGGTTTCGTGCGGGGTAAGGACAACGAAACTTTGGTTTCGTTTATAAATATGGCACGAAATGTGGAACTGCGATATGTTGAAGCGTAAAACAAGATTTTTAACTGGCTAAAAATTATGTGCGTAAATGGAGAGTGATTATATAATTTTGCTGTAGGTACAAAAACTACTAATACACAATAAAACTGTTGCAGCTTAAAAAATAAAATCACGTAATACCACTTAGAAATTATGTTTTATAAAGCAATGTTTGCAACTTAAAAATAACTTTTTTTAAGAATATTTATAACTTTCTGTAAACTGTATTTCCTTTCCGTATAACCATAACAAAAAGGATTAATTGTTTTTCATTGTTTAGGTGGTAGTGTTTTCCTCCCACACAATACACAAGTAACGAAAATTGAGTTTCGTATGACGGTACAAACACGTCACTCAAACCATAGTTTGGAACGTTGGGTTTCCGAAACTGAGGTCTCAGGTGTCGGTGTAAACGTACTGTTTGTTGGTTAGGAATCTGCTGAGGCAGTCGTACTGGGCGCAGATACGGGTCTAACGCTGAGCCTCGTAATTGAACAGCCTACACGGTGCTCCAGCTGCGATGAAATGTGTTTGAATACCACTTTTAATCTTTTAACGAAACTATTAAAGAGGCACTGAGAGTAAGGTGTTTTTTGAACCGACTAAATATTTGTTTGTTTAAAGCCAAACAAATAAGTAGGCCTACTTCCCCTGACAAATTACTATTTTTTAAGTAATCAGTATCTTAAATTCAACAAACCCGATTTTGTTCGCCTATCAAAATATACACTTGAACTGAACAAACCTTTAAGTTTGGCAAACAACATCTGCCTGACAACCCAATATTTGATTGAATCTACTTTATACATTTGTTTGGCCATATAAATACAAATGTACCGTTGGCTCATCAAATAGTTTCCCTGAGTGCGAGTCCAAAGTGCTGAACTATGAAAGGAACACACACTTCAGAATATGCCTGACGATTACTTTCAAGTTAATAAGAACATTAGAAACACAATTTCAGAGCACTCCAACATAGTAACAAACGTCTTTTCAAAGCGCCGTATTTAAAAAAAATACACTCTTTATTCATGCATTAATACTGGAGGGGCATGCACTGAACCTTTCCACCAACAAAATGATAAGGTCACCACTTGAAATCCCATGGGTAGACGCAGCACGATCGAGAGCTCTTCACGCCAGTTCAGAACCTTGCCTGTAACGGCGATGGTGCACTTGATACCCGTGGAACTGTAGCTCTTATCCCTCCTTCGCCTCTCGGCCTCAAACGCGCTAACCACCTCTAGGTAGGCGGGGCCCTTAATGTGCGCTCAGCTCTTAAGTGCGTGGGACACCAAAATTATGTTTGTATTTTGTACGGGTGGAAAATGGAAATTAAACGCCCGGACTTAATGGTCCCACTTGAATGGAGGTTGTATTATATAATTATACAGGTTGTACACTGTATTTGATAATGATCATAGGGTCGTACACCTATGGAGAGAGGCTACATAATGTCTCGAACAACAATGTCAGTAGCATGTGTAGCCGCCTTTAGCGACTATGCAGTCCTGCAGTCGTGTGTGGAGACGATCATAAAGGTGTCGGATGTCATCTTGGGGATAGTGTTCCACGCTAATTCCACCTGTTGTTGAAATTGGTGGAGGTTTGTTGCCGGTATTGCAGACCGCACCAAACACCGTCCTATCATGCCTCACACATGTTCAATAGGGGACAGGTCGGATGCTCGTGCTGGCCAGGAGAGTTGATGAATACATTCGAGAGCGCGTTGGGTAACACGAGACGTGTGTGCACGGGCATTGTCCTGCAGGAAGAGGAAGTTTACTTGTCGGGCTGGATGATGTTCTGATTGTAGCGTTCACGCTTCAGTGTTCCCTCAACAAACACCAGAGGCATACGGTCATTGTAGGCTGTTGTACCCCAGAAAATGATGCCAGGAGTTGGTCCTGTATGTCAATGTCGCACACACTCTGGTTGTTGCCGTTCTCTTGGTCGACGATGTACTTGCAAACGACCGTCACTGGTGCCAAGGCAGGATCTGCTCTCATCACTAAACGCAGTTCTGCGCCATTCACCCCTCCAGTTGCGTCGTTCGCGACACCGTCCGTGGCGGGCTGCACGTTGATGAGGTGTGAGAGGAAGCCTATCGAGCGGCACCCTTGATCGTAGCCCAGCGTCCAGCAAATAGTTGGTGATAGTCCCAGCTGACACCCTGGGTGCAGAGGTGGCGCTAATCTTTGTGGCGGTCACCTTGTGATCAGCAATGTCTGCTCGTCTGATGCTTCGATCCGGGGTGGGGGCTAAGCTCGATCTGCACTCGTAAACGAAATCTTCGAACTACGGCTCTAACTCGCACGGTAGAAAACTGTAAGATCGAACCATACGATAGCCATCGTGTACGTTTCGACCGTGCGAGTGGCCACTCTCTCGATCATCGCCGTGCGAGATGTGGAGTCGTAGACGAGTAGCGCATCAAAACAAACAAAATGTTAGACATAAGATGACTGTTGACGCTGTGTGAATTGAATTTACACATCATTTATGCTGTGCCGAAGGTATAATCGTATGAAAATTAAGAACTTATTGAACGGAAAAGAAGTAAAATTTGTGTTGGGAGTGCAAATGAGGTTATGAGTAAAAGTGTAATTTACATAGGTCTACTAATGACGTTTATTATTGTTCAGTGACTCGTAGTTTGGTGGCTAGACGTCATAAGTTATTATCTAGTCAGTCTTGCATATAAGGCTCTGTAAATAAGATATGTTATTATTATTGCACATAATTGTTGTTAATATAGACCACAGTAAAGTAAAAGTACTTAGGTTAGCCTATAACAGGCAGTAGCCTAGATACTCATTTGGTAAGTAATTGAGTAGTGTAGCATGTGATAAGTAGCCTTAAAAACATCAGTCGCACATTGCATTTATTATGGCCGAAGAATGGATTAATGTAATGTCAATAGAAGAATTGGAAGAAGTTAAACTACGTGGTAACATGTTAAGATTATTACACTAAAAGTATCTATGGACTTCACAGTTGCTCTTGCTCAAACACGACGTCTAGGAAAGTGTCATGTAGCTGCTAATACTCTCCAAACGATGGGCAACTTAATATATACATTCACATTTCATTATTAATAATGCAATGAAAACATTATGGCAATGTATGATGCACAATTGTATTCTCTTAATAAAACTGTATGTAATTTCCACAGGTAAGAACTTTACTGACTAATCCCTGCACTGTTAAAAACTATTTCCTTCATGTTACGAAAAGTGCTGGTAAAAATTTGTCCAGAAGTGTCCGAAAACTCTCCGTAAAATTACGGACACATTGATTTTCAGAAACGGATTTTCCGTAAATTTCACGAAACCTCTTCGTTAATTTCCAAGTTAGTTTTCTGTACTTTCCGTTTAAAATAAAAAGTTATAATGAAAATGTCTTTAAACCTTCGTTATGTGGGTGTTATACCGTGTATCAAAAGTAATATTAAAAAAGTTAAAATATTTTGTACTAAGCCAAGTTTGAACCCGAGTCCACTACTTTAAGCATCCACCTACAAATCTCAATTAAAATACGTGGTATAAATTTATATTTCTAATCCATAGATAAAAGCAACAATACAGTTTCTATTAAATTGAATGCATTTTTAGTGTTACCAAATGTTACAGACGCCTGATGCTATTTTTTTAATGTTTGAAAGAATAGGCCACGTCGCGTGGATAACCTTAACTGCCGCAGAAACGATAATTTTCTTATTACAGTGGCGAAGAAAGCTTCGTGTGGAATCGGCATTGTTCGTCCCCGTAACTCGAAGTCAATCGCGTACAATGTCAATAAACAAATGCACGCGATACAAGTTACGCTCCTGACTGGCTGAGTTCCGCTAACACTTGTTCCCGTCTCGCCGCAGGTTCACCAACATGACGAAATGTCACTAGTATACGCTTGCCTGGCACTCCCCTCGCACGCTGAATACGTGCGCGAGTTTCAGGGGTCGGAGCTTACAGCGATTGTATCGTATACGTTGCGGTCTATGCGAGACGTCTCGCATACTAACTGCACTCGAACGATCTCGAGATTAGGCGGGAATCCGTACGCCGCTGCCGTCCTGGAACCAGGTTGACGAGCATGTGCACCATAGTTGGACGACCGGCACCACGATTGGTGCACAGCAGACACTTCACGTCCTGCGCGTTGGGCGATTCTTCGGAAAGGACCATCCAGCCTCCCTCAGGCCCACGATACGACCTCGTTCAAAGTTAATTAATCGCACGAAGTATGCTCGCCTACGCCGTCGTGGCGTGTCTGCAAATGCCTACTACACACAGGCCGATGCTTGAAACACTCCTTCGCCGACTACATATGTATTGGGCTCAGCGGTGTTATGTCTAGTACGCGGTTTGTACTCTGCCCCTAGCGCAGTACCGTTGAACATTGCATGTGCTGCCCTATATCGGTGTCCCACAATCTTATGGTGTTTCCACGTGACCACTTTAGATGTGTTCATTTTTCATTTTCCGCCAGCGTATTCTGTTTAACTTATAGACATTATCTGTAATTAATTGCTGTTTACTTAAAAAAAAGTATAACACATTTTTTTACCATTTATATACATGTCAAAGTCACAATTTTACTGTTTTAAGGACGTAAAAATAACGAAAGTTAACTTAAATACCTGCTTCGAGACAAATATAAAATCATACTAGAAAATGTATTCTCAACCTCAAAAAATCTCCTGAAAATAATTGAAGTCTTATATATTTTTTATTTGTGTTGACCCGAATATTTGTGAATTAACTTTTGCTAAACATGCCCTAAAATGAATTAAGACAAGGCCTTTAGGTTGCCTTTGTAAAATGTTCTGCAAATAGTTTCTTTCGTTTTATTTGCATCTTACAAAAACAGTAAAATGTTTACTTCGACAAGCCATTTTGCAAAAACCAAGCCATTAAAAAAAAATTTTAACTGAGGAGAAAGCAGTCACAGATAGTGTGTACAAGCTGAAGAATATGTGTTGCAAATAAAAAATCAGTTCTTTTCGTGGCGCACGCTCTTAGGAGTTAGTAGTCCGGGAATATTTTCTGTATATTCGTTGTCTGCGCGTTTACGAGCATCTCAGCAAAATAAATATCCTGGGAACACAACATTTCACAAGAAAATATATAAATTAATTATCTAAGCCGTACGGTTTTGTTTTTATCATAGAAAGCAAATTCAAAGCGAAAAATAAAAAAATCGTGAAAGAAAAGTAAACAGTCGTATTTTTAGAGCTCGCTTGCGTAGTTTCTTTAAGAGGCGGGAGAAAAGTAAAGCCGTAGAGTTGCAGTTTACATTTGTGGGCTTTGCCGACCTCCCGTGGAGCAGTCGGCTGGTGCGTCGCCGCGCTGGCCTGGGGCGCGGGTGATTCTGGGCTCGAACCCTACGTAAGGCATGGGCGTTAGTTTACGTTAGGTCGTAAGATGATCCAAAAGCCGTCCGTTGATAAGCCTTCGGGCATACCACCAGCGAGGTGTTAATAAGCCCTTTACAATTCTAATTCCAAAAATCTGTGTTCTTTCATCGCGTGAAACAAATTTCCGCCTTTACAGGTCTAATTTTCGTAGGAAAACGTAATGGAATAATTGGATGCTGGTTCTTCGCTTTGCACGTTATGAGTGGTAGGGCGCTGGGCGCTCGTCTTATTATCGCCCTTATGGCTGTGCATAGATTGCGGGGAAAAAAATCTCGGACCCATACTCGTGAAAACCGCCGACCGCTTTTGGGCTCAACTGCTTCATTTCGAACATGAAAATAACGTGCGTACGAAACCCCTTAATAACTGAAATAATAACGAACTCTGTTGTTTGTATGCGGCAATTACAAAGCGAAACTATGATGGCCACTACCAATATTAAATTTAATGTTTTGTTAAAAATGAAAAATTCAATTGTACTGATATCATTCTTATGACGAAAGTAGAAAAATACTTTAAAATCGTTGGCTCATTTCTGAAAACTCCTAACTCCATCTGAGGAAATGGTACAGGTAAGATAAATAAAAAGGGGGGATATTATAAGTTTTCATTTGCATAGAACTATAGCAACGTCATGTAGAGTTAAGAGGTTTTATCAGAAAACGCGCACAGAAAAAATAAATAAAACCAAAAAATATATATATACACACACACACAAATTCATCCAAAATCCAACGTTAGAGAAACCCGGGAAATACAATTTTTTTTTTTTTAATTTTATGCATCGGAAATAAAATTCAGTCACTTATAATATATGTTTTAATTTAATTTTGCTCTCTAAACTCGTATCTTATACCCGCGGTTTTTACCTTTACTCATAATTATGATGATTCGTTAGATGCCGCATTTTATTTGTGTGTAAAGCCGACGTCAAAAATATTTCAAAAAAGCCTGGCAATCATGAACGACAGCCTCTAATAACGCCTCACTCACATTGTTATAAAATATTATTGTGAATAATGTAATGATATTATATATTCTCCCTTTTCAGCAATAAAAATAGTATAGTTTTCTTTACTTTTCCGGTTCATTAAGCTAAGATGATCACAACAAATATTTTTTTTTTATTTCTGATGCACTTAATCTTGAATCAAGCAAATGATATCGACTGAAGTTTGTATATATATATATATATATATATATATATATATATATATATATATATATATATATATATATATATATGCACAGGAAATATCATAAGCTTTATATCCTTTTTCTGTTGTAGCACATTGCAAGTTTTTGTATATGTGTTTTTGACGTGGTATTAAATATTTATTTTTGATATATTGAAAACCCCTAGCTTGGTGCTACTAAATATTTCGAGGAAAGAATTTGCAAAAGAAAAATATTAGCCTAATCGAAATTTATGAATTACGGGGCTGATCAGAACTTATAAGTTGACACAACGACGTGACTACCTTCCCAATCGTATGGAGGAAATTTAAATACCCGTATAGATTATTTCCTGTCCCGTACAATTCAAAATATCTGACACGTAGGTTGAGAGTTGCACAAGGTTTCCACATACTTCATTAGTTGTTATAAAGCATTTTTTTATTATCTACATTTTTACACGGAACGTTTGATAAAAGTAATAATATATTCGACTTTATTGGTTATATAATATAAATCAATGGTATTTAAAATTGATATGCGTATAAGACATATATTTAAAAAATATTTTTTTGTGCAGCACTGCCAGCCATAAAGTTATTCTGAACTGTGAAATATGGTGTTTAAGAGATATTGAAACGAACTTCACAGCATATCGAAAGTTATTGTTCATATACGTAAGGTTAGTGCTTTCAGTTGTGAACATTTTCTTTAGCAACAAAATACAGGAAATTGCTAACGAATTTGGGGTAACAAGTTTTATTAATATAATTTTCATAGGATGCTCTAAATACAGCAAACATTCCTGCACCACTATCAGTCAGTTACATGACCAAGCAAAAATATCTACTCAGCACGACCACTAATTATCGTGTTTTCTCAATTATGTTGTTAAATAGATGCCGTGCCGCTAGGAAGTCACTGCCTTCATCTTAATGATAGTAAAGCATTACAAAATATTTCTTGGCGAGAATGTCACCTATGAAAAAAATTCGAATTGAAAACATGCATTCGACCTCAAGACACCTGACGTGTGTCAGTTTTGAAATTTTTCTCCGCTTAGTACAAATATAAAGACGAGCATTATAAAAATTGCATTGACATAATTTTTACCTACATTTAGTGGCCAGAAAGCGAAAATTAATGATTAGTTTCATTGAAATATAAAGCACTGAATTATTTATAATGGCTTTAGATAAATAACCTTTTGTGCGCTGTTGGTGTTTAAAATTTAAAGAATTTCTAAGGTGTTACTATTTTCACTCTATATCTGAATCAGTGAAAATTTCACTGTTTAATTCAGTTAACTATGCCTGTTTTATTCAACAGTCACTTCAGTCAATTTAACTGATGAATTAGTGAAAAAATGCCATGCCATTTTCCATTGATTCATTAACCATCTCATTTTCTGTTATTCAGTGATGCATTTTTTGACTAATGGATCAATTAAACAAGGTGTATCAAATGAAATAACAACTCATAAACTAATAATACCCTATATATATATATATATATATATATATATATATGAGTTTCGTATTTTATGATACTATTTTGCGATGTAACATGAACATTCAGTCTTTTTTTAAATTTTTGCGTCTTTAATTTCGTTTTCGCTTTATTATCGTAGCGATTGGTTTGAAGGATTAAATTGTATTAAATGTGGTGGAGTACATTCAAACGTAGTATTTGTTTAAAAAATCCTAATGTTACGAATTAAACTATAAACGAAATGAAAGAACATACAATTATAAAGCAGCATATTTTCAATAATTCTATAAAACATATATGCATTTACCCGGTGACAAGCAACGTTGAGTTGGTAGCTCGATTAGTAAGGTAATAGTCTGGAAGTCGGGTGCTAAGTGTACAAATCCTATACAGCATGGGTTTCCATTTGCCATTTTAAATTGCGCGTTAAATTGTACGATATTAACAATGACTAATGCAAATAAGTTTACTTCTCTTAAAGGTTTGGCTTAATTAAATAAAAACAATATTTCACTCTCCTCACACAGTTGGATGTTACTTACTTAATCTTTGAAATTGTTTCACTGAAACAATTAGTAGTTTTTCACTGAATCTATGTGGAGCCATTTTCACTTAATCGGGTAGTTTTAATTCACTGCTCATCAGTGGTTTTCCAGTGATACGAATTTAGTGCGCTAAGTTACGTTGCCGCGGTGGTGTAGTGGATAGATTACCTGCCTCCCACCTAGGTGAAGCGGGTTCGATTTCGGGCGGGTTGGCTCGCGGATTTTCACATGCGGGAATCGTGCCGGTCGATGCCGCTAGTCGGTGGGTTTTCTCGGGGATATCCCGTTTCCCCAGTCCTTCCATTCCAGCGCAGCTCCTTACTCACCTCACCTCACCCTCATCGGCTTTCAAAACCTCGATGTTAAGAGCCGCCCAAATCTCACTCATACTACAAATATTACAACTTCTTTAATTTAACTGCACATCCAATGTTAAAATTTTGTGTACTTCAGTGGTACATTATCTTATTATTAGTGCAATTAAATTAAAGGTGAATTCCTGTGTCTAAAATTACTTATGACAAACTTAAAATCACTTTTTCTAATCAACGCGGTTTTTCCTTAGTATAAGCTGAATTTCCAGTTTGATTTTTAGCGTGTGGTTTCATGTATGAATCAGAAAATGTATTCTTAATTAATAACCGAGCACGGGTATTATTTCCAAAGGAATTTGTAAGGTTCCATTGTTTACCAAGTTTCGTTGTCATGGAATCAGTTAACACCAAAAATATTGGAACTCTCTTAAAATTGTTCAAACCGAAGTCTTCTTAACGAAAGTGATTAAAATAGTTTCGAGAGCGTGTTGTCTTAAATGCTATGGGAATAAAGATTTATATCTGATATGTGTGACGAGCGTTGTACGAAATAAACTCCACAGCTGGGGAACCTGTTCTTCACTCTCATTACGTATTCCTTTTCACAGGAGTTGAGATAAAATAAAAATTTTTCAACTGGTCGCTTCTCTTTGCGGGTCAAGCGGTAGTTTTATCAGCAGCCAACATCTCCAGCTCAAGAAGAAACTTTTCCTACGGCAATCACAAAGAAGCGATAAGATCACTGAACTACATAATACGTAGCTTGCAGCAAGACAAGCTTAAATTTTCTTTTCGAAATGGAAAAGAAAAAAGAAACTGTTGAGATGAATGTTCCTCTTCGTCCTGCCTAAATTATGTAGAGTAACAAAATATGTTAAAAATAATAACTCCCGGGTGGTTTCTTGTTAAAACAATTGTACATGATTTGTGGTGCACAACATTTCGATGATCAACTTATATATGTAAGTGAAATGTTTCGTTTAAAAAAATTATAAATATCGACTATGAATTGAATTTCAAATATGTTTCGACATTTATAATACAACTAAAAATGTACCTGCTAGGAAGGAAATATTTATTTCTCTATAATTATAAATCATACATAAAATGGTACACATAATTCTCATTTCGATAAATTAAACCACGCTGTTTTACACAGAAAAGTTATCCAATGTTCTACAGTGTCGTAGCATTTGTGCACCATTTTATTGACTTTTGTTTTTTGGCTCGATTTCTACGCAAGACATGACATTTTATTTAATCGTAATTTAAGAAATCGGAAAATCTTCTCTTCTGTATTCATGCAATTCTACAAGATTGATAACTGTAAAACAGTGCTATAAAAATGGAAGGAATGAAAGGTCTAGACATCAAAATACTTCAAACATACTCAAGTGGTTATGTTAAATAATTTACTGTAATGAAAAATTGGTTATTTTTTCTTACGCGTCACGAAACATAAAGTGAGTCAGTTCTTATTTTTACGGTATACATTTAAGGTTCTTAATATGTTTCATTAGGTCGGCTTGTAGTACAGCAAACTTTGTTAGTCAACATTTTAAGTAAATGCATTTCTTTGTAATACCTTACACTCTATTCGTTTGTCAACATTTTAAGTAAGTGTATTTCTTTGTAATACCTTACGCTCTATTTGTTTTGGAATGGCTATAAACGAAATTAATTATTCTCAACGTTGTACAGAATACCCTGTAATAATATTGACTTTTTTGATTATATATGATTAAGTAAGTGGTAATATATTAGAAAAAACACGTTTTAGAACGTTTGAAATTTGATAACGTTGACTGGAAATTTTTTAAAATAATATTTTTGAATAAATGCTACAAAATTTGAGAGTTCCGATTCTATTATGCAAAAGTGCTTATTACAAAAGAAGAAAGGTAGAAGCTATAATGACATATTTTCCTGGAAACTAAATTGTAATCTCATTAGCTGCGAAGCCTCGAAGGAATTTTTACTTGGAGGGCTTCGTGAATTCAGACTGCGCGTTTTCTTGGAGAAGATGTTTTTTTACGTCCATATCTCGAAATACTCTCTTTTTTATTCTCCCATCCCTTTTCTCACATTTTGCTCCAAGCTATAAAGTATTTGTCATATTTCATGCCCGTGGGACTTTTCCTTCGTCCTTTCCTTTATAATATAGAAGAGACCTCTATTGTTCACTTTATTTCTACTGCTTAATTTTCTTCGCCAGCAGGTTTTTCCCTTTGGAAGCTCAAGTACAAAACCTAGGAGCGTTATGAAAATAATGAATTGCTCATAGTAAAAAATAACAATTTAATAAAATAAAGGTGAACACAAATCGGTTTAGATGTCAGGCAATTAAACATCCTCAAACAACCTGTAATACGATTTTCTGCAGATTGCGTGTGTTAAAACCAAATCTCGTTTCACGTGTAAAATTAATCGTTTAAGTATTACATAAGAAATAACAGATATCTCACAATATGAAACGAAATATACACATACGGTATATCCAGTGTGTTTGCGTTTATAGGTGTTAATGCTGAAGAAGTAAGCGAGAAATGGCCGTTAAACGAACACCGTTGCTACATGCGTAGGATATGATTTGATATATGTTAACAAACATAGGCTACTGTCAAAAGGAGATTAGTTCATAAACTTATGGAAAAGGCAAAGAATTAAGGGAAATGTTTTAAAAGATGTGAACACACTTAAGTTATAGTCATCGAGACATTTTATTTATTTTAATTAAAGTCCTCGTTTGCAAATCTCGGCTGACAGCCTCCAATTACAATATGATTGTTCAAATACGATTGTTTGGAAAATTGCACATTTTGGGTAATGTGTTTCAAACGGGGATATTATTCTTATTTTAATATTTTGCACTTTTAATACTGAGTCCTCTATAATTAAGTTCGAAATAAAAAAAAACATCAGAATGACAACACGTTGATTCAAAATAAAATAATAATCACGTATGGGTCAGCTTATAGTAAGAAAAATATCATGCAAGCTAATTATAACAATTTATTTTATTTACATGCTGGTTTATTTTATAACTAACCTGGCAGAAAGGTCATATTATATACAGGCGGGCACACAACAACAAAAAAAGGCAAGCAGTTTCCATGCAATCACAATAAACGACACAAATTATAATGCGAGAACAGTACAATTTGTGTAGCAAGCGTTGTATACTAACAAATAATGACTTACAGATGTACAGAGGCAAGAGGACACAATTCATCACTACAACCGTGTCCACTCCAAGGCAATACAAAGGAAGTAGATAGGTATGGTAGACTCCAGCAAAAACGGGATTGGGACGAGCATCGACGATCGACCTTGAAATGACTTCCACACAAACATTTTTCCCGTTTTTTCTCCAGAATCATTAATTTTCACTCAGAATCGCATGTTTAACCCCCCCCCCCCCCCCCCAAAAAAAAAAAACATAAAATCTATCTTTTTTCCTTTCCTGTCTATCCCTAGAAATTTCTCATTTTTCCTTGAAAAAAAAAAAAAAAAAAAAAAACACCGAGCACCTCATGTGCAAAAATCGAACCCCGGAAAGCTAATTTCAGCCATTTTGAGGGCTCATTGTCGCTTCTAGACCAGAACAATACGGTATCTGAGAAATCTATAACATAAAATCAATTTTCAATAATTATCTTTATAAAATTAAATATATTGTTGTCTTTAAAAAAATAAAAGGCGTAAATATTAAGTGTTATATATCACCGAACTCGTCTTTTCAAGGCGCATACGATCGTGATGTCATACCACCATACTGTCTCGTTTTTTCATGCTCTATCATTACAAATTATCTCTCTCATTCAATCTCTTTCTCTCTTGTCTCTCTCATTCGATCATATTCTCTCTTTCGCTCATTCCATATATTTCCTTTCTCTTTATCTCCTCCTCTCTTGTCTCTCTGATTACATCTATCTCTTTCGTTTCTCTCTCACTCTCTCATTCCATCTCTTTCTCTCTTATCTCTGTATCAGCCCATATGTTTTCTCGGAGTCCTCCCATTTTGGTTGTTTCATTCTTTCTCTTTCATTCCATTGTGCCTTTTTCTCCATCTCTCATGTCTCTCTAATTCCATCTCTTTCTCTCCTTCGTTTCTCTCTCTCTCTCTCATTCCATCTCTCTCTCTCTCTCTCTTTTGTCCCTCTCAACCCAACTCTTGCTCTATTTTCTCTATTATTTCATCCCTTTCCTTTCTCTCTTGTCTCTCTATCGTTCCATAGGCTTTCTCGGAGTCCTCCAATTTTTTGTTCTTTGGTGCTCTCTCTTTCATTCCGTCTTGTCTTTCTCTTCCCTTTCTATCTTGTCTCTAACATTCGTACGACTTGTCGCTTTGTCCCACTCCACCGTCTACGTAGTTCTTTCATCGCCTGCTGAAGTGTGTGAATCACCAGTGTGTATAATTATTGATGAATTTAAAGATGTAATTTTGCATACAAGATAAGGTATATAAAAAAATATTGTAAAATACATTCCAGGCAGGACTTTGTAAAAACAATTCGAGTTTAAAACCTTAATTTTTTTGAAAATCAGTATTTTCTTTTTTTTTTAATATTTTAATTTATTCAATTTGTTTTTTACTGTTGTAGGGAGGGAAATTAAGTCGATTAGTGTTGTAACAACGCACGTACCGACAAGTCCACCAGGGCAGACGTGCCAGCTGTGACGTGCGCGTGCAGTGACGTAGGTAAGTACTGCGCAGGGAAAGGAAAGGAGATCAATGACCGCTAGGCAATCGGTTGGCCGGCCTTGTCAATCAGACATCTATGGAACGATACATTTGTAAATAAGTAGAATTTAAAATTATTGTATTTATCACTCGAAAGATGCCGGAAGAAAATCTTAGAAAAATGCAGTAAAACAAATTTTATAAATATTTGTAATCATAAAATCAGTTTAAAAAGTTATGGTAACTCCACACTTTCCCATGGCAGCTGGTAACATTTAAATAAAGCAAAAGTGCTCATGCTCAGACAGAATTTGAATCCAGTACCTTCGGGTTACAATTCGGGGAAGCTAGCCACTCAGCCACCGAACCCACAATAAGTGGTGCTTCAATGCTGTATTGAAAGTCACATTAACCCAGAAGAAAACATGCTATATGTATAGTCCTATCTTATATATAATAACATATAATCTCCTCTTATGGATAATTATATATGTAATCCTATCTGATAGATAATTATATAAAATCCTATCTTACATATGATTATATATAACCCTATCTTATAGATATTTATATATATTCGTGATGTGTTCTTCTGAATGAACACGTCTTTGGGTTTTGTCAGAGTGCTCCCGATAAATAAGGTCTTATGAAGTTTCTACGAAATTAAAATTTTTCTAAAACCTATGTTTCTTTTTGTTTTATACAGTAGTTTTTGTACATAAAGTTTAAATCCTATGACAACACCCTATGACGTCAACCAAGGAAAAGGTAAACACTTTTCACTATAATAAAACATTTTCTGCAATTCTCGGGTTGGTCGTGTGGTCCAAGATGCCGAAATTAAGCCCTGGTTTCCTATATGGAACCTGGGTTCGAGTTCCACACCTGACAAATAATTTTTTAAGACATATGTTGAGAGGGTGGAGATGGTGTCACTCGTAGTTCGTCTATCGTTCCAGTAAGAGATCTCTTTCTCTGACTGAGTTCGAGGTACACATAAACCAATTGTTCTGCTGTGAAAACAGCATGTAAGCGAGCATCCTGCATGGATGTTTTCACTTTTTCGACCGTTGTGGATGACGGCAGATCGTCATCTAGCGAAAGTGTAAGCTTTTGTAATATGAAGATAGCAACGATGGTCGAAGACCTACCGTCTGTTACAACTGTTAGCAAGGGTCTCTGAAGAGCCTCTAGAAGCATTACAGAAACAATGTTGTTATTGTGGAAATATTTTCACTACAAGTTCTCATGCACGTCGAAATGAATGCAGTCATTGTTTGTTTAGTCCGGCATATCAGTCATTCCAGTGTGATAAGTGAGATACTGCGTTTGCATGTAGTGATATCCTATATAGACATAAGAAGAAGCGTAAAGGTAGTGTTTGTCGATCATCAAGAAGCGAGTACAAGTTCTGCAGCAAGACATTCGCGACTAGGTTTAGCACCAGACAACATGTATATAGTAACTGTCCATTTTCCATCAGCTACAAGATCTACATATGTGTTAACTGCAATTCTGTATATGCGAATAAGCATGACTTGACTGCTCACAATAAGATTTGTACTATAAAACTAGAGTGAAAATAAATATTTTTTTAATGGGGAATAGTTTGAGTGTATGTAAGTAATACTAAGTATTTTTGATAAGTGTGTGAAATGAAGATAAAGTAAATGGAATACTATTGTTTTTATTCATTTTATCATCAGAAATACATTTTTTTCCTTCCTGGTGTATGTAATGTCTTTATATATGCAAAACAAGTGTAAGCTCTGAGGATATAAGAACATTAAATATATGTGCATACATGTTTGGTGTAACTATTGAGATGGACGTCTCTGGCAATTTAAATGATAATTAGAAGAGACATACGAGACTTTTTAATGAAATTTTTTTCCAGTAAACAGTCATCTGTGAATAAAGGAAGGGTAACCTCTATTAATTAATGTGAGATGAAATATGTTATCCACCTTCAGTAGCAATTTCTTTGACAATATATTGGGTGTTTGAGATCGTATCTGACTGAAGATAATGTATAAGTCTGCATGATGATGACGGTGACAATGAAATGATGGCATGATATGATGATGATATGGTGATGATAATGATACGATTCATCTGAGTAATTCGCTGGAATATTTCATAGGAATTCTTATATGGCGGTTTTGTTGTCATGTATGTTATGACGGAAAGTTCTTGGTACAACCGATATATTCTAATGGAATGGATTGTAGATATTAAGTGTTGGTATGTTTTGTCCAGGTATTTAAGGTATTACAAGTTAGAATGTTTGTCTGGCAGAATATTTAGTAATGGATGTTTGGCATGTTTTTTTTTAGCAGTGAGTATGTTATGAACTCAAACATTAACATTTTTTTTCGGTGGGTGGTAGACGTAATTAATTGATCGAATTTTAATATATCTTGTATGTATGGTATGTTAGTTTTGCTGATAATGTGTCTTTGCAAATGGATGGTAGTATTAGTATGTTTGTTATTAGATTATGTTATGGCCTGCCTAAATGGGTGGTGTGGCATGATACGGTCTGCGAGTATTCATGGTTAGAATGTTTTTTTCCCCGCTGGAGCATTTGAATTGCTGGTTTGGTGATATGGTCTACTGTAATGAGATTTCGTTAAGGTTGGATAGTTGACTATGGTAAACTGCATTAGTGTTGGAATTGTTTTAATGTGTGTGTGTGTGTTTTGCCATTACATGGTAAAATGTTTTATCAGAGAAATTCGCTGGACTAATTAATGGGAATACTTAAGGCATATATGGTTATTTTGTTGTCCTGGATAGTATAAACGGAAATGTTTTGGTATAACTGATATGATGTAATAGAATTGAGTGTAGGTAGTGTTCGGGTATTTTAGGATATAACAAGTTAGATTATTTTGCCTGGAAGAATATGAAAAAATGGATTTTTCGTTTGTTTTTTTTTTAACAGCGACTGTGATCTGACATCAAAATATTACATGATATTTTAAACAATTGTCGATGGGCATATGGAGGTTTGGGCTATATAGTTATTTAATATGACATTAAAATATGACTGGGCATTGGGGAAAAGTTGGCCAACATATTTAATTAATAATAATATTGTAATATGAGTGAGGTATCCGTTTCTGTAAATGAAGCATTGATGTATCGAGATGCGTATAAAAAAATAAATAATTATATAAGTCTGAAAAATAAATGAATCTAGCAAACAATTGAAATAAATTATGGATTATTAAATTATATTTTTAAGTGAGTAATTTGTAGTAGTTAAGATGGCTCTAACATAACTATTTCTTATAGTGAATACTCTCTAGTAAATAGAATATCCTGGTATGGTGGTAACATGTTTGCGAGGAGAGTCCAAAATGTTTGTATATAGAGAGATGAAATGGAATACTGATAACGAATGTTCTCTAGTAAATATAATATCTTGGATGTGTATTGGTAAGGGCTTGTAGAATGTTCGAACCTCCGTCCTTCCGAGTATATGTATAACTATATTATTCGCCTTCGTGTGATATACGACTAAGGCGTATATGTTGTTTATTTATTGTGTGTAAGATGTTTATATAGATATATAAGATGTTATAAGGTACTCTTTTTCTAAAGAGTTTTGTATAGATATTTTTAAAAAAGTAATGCATTAAAATCTTTATGATCAGTTTAATTACCCATGGCTGTATATTAGATATTATATATATATTTCCTCGTATGTAACTACGTTCACGAAAGGTATAAATGGTTGGTGTGTTTAGGTAAACCAGACTGGTAGCAAGCAATGAAGTATTAGGTATTTACTTAATTCTGTTTATGTGTGTGTGTGTGTGTGTGTGTGTGTGGAAAGCATAGTAAAAAAAGGATATTTACTTTTTACCCTAGTAAAGTTGGTATGCATGAGTCGTTCACAAAACGATCAGTGACAGTCATTCTTCTGCTGAGATGTTTGCGTACGTTTGTGTATGATGGACGAGATCTATATACATTTTATGTTATGCGATATCTTAACATATATGTTCTGTAGCGAATAGTAAAGCTGCTATTCGCAAGGGATGTATGGATACCCTCGCAGGCTGTCATATTAGGTGAATGTGATCTGGTCGGGTGTTGGAGAACAAATGACTTGTCGTCGACACGCACCTCCCTTAGCGGCAATGTTGGAACTAGTCTCGGCGCCCCTTACCCTTCACCTTCGTCTCTTTTGCAATTTTTTCGGCCATACTCACGTCTACGTTCGAGAGATCCAACCTCTCGAGAGATTTACTAGAGACGTCAGTGCGGCCTCTCTTGTTTTTTAAACTATTCTGTATGATAACCTGGATAAATTAATTTTTTGACTGGTGTGGTGGTGTGTCTTGCTTGCATGGCCTATCAGTATAGTAGTAGCGAAGTCTGAAATGTGTGATTTGGACATAGTAGTAGTTTGGGTTGACGGTAGGAGGGAGTTTTTTTTTATGGAATAGCTTCGTATTTGAGTGTGACATGCCTGTATCACAGCCGGTAAACAGGAGAGCAGGAGGTATAATGGCAGGTTGAATGGTTAGTATAGAAGTTCGAAATGTATGGCCCGAATAATATATTGGACAATCTGGTAATGATATGAATTTTATGTTAGCTCATAAGTGGTAGAGGTATTTTAGAATATTTGTACTGTATGACATCTCTGCATGGTTGTTATAGTTAGCTTGTTTTGGTAATTTGTTTTGTTATTATGTCTGATTAGTATATTTTTGGTTGGTATGGTCTCTTGGAATGGCTGAAATGGATGGAATAACATGATGGTATTGTCTGCCGGTGTTGGCTGCCTGTACGGTTTGGTTTTTTTTTTTTTATATCTGATGCATCTTGATGGTATAATCTATCGGTATGACTTGGTTTACAGTTAGTTTCTCGTTTGGTTGATATAGCCATTATATTGATTGGTATGACCTGATCGGCTGCTGGTGTGGCTTGTTTATATGTGTAAATTGTGAAGTTAGATGGGGTGAAATGGTAGTCAATATAGTTTACTGTTATGAGTGATTAGTAAGTCTGAGAGTCTGAGGTATGGTGGTTGATGTGGTCTGTATTGTTAATAGAATGACTGAGGTATGCTTGGATTTGAGTGAATGATATGGTTTGGGCTGTATGTTTTGGTTGGCATGGTTATCTGCTGGGGGGGGGGGGTTGATGATATATTCAGATAGTATAGTATGATGGAATGCTGGGCTGTATGGCTTTCGACATTGCATGGCTGAGGCAAGCTAATGTCATGGTGAAAGTTATTATATATCTGTTTAAGTACTTAGTACCATTAGTTTATTAACATGGTTGTTAAGTATGCTGGAGGTATGTTACCTGGTATGTTTCGTAAGAGCAGCTATTCGTGCAGATGGCTGGCATAATTAACTTGTTTGTTGTTTGATATAGTGATTTATATTAATGTCTGGTGTGCTGAAATGTTGTCACCTAGTATGTTTTGGTTGGTGTGGTTAATGGATGGCATGAAATGAGTAGTTGTTATGTTGTATTGTAAAACTACAATGTTATTTGTGTGACATGACTGAATTTTGCTGGTGTTATGGTTGGTTTAGTGCCCAGTACTTCTGGTCTGCAGGATTACTAATATTTTGTTTCGTATGTCTGAGGTGTGGTGGTCAGCATTTTTATTGGTATGGATGGTAGATATAATCAGGTGGTTTATTTGATGGGTGATATGAGATTTGGCTGGTGTCTGATGGTATGACAGTCATGTTGGACTTGTGATTATTTTGGTAAGGTCAGTGTGGGCTGAGGTTTGCTTGAATTCTAGTAAACTGTGTGTATATTACGCCTGATGATGGTTGGTAGAGCAGATGGTATGGGTAGTAGGAAATTTTTTGGTATGCTTGGGTTAACATGGATGCTATGTTGGGTGATATGTTTTCCAATATAGCTGCCTTGTGATTGTTGGTGTATGTCGAATAGTGTGGACGGTATGTGTGTGTGTGTGTCGGTGATTTATATAATTCTAAGGCATGCTTTAGTTAAAAGTGTTTGGTATGGGTGGTCAGTATATTTTGACTGGTGTCAGACGACTTGGTGGATGGTATGAGAAGAAGTGAGTGTGTCACTAGTATTGGCTGTATGTTTGCTTTTTATTGTCTGTGTGGACAAATGATTGATATATGCTAGATTTATAGTGCGTTGTATGATTGAATTGAGTTTTTCTTTGATTATAGGTGATGGCATGTTGGTTGGCCTGGCATCAGTCAGTAATGATGGTTTGATAGATAGTAAGAATGTTTGCATTGTGGGTTGGTCTGGTCTATAAATTTGCTTTGTACGCTTGGGTTTTCATGGATGGTATTTTGGGTGATATGTTTTCCAGAATATATGTCTTGCTATTGTTGGTGTATCTCGAATGACATGGACAGTATGTATGTCCGGTGAGTATATGTTAGTCTGATGATGGTTGTAGAGCAGATGGTAGGGGTGGTAGGAGGTATGGAGCTATGGATTGATGGAACTATGGATTGATGGAACTATGGTGCTATGGAGCTATGGAGTTAGTCATTACTGGGTCTTTTTTTAAAATACATTTTTGAGTCATTTAGTGGCTATGGTGTTAGCAGAACACGTAGAATGGCTGTTAGGTTATGGGCCATCCTGAGCTGTATAGTTGCGTGATACACTTGAGATATTATGGACATTATGCTTGGTGTATTGGGTGGTATGGTTAAATAGAGTTTTTCTTTAGTTATATGGGTGGCCTGGTATGACTTGGGTTATAATGGTACATATTTTAGTATATTGACTAGTATATATTTGCCTGGTGTCGACCAGTAGAGCAGAGAGTATGAGCAGTAAGTAAATTTTTGGTAAGGTCAGTATGAGTAACAAAGTCCCTTGATGTAAATAAAATAATTAAAATATACACAAATTTAATATAAATAAAAATAAAAAATTTAAAATAAGCCTGTCATAGTAAAAAAATATATCTAAGTTAAAAAAATATTAATATACTTAAAATGTTAAACTTAAAAAGAAAAACTTATTGGTGGCCTATGTAAGTCTGGTGATTGTTGGTAGAGTAGATGGCAGGGATGCTTGTGTTACGACTGGTCTGAACTCTATAGTTTCTGTGAACTTGAATTATGGTGGGCGGTATATATATATATATATATATTATATATATATATATATATATATATATATATATATATATACACACACACACATGCAGCTTGGTTCCAGTTAGGAAGCTTAGTTTAACAGTGGCAGTCGTGAAAGACACTTGGTCTCAGCCCGTGTAAATAACTGCAATATAGTATGGCACCAAAGGATGCTGGTTCATCAATGCCTGAGTTTAGAGCAGTGCTATCGTCTTCTTCGGATGGGACACCTGTGGCTGCAGCATCGATATCGACTTTGCCAAGGCTTCGTTGCTGCTACTGAGACAAGATATTTGCCTCCAGCCACAATGCTCGGAGATATGAGGTGAACTGTATTCAGAATGTGAAGCATGCTACTTTTAAATGCGAAAAATGCAAATCGCAGTTCGGTTGGCGAAGTGACAACCTAAAAATATATCTCGAAACCTGTACCTGTCTACTTTCACTTCCTGCAAAGCGTTATCTGTCAACATTGCATCAGAGCTGTACTGAGGTGGTAACTGACGTGACAAGCACTGAAAAATCATCGAAGCAGAAATATTTGACTGGAATGCTACCGGCAGTTCGTTGCTTTCATCAAGACTTCCATGCAGCTACTACGACAAGACTTTCGCAAACGTCAATAAGGCACGAAGGCATGAAAAGAGTGGATGTGTAAGGAGTACTGTCCGCATGTGATATTGGTGTGAGAAGTGCTCTAAATTGTTCGCACTCATCAACAGTTTAAATAGATGTTTTGAACAATGCAACAGTGATGTATCGTCTACTGATGTTGAACGAGCAAAGCATCCTTCCTCTGTGCAGTTTACATCGAAAACGGGGCCGAGTGCAGCTTCGACTAGTAAATCAGATGCTACACCTATCATTTCGTCATCGCAGCCTACGAAAATAACCTGTGAGTAGGCAACATATTAATATCTTTGTCTTTGGTGTAGATTACGAACACATGCAAATTTCCACAGTTGATGATATCAAACACTGTGTATATTCAAGGAGCCTAGGTAAGCGAGAAGCCGATGAATTGACAATAGTTACATCTCTAAGGGACCTACAGTCCTGAGAAGTTTATATCTGGGTTGCTTCAACTTTCATCATCAGCGTGATCAACAACAGCGTTCCTGGTTCCTGCTCCATAAGACACGACGACAGCCAAACCATCTAGACCCACTATTGCATCATCCACAGAACTTTCAGTGACTAAACGGTGACACTTTTACTACAAGGACATTGCCTTCAAGCTTACTACAAGACAACACAAAATTTACAAGTGCCAGCATATTCGGTTTCATTTTTAACGAAGGACTGAGATTTGTATAAAGATGTTGACGAACATAAACATTTTTTTGTGTTTTTTGTACTAAAATATTTTAATGAAATATGAAATACAAAAAGTCTTTAGTATTTTATTTATTATTTTAATACTATATTGTAACCAGTCTGTTAAAAACAGACCTCGTTAAGAAAATCACTATGAAGGAAATAAATATAATTTTAAACTTATTACTATGGTTATAATTGGATTAAACATACATTCCTGGAGCTAGAAATGTTACTTGCATACTGAATTTCGCGAGCCTGTCTTCTTATAGTTCGCAATATATATTCTCCTGTGACTACAAATATTCACTTGCTTACGAGTCCAAATTTCGACATAATTATTTAAAAAGAATACGTAGAAAAATAATTAGATGTGAGCATAGGCTCATATGATTCACACTCCGACTGAAAAAAACGAATGGTTTAAATACAGTACACCACTTGCCTCTAAATAAACAAAAAACGCTCTAAAATATAGTACTCTTGAGCTATATATGGATTGATTGAAAAAATATAATGAAACATTCAAAACATTTCTGTAGTTGTACGAGAACATTAGCCAATTTCGCTTGGAAGTTTATTTACAACCTTAAGGCACCACTGATCATTGTGGGTTTTGGTAGCTCAGTAGCTAGCATACCCGACTCGTAACCGAAAGGTCCTAAGTTTTAATTCCTGTCTAAGCATGAGAATTTTTTTCTTTTTTAAAATGTTACCAGCTGTGATAGGAAAATGTGAAATTTACATAATTTTAATTTATAAACAGATTTTTTCATTGCAAGTGCATTAAAAATATATTCAAATATTTTTTTCGCCATTTTTCAAATGATAAATAAAATAACTTATATAATTCCACTTATTTATAAATGTATCGCTTCGTGGATGTCTGCTTGACAAGGCCGGCCAGCCGAGTGCCTCGTGGTCATTGGCCTCCCTTCCTTTCCCTGCGCAGTACTTACCTACGTCACTGCACGCGCATGTCACAGCTGGCACGTCTGACCTGGCAGACTCGTCGGCACGTGCGTGGTTACAATGCTAGTCGATTTAATTTTCCTACAACAGTAAAAACTAATTGAATAAAGCAAAATATTAAAAAAATACTGATTTTCAAACAATAAAGGTTTAAAATTCGAATCGTTTTTACGAACTCCTGCTTGGAATTTACTTTACAATAATTTTTATAAATTTTCACGTATGGAAAATTTCATTTTAAAATTCAGAAATAAATATACTCACTGGTGATTCACACACTCTGGCAAGTGATGAAGGGATTATGTAGACGGGGGAGTGGAGCAAAGCGACTAATCGAACAAGTGTGAGTAATTGATCGAACGAACGTGAGATACAAGAGAGAAAGGAAAGAGTAATAAAAGACTAAATAAAATAGATAGAACGAAATAACAAAAAATGGGAGGACTCCGAGAAAACCGATGGAATGATAGGAAGACAAGACAGAATGAGATGAAATGAGAGAGTGTGAGATAAACAAGAGAGAAAAAGGTGGCATGAGTGTGACAAGAGGGAAAGAGATGGAATGAGAGCGTGAGAGAGAAACGAAAGAGCGAAAGAGATGGAATGTAAGAGACACGAGAGAAGGAGAAAGGCAAGACGGAATGAAAGAGAGAGAACAAAACAACAAGAATCTGGGAGGACTCCGAGAAAACAGATGGAATGATAGAAATACAAGACAGAAAGTGATGGAATAAGAGAGTGTGAGAGAAACAAAGAGAGAGAGAGAGAGAGAGAGATATGTAATCCGAGAGACAAGAGAGAAGGAGAGAAATAGAATGGAAAGAGAAAGAGATGGAATGAGGGAAATAGAAAGGAAAGAGAGAACGAGATGGAATGAGAGACAGAGAGAAAGTGATGGAATGAGAGAGGCAAGAGAAAAAAAGATTGAATGAAAGTGACAATATGGAATGATAAAGTATGAAAAAACGAGACAGAATGGTGGTATGTCGTCACGATCGTATGCGCCTTGAAAAGACGAGTTCGGTGATATATAACACTTAATACTTACGCATTAAAATTTTTTAATTATAAAAATATATTAAATTTTATAAAAATAATTATTATATTTATTTTATCGATTTCTCAGATACCGCATTGTTTTGGTCTAGAAGCAATAACAAGCTCGTAAAATTGGCTGAGATTGGATTTCCTGGGCCCGTGTTTTGTACACGAGGGGCTCGGAGCTTTTTTTTAGGGGAAAATAGGACGTTTTTAGGGAAAATAGGAAATTTTTATGAAAAAAGGGAAATTTTACGGCTTTTGAAGGCTAAAACATGCGATTTCGAGGGAAAACGGGGGAAATGTAGGGTCTAGGTCATTTCAAGGTCGATCCTCGATCCACGTCCCAATTCCGTTTGTGCTGGAGTCTACCATACCTATCTACGAAAATAAATTATATCGATATAAATAAAATCGTGCAAACAGAATCCCGTTAATACAATACGTTGGTCATAGTTTGTGCATTTAAAATTAGCACTGGTCATGAAGCTTGTGAACATTTTACCTCAATTATGTGATGTAGAAAAGATCTCATTGGGTCTACAACTCTACCTTGGAATTTCGGGTACAGTAACTCTTTTAGAAATAATAAATACCAAACACTGAGCGTATGGTATGTATACAATTTTCATAGGTGGTGACAGACAAATTATTCGAATAGGTCTTAAAGTCTCTTTAGACAGGAATGACGTTAGATGCGAGAAAAGTTGCAGACATGCAAGAAACGGCGAGAAATCAACTATGACACATAGTGAGAAAGAATCCCATCAATAAACTGGAATTATATTGCTATGTATAAATATTGCATTTTTAGACCCCTTATTCCTTCTCACTCATACACTCACTATTATTTCTCCTCCCCAATAACTTTGTCGTCGTTCGAAACGAACAATAATGGATATAGCGGAGTATACATAATCTGGAGATAGGAATTATTTTCGGCTGTCTGTTAGGTGACCAATTGTCTAAGATTGTCCACCATAATTTTCGGGTATACATTCCTGTCTTTCAGATTGTCTTAAAGACGTCGTAACATTTCGCTGCATGCTCGGTGTATGTTTTCACTAAATTAATGGGTGTAAGATACCCTCAGGGTCGAGATTTTTGAAAAATGGATTTTAATCTCCGGTAGCATTTACATTCTGGCAATTTTCCTTGATCGTGTTGTAGACATCCCTAAGGAAATAGCAAATTATGCAGCCTGCGCTACTGAGTGTTACACTTCAGTCTACCTGTGTAATATAACCTGGAAGGAATTGCACTTCCTTAGCACCAACAAACAGCTTATTCTCACACCTACGATCGTTATCTAATGTAGGTCTTTCGAGTTGGTTCAGAGGCAAGTTACCGATGGAATAGCAAACAGGAATCAAGTAAGCACCCTTTGTATTTTTTTATGAAGGCCTAACATTATATTATTAATAATATTGTCATCTACGTTAACATACGTTATCAAGTTTTCCGCTTCTGCGTGGCTTCCGTTCCATAATTGTCTTCAGTCTTCAGAGATGTGCGTGCTTGACCGATTCCTTTGAAATTTCTAATACCGCTAGAACTCGTGTAAAATTTTCCTTTTTTTTCCCCCATTTACCGCGAGTTTGCTACCTAATTTTGTTGCCTATTTAATAAGTATATATTTAGCGCGATCTTACTTTACTACGGTCTATAAAGTATAAGCAATTAATAGCACCAGCAAACAGTGCACCGACTATTTCTGCAGAGAAAGGAGAATTGCTACATACGATCGAACAATATTTGAAGAAAGAACGAAGTTGGTTAAGTCATGCTTGTTATATATATATATATATATATATATATATATATATATATATATATATATATATATATATATATATATATATATATATATATATGATGAGGATGGATGGCTATTACCAATAGACGAGGATAACTGATATTTACGGAAGACGATGATGGCTGAGGATAATAAATTAATAGTACTAGCAGACGTGGTGGACTAGACATTACATGTAGACGACGATCGCTGAACTTTATACACCCATAATTTTTACGAATTATTTAATGATAATGAACAATAAGATTCACAAGTACGTGATATAAATGTTCGGATAAGCGGTCAATTGCCTAGATTCTCATCAAGCGCAGTCACAGCGATTGAAATAAAATGTATGTATATATTGAAGCTATCATAACTTTTGCCAAACTGTCAGTGACAATTGCCATATCGGAATTGCTTGGGGAGTGTTATTCAATATGTATACTTTTATCATTATGCGGTGAATTTCATCCAAACATGAACAATTTGATGCAGTAGCGAAAGCGATGTCTTACTAGTTTTGCTGCTAATACTTTCCTATGATGATAGTGGAATCTCTTCACACAGTAATAACAATCGTGTATTATCTAATACACACTTTTACTTTGAACAAGGCGAAAGCAGTCTGAAAAAAATATGTTTTTGACTCAACATGCAACGCTTGTAGAAACAATCAGCTCTAATTGTAAAAATTTAGGTGTGTACACTGAGTTGACATTTAAAAAATATTATTTTTCTGAATCTATTCTTGGGACACATATGAGCCTGTCACGGCAGGACAAGATCACATATGTTTTAAGGAAAGTGAAATATGACAGTTGAGTTTTGAGCAAAATAAAACCTACCTACTATCACAACTGTTGCAGTGTGTCACGCACACACCGCATATAGAGTATCTGCTTCTGCTCATGTCAGCCATATCGCACCTTCAAGTACTCCCACCGATTCTCGTGTCCAAATACAGCTCAGCCAACCTCGTCTACTAATGAATTTCATCTAATTTTGTCGACTCGTGATGTTTATCCATCCACGTCAATTCTCATTCTTGTCATATAGGACTTCGGATGTTTGCTTTATCTAGCCATTATCTGTGATCTATGCTCGTAGTCTTCTTGAAACTACCAATTGTTTTACTTGCTGTATACATTTTGTGATATAGTTGAGCGATGCAAATATTTATGTGCTAGAGCAGATGTCCATGTGAAATGGAAATTAAGGAAATATTTCGATCAATTACTATTCAAAACTGATATTACTGCAGAGAATGGTAACCATTCGTGGTTGTGAAAACTAGAGCCGATGTTAAAATTGAAACTACAAAGAATTAGAAATATTATAACATGTGTTTTAAGGAAAAGTATCATTAATGTCCTGTACTCCATTCTTAAAGGCAAGTGATCAGATGCAGATCGTGTGTAGCTTTGCAATAAACAGAAAATAACTGAATGGGTTGTGCAAGTGTTCTTTAATTGCAAATTCTCTGCATTAGGTCAATAAGTCAAATAGGTTAAAAAGCTCATAGAAGCAATTTTATGATAATCATAATTACGAGGAGACTTGAATCAGGACAAACTCATAAGATTGTGTCCAAAGTTCTGCACATATGATATTGTGTTATGTCCAGGGTTTGACAGAGGTTCCAACAAGGCGCAAAAGTTAATTATTTCTTCTGCAGTGTATATTCAAGAAGTACTGGGCTACGAGAAGATCTTAGTGTGGCCCTACCTGCCATAAATCGCAGTCGGAGCACATTAGGACACCTTACAAAATACTTAATAACAGTCACAGGAACGAATATTTCCAGATATTTTGAACACCACACCGACCGAAAATATTGCACCAATAGGGACTCTATGCCAAGTGACCTTCAATACACATCCATTTACTCATGCATTCAAAACTGTCCATTTATTGCAGCATAGATATCTTCGAGTGTGGGGAATGGTAAAATGGGATTGTGTCCTGTTTACAAAAGAGTCCAGTTGCAATATGCGTAGTGATTCTCGGCATTTTTACACGTGACGAGAATGATGAATGAAGTACAGTACCACTGAAATCATTAAAGGTGATATTATTAAGGTGGTGGCAATTTAGAGGTCCAAGTACACTGTGTGTTTGTTTGTGGCTGTATAAGAGGTCAGGTGTGCGGAAATGTTATCCTCCCATAGTGCATTATGCTTTACAGGGGCGCAGTATTGATAACTTTACTGTTTATAGGTGACAATTCAGTATAACATCGGATTCCATTGGTAGGTCACATTGTGAAAACAAGGGGTATAGTGAGTTTGGAATGTCCAGCTAGGTCACCTGATCTAAGTCTCAACTATTGTACTTGGGACGCACTTTGCCTTCGTATTGCAGGACATCCAAAATCTATATGAAACATATAGGATCCTTGGGTGGCTTTGGTGCAGGAATAATATAACATGTGCAAACAACTGCTCAACAATGCTGCTGTCTGCGTAGGAGCACATTGTAATGCACGTTTCGCTGTCTTGTGTAAACACACATCAGGCCGACTCTTTGCCACATTACCTCAATTCATTTTCGTGGCATGGATCGCACTGGAGGTCATGTGGTCTATTACTGATAGACGAATTTCAGTGTGTTGTGTGGGAGAAATATCGCTTTCAAATGACTTGAGATGTGCTGTTGAACAACTGATAGAGTTTTTGCTCTTCGTGTCAGTGGAAATTTGCAAGTACACTGACCTTAATCAGTTTTAAACTCTGCACGTTATTGTAATTTTTATATAATTTTAAAGACAAATATAATGAGATTGGGTACTCCAACCTGGCCCACTAACGTAGCAGTACCTTCCGCCCGACTACACTCAGAAAAACTGCATATTGTATTTTGTTTGAAGACGTGTTGAATGCTTCTCGTATTAAATGAAATATAAAACCAACCAGGTAATATAAAAAAAATTGTAGGAATATACAAACAATAGCAACCGGGTACTACATATTTGCTTTCTCGAAAGGAAAAAAAAACATCCTAGAGCTAATATAAAGTGTCAACGCGTTTACAAATATTTCAAAATAAATACCTCAAGATAAGTATTAATAAAACGAGTATTATATAAATATTAGCTACATTTCTGGAATATATTTTTAATTAATTAGTAGTTTGATAATTAGAAGAAAATTGATTGTGTCAAAGGGATTTTAGATAGCGAAGAGGGATCAGTTTCAACCATGGTTTGATCGCGCCAAACACATGGACTACCATCCAGTAGATGAACCAGAATATTCCCTTTTGACTTGAAAAATGAAATGAATATTTTAAGTATTTATTTAAAACACTTGTTTAGTACAGATTGCGATCATATATTAAAGTCATAGAGCTTATAGACCATGCGCTCTTTACATAGACTTCATTGAATGAGAATGTATCAAAATGATACTATATGATCATATCGTTTTCTAGAAATTTGTGAATTTAATAACTTTTGTAGATAGCTTCTCGGCAAAAAAAAACATTTTATTATAAGTATATCTGCACATATGATAACACCATTAATTAAAGTTATCTTAAGCAGTTTGACAAATATTATGCCATTTTGATCAATTATAGCCCTTTCCATAATTACTATATTAGCATATAACCAAGTTAAAGGTGCTATGCATAGTGTCCAAGAATCGACATTTCCGCCAACAGATACTCACTATATAAATTTTATCGTTGATGTACGGGAATGACTAGGGAAACTGGACCATCAAAGTTAAATTTTACTAAGTAAGAAAACGGATTAATCTTTAATCAATTATTATTTACTCTTAGAAGCAAGGCAGGTGTTAATCATAAACCTCATATAGGTTATAGAAAAATTTATATGTTTTACCTTTTTTTGTCAGACGAGTATCAGAAACATGTCACTCTGAAACAAATTACTCAAACATGTGCGGTAATGGGAACCATTAACTAAATACCCTTCATGGAGGTGAAACATTATGCAAATTTTTGGTTGATAACTAAGAAATATATGTGGTGTATTATGATCATTACCTTGTGTGTTGTTTATAATCCATTTCAAAGTTTCCCCATTTCAGTTATATTATAGAAAGCGAAATACTCTGCACGACAAATTTTCTAAACATTTTTGGAAAAAATAACAGGCCTACATATCAGGACCATCAAGCATCATGCATTCAGTATGTAAACATTTTTTATGTTCACTTATAATCTTTTTCTTCATTCACACGTTTTAGTGGGGTTTCTATAAGAACTTAGGAGCGTTGTTTCTTTCTGTATGTTTTTGTTTGCCTCTTTTATGGATTAGGAAATTGAATCATCTCCTCAATAAAAATTATGATATGGAAAAAGGCACTTTTAGTTGCTCCATATCTTTGCGGCCGCAGGCTGAAATATTTTTAGCCTCGTTCTCATATGTCAACAAACCGGTTTTGATCACAGGCAGCAGCAATATCGTCATCTGTACAGACACTTGGGTTCTATGCGAATACGTCAGTAACTTAGGAACACATGTGGTTTCTCAATGATGGTATTGCGAATTAAAGCATTAGTGAGCAACGTTGCCAATTCATGTGGTGTTGTATTCTGATAAATGTGACTTCATTTAAGAACAGTATACTACACTGAATCAGCTATCATAGGTCCATAAAAAGTAAAATGAAATGAATGCATTTTGTGGGAGGTGTGACGTTTTATAGAAAACATACGTTCATATTGCTTTTGCAAAACTCTTAATCTGAAAGTGTTTGGCTACAGTGATTATCAAGTACCAATACAACTGTATTTTTAAAACTACACTTTCTTAACAAACTTTCCCAACCTGTTAATTTGATCAAAAACATTACTACAGTAAATTCATACAATTTTCTCTATCCTCGTTTACTTGACGCGTTTTTTCAGCTTTCATATTTTATTAAAATTATATTGTAAAAATAAGAGTAAAATAGTTGGGCTAAAATAATAGCCATTAATACCCCAAAAATGACAATAGAACTCTCTGTATTTAAAAATATTACACATTTTCACTTTATTTAAAACTAAACCCAATCACTGTATTCTGTGAAAAAAATATATATTTTATCTAATATATGGATGTCCCCATATTCAGTAACATGAACGTGAGCACGATTTAATTCTAAAATAATCTTTGAGATATTAAAGTTTATTACGTATTTCATATTTTAAATCCAAAAATAATTCTGAATATTTCTTATGCAATTGTAAATAACATCTTTATCTTACGCTAATTTCAAAGTAAAGATGTAATATGTCTAAATTAAAACGATAAATTAATTAACACTGTGTTAGGTACACATCACCTCACAAAGAAAATGTTTTCTTCATAAAAGAAAGATTTTTCTTTTTTGTAATAAACTAAAAAATTATATTTATAATGGCTTTACAATATTAGGGATTACATGACAATTAAAATAATGCATTGTTTACGGTACTAGAAATTAGTACTCTGAAAATTTAACCCTGTTAATATTTTGTGTTAGAGCACACATCTTTGTCGCAAAACATAATTTGTGTTTACCTGTTCGGATAAGGTCGATTTGAAGGAGGGTCGAATCGCACTTTCTCGAAGAGAAAATTGGCTACAAAAATTTAAAGAGTAGTAGGAAAATAACAAATTGGGCTCAAGGGGATCGGGGATCAGGGATCGGATTCGGATTAGGTGAGCCTCCATATTGTTACGTCAATCTTCCGCCATCTAGGATCCATGTGACCTCGACCTCGACCTTCGACGCTTTACCCCAGTAACCTTTGACCCCAAAACCCATTAAAATGCAAAAAATTCTTTAAAAATTAAAAAATAAATTTGAAAACATATTAAACAAACTCCAAAAAATTCGAAAAAATGTTATATAAAAATTATTAAAAATTATAAAAGTATTATTAAAAAGTACCTATCAGAATTCCCAAATATTCCCAAAGCAGGCGGGGTGGATTAGCGATACAGGTGACTTTGGGTCAGGACAAGCGGACCAGTCAGAACCTTTGACCATGACCATTAACCTTTGACCTTGAAAATTCAAAACATCCAAAAAATTAAAAAAATTCTAGAAAAATTAATATAAAAAATTATTAAATATTTAGTACTAAAAAAATATTTAAACATTATCATAAAAACATTTAAATTTCTGGAGGTCGCTCCTCACCCATACCAAGTCCGCCATATTGGTAGGCGACCACCCTCTTCGTAGACATCACCCATTGGCCTTGAATGACCTTGAAAACAAAAACTCAAGAAAAATACACAAAAGTAAGCAAGTATAATACATTACAAACTACTAACACCATATTATAAGCATACTACCTAGACCTTGACCCCATGACCTTAATTAACCTTGAGAACAAAAACAAGAGAAAATGCATTCACATATGCAAGTTTGTGGCATTACATGCTATTAGAGCAATATTAGATGCAGACGGTCTAGAACTTGACCCCATGATTTGGAAAACCAAAACTTGAGAAAAGTACATAAAAGTCAACAAGCATATTTCATTACAGAATACTACCAGATTATTACACGCAGATGACCTTGACCTTAACCCCATGATCTTGATTTACCTTGAAAACAACAACCCTAGAAAAAATACATTACGACAGCAAGCATATGATGTTACAGACTACTACCATAATGGATGCAGGAGACCTTAACCGTGACCCCATGACCTTGACCCCAAAAATTAACACAAAATCCCCTAAAAATCCCAAAAAACCATAAAACTTAAAGAAGTGTATTTATTTAAATTTATAAAAATGCAATATTTGAAATTATATTAATTTTATTATTAAATGTTATTGTAATACTTATTTTTAAAAAATTTACATTCCCGGAAGTCACCCAGCACCGCACTTAACAGACGACTGTCATGAATTGCTATTGGCTCTTAAATAAGTGGGCCTCCATCCCCTCACCCCCCTCCAAAATACTCATTATATCGTATAGGGTCATATTTAATTCTTCGATTATTTGTTTATATAATACTGGAGGATAATATGTTGGTAGGCATCAGTTGTCTATATGTTACTGGAGACAGCCATCTTTGTTTTCTTTCGTCATTTGTTTATATGTGTTACTGGCTGCTACCATGTTGATAGGCATCATTTATTTATATATGTTTCCGGAGGCGCCATGTTGGTTGGTGTAATCTGCCATCTTGGTAGGCGTCAGCCATCTTGCGAGGTGCAGTCCTAAATGTTGGTTTTTGGATTGTAATTTGTTTTAGAAATGGTCTCTTACCTTAGTTCAACTACAATGCTAGAACTCATATGTTTTCATCATCTGTGTACCACCAGGCGACAACCATATTTTTTTATGTTGTTAAAGTGTAGGTTGCACTGTCGACACCCTCCATATTGGTTTATATTTTTCCACACATAGGTTGTATCAATTAGGCTGCCTGCGACCGGTATGTACCGATTGGTGACATTAACCATTCCTGCAAAGTACGTAAACAACCAGATTTAGTTTTTGATTTGTTTTGTTCTTACATGAAAGTATTTTTTGAGTAATTTTTATTAAAAATGATTGTTATATAAAGCAGAAGGTTTTTTAACAAATAAATAAATGCAACATATTAAATAAATATTTTTTAAGTATAAATTTTTTATTAAAAATTTAAAAAAGTATTTTTTACTTAATTATATAACTGTACATATAGTACAGTAGTACTTTATTAAATACTTTTTTACTTAATGTACTGTCATTTCTGGCAATTTTTAAATTTTAATTACATTCTAGAAAATTAGGTAAACATGAAATAAAATACACTTTATTTTTCACACATTTTTTATTCTATTAATTTAATACAGTTGCCCATGCCCTCTGCAAATTTTTCCAATATTCTTCACTATATATATATATATATATATATGTGTGTGTGTGTGTGTGTGTGTGTGTGTATGTGTGTGGGGCTAAATGCATACAATTTTGTTGTAGGTTACATTCTTTTATCATCTCGCTATTCACGCTCGTGTTGTCCTTGTGCGAAAATATCGTGACATTTATTACACCAACACACTTTGCAAGACAGGTTATCTACGTAACTACACATTTGAAGACATGTACCGAAGTCGCAAAATACCTGCTTGCAGAAAACCAGGTACCGAGTTACTGATGAGAAATGCACTTTAACTTAACAGGTCTTTGCATGGCTAAGTAAATTGTCGCTACGGTCGAACTGCGTACCACACCTGTCACACGTATATGACATGGAACAAGGATCTCGCCACAATTAAAGCGCTTACGTCGCCGTACATTGCGGCTGCGGTAAACGTCTGATCACTAAAATGACACTGATGGCGACGTAGTAGTTCAGGCAAAGACTCGGAGGAGCCTGTTAGAGATGTAGGTAGTGAAGCTAAATAATCAGGTAACGCCGACAATGGTGTTCTAGATACCTCAGCCGAAACGTTCGATGGCACCATTGAAGATTTCGTAGGCGTAACAACTGAAGAAGTCGATGGTACTGTTGAATCCTAGATGATCATACTACACTGGTGGCAGTAGATGCTGGTAGTGATGTAGCCATCACAGCTGAAGAAGTCAATGGCGCTGGTAAAACAGGAGGCATCTCACCCGAAGAAGAAAACGATAGTAAGAAACCGGCGGCAGGCAATATACACTCCACTTTAACGTAACAAGCCATGGAATACCTGGCGTAGAAGTTAGCCGAGACGATGTATATTTCACGGCAGCCGTTGCCAAACTAAACCTCTCTGCTGACCTCCCTAATACTTATAATATACACGTATGCAAGTCCTGTTACGTCATATTGACTTTGAATCAATCGTATTGCACTATTAATACGTTGTGCGGACACTGACCAGCCAATCAACGAGTTGCCACGTAATAGCAGCTGGCCAATCACATGAGGTAGTAGTGGTGGTGGTGGTGGTTGCGGTGGAGTCATTTTGTGGCCATTTTAAGTTAATGTTGAGGTAATCTTGGGGTCATTTTGGAGTCCTATGTGGTGGTGGGGATTGTGTTGGTGGGGGTGGCGGTGGTGGTTGCTGTTGGTGTGGGTGGTGGTAGTCGGCAAATTGGGATATTTTGGGCCCTTTGTGTTGGTGTGTGTACGTGTGTGTGTGGGTCGTAAGTTCAAATAAATTACCCCTATTTTAAAATAAGCTTATATAGTCCTACATCCAAAAGCTTCCTGGGTAAACTGTGTTTTCAATTTGCAATAAAAGTACCTAGAACCACAGCTGGCGCCCACCGCGCTTCGCCATTGGTCGATGCATCACTTGGACTTTGTACTGAACAATGCAGCACCACGACAGGCCACCACAATGCTTCTTAATTGATCGTTGCGAGGAAACGACTCTTCGTAAAGACTACCCTCACATACCGACGAGCATTTTGAACATAGGTGGAAACACTATCGCAGAATCGGCACTGACGACAACCAGTTAGCGATAATTCAGATCGCGGCTCGATGATCGACGAGGTCAAAGGCAGCCCTTCGTATTCGCAATTAATCGGTACGGTATGGGAGCACTCTGAGAAACCCAAATTACCGTTCGGTTTTTTCCCCCTGGGCGAACGAGTATTTGGGTTTTCTCAGAGTGCTCCCATACCGCGATGATAAATTGTGAATACGAAAGCCTACCTTAGACCTCGATGATCACGGAGCCGTGACCTCCATCATCGCTAATTGGTTGCTGCCAGTGTCGATTCAGCGATCGGTTTATCGCCTATGTTAAAATGCCCATCAGCTTGAGAAGTCGGTCTGTACGAAAACCTGCTGATTTAAAACTTAAGAATGACGTTTCAGTGCGATTTCTGTCAGAGGCAGTTTCCACGGGCTGATATTTTGAAGAGACTTTCTAAAATTTTGAGTAATATTTCTCTGCAACTACAATCGGATCCACCTCCACTTCCGCCTCTGCTTTTTCCTCCTCCTTCTCCTTCTCCGCAATCAGGGGACATTTAGGGAATATTACGGGTCATTTAGGGGCCATTAGGGGTCAGCAGCGCAATCAGGGGTCATTATGGTTCAATATGCCAATGGGTCAATGGGTCAGTCTTGTGAGGGGTCGATCTAACAACAGGAGTCAGTTGTCTACTTTAAGTGTGATAATGATTTATAAGTGAGGAAAGATCTTGTCTGGAAGAAACTGTTGAAGATATAATTGCATGTTAATGTGATCAAGGAACTAGATAAAATGTCTGTTTGAATTAAGGCGTGAAAGGAAAAAAATTGCTTAAATATCACTGACGAAATATATTAGTAAGTTTATATATAGAGAGAGCAGTAGGTAAGCAAAATAGATACACATGTCGCCACTGTGGAAAGGACTTTGGTTTTTTTCATGAATGTGATGCAAGCCAATGATTATACGAAGTCTACTATAGAGCTTATCTCTACGGATGTACCTTCTCCCACTGCTAGAAAATTACATCGAAAACAGTGTTGCTAATGTGGAAAAATTTTCAGTAAAAACTGCGATGCCCGGCAACATGAGAGAACAACCTGAACGATGAATCCTTTTCGCGCCATGAAGCATTACGACAATGGGCACATTGCAGTTTGTGCAAAGCAATAAAATGAAGGAACGTACTAAGATCTGCAAGGGTTCGTCTACTGGGAACCAACATGTGATGTCTTCAGTAACTCCTGCTACATCGATGGATACTGTTTCCGCAGACAATTATGACGGAACACTTCATGCTTAAGATGGAATGTCTGAGTCGGTTTGTGCGGAATGTACACTTACAAGGCGTGCGAGTGACGTCGATGAACTTCAATGTAAACGACCATCAGCTCGAAATACTGTTGAACATTCAACTCCTGCAACTAAGAAAAGTAAACTTGATATTGAGGGTGAAGCAGGATATGAAAACGATCATGAAGACAGCATTGATGATGACTATGACAGTGATAGTGTTGAAGACGATGATGATTCCCTCGACGTTCCCACACATTTCACCAACGGGTTTCCTTCGACAAGTGGTGCGAAGAAGGCAGAAGACGTCGAATATACTGACTATGTGTTTCCTGAAGATCCCAACAAATTTGTAGACAGACTTCGATCTTTGCTCAGTAAGCAACAACATTGGAATAACTCGAACATGAAAGAGTTGGTTTTCATTATAATAGAACTTGCGGATCGGGCTTATATCAGAAGGAGCCATGAACTGCTTTCTTCTGAAAATGTAATAACAAAATAATAATCAATTATTATCATAAAATAATCGTTTTCTCTTTATTTTTGTGAATTTTATCCTTCTATCGCCCTTAAAGTACTTAATTAAAATACGTTATTAAATATATTTAATAAATTAAGCATGTAGCCAAAGTCATGCATTATGTATGCAGTTATACCACTGATTGGAAAAAATATTATTTCTTTAATAGGATGGAAAATTGCAGGTTTTTTAAATATCTATAATTATAAGTGACGACAGCTCGCTTGGCAGTGAAATCGAAACATTAATGTAATAGTCAGTAACATAATATGCTTGTTAACTTTTATGTATTTTTCTTGAGTTTTTGTTTTCAAGGTCATTTAAGGTTATGGGGTCAAGGTTGAGGTAATTTGCATCTAATTTAGTGGTGGTAGTCAGTAATTGATTATGCTTGCTGATTTTATACCTCATTTTTCGAGTTTTTGTTTTCAAGGTCATTCCAAGGTCATAGAACCAGATCGAGGCAGTCTGCATTTAATATGGCGGTAGCTGTCTGTAATGTAATTTTTTTCGAGTTTTGGTTTTCAAGCTTATTCAAGGTCACGGGGTCTACTTTGAGGTAGTTTGCATTTAATATGGTTGTAGTAGTTAGTAATTCATTACACTTGCTGACATTTATGTATTTTTCTAGAAGTTTTGTTTTCAAGGTCATTCAAGGCCATGGGGTCAAGGCCAAGGTCATAGGTCGGGGTTAAGAGTCAAAGGTCAAAGTTCAATTGGTATTGGGCACTGGCTTCTAAGATGGTGGACAGGTGATGTCTGCCAAGATGGCGGTCGTCTACCAAGCTGGCGGTCAGCTACCAAGATTGCAGACGCCTATCAAGATAGCTGACTCGGTATGGGCGATGGGGTGAAAGCCGTCCGACTAATTTGTTTGGTGAGGGAGGTGGGGGAACCTCGGAGTATTCAAGTTTTGTAAATAATTTTGAAATAATGTTTAGTAATTTTTAATAGTCAATTTTTAATTTTTGTAAAAATACGTTTTTCGTAATTTTTAAAATTCTGTTTAATAATAAATTATTAGGTATTTTAAAGAATTTTTTTTAGATGTTTTGGATTTTTGAGGCTAAAGGTGAAGGTGAAGGTCAAAGTTCATAAGTCATGCTCATCAGGCTTTGAATCACTGATCCCTGGATCGGAGTTGCTAATCCATTCGCCTGCTGCGGGAAAAATTGGATATTTCTGGGATTCTTTTTTAATAATTTCTTTATAATTTTTAATAATTTTATAATAATAGAATTTTTTTAGAATTTTTTTTTTTAGGATTTTTTTTGTATTTGAGGGGGGTTGGGGTCAGAGGTCACCGGGCTCAAGATCAAGGGTCAAAGATCAAGGTAAAGGTCATATGTGTGAAAGATGGTGGACGGTGACGTAACAACATGGCGGCGGCCGGCTCCTGCATTCCCACCCCCATCCCCTTGTGCTCAATCCCATTTTCCCTACTACTAATATAATTTATAGCAGCCAGTGTATTTCGTTGCTTGGAAATGGAATAATATTAACAAATCCTAAAGAATCTGAATGTAGTTCCATTTATTCGACTCCCATGCTAGACAAAACTAATTTAAAAAAAAAAAAAACTGCCTTCTGTTTGTATTCTAAAATAATTAAATTTTATCTGTAATTTTTTTAATGAGGAAAGAGAGACGATTATTGAAACTGCTATGAAATTAAATAATTCTCTCAAATCTAGTTATTGATTTTGAAGTACATAAATTTTATCATTTCGAGAACACATTTAATAAAATATTAATTGGGTGGTTACATCAAAGAAATGTGATGCTCTGAAATAATTACTAAAGGCTGTTCACGATAAAGTGAGAGCTTTAGTAATGAATCTAAGAAAAAAAGTCACTGCTCCTGCATGCATATATTTTAACGAGCGCACTTTAGTGACATTCGCCCAATAAAGTTGGTAACGGTGGATGGAAAGTAGGCCCATTTCTTATCACCGAATTAAATATTCTTAGGTAATTATTTGTGATAACTTAGAATTATTTCTTTCGCTTAAGTTTTTCTTAATGTATCGAAGTGTCAAAATCAGCAGATGTGTAATATATTTAGTTTTCTAATAAGTTTACAATTTCACTTGACCGACGCATAAATTAATTGATGAGGCCCAAGGCAATGTTAATTTCACGGACTACATGACATGTATACAATTAGATATTAAGCAGGGCTTTCAAAAGGGCTCATTTTAGCGTGAACGTCTTATATCAGAGAATGAGATTGACGCGAGGGTAAACGATACTAGACGTAGATATTAAAACGCGAGACTTGATAAAACGGTTGGTTCAGGTCTGAAATTCGCGTATTGTGTCATCTATGCTAATCGCAATTCTAAAACCGTTGTTCTTAAGGCTGTAAAGAACGATATTAGTGATTGCATATCTACTACCCACGGCATCGTTTGAAAATCAATAAGTGAGTACATGCATGTACCTTGGAAAGAAAAGAATTACAGCAGTAACACGTAGTAAAAGTATGAATTAGTCAACAAAAACGGAGGTTTGATGAACATAATCGACAACAACCACTGCAAACAGTGAAATTGGGCGTTATTCTTCTGTGATAAAGATTCTCATGTTTACCAGTGACTGAAACAAAAGTGTTAAGTTCTCTCTAGCGTCACAGAATATGCCTACATCTTGCTGTTCCACCAATGACAAGTTTGAACGGGGAAAAAAAAATCCTGCTTTTCCTGTAGACGTTTAACGGAAATTTGCTGTTAATGTACGGAAAATATGGACCGTTTAAAATAGAGAAAACGAAACTGGCTTCCTTACTACTGAATGACTTAACCTCTCCGCACTTACTGTAGGCTATCTGCTGGCTCAAGGAACCAGCAATGCAGGAGTCACACGACGCGTTCTTCATCGCTGTAACATAAAAATTATCGCCACTCAAGAAATTATTATATTTCAGGCAAATAAGAGATGTATTTAAACTTCAAAATTGTATCAAAAATGTTAAGAAACAAAATAACTCATTTTAATAATACATAAAAATGATAATGGGTGTCCGGCACGTAATTGTAGAGAGTAATTTAACAGAACAGGTAATATGCGTGAAGAACTTGAAGTCACACAGTTCTGGTTTGTACGAGTGTTACCATCCAAATAAGGAACAAATATTTTCATTTTTGAATTTACTTTTTTTTTTAGACATAATGCGAAACCCACACGCCAGAGATTATGCCATCCTTCAAAAGTAAATGCAGAAACCCCAAACACAATAAAGAACAATTATTAAATTAACGGCAATATATGTTAATTCACGGGAAGTTCTATGAAATCTTGGAATTTTCGTTAGTTACAAAAAGGGTGTCTAATTTTACGAATACTTCAGGAATAATAGCCTATTGCCTATATACATTTATGTGATTTTGTGGATTTTTTTAAATGTAATTTAAAACACGATACATATTCAACACTGTAAAATAAAACGAGACTCTGAAACGCTTTTTAGTATGTAATATTCATGGCCTCGTGTTTTACCACTATGCAGGAATAGATTTTTCAAGTCTGTGCGCGGAACGGATAAGCCACTTATTAAAATTCGAGAGAAAACTTTGTCATGCAACATACGTTGCATGCCGTTCTAGCTCGTTATTTATGTATTTAAATTTGTAATGTAAAATGTGTGAATTATAGTTGCATATAGAAATGATCTTGGAAATTGATCTGAGAGGCGTTGTTTGAAAACCGTGTTCCAGTTATGATCTCAGTTTCGAGAACCCAACACTGCAAACAAAAAGAGAAGGAAACATTCCGTACATGTGCTAGGGTGAAGATTTTATTTCAGAAATGTGTTATTTAACGTTTTCTATCGGTCTCACTTACCGCGTACTTAAACGCAATTATAAATAACTTTATTCGCCCAAGGCGAAGAGATAGGCCACCATGTGGTTTCTCAGAGCTAATAGGACACGATAATTTATTACAGTATAACCATATTTCTCGCTACGTTTGCTTGCTTGCAAGTGTTTTATATACACGTTCAGGTAACTTGATGACATTCACCTTCAAGCTACTAGGACAGTAAGCAAGCACAAACGAGCGATATCAGTTCACTATGAACACTGCTTTAAACGTATTTTTTATGTTATATACACTGTAAAAAAAATTTCTGGTAAACTTCCTAAACTGCATTGGAATATTTTAACCTATAAATTGAATGGAAATATTACCCCACATCAAACAGCAAATTTATGAACGTTAAGTATCACTGCTGTAAAAAGTTGGGAACTTCCCTACACATTTGACTGTTTCCTGAGAAAACGTAGGAACGCTACCATGGATGTACGGAACACAGATTTACCGCATGAGCTTTCCGACTTGACATATGCACTCATGTGGTAAATTGGCAAATAATTTCTTAGAGTAATACAACAGTCTTTTCGGTTGATACAATCACGAACGTGTCACGCGGTTCAAAATTTGAACTTTTCTGGCCACAAGTTTCGTGACTATCGATACCTTTGCTTCTCAACGTGACGTAAAAATCACTGCACTGCGTTTGAAATGAACTATTTTGAAAAGGTTAAACATCCAAACAGAAGCTTCGCATATTGGCGGAAACTCGTCGTCAGCACCCACAACTACCTTCCCAGATAAGTTCTAAGTTATTTTTGACGGTACAACAGTCCTAATGAAAGTGTTACATTCATAAGCGATGCGATAATACAAAGAACGTCTTCATCGTTTCTGACACGCGGTTCGTATCAGAATAGTAAAACTAGCTTCGCTGTTCTCATGGAAGGCGACCTTCATTAGTGTTGCTTCATGAAAATAAAATCACCAACAATTAAACAAATAAATTACTTAAACTTCATTTCCCAAACTAAATATGTGATGATGCGTTATAATTATATTTGACAATTTAAAAATTGGTGTTATTGATAACTGCACCATATTAAGATAACTCAAGATCATATTTCATTAAATAAACAAATATAAATTGGATGAACAGTTATTGTTACGAACATATGTTGGACTTTCGTGGGAAAAAAAACTACCTTAGCGTAAAAGTTATATGGAAAATAAATGTAAGACGATAAAGAGACCAAGGAAAATAAATTGTAATTTTTTTAACGTAATCAAGACGGCTATAAAAATAAAGAATAATTTTGCAGTGAAATAGTCGTAATTAATACCCAGATTTTTATTACTTTTTAAGCCTTAATCTTAGCAAATATTCTCTGTGTGTAGTATATAAGACGGTTTTTATTAATTCCATGTGCTTTATTGGTTTTCCAAGTTTAAAGAAGAAAGAAAATATTTATCTTTATTTTCTCTTCAGAAACTCCCGTCTTTCAGTCTAAAGAACGAAAGAAGGGAAACAAATTAAAAAAACGTGAAAAGATGAAGATTTCAAAGAACTCCGTCTTCCTCTTGCTCTCAAATCTCCGGACGAGAAAAATAAAATAAAACTACCGAGAGAAAATAAATCTAAATTAAAAACTCCTCTCCACTTAGAACCAATCTGCAAGAACAGGGCTGCCAGCTAAAGCTACAGCAGACTTGGAAATTGCACCCACTTCTCAGCGAAATGTTGGCAGCTTGTCCATGCCTCTCTGTGGGTCAAAAGCGTCTTAACTATCATATTCTTAGGCGGCTAATGAAACCGCAGTTTGACAGCATTTTACACGTCACGTGCAATTTACGCGCAGGAAACTCTTGCGGAAAAATCGCTTACAAATTTATTTCGAATATAACACAACAAAAAAAAAAAGTTAATTTGAGAGAGTTTTATGAACTTCAGCATCTATAGAGGAATAGCAGTGTCATCAATTATCTTCTCTTGCTTACGTCTTTAACGCTTGATTAAAACTCAGAATTATTCTCACACGTTTCGCCATACATACATTTTCATCTGAATCAACTATTTTTCCATAACATTATAACACCGTCTCAAACCTTTTCTTTCTTCGCTAACCAATCTAATGTTAAATTCATAAATAAAATAGGAGCTTTGGTACTTCAAAATAATTTCGTTCACCTTCAGCTGTTGAAAGTTCAATATGTAGTGTCATAACGGAGACGTATTATAAATTAACGTTGGCTGCAGCGGTATGGCTAATACAGCAGACTAAAATCATTACTGATTACAGACATATTCAGACAAATGTAAAAACTAATGTTTCATCTGGTATGTGGTTTTCTAGTCATCACGTGCAAGGAAATACCATCACGCACCCTTTAATTTCACATTGATTAGTATCAGTTTCTCGGAACTTAATTACCCATTACGGCAAATTCCAAATATAGATTAAAATTGCCACTAGTAAATTAACAAATATAGTTTGATGAAAACAATTTCAACAGGGCAACAAAGATTGACAGTATTGCTGTAATTTGTAAGTTCACACCGGATGGCATTTGAATCCCAATACTCCTCGTTTTTTAGGAAATATAAACTCAAAATAAATCATTCAAGTTCACAAAGTTGAATTACGCGACAAAGTAATACATAAACAAATACTCATGCGTACAAAACTGTAACAATGACTTAAGACAAAAAAGGCAAGCCCATTGAGGTGTCTGGAATATTTTGCTTGAAATACGCAGATGAGTTATACATTTATTACTTTTCAAGGAACTAATTACCTTGAAAACTTTATTTGAATATTTTTTGAGGAACGTTTATCTGCTGTGCTGAAATAACATTTTTACGTATTGTAGGTCGTCATTACATATATATTCCCATTTTACAGAAATTGAAAGGTTACTTGGCATAAAAATTTCGGAAACGATGTCGTAACTTTAACATACGAGTAACTAAACAAGCCACGGACATATTGCATATAACACAAGAATATGATTATTGTGTTGATGTAGGGGTGAATTGATTAGCTCGATATCTAATCATTTAATTGCCCAATATCTACATCGAAAATAGTATAAAATATTTCAACTCATTCACATTTATTGTGTTTTTGCTAGAAAGACTGTTCACTTAAGTGTGAAATTAGTATTCAATTTTTAACGTGTCAACATTTTTGGCACAACTGTTTAGTTAGTAAAATAATTCTTTGCTGAGTAGTGTTCTGCTATCGCATATAAATGATAAAATTAAAAACGAGCTATACCAAATTCTGCATGGTTCTTTGTAAGTGCTGTGAGACTGCCGGAAGGACTGAGTATCTCATAACATAAATTAACAAAATCAAGTTACAACTATTACTTGCTAACGCCCATTTGAATAGAAACATGGCATTCAATTACTTTACTATGGAGCTTTAAATATATACTTCGTAAAACTCGATAAAATCTATTGTCTTTAGGCAATATAAAATTTTACAATTAGCCAGGGTTAGATATGGTGATTTATTACGTTCCTACATATCTGTGCTATTGCAAAAAAAAAAAACTCTTTGCAATAATTGAATATAATTCTGATCCCTAGATTGACCATGGGCGCCAGAAAAGAAGCTTCACTCAATTAACGATTTGAGCGCTTCTTCAATTGAAAATGATTTTCCTTAAAAATAAGAAGGGTGGGCAGGAGGAGTTTTTGGAGGGAATGAAAAGAAAGAAAAAGGAATTTCAAAAGAAGAGGGTATTTCTTAGCGACGCCAATTAATGGGGAGGCAAAGCGGTAATTGAACGTGGTCTCCATAGAAACTATATGGGCTGATCTGAGCACGCGCAAATTTTCGTTCCACTCAATATGAAAGACTGGTGTTCATATTCGATATTGTCTTAACCCACAAGTTGATGTGCGATAGGCGAATGAGCAAAGGAAGTCGTAACACGACATTTACATAACAGTAAATCTTCAAAGAACAATTTTCGTTTCTCTGCTAACTACACTACCAGCGTATGCACAAAATAATAAATTATTTTTCTTTTAGAATGCGTTGTTTTCTTTTCTGTTACTAATAGTTTCTACTGAAATAAAACATTACGTTTCGAAAATTCACTCAAATTTAAATTACTTTTGTTTTAAGCACGGTTAAAACGCATTTATAACTATTTTAGAGATTTTGAATTTTTTTTTTTTTTTTTTTTTGCAAATGTAAGTTTCCCAGCGAGTGTGTATACTGGTCTAAAATATTATAAGCTGTTCACGGTAAACTGAGAACTTTTGCAAGTCCTGCTTAAGGTCTACTTGTATGCACGTTGTGTGTTCTTCCGCGTTATGTAAATGTAAAACTGCCATGAGCCTCATCACTTTATTCATGTGTTGGTCAAATGAAACTGTGAAATTATTATAATAGTAAACATTTCATAAATCTGTTTATTTTTACAGTTAGGGGCATAAAAAAACGAGAGAAATAATAATAAGTTATCACAAATCGTTACCTAACCCTTCTAATTTTACGTTAAGAAATGGACCTACTTTTCTTCCCTCGTTAACATCTTTACTTGCGCATGTGACTTATTGAGCCCGTGAGCAGTGACTTTTTGTAAGGTTGATTTAAAAAATGCTCACGTTATCGTGGACAGCATTTATTTTTTTTAATCTCTCGTAATTTTGTTGGCTATTTTATAAAAGATATCAAACCAGAATCTTAGAGTTCCGAAAATGTCTAAAACATGCGAGTGATAGATGAATAACATAGTGTCTTTTATTTTCGAAATTAATGATTAATGAATACGACATGAACTTGGCCCGCTGATGGATTTACATCATTTACTGCAGTTAAAACAAGCAAACATAAAGACAAGGTTTCGTTTAGAAATGTTACAAATTAATAACTTTCACACCGTTGCGATGCATGTGTTTGTGCACTTCCCCGAATCATTTTATTAAATTTTCATTACAACATATATACTTCCGAAATATATTTAATTAATCAGGATTTGTCAGTATAATAAATGTGACACTTTTGTGAGAATCTATCCATACTGACATGTGCCACATTTGACTTGTTTTACCATGCTATGAAATAGTAATGAAAATAAAAATTACCAAAATTTTTTTAATATCCCCGACAAATTTGATACTTCTTTTGGTAACTTCATAACTTTAAAATGGACCCGAATATGTCAAATACGCAGAAAAGTTTTTTTTATAAACCAATATCGATGAATACGCTTAAGAATAGTTCCTCAAATGTTCGGTGACGTAATTGAACACTCTCGCTTTACACACATGAATTTTGTTGTGCTAGTGACATCCTTGACTAAACAAGGAATATTACTGGTGCTTTGTTTTAAAGCTTTTATTCCAAAATATATTTATAATTTTGTTAATGCCAGCATGATACTGACTGGTGAGCTTGTGTATTATATGAAGTAAATATCTTAAATCTGTCAAGATAACTACGAATTCACTCAGTTATTATGCTGCTATATAATAATTGTAAATCTTTTGTTGTGTCATACACTAAAACTTTATCATCAGGTGGTTAGGAGACTTCCGTTAACCACAGTTAAAATATTAACTTATTATTAGCCATCAAGTTGCAAAAGAGATAAATAACAAAGTTATGTTCACCTTGTTTTTTTCGCTTTTCAAAAATAATACAATAAAAATTATAATGGACTTCAATTAATGCGACGAGAAGTAAAGTTCGTGTCATGTTCGGGAATTACTCTTTCAAGTCAAATTATGATTGTAACTATGATAGAACTGCACTTTTCAGCGCACTGGGATATAGCAGCAGAACAGAAAGTATGTCGGAAGTTCGTTTATCTTTTTTAATTACACTAGTGCGGTGGCCATATTGGATTTATTGTATACCAAATACCTTAATATACTGTCACCACACACAATATAAGAGAATATTTTTTTATCCTCATTACCTAATGAAATTCTAATTCCAATGCCCCCATATTGAAGTTGGTTTGTCGTTTAAACTGTTTATGAGTTTTATTGAAAATTTTATTAAATTATGCGAAACAAGTAATTACCTTCTACTGTGCTCTAAAATGTTTTGTTTAGATCTAGGCAAAAATAGACTTCATTAATTTTCTTAAACAAAACAAATTTATTAATTATTTAAAAATATTATAAATGTTATTAAAAATAGTCTTAAAACTAACGAAATTATTAATGCAACTCTAATGCGTGGCCGTGATACCGACTTTTAAGTAAGTGTTTTTGGCCTATTTACAACAATTTTTAAAATGTTTGAATCTGTTTTCAAATTAATCATATCTTGATCGTTGTTTTCAACGACCGCCACCACCACGACCACCACCACCTTTGCCAAATGACACATCAATAATTTATCTAATGTTTTTGGAATTTCTTGAAATTTCAAGGTCAAAGGTCATCAGGCCAAGGTTAAAGGTCCAGTTCACATGCATTTGTGGCTTTTGGTAGGTTACGGTAGGTTAGGATTTTTGGGGCTTTAGTACATTAAGTTATTGTTGTTTGACAGATGGTAAGAATGTTTGTGTTGCAGGGTTGGTCTGGACTATAAAATTTACTTCCTTCACTTGGGTTAACATAGATGGAATGTTGGGTGATATGTTTCTCCAGTATATCTGCGATTCTTCGTGTATGTCGAATGATGTGTAAAGTATGTGTGCGTGTCGGTGAGTCCTATAATCCTAAGGCATGCTTGAGTTCAAAGTGTTTGGTATGGGCTGGTCAGTGTATTTTGATTGGTATCAATCGGCATGGTGGATGGTATGAGAAGAAGTTGATTTTATCACTGGAATGGGCTGTATTTTTTGCTTTTTATGGTATGTGTGGACAAATGGTTGATGTATGTTAGATTTATAGTGCGTGGTATGGTTGGTATGTATAAGAGGTGTTGGTAGGTAGGAAAAGTAGAACGGATGTTAGGTTATGGGCAGGTCTCAGCTGTATAGTTGCTTGGTACACTTGAGTTATGATGGATATTGTGCTTGGTGTATTGGGTTGTGCAGTTGAATAGTATGACTGGATTGTTCTTTGGTTATAGGAGATGGTATGCTGGTTGGCCTGGTATGACGGGCTATAATGGATGGTTGGTTGGTATGGCGACTAGTATATATTTTTTGTGGTGTCGATCAGTAGAGCAGAAAGTATGAACAGTTAGTAAATTTTTCGTAAGTCAGTGTGGACTGAATGGTTGAGGTTTTGCTTGAGTTATAGTAAGAGGTATGAACGATGAGTATATATCGTTTGGTTTAGTCTGTAGAGCATATGGCATGCATGAGTTACAGTGGCTGGTATGGCTTGTTTATATGTGTAACTGGTGAAGATAGATGGGCTGAAATGGTAGTGAATATAGTTGACTGTATTGATTGATAAGTAAGTCTGGGGTATGGTGGTTGATATGGCCTGTATTGTTAATAGTATCACTTAGGTATGCTTAGGTTAGAGTTAATGACATGGTTTGTGCTGTATGTTTTTTGGTTGGCATGGTTATCTGTTGTGGTGTTTAATTGATATATTCAGGTATGCTAGATGGTTGTCACTTGTATGTTATGGTTGGTGTCTGATGGCAATGATGACATGACTGACATGCTGGAGTTACGATTTTTGGTATACTTTTTCTCAATTTTTGTGATTTTTCTAGGCTTTTGTAGTTATTGGAATGTGGTTAGGTAAGGGTAGGATTTGATGTCAGTGGTGGTGGGATGACTGTGAGATTAATATGAAGGGTTCTTAGATTTTTAGCTTTTTTTTTTTTTTTTTTTTTTTTTTAACTTTTTGCGATTTTTTTGTATTTTTATGGAATTTTTAAATACTTTAGTTAGTTTTTTTTTAGATTATTTTAATAAAATTCTTAAATAATTTTTTGCATTAAAATATATATTTTTTTAACTTTTTAGAATTTTTATGTATTTATTATTTTAATGTTAAGTTCTATGTCACCTTGATCCAAGATGACGGTCGTGTGATCAGAATGATAGAGCAGGAGAATTCTAGACAGAACGATGGTATGACATCCCGATTTTATGAGCCTTAAAAAGACGAGTATGGTGATATATTCACTTAAAACTTATGGCTTTAATTTTTAATTATAAAATATATTTAAATAAAAAATGATAATTTTTAAAATAATTTTACTATGACATCATGATCGTATGCACCTTGAAAAACGAGCCCAGTTACATGTAACTCTTAATACTTACGTCTTTAAATGTTTTAATTAAAAAATCATTTAAATAAAAAATTTTACATTATTAAAATAATTAAATATGATAACTCAATCATATGCGCCTTCGAAAGATAAGTCCAGTGATATATAACACCTAATACTTGATCCTTTAATTTGTTTAAGTATAAAAATAAATTTAAATTAAAAAAATTATTTATTAAAATAATTTAATTTATTTATGTAGGCTATAAGTATGAAGCGAGCCCCACCAACATCTTAAAAACTTCTAGTTTTTGCCTTTCTGGGACTCGCTAGTGGCTCGGTCCTTTTTGAGGAAAAAACGGGATTTTTTTTTTAGGGAAAAACGGGACATTTTGAGGGAAAAAAGGGAAATTTTAAGATATTTTTTGGGATAAACGTACGATTTTGTGCAAAATGAGCAATTAAAAAAAACCGGGAAAAAAATCCAACATGGCAGCCACGTGACCTTGGCGCCTCGCGCCTCATCCCAATTCCGTGTGCCTTAGCTTCCCCATATGCCTACTACTGGTGGCTGCTGGGCCTATTTGTAGGCTAAGCCATTTCTCTGCGATCGTAATCACGTATTGCTGGTACACACTTCTACACATCCTCCGATGTTGAATTCATTCAGGCCATTCTTTCTGGAAGCTGTAATTTTCACAAACAAATGTGTACTTCAAGGTACTTGAGGCCAAAGTCCCAGAAATTACAGATGGCAATAGTAGCGAATAATGAAAAGTGTCCCCTATTACTAATTTTTTGAATGAATTTGTGCAATATTTTTTTAAGTTTCGACTTCAATGAAGTTCCACTGTCGCCCAATGCCAAGGTCAAGATCATGGTCATCTACATCGAACATGTCCGATTCCTTAGCCAGAATGATATAATTAAATCCCGGCCGACTATCTTCACGCTCCATAACCCAAGTCGCCTAAGTCATGTCTGCGTTCGTGAGCGATGGAAGTGTTAATAAAAATAAAGTAGCTAAAGTTTTAATTTATTAATTTATATTCAATTTATAAAACACATTCAGCTATTATTTACTTCATTTAAATACACAGAGACACAGTTAACAGTTATTTTCATTAATGAGCAAAATATTTCATTATAATCTGTAGTGTAATTAATTTACTTATCTTTGTATGCTAGATACAGTAATTTGATACTCACTGTCTTCACTCGTCGCTCCGATGGTACCACTCACCTGGGGCTAATTGACGTACTACACTTCAGACTGTTCAGGCACCCGCCTTATTGAGCTCAGTTGGTCTAACCGAGAAGGTTCTTAACATCCAAAGTCGCACTGAGAGGAAGTTGGGGTGATTACCAGAATATTCGTGCAGCGACTATCCCAAGACATTCAATCCTCCAAGGACGGGAGCGCCACGAGTCCTCGTAGCTTTATCGCGGCACGCGTTAAGAGTTACGCGGTGGCTCGTTTGTAACTGCGCGCCCTTCTCCAGTTACTGGTGATGCTTTTAAGACATCGTGCTTCGCAACCCCAACGCCGCTTAAGGGAAAGGTTGCGGAGCGGCTACATGTACCAACAGGATCAGCGATAGGGATAAAATATAGGAACTATGAAGTTCGGAAAAACTATAAATTATTAAACCCTGTAAATATTTATAGTAGATAATGTGGATAAACTGCAATTACGCCAGTGACATTAGTTTCAATGGCAAACCAAACAACCCAAGTCCCAAGCTTTATACCAAAATCTGCATCGTATGTCCACCTAACATTAAAACCAATCACATGAATTTGACTAATTCCTTAGATTAGCTTTTCGCCTAAAAGTGAAGTATTTGGTAAAATTGAGAAAATATATAAAAAAAACAGCAGTTTTTATAAATGTTAAAAGAGTTCTCCTTAAGGAAATTCCGCTATAACAGCATTAAACTGAAGGTTTGTCGATAACATTAGCAATACTTCACGCGAGAAGTAGGTACAAGACTAAGTGAAGAGGATACACCGATATTAACATCATTGTGGTTGACAGCCCTCAATTCTCTTTATACAAACGACTGGCAATGAAGGGACCAAACGTCATCAGGTTTTAGAAGATCATTTTAAACCGAAAGCCAACAACCTTTTAGAAGAGCGGATGATCAGATAAATAATAGGGTACCGTCTGGCCCTTGTAGTGAAAGACACTCCTTAAATGGACGAGCCTTCTGAGATCAATGACAATATGTGGTTAGGGTTATCCAACAGTTATAACCAGATTACATTTGACAAATAAGAGTAATTAGGGAAGAAGAATTCTTTAATTGTTTTCAAAAAGGCAAGAAAACTATGCATGAATACAGATATCCCGAAACGCTTATAAGAAAACGGGAGTACGAGATGAATAAATTAAAACTAGGGAAATTCTTAAGTAAAAGTTACCTCAAGGAAATTTTTATGGGGCAACATTTTAACAAAAATCTGCAGAAACGGATATAAGTAAGGGAGTATAGGGTCAAGTGGGCAGTGCGGTCAAAGTGATCATCAGCTGTTACTCCGCCGTAGAGAGCCGCAGTCTGGTAGTAAGGATTTGAACCAATTTTATAAAGTAGCTATTAGTGTTCTGATAGTATTTGAGCTGTCTGTCGTATAAGTTAGTAGTAGGGGCACATGGGTTTCATTCCACTTGTGATTAATCGCATTATCAATTTGATATCAAATTGACTGATCTGATTAATCCTTAAAACGATCTTAATCAGATAAATCATTTAGACCTGCAACTTGATAATCCAATTGCATTTTACTGATTGATTCAATTAATTCAATTCAATTAATCAATGAATTTTTTTTTATATTTTGTATGAATTTACAAGTGTGTAGTTTGCTGCAATAGTGTGCTAAGTGTCTTTCTTTTTTTTATTTTGTGGGGTAGCTGCATGGTAAGACCTCACCCTAAGACGTCTGGAATTATACTGAGGTGCGATGTGTTGGGGAAGGGGTATATATAGTTATTGTGTATTTTGATATAAAGGTCCTTTATTTTTATTTTTGGGGCATTGCATGGTAGATTCTCACCCTTGTACGTCTGGAGGTGTACTGAGGGGGAGAGCATGACGTAGGATTTCCGCCCCACATGGCAGGTGACTGAGGGTGAGAGACTATCACTAGACACGTCTACTTCGGCCGCCGTCCGATTATAGACTGAGGTTATGGCAGAGTTCAGAAAAGCATATTTTAAAATAACGAAGAATTTGATTGTATATCATTAGCAAATAGCTAATGAAAGAATATATGTATTTATTGTAAATCGATAAATGAAAAGAGTCCTGAATACAATTAATGCCCAATTAAACAATAACAGATTAGTAATCAAATTAAAACCAACGCAAGTGCATGACTCCTCACATAGCACAAAAGGAAACGTGTTAAAAAATTAGTTATTGAAAGACTTTACAAATCGATAAAAATATGTTTATGACACATGTAGGTACTAGATGAATGAATGAAACAACGCACATTGAAAATATGAACAACTATTTCCCTACAAATAAATTACACGAATCAAGTACTAAGGATTCACAAACGAATTACAGAACTTATTTCGACATTAATGACAGGCCCAGCTATCTTGGTGTTATAAAGAAAGCGAGCTACAAAGCAAAATATATATATATTTCCTTAGCAATATAATTTACGACTATTCCTAAACACAAGAACGACACATTCTGAAATAATTAACAAAGGTGAGGTATTAGAACTATTTATCCCTGCTTATGAACTCGCTAGTTTATAATTCCAATGGAAGGTAATCACAATACTAGACACATACATTTCTATGTATAGCTAATAATTTAATATGGGGAACACGTCTGTTCACTTGGGAAATCGGTGCAGGACTAGCGACAAATGATAGGCTGGATGAGATGTCGTGAGCCACCATACGTCTGTTTTGGCCGCCGTCTGATTATAAACAGAGGTTATGGCAGATTGAATAATATAGTGAAATCCAGAAAGACAGTTTACTAACCTGTCCTGTATGCTAGGATCATAATTTATTACAAACAACAGAGACTAACACGTGACTCGTCGACAAATAGACGATATTAAGTGTCGGAAATGAAAAGCTGAGAAGTAGGGTACCATACACCCTTCCTATCACTTTTTCTGCTAGATGGGATCATGTATCTAAGAACTTGCTAGACAAAATAAAATAAGCAGGATCTTTTACAGTGTTAAGTTCAGTAAGAAAACACATGCAATAAATTAAACTAAGTCAAAGAGAAACCATACATGATTTGTAATGTATGGTAGCTGAGGTTATGGAACAATACAGGCATTTTTTTTAGGGCAGCGACGCAGCAAATTGCAGCTGGTGCATGCAGGTCCTCTGCAGCGCCCAGTGAAGTAGTCGTGGTACCTTACTTTATAATTTTCGTGCGAGAACGCTGATTCACAGTAATAGCATCTTGTCGCCTGTGAGTAGCTTGACTTTTCTGTGGGGGTGAGCGGTATTATTTGCTTCGAAGTGGTGTAAATATCTTTTAATTTTGTGTCAATAATCACTATGGTGTCCATACATTTATTTTCTGCATCTTCTCCCGTGTATATGATAGGCTCCTGTCTCATCATTGATGTTATTGTCGCTGGAATTAAACTATTGTCGACTTGTATGTAAATACAAAAACCGTAGGCTTCGTTCTTCTGATATGCGTACGTGTAGTCGCAGCTAGGTTCCGGTTAGCAGGTCTGAATCGTCTTGAATACTGCCTCTAAATCAGTATATACGACTATTGGCAATTTATTCACGTGGTGGTAATTCTTGAATCTGAAAACTGGTAGACTACCATCCTTCCCTGACTGTGGCATTTCAGCACGCAGTGGAGCATTTTCCTTGCAGTATTTTTTGTGTTCGTCTAGACACTGCTGTCCTGTCACCCCAGATGTCCTCGCCTGATCGTTGTAATACGTGAAGCAGCGCTTACATGTAGGGATTTTACCACAGTGGTTTGTTAGCTGTGATCTTACGAGCCGAGAGAAATATTTTATGCAGCAGTAATGAGCGTTACCATCTTCGGTTGTGAGGAGAAGGAGGTCGAAGTACTGATCCTCTTCTTTGACTACTCGTATGTGATCAATTTTCTGGTTCTCGCCTATACCATTATTGTTTACAGACACTGAAGCATTGTTTTTCTCGAAAACTGTAACATGCCGTAGTTCTGTAGGGAATTCGTGGCCTGAAAAGTCAAATTTGGTTTCGAGAGCTTTGTAGTGGTGGCCGATTTGCTGACAGATCTTCCCTTCTACAAAACCTGCTAGAACGGCCCCAATTTAAAGCACATGTGGCCATTTGTGTTTTGTGGGTTAATCAAAGCCTTCTTGTTCTTGATAGAATATGGCAAGTCAATGCACGACGAGACTCGAAGGGAGTACAGCTTGTTTATGCGGAGTTTCAGATGATTGACTGACGACAGTGTCCAGCCCGAACCATGCTCTCTGTATGCGTCCTCCTCTTCACATATGTTTTCTAAGCTGTTTCCTACCGCCTTCTTAATATTGCTAGCCTCGCATACTGCTACATTTTTTTATTTTTAAAGCTCTATTGTCTGTACCTTCAATGAGCTGTTATGGTTTTGTATAGTTACACCAAGCCACATATTAAATTTAATTGTACCCTGCTCCCGTACTTCGTCGGTCAGCTCGTCAATTATATTTTTCTTCATGTGAGCCAAAAATTACAAATATCTTTTGATGAACCGCTAATATTTATAGCCGCGTATGCCTATAAATTACGTCGGAAAGCAGTTTCAGTTTCCACGAAATCACTGCCATTAACAGGACCAGACCCAGCAATGATTCTTGGACGCGATTGTCGCTGGTACGAAGGTGGAGTAACTTCTTGAAACCTTGGTTTTGCAAGATGTACACTCGTACATTGTTGTGAAGGAGACTGTACACGAATGATTTTTGTAGGTGAAGGTCCTACAGCTCTGCAGGTTTTCGCATGTCTCTGCAAGTTATCGCGTCTAGCAAATGACAGTCCACGATCTGTGTACTCGTGTACCACTCGATATGTATTCATCGCACAGCCATACTTCTTATACCTTCGTGCATAGTGGTTGAACACAAAGGTTTTATCGCAGAAGCGACATGAGTGACGATGAAATGGTTCAGTAAATGTTAACGATGTAATTGAAGATGCCTACAAGGGTACCACGAACGACATCGATGGCGATATATGCAGTTCATCTGTGGATGCTGATCGTACAGCTAAAGACGAAGTGAGACATAGCTTGCAGGCACACCATTAAATGCACGCTTCATCCTGTTCTCTACAGGAAAAAAAAACTAACAGAGTTAATACATCTTATAATCGAAAGTTATAAGGGATCGGTATAAAAAAAATGGAATATACTTAGGGTTATTTATGAGCATTAATGATTATTCCCTACAGAATTTTATGGAAGAGCAGGTCATACAAAAATGCATACCAGTCAGAATGCTAAGAAGTTCAGGAGAGAGAATATGATGCGCCACCTTCGCATCAGATGAAGAAGTGAGACGATGTGCGAATCTGTCCGCCTTATATACACCCAGAGTCTGAGATGTCACATGAGCAACAGCCAATCATGAACGAGCAATGTCACGTGACCGCTATGTGGCACACTTAAATTGACATACAACGAATGAGAAATGACACGCAACTGATATGTAACACACACTTTAAAAATGTTATACGCATACATACTGCGACCAACGACAGCAACAACTCATTCACTTGTAAGGTCAACTGTAGGGACAATACACCCTTGCGGTGCGTTGTGGTTGTAATTTAATTGTTTGTTTTCAGCACTTAGAAAATCGAAGAAGCATTTAGGACACTTACACACTCAGCACCTAAAGAAAGCAGTACAAAAACAAAAATAATTATGTTTTTACATTTCCCTATGCCTATAAAACCAATATGGCTAACAGAAACATACATATATACTTGAAGAAAATTAGTGGTCGTAACTTCCGAGCACCTTCGGATACGTTCGACAAACCCGATTCGACGGCTTCCGAGTACCCCCTGAGTCGAGCCGAAGATTGCCGAGCTCGTCCGACACGAGTCGAAGCCATCTAGCCGACCAACTGCACAAGCTGTTGCTGCTTCCATTTAAAATACATTATGCCTGAACAAACTATATCATACTATTGATACTAATATTGAAAAATCTTGTATTAAAATAGGACTTCTTGTATAAGAGTTACGGTATGGAAATATAAGCTCAAATAAGAATTATTTTATGAATTGTAACATAATTGTAGAAAATTTTCAGGCAACTTAGAAAAACTGTACCGAAATGATGTATATGAGAAAAAAGCACTAAAGGGACTATTCAAGAGACCTGTTTTACAAGTTTTAAATTTTACTAATTTCTGCTTTGATTGCAGCATTTTGTGGAACCAAAAGTACTACAGTGAAATAAAAATTACAAAATTATCTGGCTATGAGAAGCTGATGAACAATTGTATTTTAATAATACCATTACTGATCAACTTAAAAATTTTACATCTTAATTTTTTCTTATTCGTCAGAACTATAAATCTATATTTATATATATTTTAATTTATGAAGAACCGGTTGAAATACATATTTAATCTTATTTCATTCAAATTTGAATAAAACGTAAAAAGAATATAATATAACAATATTAAATAAAATTATTATTGAATATAGAGAACACGTGATAAATATTTTAGACTGAGTCACATGTGATTGGTTCCTTTTTGCATAACGACGTCCTCATCTTTGACGCCGCAAGGTCGGGAGTATAGACATGTCTGATGATGTCACAACATATGAATGCTGTTGTCATTGCGCATGGAGTCGAATCAGTGAACCCTCGTCACTAATATTATCCAAAAGCGTGTTTCAATGAAGCAGTTGTCAGCAGACGGCACATCACCTGTTGCCGAGCCAACAGTTCCGAAAAAAAATTGTAAATAACTTTTAAGAACCAAGCGTTTATTTATAAATCAACTAAAAAGTGAAAAATAATTATAGTAGTTATATAATTTGTAGAACTTGTAAAATGTGGCCGAACAGCCGTAATAAACTTTACTACAAATTAATATGTTTATATCAATTTATATTTAGTATATAAATGTTTGGCGCTAATAGTCAAGAGCCTTAAGCAAGATATGTGCTTACTACGCTTATGCAACTGAGGTATACGTTCTACATTACGAATAGTTAAGAGCCTTATGTAAGATATGTGCTTGCTTGCTTACGCAAATGAAGTATATATACGTTCTTTATTGCGAATAGTTAAGAGCCTTATGTAAGATATGTGCTTACTATGCTTATGCAAATTAGGTATATGTTCCATATTGCGCAGGTACTATATATATATATAAGGTAGGAATATTTGTATTGAAATGTATATAAAATAAGTATATATAAATATATTTAAGATTAGTTTATATAAATGTGCAAGATAGCCATATGTATGTATAGAATTATATATAAGATAGCTATGTATAGAATAAATTTAGTACCTGCATGTTTTCTTCCGGGGCGAACGAAGGTTTTGGTTTTTTAGAGTGCTCACATACCGCGAAGATGAATTGAGAATACGAAGGTCTACCTATGAACTCTTCGATCATGGAGCCACGACCTGCATTGTCGCTCAATAAAGTCCTGCATGAATGGTTGAGCTCTACACCAGAGGCAAAATTTACAAGTATTGGCATGACGTAGAATGTATGTGACTAAGATAAAAATATTCCGAGCCCTTCACAATATGAAAATATGAAGTCCTACACAAGGTGGAACGAAGCTGACTAAATGAGAAAATTTATCATACAGCTTTGCGGAATTTGCGATGACATGAAATAACGACCAGCAAGATGAAAACTTCGTATGTGACATGTGAATGCAATTTCTGACACAGGTAGCTTACACGTAGTGATATTTTGAAGATACATTCTGAAACCTGTTGCACTGGTTCTCTGCAACTACATTCGGCTCCGCAATACCAATCAGCGCCTCAATTAGCTTCGCAATACCAATCAGCTCTGCAATCAACTCCGCAATTAGCTACACCTCCGCAATCATCACCGCCTCCGCCTCTGCAATCAGCTCCGTCTCCGCCTCCTCACGTGATGTTTCAGTGCCTTCCCGCGAATAGTCAGCTGAAACATTGATAGATATGTAGAACAAATATGTGCTTAGGATAAGTATAATTTTTAACTGGATTATGGTAGGCCAGGTTATGTTAGCTTATTTCTGATTTTTCTGGCCTTTGGAAGGTTAGGTTATGTTAGAGTTTTTTGCCTTTAGTAGGTTAAGTTATCTTAGTTTGATTGATGGTAGAAATATGTTTGTGTTGTGGGTTGGTCTGCACTATAAATTTGCTTGGTACACTTGGGTTAACATGGATGACATGGTTGGTATATTGGGTGATATGTTTTTCCAGTATATCTGTCTTGCGGTTTTTGGTGTATGTCAAATGGTGTGGACAGTATGTGCGTGTCGGTGAGTCCTGTATTGTTAAGGCATGCTTGAGTTAAAGTGTTTGGAATGGGTGGCCAGTGTATATTGACTACTGTCAGTCGGCTTGGTGGATGATTTGAGAAGAAGTTGATTGTGTCACTAGTATGGGCTATATTTTTTTCTTTGTATGGTATGTGTGGACGAATGGTTGAGCTACGCTAGAGTAATAGTGGGTGGTATGGTTGGTAGATATAAGCAGTGGTGGTTAGTAGAGCAGATGACATGCATGAGTTACAGTGGCTGGTATGGAATGTTTATTATGTGTAACTGGTGAAGATAGATGGGCTGAAATGGTATTCAATATAGTTGACAGTTTTGATTGATCAGTAAGTCTGAGGTATGGTGGTTGATACGGCCAGTATTGTTAATAGCATGAGGTATGCTTGGGTTAGAGTGAATGATATGATTTGGGCTGTATGCTTTTTGGCTGGTATTGTTATCTGCTGTGGTGTTTAGATGATATATTCAGATGGTATAGTATGTTGGTATGCTGGAAGGTTGTCACCTTGTATGTTATGGTTGGTGTCTGGCGGTAATGTTGCCATGGTAGACATGCTGGATTTACGACTTTTGGTAACTTTTTCTCAATTTTTATGATTATTCTCGGTTTTTGTAGTTATTGAAAGGTGGGTATGTAATAGTAGGGGTTGATGTTTAGGGTGGTGGTGTGTGAGGTTAATGTGATAAGTTATTAGATATTTTAGATTTAAAAAAAATTGTGTAATTTTATTATTTATTTTGTTTCGTATCTTTGAGGTGTGATGATCAGCATTTCTATTGGCATGGATGGTTGGTATAGTCAGGTGGTTTGTTTGATGGGTGGTCTGATATTTGGCTGGTGTCTGATGGCAATGATGACATGAGAGACATGCTGGAGTTATGATTTTTTGTATATTTTTTCTCAATTTGTGTGAGTTTTCTTTGTTTTGTAGTATTAGAAGGTGGGTAGGTAAGGGTAGGGGTTGATGTTTAGGGTGCTGGTTTGAGTATGGGGTTAACGTGATTTGTTCTTAGAGTTTTTATATATTTTAAAATTTGTTTGTGATTTTTATTTGTTTTGTATTATTAGAAGGCGGGTTGTAAGGGAAGGGGGCGATCATTAGGGTGGTATTAATGAGTGTGAGGTTAACGTGATATGTTCTTGCTAAGATTTTTTAGAATATTTTTATATTTTTGCGATTTTTAGGGATTTTTCGAATTCTTTAGATATTTTTTTTGTAATTTCTGTAATTTTTGTAATAATAAATTTAAGGAAAATTTTTTAGGGAAAATAGCGAATTTTTATGGTAAACGACTGATTTCAAGGTGAAAATGACCGATTTTTTTTTTAAGGAAAAAGGGGTATTTTTTTTAAAGGAAAAGGGGACTTTTTAGGTAAAAACAGAAATTTTTAAGCAAAATGGAAATTTTTGGGGGAAATTAATTTTATTTTGAGGGAAAAAAGGGAAATTCAATATGGCGAGCAGAATCCCCTGAAGGATTTTTCTTGGGGGAGCCCTTTTTTGTAGCTGGGTAGAATAGGAAATTGTTTAAGGAAAAAAGTGAATTTTTAATGTAAATTATTGATTTTTGGGTAAAATAATCTATGTCTGAAGTGATTTTTGAGTAAAAATAACTGGTTTTGAAAGAAAAATTAAAAAAATGGAGGGAACCGGGATGATGGCCGAAATCCTGAATCCCGAATCCTGAATCCTGCCAAACGCATTCTACATTTCCTACTAATCTGGTAAAATAGCATGACCTACAATGCGACCACAATGCTACGGCTTTGCCATCGAAGGCTATTGTTACCTGCATATTTTAACAGTATACTACAGCGTGGAACTGCTGTTACTGTAAAATTACTCAAGGCCTGTGTCTCGTAATAACTGAAATGCATTGTCTTGGATATGATGGAATGTCTCAATTTTATTTCTGTACAAAACGGTTTTCCAGTCGAAATATAATTATTGCACGTAATGCATCCGTATGTCGTAGGCGTATGGATCATCACAGTTTTGCTTGTGTATGTCCTTGTATTACGTCGTATCTTTAGATTAAAATGTGTAAAATTTTATAAACTTTTTGATTTCTGGAAGCAAATATCGTTAAATAATACATTTAAAATTCCACCGGGCACAGATTATTACGGTTTTGTATATCATTCGACATCTAGATAAAGAAGGTATTTGCACAACGTACATATTCGCAGTCACGAGCAGGCGTATAGCGTATAGCATTACTTGTGGCTGGCACCTCCTAATTGCACAAAATAAATTCTTTGCAATGTCACGTCTTTAAGTCGTATCGCTGAAATATGTTGTCATTGGATTTTTATGACCCGAATGACGAAGTAACTTATTTTGTAAATCATATGTAAACCAGCCATCCTATTCTTTACGTGGGTATTAATTTGCAAATTATATTTTAACAGCATCGATAATCGATTTCACCCCATTGCTACCATAACGAGGGCTGTAGCCGAATTTTCGCCTGAAAAATTAAACCTCGAGTGGCACGAAGAAAATTTGACATGTTTATCAGTCTATTAAATTAGATTTTTTTTTTTTTTTTTTTAAAGCAGGGGTTGAGGTTTTGGGAACCTTAAAATCGATTCTAATTCCATTCGCACACCCTGCGAAATAGTATGTTGATGTAGTATAAATTTTATGGGTTTTGAATTTCCTTAATAAACGACTCTCGTGAAATAATAAAAATTCAGTTGTCACTATACTAATATAAAAACAAGAAGTGGCCAATATAACCAATAGGCTCCTACTTTCCTCTACATATGTATGCGAGTAAAATATATGAAGTAGGCTCTGTTCTAAGACTGGGGTAAAAGTAACATGTTTATTAAACTAAAAAAAATATATTACTATCATGTTATATATATATGTGTGTGTATCTGACCTACTTAAAACGTATAATTTTGTATTGCCTAGTGTAGTAATACTTGTTTTCCGAATTTTGTAGTAATAGTTTGATTGTTTACCGAAGTATGAATATTAATTGCTATTTTCATGCTGAGTTATCATACAAACAGCTGAACAAAAGAGGTAATGTATTGCCATAATTATTGCTTGTCGTTTATACTTTTAGTATACCAAGTTTGGTCGAAATTGGTTAAACGGTATGGTATATATATATTAAATTAACATAAAATATAAAATATATGCTAACTGTGTTATAAATAAGTTACTTATCGATTTAAGTCGTCTATGGTAACATGGCCTACCATAGAATTAGTTCCTTGCGAAATTTGGTGGGCATCTATTGTGTAGTTTCCAATAGTAACTAACTTTTCAATTAGTGCCATCTTACAAATGGTGGGACATACTTCCCTAAATTAAATATGTACATGATAAACTGTAAAAATTACGAAGATTGGTATAAATTGGTTAAATGGTGCCCTAGATATGAAATGTTGTAGTAAATATTAAAATAGTCACCATTTTGAAAATAATCTCACGGCGTAGCAGAAATCTTTAGAATACTATTAGGAGGGGACATAGACATACATCCCAGACAGACATTCGCATGATTACATAAGACATATTTCCAAGGAAAATATGCTATAAACATGATCTTGTAACTAAGTATTTACTTACTGATGCTGTACTAGATTGCTTAATGTGTGTGGTTCGCGATACGATTATATTCATAAAACTACTATCTCGAAACGGATATAAAATTTGAAAATGCCCATAAAATACATCATATTAAGGATTTGGTAGTTTTTGAAGCAGCATTGCTAATGAATAAGAGTTCGTTACCGAAGTAACATTCGTGCAATTTACACACAATAGAAAGCTCGACTGACATAACACTTATCATTCTTGGAGATTGCCAAAGTACAAGGGATCTATACTCTAATGTAATGGAATGAAATAGAATTAAAATATAGCACGCTTTCAATGCAACTGTCGACATTTATTATCATACTAAAACAGAGACTAGGAAAGTTTGAGCTGTAATCAGGAATGTGAGACAGTTTTTTTCTTGTCGAAGACATCCATTCTGAATAGCATTAAAAAGGAAAATTCGACCGATAACATAAGCAAAGTTGTAAATGTGATATAATAGCATAGGTACTGTCCATAACACACGACCCATATCGAGAGAAAACTTTCAAACAAACACAAAATTATGTACCTCTTTTGTGGCAAGAATTTGTGTATGTAATTTTTCTTTAATATGTATATTGTTCCTCGTTCTAGTGTTCTAATTATTTTCTGCAATAAATGGATAACCTGTTCTCTCCACACGCGTTTTAGTGAGTAAGATATGATTTAAAAACTATTTCGCGAACAACTTAGAATGAAGAAAAAGAAAATAATGGTTAGATTTCGAGATAGAAAATACAAGTAGGCTGTTTGGTGTTGTCACTGAGTGGTTTTGACGCAGATGGCATCTTTGTTCCACTACTTTATCTTTCCTGGTTGAAAGCTCTGTTTCCATTTGGCAGACGGCACTTGTGTAAATTAATACCTTTTGCAGTTTTTGCAAGGTAAAAATGTGCTACTATTTGCCGGATTTGCACGAAATTAAAGAGAGAAGATGTGGTGTCAGATATTTTTAATATATTTTGTACGTTTTCTCACAAGGTCCATATAACGTATGCTGAAAAAAGAAACCCATACTTTCTAATGATTACAAAGTATCTTCAACAGTTAAAGAAATTCCCTTTCAGTGTATGAAAATATCTGTTAAAAATTCAGAGTGGGCATCTCCGGTTGTTACGATGTCTAAAAAAGTGCTTAATGAAGATGGCTTTCAAATATTATAATATTGTTTAAATGTTGATTATTACACCTTGCCATTTTCAGATTTGTTTGCTGGTATTGGATGGAGTAATTTGTTAACCATGTTAAAAATATCAATATGAATAATTATTCAAAAATTCTTGGGAAATATCGACAATTTATTGATTTTAAAATCATTTCGTAATTTATTATTTCAAAGGTCTCCCATTCACTATTGCAATGGCTCCAGCTATATTTCAGGCTGCCATAGATGAATTGCAGTAATACCTCAGCAGTTGTCTGTCAGACAAATGACTTGTTGATTGCCTGTAGTATTAAGCGGAATTGTAATTAATGGTTTAGAAAATGTTCTGCTAATGAAATAAATACAGGGAGGAAAAAAATAAAGTAGCATTGTCAATATATCTCAACAGTTAATTATTTTGCGACACAAATTGCACAGATGATATTCACTCAACCTGAGCTAAAATGGAGATCATTCTCAGTACACCTGTTCCTGAAAATTTCAAATAAATAATAAATGCGCCTAAATTAATTTTGTTGCAGATTTTTTATTAAATATACATTCCAGCTTATGCCCATTATATATATTATGTGCATAAATATTTTAAATAAAAATTTTTGTAATTTATTGTGATTACATACATTATTAAAATTAAGGTGCACATGATACGTAAACTGTAACCATAACAATACAGCAGAGGCAACAAATTCGTTTTTCAGGGAGATGACGTTACAAGTTTTTTAAAACTTACATGTTTTAGGCTATAGATAATAGAATTTATAAAACAATAAGGAAAGATTTCATTAAATATTTAAATGATGTAATTCAAAGGTATTTCAAATATCGTAATGTAAAATTTATTTTCTTCTTCAATAGAACATTTTGTAAGAAATCAAATGTATGGCGACATAAGTAGAAAAATCTCTGCTATAGACTTACACACAGACAGATTTTTTTGGAGATACTGTTGGAAACTATATATATATAGTGAATATATATATACAGTGAATATATATATATTCATATATACAGTAGTAACAAGGATAACTGAATTGTATTGGATTATGAAACTAAAAAACAAAGTATAATTGAAACCTATACTGTGAATAATGATAAGTAATGTATCCAAGAAAAGGAGAGGAGTATCTGATATTCCACATGGAGAAAGCGATAACTTTAATCTATTGAAAGTACTAGCAAAATATTAAATTAAGTTTCTTGGTTTACATTTATATTCCAGTGATAACAACTGAAATGCAGAATTGTTCGTTGTAAATAAACAAAATTTAATTATCTGCATTTGGCGAATCGTCCGAAACCTTTAATGACTCGACTGAAGAACACGAAATTATTCAGCCTAAAAACTCAATTCAATATAGTGGAACATTTGACATTAATAAATCAAATTACTGCTAAAGTGTTCGCATTTTTGATAATGTCCACTGTGTAAGAATATTGCCTAATGATGTTGAAAATGTTGATTCCATTCTTCATAACGAATGTAGGTAAATGGTGCGCAGGATGGGACGCCTGAATTATCATGATGCATGAGTATGAAACGCTATCGTGTGAACTTAACTACATGGAAAAAGAATATTTGGAAAACTGCAAAGAACGTTTGCTTACTCCTACTGTGGTAGAAACATTAGTTGAAGGAATGTGGGTGAAATAGAAATGAAACCAAGATGTATTTTGAAAGCAGAGTAATTGGATTATTAAAACTTTCACTCTTTTCGGAAAGTATCAGGCAAATCAATCCCCAAAGGATTTGTAAAATTCAATGGGAAAGGAAAAGAAAAAAAATTGGTTGTAATTCTTACGAACGAAGATAAAACCGCGAGGGGCTGGAACAAGAAATATAGAATCGAAAAAAAATATAAAATATACCCATTCTTATTATTACCAAAGGAAAAATACACTGGTGGAAAATGAAAAATAAACGTCATGAAAGTGGTGACGAAAAAACACCATATGCGTATGAGGCATTGATAGAGGGCAGTTTACGCAATGTTCAACAGTGTGGAAAGAGTACACACCTCGTACGAGGCATAACACAGCTGAGCCCACTACAACTGTACTTGACTCGGAGATAGAGTAGTCTTCTGTTGTTTCAAGTATCGGCCTGCGTGTAGTAAGAATTGTAGACATACCACGACGGTATAGACGCCCACACTTCATGCAATTAACGGACTTCGACCGAGGTCGTATTGTGGACCTGAGGGAGGCTGGATGGACCTTCCGAAGAATTAAAAATTGACCAATGCGTAGAACGTGAAGTGTCTGCTGTGCATCATAGGTGGTTCCGTTTGTCCATCTATGGTGTACATGCTCGTGAACCTGGTTCCGGACGGCAGCGGCATACGGATTCCCTCCTGGACCGCCGCATCAGACGATCTGCAATTCCTGCTCGCACGACGACCACCGCACATATTAGGGCCACTGTGGCACCCAGGGTGTCAGCTAGGACCATTACCAACCGTTTGCTGGACGCTGGTCTGCGATCAAGGGTGCCGCTTGATAGTCGTCCTCTCGCATCTCATCACCTTGCAGCCCGCCTCGGATGGTGTCGCAAACGACACAACTGGGGGGGGGGGGGATGAATGGTGCGAAGTTGTGTTTAAGTGATGAGAGCAGATTCTGTCGTGGCGCCAGGAATGGTCGTTTGCGAGTGCGGCGTCGAACAGGAGAGCGACAACAACCAGTGTGTATACGGCAGTGACATACAGGACCAATTCCTCGCATCTAGGTCTGGAAGAGGGGGGGGGGGGGGGTCAATGACCTACAACAACTGTGCGCCTCTGTTGTTTGTTGTAGGAACACCGAACAGTGACTGCTATATTCGGAACATCATCCCGCCCTTTTTTTGCCATTCCTACAACACCAAGGAGATGTCTTCTTCCAGCAGGACAATGCCCATGCCCAGACGTCTCGTATTACCCATTGCACTCTCGACGTTGTTCAACTCCCCTGGTCAGCCCGAACACCCGACCTACCCCCGATTGAATATGTGTGGGGCATGATAGGACGGCGTTTGGTACAGTCTACAATACCGGTAACAAACCACCAATAGCAACAACGGGTGCAATAAGCGTGGACCACTATTCCCCACGATGACATCTGACACCTATATGATCGTGTGTATGCACGGTTGCCGGCTTGCATCGTCGGTAAACGTGGCTACACACAATACTGACGTTGTTCAAGACACTCTGTAGCCTCTGTCTGACCACAGGTTTACGACCCTGTGATCATTATCAAATACAGTGTACAGCATGCATAATTATTCAATAAAACCTCCATTCATGTGGGACTGTTGCGTACGGGTATTCATTTTCCATTTTCCCCCCAGCGTAACAGAATTGTACGTGTCTGTAAAACTGTGTTTTTGAGAACGGTATCAATTGGAAAATGGGCAGTATTGACACTACTAAGTCAAAGAAAGATTAGAGTGACCTGTGTCCGATAAAGTTATTTGAAAGCTGATCTTCATGTAATGATAAGAAAATGCAAGGAAAGGGAAAAAAATACCATAAAGACAAACCAGCATGCCTCTCATTTGAAATGGACTTTTAGTATTTACAGGTATTCCTAAAATCAGATTAGTCAAGTTTATAAGATCATACTGTAGTAGTATGATTATGGGAAGTCGGGCAAAAGGGGATGAGGGATCAGAGCATTGGAGCTGTTCATGCTCTGTCATTCTTGTCCTGCGAAGGCCATCTTAATGGCCATGTTGGATGTACGTGATCTTGACCCCGTGACCTTGGATAACCAAGACCGAAGACCCTTGACTCAAGATCATTGACTCATGATACTTGACTCAAGACCTTTGAACTAAGACTCAAGAATCAAGATTCAAGACTCAAGACCCTTGAATATTTACCTTAAACACAAAAAATATATATAATTCATAAAAATTCTAAAAATTACCTAGAAATTCTAAAAATTACTAAAAATTAATAGCAAATAAAAATTTATCAAAACGAAAAAATATTATAAGTTCATAATAAAATGTTTCTTTAAATAATTAGCATTTATGGAGGTCTCTCAGCGCCACATCCAGCAGAGAACTGATCCTCGCCAATGTTTATTATTGATAATTAGTTTCCTCCCTCCAAACCCCCGAAGGATGTTTCTCATTGCTGATTACTTGTGCTCGCTTCACCCCCAAAAAGTTTTCGTTGTTGGTAGATTACTCATACTCGTTCGACTAATCACCAATGTTTCTCATTGGTTAATTACTCGACAGGTCTCCGCCTCCCTCACATTTGCTCATTCCATCGTATGCAGCCAGCTTGGTGTTACTTTCGTTTGTTAAAAGTTTACTTTTACATCACCTAGGGAATGCTAGTGTATTATTGATCGATTTAGCTGCCATATCAGCTGTCAATTTATCCACTATGCTGGTTTTTTTGCCGACCTTGATATTACCCTAATGACATTGAACTCAAAATTCGAGAAAAAATCACATTCTATACAATTTTCCATTACTAGCTGATCACAACAAAGGGCAACACCGACTAACTATACTACCCAACGACTAACTACACCCAAGACTTACTCCACCCAAAGCTTACTCTAACAAAGACTAACTCCCTCCAAGACTAACTCCACTTGAGGCTAACTCCGCCAAAGACTGGTTCCTGACGAGACTGACTGAGCCAAGACTAACTCCTGACGAGACCAATTCCTGCAAAACTAGCTAGACCAACCGACAAAACCAACTTGCCATACCACATACCTATACAAACAAACGACGCTGGACAATCTCGAAAAAAGTCTCCTAATAAGAGTATTGTATCTAACATCTTCACAGAAATTCTTCGCAGAATATTCGCAAAACATTTCTACCAGAGCTGACTATACCAAAGGGTTAAACTAACTTACCAAGTCTACTGACCAGGCCATCCAACTAGTTGTGAAACATTCCTCAAAAATAAACCTCTCATATCAATAGTTCACCATATAGGATTCAGTCGATTTAAAACGACCCAAGTAAGGCATATTACTTCAAATCAAACTATATCCCTCTTAGTTCTAAAACAGACTGTCAATCGATTGTTTACACCATTGATATAATAAGTCTTTAGGAGAAGCAGATGGGACTGTATAAGTAATTAAACATAAACAATATATACATCAACTTTTATTTATATACTTACTTTATACATTCTATTTTTTAAATTATTTTGAACACCCAAACTTTAGATTTCTCAGATATTTATACATGATGAATAGTAGCCAATAGTCTCATATGATGTAGCCCCGATTCTTCCGTTCATCGAAGGTTGAAGATATCTCAACAATGCATGAGAGATCCCCGCATATTTTCAGGTCAATAATATATCTGAATCTATCAACTAGTTCATTCGTGTCGTCGGGAAATATGTAACGAGTGTTACTGACGCCTACTGCCTTCTTCACACCACTTGTCGAAGGAAACTCGTTGGTAAAATGTGTGGGGAAATCAAGAGAATCATCATCCTTCTAATCAGATACTTTATCAACACTGTCTTGATAGTAATTATCATTAATGCTGTCTTCATTATCGTCTTCAACTCCTGTTTCACGCTCAATATCATGTATACTTTCTTTTAGGGGTCCCAAAGTCATCATCAGGATTTAGAGCTGACAACTGTTTATTCTGAAGTTTGTCGATTTCACATGTGTGTCTTGCGAGTCTACATTCCACACATACTGACTATACCAAACCCTGAAGGTCTCTCATCCGTCATAATCGTCTGTGGAATCAGTACCCATCGATGCAGCAGGGGGTATTGTCGACATCGCTTGCTGGCTCTCCAAAAACTAATCCTTCCAGTTCTTGATGTGGTTCTTCAATATATCACCTTGCATAAACTGCATGTGCCCAGTGTCGTAATGCTTTATCACGCGAAAAGGACTCTTCATACAGGCGGATCTCTCATGTCTCCGAGCATGGCAGCTTTTGCTGAAGATATTACCGCAGTAGCAGCACCCTTTTTTACATGTAATTTTCCAGTAGTGAGAGAAAATACATCCATAAGGGTAAGCTCTACAGAAAACTTCGTACAATAATTGGGTTGCATTATCTTCATGAAAAAAAAAATAGAAGTGCTTTCCACAGTGGCAATATGTGGAACTACTTGGTCTAGCTATTACTTTATATATGTATACTTATTAACCCATTTCACCAGTGAGATTTAAGCATTTTATGCCTCCATTCAACAAGACATTTTATCTAGTTCCTTGATCACATTACCACGAAGTTATATCTCCACCAGTTTTTTCCAGACATGTTATTCTCTCAGCTTGAAGTCACGGCCACACTTAAAAGCTGACAACTGACTCCTGCCAGATCAACCTTTCACAATCAGCATCACACACATCACAATTAGCACCACAACCAGCGCCACACTTAGGTGGGGATATTTGTACCTCTTGCACTTTTTTTGAATTTCTTCCATGTTACGCTTATGGGATAGACGCAGAAAGAGAGAGGGTAAATTTATCTTCTGTCTCTCTCACAACACGGCCTTGAAAATTTTACGTACCTCGGATATGAGACTAAATTTTGCCAAGACATATTACCCCTCCCCTCGTTAATTTCTCCCCAATTCCCCCACTTCGACTTTTGGCGACCAATAGGAGAACAATGTGCGGCGAGAGAGCAAATTCCAGTTCCCTTCACGACCAATGGGAGATCGGCGCCTGTGGCGTGTACAGAGTCGGTGCTTTGGAAAACTGAAAAGTTAGCTTTCCTTCGTGCCCAATGGGAATGGGGTTTATTCATGGTACAACTTTCAGTCTCCCTCGCTGCCAATAGGAATTCGATTTTTGGTTGCAGCCAATGAGAATGAGGTTTGGTGAGGGTGGGTAGGCGTGTCTAAAAATAGTCCAATTTCTCCTCAAAATACTGCCGACACATCATCATATTTCTGGCAGCCGGGGCAAAAACCAAACAGAAGCCCTGCGATCATTTTTGACTCGGTACAGACTACCTCAACAGTGTAGTGCTCGTAAAGATGGAATATTCAATACTTATCGGTAAGAAAGAACTTAATTTTCAATAAAACATTACAATAAAAGCGAAGAAATTGATATATTTTCCGCACCTTCCGATGTGTACAATTTTTGGCATGTATAAATTTTTCTATCAGTTTACCATGGTGATGTACGTAGCGGATGGTCATTAATCGTATTCTTTTGCATATCTGTTACACGTATTTATATAAAATCAATGTTACATGTATTGTATTGTTGACGGGATAAAAAAATTGTTTCATGAATGTCTGGGTTTTAGCGACCATTGGAAAGTATTCCTTGTCACAACAAACACTGAGTAAATGAATATTTTAATTTTGCAAAAGTACTTTTACCATATACGTGTGTGTGTATATATATGGTATAAGAAAGTGAGGACACGTCGATGACAAAATCAGTAAAGAATATATATATATATATATATATATATATATATATATATATATATATATATATATATATATATATATATATATATATATATATATATATATATAGGGGAGCTTTGGCGGTGCAGGGGATTCATATACATTATATATATTCTTTACTGACTTTGTCATTGGCAGGTCCTCACCTTTTTTATACCAGGTGTCGAACGTGAACGTTCTGTTTTTAATGTCTAATCGTCTGTGACGTGCATATTTTTTTATGTGTTTTGTTCCCCCGTTAATACACTGAAGTGTCATTTGTTCCGCCTGTAATTTTTTTTTCATAAGCATCTCACCATATATTTTCCGCCAGTACAGTACCATATTTCCCTTCAGTATTGTACTTTGTATTTTTTCTCCCCAGTACTGTATCATATTTCCTCTCGTTTTTTTGTGCCGTGTTTATTTCATACTTGTTGTAGTGCATATATTTCCCGTATGTCATAGCGTAGATTTGTTTTGGCTAATGTGTGTATGTGGTAGACCAGGGGTCGAACTTGGTCCTTACTTATTACCGACTGGGGCTAAGGTTCCTTGATGTATTACATGTTAAATGAATATGCCATCGCTGTCTGTTGGGATACTAGGTATTAAGTGTGAAATATATTCATGCTCTGGTTTTTGCCTGGAGTGAAATTTTCTCTGGAGCTGAGTTCTGAGCGCGTGCCAGCCGGCGCGATGCTGGCACGATGTTCGCATCTGCCCAGGTGTTCTGCGCAAAATTTGCTTACGTCGCGAAAACATCCCGGCCGGCATACGTCTCGCGTGAGGTGACGACTTTCGCAGTCGACTTGTACTGCACGCTCTTCCTGCACGTTGACACACATAGTACATATATATACACATACATATGTGTGTGTGTTTGTGGTCTCCCTTTTACTTCAAATTGCACCTACACTCAGTACACCTTTGCAATGTAACAGCTTTTAAACTAATATGTTTAAGAACTGTATCGCTTTTTAACTGATACAAAGTATTTTTTGTTTATTTACCAACGGTGTTTTTTAAACGCCGATATAAAACATTTTTAATTACCAATAGGAGGACATGACTCGATATACACATATTACAATAATATTGTTCTGCATTATACAAGGCTTCCTCTCTGCATCTTTATTACACGCAATGATTTTTAAATGAACCACAGGTTACTCAGAGCATGTTGCATACATGCAACATGAATTCCTAAGAGCCTTAGTGCTTATGCTGTATGGAGTTTGCAATGAAAGTTGTCCTACGCCGCCATGAGGCTCGCGAGATTACAAATATTGGTTTCGCTTAAACCTGGGACCAGCCAATGCGAATGTAGATGATGTAGATTTTACCTAATGTAAAATGTATGTTTTAGACATAATTGCGAGTATAATTTATTCCCTGTATGTCATAAAAATGTTTGACATTTTAATTACAAAAAAAATGCATTTAAATAACAAATACTTTTATGAGGTGCGATGGTACTTTAATTACCATTTTAAAAAAAGGAAAAAATAAATAAAATCCTTTTTAAGGTTTTTAAGAAAAAATCAATTTCGTAATTAATGCATGTAGGTAAAAAGTTAATTGGAGAAAAAAATGTAATTTTTTAAAAATAGGAATGGCAAAACTTTTACAGTTTTTTTTTTTAAGTGTGTAAATATGAGTGTCGCCAGCTCATCTGATTGCTGAATCGAGACTTATCTATGCGTGCTGAAAATATAATCCAACATGGAGGGATTGGAACGAAGATGGCTAATTGGTTGAACTAAAGTAAGTAATTGATGGAACGAACGTGGTGGAGGATTGCCGACTAATGCGTCAATGAGAATCATTGGCGGACTAAATAGTAGAAGGTGAGAGACAAACTTCGAAATAAATTATGCTTACCAAGATGGCGTCGAACACGCCTACCAACTTGGCATTGAATGAATGTGAGAGAAAAACTTCTAACCAAATAGCGATCACAAATAAACAAATATGGCCATCTCCTTATGGGTAAATTTATACAGTGGGTGATGTATATAACTGACACTTACCAATATGGTGTCGGTTTCACCGACCAATATGGCAGTGGAGCAAAGGTGACTAATTGGCTGAATGTAGGTGAGAGCATACTAAGATGGTGTCGAATGGAGGTGAGTAATCAGTGGAACGACTGCGACTAACTGACCGAACTTGCTTACCAAGATGGCGGCCCTCAGTAATGTATAAACAAATGAACAAAAAAAACAAATGAACGAAAAAATTAATGATGCTTACCAATATGGCAGCCATGGCAAAAAGATTTTTAAATATGTTTTTAAAATGTATTTTTAAACAATTTTCTATAAAAAAATTAATAGTTCATTTTTATAAATTTTTGTACTTTTTTATAAAAAATTTAGTTTCAAAATTTTTAGTAATTTTTTAAATAATTTTCAAAGAATTTCGCCGGATTTTTTGGGTTTTGGGTGTTAAAGGTCACCGGGGTCAAAGGTCAATGACTTCCAAGATGGCGGATGGTACGTTACAACATGGCGGTCCCCTGACTCCGACCCCGATGCCCGATGTATTTGGCAGTGAACATTCTTTTCCTTACTACTAAATCAGTTACTGATTTTTGGTGAATTCGTCTTCTCAGTGTCAGTAACTAATTGTCAGTAAATTTTATACAAGGTTAATGAACAAACATAACTGACTGAAATGTAGTTGATTGCGCCTCATTTCATTGTTATTGTTCTGTTACGTTCTGTATAAGCAGCACTTATAACAATAACTATTGCATTTTTCTTTTGTAAGGAAATGAGTTATAACATGATACTTGGGCAGCAAGTGCTTGTTGTAATATACAATGTTTTTCAACAGAACAATCTTGCTGCAACAATATTTGGAAATTTATTTTCAGATGAAATTTTCCATTTTGATATCTCACATTTTTCCTTAATCATTCATACTTTCTCCTTATTAAAATATGGTCAGTCTAAGTGACCATTGTTTTCAAAGCAAACAGTATACGATAAGAAATTAATAATTTTATATTAGGCATAATATCAAAGTGTATAAAAAATATTTCGCATTAATAACAATATCAGTATTCATATAGATGAAGCAGAAAATGTTATACCAATTTCTAGAATGTCTGATGATCCAGTTATTTTATTACGTCTAGTTCCGAGACCTATCTGACGTCGCAATCCGATCATGGAACGCTTGTAATTTAATTACCATTAATTGGAATGAAAAAGTAATCAAGATGCAGACGGAACTCCCTTTTGCAGCTAGAAGGATTTTTACTAACCACAAGAACAGATGAAATGAAAAATAATTCTTATCGCACTGTACCATTAGTTGAAAAAACGTTGACCTCGTCTAGTATTTATTTGTCCTTATTTGGTCTCTGATTCAAGGCACTATATTCATGTATTTTGATACACATCGAATTATATATAAAATAAATGTTTCCAAAACAATAAATAATTCCACAAAATCCCGTACGTTATATTTTAAATAAAAATTTTATTCCAGTTCTCAGTTATTTGATTTACTTGCAAGATTATTTTTCTTTCATAAGCTGTTGGAGCGCGTATGTTCCTTCAAAAATAGACATCGGAAATATGGACGCATACCTCAGAAGTGAAGAGAGTACACCTATTTTATAAACTGAGCGAATACTCCACAGGTTAACTTGTTAAATCCTCGTAGATTAATTTTTATAATTTTGCATCATAAAATATTCATATAGCCTATAATATTAAAGTGCACAATCATCTATGACGATAAACGTTATATACGCTGTTTAATCGTAGAAACCGCGCTTTTTTGTTTTATAAACTTGCCTTAGGCGTACAGAGTTACTCCCCCTAAGTTAAAGATCATTCGAAATCTCGTGCAAAATTTACAAGGGGTAGATATAGTAGAGCCTTCTGACAGTAATTATTCCACCTGGCCTTTTTGCTACCTAAGAAGGCACCAGGAGAGTATAAGGTAATCTGTGACTACAGAAAAGTTAACAAACAGATCTATGTAGATCCATATCCTTTGCCCACAATAGAGTCTGTTTTCCATCATGTAAGTAAATGTTAGGTACTTTTCTATCTTTGACCTGAACTCAGCGTTTTTTTAATACGACTTACACCCTGATTCACGTGGTATTTTGGCCTTCGTAACTCCTTGGAGGCAATATCAGTGGAACATGTTACCCATGGGCGTTAATTGTGGTCCCCAGGCAATGTCAAGTGAACTTTTCCAAGTGTTGGGAAAGTATCAATATGGTTTTATTCTCACTTATATAGACGATGTATGTGTATACAGTGAGGATTTCGAAGTTCATGTGAAACATCTACGTCTCTTTTTGTTGGCATTGAGTGAAGCAGGGTTAACCGTAAATCCCGATAAAGTTACTCGAGCAAAGACGTATTTGAGATATTTAGGATTTGTCATTTCAGAAGTTAAGCAGCTTACGAACCCTGAGGAAATTAGGCCAGTTGTGAACTTCCCTGTACCAAATAATTTACATGGTGTTCGGCGTTTTTTTAGTTTTAGTAGATTTTTATTCCAAATTCATTCCAAATTTTGCTAATATTACTGATCGGTTCAATTCACTTAAAAGGAAAGGGGTCAATTTCATCTCGGGGGATGAGCAGAATCATGCCTTTTGTTTGTTAAAGAAGATGTTAGCCACTCCACCAGTGTTACCGTTGCCTCAGTTTGACCGACAATTTATTCTCCATGTCGTCGCAAGTTTTAAGGCCTTAGGTGCGGTTTTGTGCCAGAAAATTGGCGATAGTTTAGCACCTGTGTCATATGCTAGTGAACTTCTAAACCCATCTGAAAAGAAGTTCTCGGATTATGAGGAGTTGCTAGCCGCAATATTCGGCATGGAGAAGTTTCGGGATTACTTTGAGAGTGCTGAATTTGAATTACACATCGATAACCAAGCACTCAGCTGGTTTCTTTCTTTCAATAAGCCTGCAGGTAGATTGGCGCGGTGGCTTGTTCGGCATACCTGTTTTAAATTTAACATAAAGCATATAAAAGGGATAGACAATGGTCTTGCCCATGCACTACCCGGATGTTCAATTCAGATTAATTCCATGTAGAACCCCCTGCAGTAGTAAGTGTACTTCAGGTTAATAATTCAAATTTAAAAGTACAAAATTTACAGAAAGAACCTGTTCGCGTAGACGTTTAGGCAGATGTATCATCTAATCTTATAAAAGATGTAGTTACTTCCACAGTTTCAGATGAAAAAAATTGTGAGGAACAGGTTAAGGTTATTAATGATATTCCTCAGGCCTATTTAAAGCTGCAACATCATCAGGGAGTATAACCCGAATGCATAAGACTTAAATCCGACATCAATGCAGGAAAAGGTAGTCAGTATGAGGTTCGAAAAGGTTTGATCGGACATGTTAACACAAAAACTCGTATATTTTCTTTTTTTGCACCCCAGGTTTTACGTGGACCTATATTGCAGTATTACCGCAACAAATATTTTGGACGGCATTTTGGGCAGGATACGACTGTGGCTCGAATTAAAGAAATGTTCTTTTGGCCAGGGCAAAATAAAGAAGTTGAAAATCTTGTAAAAGAGTGTATCTAGTGCCAAAGATCTAAGCTTCGCAATGTTAAAAACATAAGCCCTTACAGTGCTTGTGTTGCTACGTTCCCTTGGGAATGTTTGTACTTATATATTTTTGGTCTCCTTTCCCGTACTTCTGCAGGTTTTTCTTCTATTTTATTTGGGGTTGATAGTTTTAGTAAATTGGTTTTCTTTTCACCGATTCGGCCTATGAAGTCTGTTGAAATTTGTAAGATCTTAAGTCAGAGATTATTTCCTATTTTTGGGTCTCCGGTAAACATTGTGTCTGACAATGCGGCCTATTTTGTATCGGTGGAAATGATAGATCTTTATTTTTCATGGAGAATCAAGCTAGTACAAACTACTTCATAATATCCGAATGCAAACTTAGTGGAACGTTATAACCGAAATTTAAATGTTGTCGTGCAGGCTTTCCAAATAGGATCGCATAGGGTTAGGAATACCACTTTGAACCAGTTATCTTTAGCGTTCAACAATGTCATCTGTAATGCTACCAAAAAGGTACCAGCAGAATTGTTTTTTGGGAGAAGTTTGTTTTACCCTTTGATCTTTGCTGAGATACTGTGGGGAAAATAAATATTTCGAGGTGGTCTGGGAAGATGTCACTCCAAATTTTAAAAAATATCATTAAAAGTTAGCTTCTAGGTAATTCTATAATAGTGGCTCTGTTTCCATTAAGAAAGGAGACAGGACGTTTGTTAAGACTCATTATTTGAGTAATAAGGCTGCTAGTTTCAGTGCGAAACTAGCATCTAAATTTGCCAGTCCGTTTTGGCTGAAGCGTTATCTTACCCCTGTTACTGTTTTGTTGGATGATGAGAATCATCCTGGTAATTTGAGCAAATCTCATATCATCCAATTGAAGGTGAGTACCTTGCAATAAAAGTTGTGTAATGTTTGCTACCACTGGAGGAAACATTCTATAGTGGTATTGTAAGGTATTTTGTGAATTTTTGATTTTGCTATGCTATCTTCTTGTTGTGTTTTCATCTTATCATCACTTGTTGGGTTATGTAGGTATTGTGTTTTTAAGCTGCTGTCGCTGATCCCTTGGACCTTTATGGTCCATTCATGCTCATTTCATTGAGGGTGCTCATTCTCATTCTGTTGTAAGATGTATATGATGCTCATTTCTTAAGGGTTTCATACTCATATAGGTTTAAGGTGTTTTTAGAGGGAAGTTTTATAGTATAGATGCAGGGATGAGGATTTTCTGAGAACTTTGTTTTTTTTTATCGTAGGAATTATCTCTCGGTTCCACCAATCGTAATTTGTTGGACATCCAGATGTTTTGAAGAACTTTTGATGATCCTGATATTGACTACATTGATGCTTAGGCAAGTTTGTTTGTTCTGTTCCGGTGCCGGAGATGGACCTAGAAGATGATCATCTTTTTCCTGATGTCGTCTGAGAGGACAGCGTGTCCGGGCCTAGGTCGAGGCTGGCCACTTCGGCAGAGATTCTGGCCACTCTTCAGCAATCTTCAAGGGTGACCCCTCTCTAAGGAGGTGGGTTTTCGTGACACACCACAAATATACGGCGTTGTCCGGCGCCCGCTGAAACCGACCCTATCTAACTTTACTACGCAACACGCTACTACGCAGCCCGAGCAAGATGTTCGTTTGGGAAAATTAATACCCGGTGTTCCTGAAATATATTTAAAATGTAAAGAACCTGCTAATTGCATACCTTAAACTTCTACGCTGGATGATCTGTGTTGGCGGCCCGCTCGCTGAGCTGGCCGAGGCACGTACATCGTCGGCGCCCGGCATGATCGCGGGAGAAACCGACCGTAGCTTCGCAAATTCTAGGTTAATATTTTTTATGGAAATATCAATTTACGTACAAGACATCCTATAGCAGAGGTTTCCTATAATTGGACTCTATTTAAGAAATTTTTTCATGGATGGCAGATAAACATAATATTATAAACATAATATGATATGCATAAATTGACTGAAAGGTCATTAGAAACTATAATGTTGGAAAATATAAAGACTGTCATTTTATAGAGATGTTATCATTATTCGTTTCAAGTTCTCGAGATCACACGTCATGCACACCAGATTTGGCCACGGCGATCCCCATGCGAACTTTCGCATCCTGAAAATGTGACATGTGAAGTAGTTTATTTGAGTTCATGGATTTAAGGGAGGAGGTTAATTGTTAAGATTTGATTATACTTGATAGTACGGTGCTCATATGTTCCCACCCCTCCCCCACCCATCAAGGCAATCGTCAATATATACTGGTTTCTTATTTCATGTAAACTAGACGGGTATTGATCCAGCCCTAGAGTGACGTATCCCAGCTGTTACATCTTCAAATCACAAACGACGTATGCTATACATTGTTGGTTCATCTGCAGAACAATCGCCGCTTGCATTGCAAAATATAAAACAGAATAATGTACCAGTATTTGTCTCACTTGAGAATAAATTTTTATAGTTCCCGCTTGATTTTAGTCTGTAGCTGTTATTGTTAAACGCGTCAGAATTTTTGCACAAATTTTAATATCATCTGTCTTTTACATATGTCATTAATTCAAGTTTCCGGCGAGTATTTGTAAGATCAAGACAATTTTTGTGTTCCATACGACTGTGAATATTTTTTTTTGGAATACTTGTTTTGCAAACTTTAAATTTCTGGTAATCACCAAATTCGTTTTTTTATCTTACTACCCAGTGTGCATCATAGTGTGAGCATATGACTGGTTGAAAAAATTATGCATATAGTCAGAATTTTGCATGCTGTTATCTAGTCAATTTTCCCGTGATGTAGAAATGCCTACATGTGAGTAATCGTCATGTGCGGCCAGCTGCAGCATCGTCTTCGTCAGGTATGGCAAAGTCGGTTTTTTTTTTCTTGGCCGAGGCCGCAACTCCAAAATCTCTGGCTACAGTGTTGTCTTCGATGGTCATCGGTTATTCCGTAGCATTTGAACGTTTATTGTCATTCCACTGATGGGTGGCATTAAACGCTCGATTGTGTAAAAACATTTATCTCGCACCGATGCCATGTGACGGGCGCAGTGTGCCGCGTGGCCGATGTGGAAATCTACTGAAACTTCCCCTGTTTGCAATGGACAGGCTCTACCTTCGTTGAACCCCATTGCTTGCCTTCGTCGGCGTTAACTTGTGAAGACGTTTCATGCTATGCTTCCTTGGCTGAGGTGCCTAAATATCTGGTCACGCCATTTACATCACAGAGAGTGCAACAAGACTATTAGTGTCAGTTTTCCGGTCAGTTCTGCCTGTTTGTTTTGATGTTAGGTTAATTTCTTCACTTGGTCCTCGATTTTTCCACACGGGTGTATCACCATAATTTATGGAGTTCTACCAGAATGGTGGCTGAGCGGTTAGCCTACTCACCTCCCACCAATACGAAAGGGGTTTGGTCCCCGGCCGGTTCACTCCCAGATTTTCGCATGTGGGAATCGTGCCGGACGATGCCGCTAGTAGCCACTGGTTTTCTTTGGAGATCTCCCTTTCCCTGCGGCCTTTCATTCCGGTTCTGATCCGTACTCACCTCAATCATCCTCATCGGCTCTCAAGACCTCGCTGTTAGGAGCCTTCCAAATCTCTTCAATCACTCACTCACTCTAGCGGAGACATTAGTACAACGCGAAACACTAATCCTAGCTTATGAGCCCGTTGTTGTATTGCAGACCTTTCTAACGAACACATTTGCCTTCACCCCAGTCCTCAGCGTCACTGTCGCCATACAAAAAAAATATCGGATAACCGTGTGGTGTTCTGCTTTCCAAGTTTTATGATATTTCTACAGATAAGGTTGTTTTATTTACTGTCTTCCTTATATTTTTTTTATTCCTATCGCGCTTTTGCCATGCATAATGCGTTGTATATCGGCATATGAATGACAGTAATTTTTTCAACATATTTTTCTTTACCACGGGTCACAATTATTTACTTCAAATATGAATTGTAGAGATGTTGTATAGTAGCTTAGTTCGATTGGGGGTTATGAAGTCATTGGACTCGCAACACACTACTGTTTCCAGACGAAGTTCTAGGAATTTACTAGCGTTTATTAGTGTCAGGTTGTCTAGAATTTTTTTTAGGCAGGGCAGTTTTCAGTTTGAATGTATTTGTTTCCGTAGTTGACGATTTACTTGATGTCAGAAGGACAATATCCGAGGAAGATTGATAGCTGAGTTCGTTGCAACTGCTTCATAAAGGGGTATGTCATTTTATCCTGCTTCTTATCGGGGAGATAACTTAAATTTTTCTCCAGGTGTCATGTAAGCATAGTCTGGCATTGCAAACATATTTAGAGAAATAATTACACATGCCTTACTTCAGAGAGATTATTTTCCAAAGTAGTTACTTCATCCAAGCACAACCTGTCAATTTGCCCAATTGCATTCTTGTCAGTCATTTTCATATATCATTCCTGAATGTATTATAATGGTGCTATAATTTGATTTCAAAGATTTAAAAAAAGTGCTCTCAAGTGGTTTTAATAAATGGGTTTTATTACTTGGAAGGGACAGCAAATAAGGGCATTTACACACTGCAGCAGTGGAAGGTGTGTCCATAAAAAACAATACTTGGCTACTCTACCCAATGTTTTTGGAAAAATGAAATTTTTAACCAGTTTTCAAATATTTCAGAATTTACTAACGCTGATTTCATACTTATTGCAAAAGTGTAATCCGGATATGTCTTCACTAAATTGCATTTTATTCTTTCCCCCATGAAAGACGAAAATAAGAGTAATGAAGTTTACTTCGCCATTGAAAAATCTTACGAAAAGAATGGTTATGCCCTATCTCATCCGACGTAAAAAACATACATTTTTGATACTTTGATTTACTGAAAATAATTTGTGTTATCGTTGAGCATCAATACTCTTCCATCTACACTGACAATGTGTTAATCTTTGTTTACCATGTCATTTACATTCAAAAACTTATATAAGAGAAAAGAGAAATAGTTATGCCTTCTTGTCATTCCAAATGATAGATCACGACTGCTAGCTAAAAAAAGTTGTTAGCCAACCATAACCTTCATTTTAGCTTTGTAAGTCTGTAAGTCAAGCCGGACGATGTTGCTCTCTGACGTATTTCCTCGGGATCTCCCGTTTTCCCCACCCCTGCATTCCGGCGCTGCGCCCCTTCTCTCCTCGTCACACCCTTGTCGGTTCTCAAGACCCCGATGTTAAGAGCCACCTTAAATTAGGATGATCGGACCGGAGGCTTCCTAAATGCGAGTCTAGTGGTTTACCTCTGCGTCACCCACTAAATAATTCTAATTTTAATTGTAATTGTCTATTTTGCTATTTTTCATACAAGCTTTCCTCATGATGCTTGCGCTTCACGTTCCTGTTGACTGAAGTTTAAATATAAGACTGTCCTTATGGCCAAAATGACGTAATACATATTAAAACAATTAAGATTGCAGGAAAATCGATGACATTCTTTCAGAAAAAATTCTGCGTTGCATGTGGTGTACTGTTTGGGCAAAAACCGTAATACGAGACAGTAAACAAATGTGTCGATTCAAAATCAATATATTTTAAACGATGTCAAATAATATAATTTCTGAACAATTTAAAAAAAAAACAGCTAAACAGTTTCATTTAATATCATGCGCAGAATTTACGCATTATTGTGCAGTTTGAATTTAACGCTGTTCGTTTGTAATCTTTTCGCGTGGCTGACGCTTTGATGAATATGAAATCATTTAAAAATGTTCCGTCAAAACGTATTCTACATCAGTAACTCGTAATATATCATTGCAAAGAAATTCGCTATTCAAGTTAAACGGTCTGGAAATCTGTTTCATCAAATGAACCAATCACTAATGCAAACAGAGAAAAATTTCTGATTAAATACAAGAGTGCGTCAATGTAATGTTTACTCGTTAAAGAATTATATTTTCATAAAAATAAATGTAATTATACTGCAGTATTTATAATAATATCACTTTACTCGAATTCCCTTTGTAGCAATAGTTTTCAACGTTGTTAGATTTCGTAATTTTTACATAAAATGTTTTATGATTGTTTGTAAATTCAGCTCACCGTTACTTCCACAAATTTACACATTCACTGTAGACTATTTACGTAACTTAATGCGATCTCCCGTTGTGGTATTTTACGCGAGACAATTTCCGTGCGCCGGCTAAATAAGACAACGAACACCAGAGCGGAGAGGACAGTTTTTGACGTAAGACATTATAAAATGCTCTCAAGCTGCCGTTATGACGTTTTTTTTTTTCTCCTAAACAATTTTGTGTACATTTTTTTTTTTTTTTCCACGTTGTCCTCTCTTCTTCCGACTTGCTATCTCCTTCTCTCTGGCTGGTCTACAGATTGCTAATTAAAAGTTGTAATTGAAACCTGGGTCGCCCTTCCCCGCGAAGGCCCAGCCAGCTGCTACGAGTCTGCCAGCCAACAGGCCTGCAACGCTGCGAGCCTGGGCGACTTGGACAACTTCCGCTCTCTGCGCTAATGTTGTCAGTCATGCTAAATTAGGAAGTCCACTCCACCTTGCTCGATCAGGGGGAAAAGCAAGCAAGAAACTGCTTCTTTTTTTTTTTAACCCCCCCCCCCCCCTTATAGCCCTCGCGTAGAAGCGATCCCGCCCCCCCCCCCCCACCAGGCCACAAACCATGCCTTTAAATAAGCCAGGCTCTCCGATCACTGATTTTTAACCTCATTTAAACACGCCGCACCATCAATCATAGAGTTGCGTGGCTGTTCTCGGAGAAAATGCATATGAATTATGTTATAGGCTATCCCCGGTAAAGTGATCACTAATGGAAGCTCTCTCATTTGTAATAATATTTAGACGTTATCTTCCGAGTGCGTTAAAGGATAGAACATGGCTGAAAGGAAGAAGTGGATAAGGCCATGAAAGTGCTCACTTTACCGTGAAGAGCCTTAATCAATGAAAACGTGTAATTAAATTGAAATAATTCCTACTTCATACTAAGTATGATCAATATATCACCGTGATAGGAAATGTGTAGAAGTAAGTTGTAAAGTGATTTTCTTTATAGTTTAGACAATATTTTACTAAGGATGCGACAATGAGATGGATAAATTTCCCATTACAATCGCACGTTTCCAAAAATACTTCAAGCAATGGGGAGACGTTTTACAGGTGTGTGTTTCTACTGCTGAATGCAATACAACACTTCACTGACCACGCAGACGATTGAGTCACCACACGGCAAACGATGAGAAACTGAACAAATGGATGTAACACTCTCCTTCACACGATTATACGCAAGAGGATATCATATTTTCATGTCCATTTTGTGTTAGTGATTTTTAAATTTGCTTCTTAGGCTTTATAACGTATGTGTACCGAGCCAACGCAATATCAGTGATTTTACTTTGAAATTTTAAACTAAATTTTAAAACTACTGACTTGGATCAATTTCTTTCAATGAGATGTTTGCCTTCGCGCAAGAACTGTGTGCTATACAAATCAATACAGCGTCCAATGTACCAGTGGGAATACTTAGCGTGAAATAACGCCATAGTGCCGATGGAATAAGAGGAGGGGTTTTAATATTCTAACGTCCCAATGTATGATATAAGACATTTTGTGGAAACATATGATGCAGATTACCTGGGAAATTTTTTCAATCTGCTGTTTGAGATTTCGCGCGAGAATTAGAACGCTATGAAGTGCGATAGTAGAGATAAATTATCACTGCAAGATATATGACCACTTAATTTATTGAAAATTTGTTCCTAAGGTTATCGACAATATCTGCCTCAAAGCGTGTGAATCTAATACAGTAAAACAATTTTTTTTAACAAGTCATTGGGAGTCTGCGCAAAAGATAAACAGATGTCCAAATGTAAAATCTATATGCATTTTCGTTGTATTCAAATCTATTAAGTTTTTTTTTTTATTGAATGGAAGCATTCTATGAAGTGCAAAAGTTGTATACTTATAATTTATGTGAATTTTAAAAAACTGGAAAATTAATCAGAAGTGTATATGTTCAACTTATAAATCTAGAAAATCTGCTTTTGAAAAATCGAATGAAAACATTTTCGTTTACTTATGATAGTTTAGTCAGTTTTCGTAACATGGATATAATTGCTTTTGAGTTTAATAATTTATTGGAAGCTTATTTAGTTACGTCAGATAATATTCTGCAAACCAGAAAATAAAAAATATTATATGTGCTCTATATTATAAACATTATACTATATCTATTTTTTCTTATTCCATTCTTGTTAAAGATAAAAATGTTAATAATGTAACACTTCCTCTCAAAAAATACTTGGGAAACAATAGAATTAAAACCTTATGAAAATATCTGTACTACTGTAAGGCAAAAATATATAAATAATCGTGATTCAGATTGTTAGACATTAATGAATGTGCTTTAGAAAGACTTAGTCAAAGTTTAAAACATAAACTGTGTAAAAAGAATTGTTTTCCAACAAAATCACACATGTCTAAAAGTACTTATAATATGATCACTAAAATAAAACTCTATAAAATTAATTGAAAATAAATGTTAAAAATGTTAAGATCCGTGACTATGGCACCTGTAGTTAAATATAGAATAGGAAAATTTATTAGAATAAGTTACACAAAAAATTAACTTGAAAATATTTTTAACACTACAATTTAACCCAGAAAATTAATCATAAATCAAAAGAAAAGTATGGAATTTAGTATTTCTTCTAAAATTTCACGATATGTTTACAGTGTAGAAATGAAGTAAACCAGTTGAGTGGAATGGTTTGCGCAGCTCTTAACTCAATATAAACAATAGGGTAATCCTGATTCGTCTAAGCGGAAAAGTATTAATAGCTAATAGCAAAAAAGGGTAAAATATATTTCGGAATGTGTTGAGTTTATGATTCACATAACAGTCGGCTTAATATGAATAAAATATTTTTCAAACAAATTAGATTACCTTCTAAAAAATTAATAATTTTATGTGAAATTTTTTAGTAGCTGTAAAACAATGCTGCATAAATTTTTATCAGATATCTTCGCGCCTTCATTTTAACTAATTGTTAATTTGTAAAAGTAAATATGTATTTAACAATTATTATTCAATACGAGCATTAAAAATATTATCTCTTTGATTCCTTAATAGAAACCACTATTTGCATTTTAAATCCCATATAGTTCAAGTTTAATTATATTTTTTAATTTTTAGTACTTATGAACGTTGATTGATCGGAAAACTAAATTGATGGAAATATTCATGGCACTATTTGAGCGGATGATTATCGCAGTTCTATTGACGGTTCAATGTTGGTAAAACGAAAATCGGTCTGCTTCACATGAAGTATGTGTTTTACAATGTATTCAAGTTTCGTACGACAATTAGTTGTTCGCCCTCCACTGAATTACTACCCAAACTCGCAGATCATCTCATCTTCCGGCGGGCCGCCTAAGACAGGCGCGAGGAAGACAACTTCGCTCAGCACACTCGCTCTCAGCTGAAGCAAATCGAACTAGCTAAGAAACTTCAGCATATTTAAACATTTAAATCGTGCAAGCCCAGTTCCACGTGGTAATCATTTGCGAATAATATACGCCTTTACACACTGAGTTACAGGCTTCAGTTACAAGCAGGATTCTGATTCGTGTTAAGCCTTTAGGTTGTTGAAGGGACTTTTTTTTATGTTGAAAATAGTCAATTATATGTTATTTTATCGTGAATATGAGCTATTGAACATAAAATACTGATTCGTAAAAATAAAAAAAATTAAAAACGTATTTTTAAAAAAATGTTGGATTTATCTCAAATATTTATTGATGCCCTTGTGAGTCATGTTGCCATCTTATATTCAAAGGAAGCCATGCTAAACCATGTGAATGTACTCGTATTTTGCAACACACGTTTAACACTTAGCTGTCTAGAGAAACATTGTTGAATTCTATATATATATATATATATATTTCTGAATATTATCTAAAAGGTTTAAAAGGAACGTACATATTTGTACTATCGCAGATATAAACCACACAAACTTACAAAACCTAGCTTGCACTGTAACGAAATTAATGCTGCAAACTCGTAACTTAGAGGAACACATTATTCTTAAACTAGATAAAAGGGACTTTGCCCTGTCGTCCAAGGAAAGAAGTAGCCCTCACCATAAGTGGATTTCGGAAGTGATTACTGATTAGCCTTTAGCACACACCTTAACATGAACTTCTGTGATGGTATCAGCAGTTTACTGAACATCAGTATTTCTGCAAGAATTTTTAGTGCACCAGTACAGCTGCTGCTATTGTAGGTGTACAAATACAACACGTTTACAAGATTTTTTTGAAAAATTACAAAAATATGTTTTCATACAAAAGTATTTTAGTTCCGCTTACAAATTTTTTATGGTTATGGTTATGGTTATGTTTATATATATATATGTGTGTGTGTGTGTGTGTGTGTGTGGTTGCAGTTTTCTCTAAAGTAAGTGGCCAAACTAAGTTCGTTAATGGATGGATGTCTTAATTCAATAAAAGTGTTCATTATAATATCCTAATTTTATTTCCAATAACTACAAACAAAATCTTTTGGACACAATAGCTCAAAATTAAGCTGATATCACTTACTGCTTACAGTAATTGGTGAACTCAAAAATATACAATATTTACAAGTTTAAACTTTTCTTCCAAGGAGTTTCCGGGGAGAGATCTGGAGGGAAGTATCACACGCTTCAAAAAATTTGGCAAGGGCCTTCCCAACATCCTTGGCACTGCGATGTGTTACCCCGAAGGCGTTTCTTTTCTTTCAGCCATACTAGCCATCCTTCCTTGAATGCATCGTCTGTAACTCATGGACCACGTCGAATGTTCGTATCGAGCCACTAAACACTGGGATATGCTTGTCTCCTGCACTCTAGCTGTTTTTTTTTCCTCCGAAGATGCATATAGGCAGCTTCGTCTGTAAACTGGACGTCTCTCATTTCCTCGCCTGCTTTAACTGTGGGGTGACTTTCTTTCGCGTTCTGACTCCCGTATCCTTGTTCTTCTTACCTACATATAGCGATTTTTCTTCTTTCCCTCGGATAGGATGTTGCCAGTAGTTTCGATAGACCTGTGATTTGGATAGACACTACTGTGGTTGTCAGTTCCAATTCGTGCAGCTGTCCTGTGGCTGGTTCCTCGATGACTAGTCTCGGGTGGCACCCCTGGACACCAGGCTCGTAAAGCCGGCCCTACACGATAACCATTTCCGAAGCAGTTTTCATGCCGACTTTCTGCTAGCGTTTCTGCTGCTCCCACGTAGGTTACAATCCAGCCTCCTCCGGAGGGATCTGGCTCCAGATATAAGGGTTTTCGTACCCATGGGTATGCCCGAAACGGTAATAGAACGTGTTCTAAATTTCTGCTATACCCACGGAGCTGCGACAGACAAGATGATGGTGGATGCCCGAGTAGTAACCTCGAGGCTTATATATCCGTTTACGAAAAAATTACGTGTTCTATAAAACGTGTTTACGTACAAAATGAAACTTATTGTACGCACAAGTAACGGGAAACGTTTCAATTAACTCCTACGATCATAATGAAACCATAATCACGACTTTGAAAATGTGTGATGACTATAGACTTTACAGTGTATATACCCTTTTACACCGTTAAGTAGGAAGTTGTGTCCGTAGACTAGTCGTGGCCGAGCAGCGGCGGAGTAAACATCGCGTCCGGTGTGCGGAGTTATTTCGCCCCGCGCTCTTAAACGGGGATCTGTTCGGACGCGCGTAGTAATAGTTCTATATTAGTGTCAGTCACGTCTAGGTTTGTCCAACATGTCTCATGTGCGCGTGAATACCTTGCGTATCGTGTTTGCCAAACGACCTTCGGCCATGGAAATACATGAATGGATTGATACGGTTTTAACTGTAACAGAAGATCGAATTGAAACTATTCAACTGAATGGGCACCAGAACAGTTTGTTTTTAAAACTTGTTTCCTCTGGACCTTGTGAAGCGATACTGCGTCGCACCAACGGCCAGTCAACTTTAGTCACCGCAGACCAGGAAAGGATCAACGTCACCATCGAACAAGCCTTCGATAACTTAAAACTGGTAAGAATTCTAAATTTACCTGTAGAAATAGACAACCAAAAAATTCAGATGGAGTTAGTGAAGTATGGTCGACTTGTTACATTACAAGATGAACTATGGAATCATAAATACAAATTCCAAGTAAAAACGGGAGTACGCATGGCAAAGATGTAAATAAAAAAAGACATTCCATCTTACGTTTCAGTTGACGGCTTTCGGGCTGTAATGATATATCCCGGACAACCACGAACGTGCAGTTACTGCCAGTCTCCTACTCATGAACGAATTGCATGTCCTAGTTTGCAAGAAAAGGACGCACGTGCAATACGCCGCTGGGGGATGAATAGGGAAACAGAAAATCTCGCAGCTGACACGCCTATACTGTCCACCCCTGCCCAGCACTCTCCCTGAGCGGAGTACCCACCACTTCGCAGACCGAGCAACAAGGTCCAGTACAAACACCTGTCGGTGATTTATCTGCTGAGCATGCGGTCAACCTCAACACCTTAGTGACCGCGCCACGCCAGATACACGTGGAGGCGGCTCAAAATACTGTTACTGCTTGCACAGGGCTACCACCACACACACAGGATGTCTCGCCGCTACACATTCCATTGTCCTCTGCTTCATGGGTGGACAGCATGGACGTGAAGAGCGTAAACAATGCAACCACACGACGGGAGCATGTAACAACTGCGGATGAAAATATGTCCGTAAGAGAAAAGCGACCTTACGAACGCGACGCTTGGGCCACAAGAGTAAGCCCTGTTCGCATAGCGAAGGTGTTATCGCAGAGTGAACAATCACAGCTACAAGACAGGAAGGAATCTTTGAAACTAGCAAAGGCCGTTATAAATAAAATGTGTGCCTCTAGCCAAGAACGTCCTGATAACCCAACTAACTAACAATACGACCGGCACATGTGTGCATCCCCACCTGTATGCCCTATTAGCGGCCCCCATTTTTCTTTGTCCACTTTTCCTTTTTGTTCACCTTCCCATTTCCTTCTCTCTGATACTATCACTACATTTTTGAGGTACACATGATATAATTATTGACAATTTTAACTTTAAATATTTGTGCAGTCTCGGCCAGTGCGCGATTGGCGGCGCTAGAGACACTGATTCGAACACATGCAGTTGACATTACATTCTTGCAAGAAATAGCGATTCAAGATTTTATAGGGTTTCATACCTTCAATGTGTATACAAATGTTGGTGACCGGGGACGGGGGACAGCGATTATTACACGTGCGGGGCTGGAACTTGAAGAACTGCGCTACCACCCGTCAGGCCGAGTGATGCCAGGCCGAATAAACGATGTGTCACTAGTCAGTGTTTATGCTCCCTCCGGCTCTCAAGCGAAATATGAAAGAAATCAGTTTTTCTCCGTGGATTTGATTCCGTTTTTCCATCCACTCTGAAATTAGTTCATACTCGGTGGAGATTTCTACTGCATAGTTCACCCCCATGATCATCAGGGTGACATTTATCCCACTAATGCTGCCCTATCTACTTTAATAACACGCTTAGTCTTGTGCGATGTTGCATCTAACTTCCAAGGAATTCATTACACCCATGTGACTTCACAGAGTCGGTCTAGGATTAACCGATTCTACGTGAAAAAATAGAATATACATAAGGTGCACTGATAGGGCGTTCTTTCGGTAGCGTTCAGCGGTCACGTATGAAAAGTTTGCCATTGTAACACGGTTTGGCAGAGGGACATGGCATCTAAATACGTCTTTATTAGACAACTCAGAAGTAAAAGGGGACTTCCTAGCTAATTGGGTACGCTGGCATAGCAAAAAATACCAGTTCCCCTCTGTGGCGATGTGGTGGGATGTGTGCGTAAAACCGAACGTCATGAGGCTTTTTAAAAGGCATGCGTACCGACTGGCAGAAGAACGTAGGGGAACACGTGCATTCTACGAACGTATGCTACACGAATTTCACCTGCAGGCAAACAATGGTGCACACGTAACTCCACGTATTAGAGACACGAAACAGAAGCTTATGCATTTATTTAGTGAACAGTCATATTATGATAAATAATGAAAGTCTATTCGCAGAAGAGAAATTTAGTATGTTTAGTATCATTAAGGAACAACAGCAAATACGACGCAAAGTTATCAACCAGCTTACTGACATTGATGGCGATATTGTTCGGGACCGGCCGGAAATAGTGCAAACGCTTTGCAGTTACTTTGCATATTTATACTCGAAACAAGACACGGGCGATGCTGTGCTTCCATCGGTTTTGCAGGGTTGTAAAAACATAGTTAGCTGTGACAGCAAGACGGGCATGGAGGCGCCATGTTTAGATGCGGAAGTTAATACATTAATACAGCAATTGTGATCAAAAAAATCTCCTGGTATTGACGATATTCCATACGAATTTTACAAAACTTAATGGGATATTATTGGTACCGACTTCTGCGAAGTTGTTCGCGATGTGCTTGAGAGCGGGGAGTTATGCACGTCTCATAAAGAAGGGATAATTGTTCTTATACCCAAACTATCCCGTCCACTAAAACCCGCAGATTATAGGCCAATTACACTTTTATGTGCCGATTATAAAAAAATTGCTCGGTTTTGTGCGACCAGATTAACCAAGGGATTGTCAGATATTATTGGTCCCGGCCAGACATGTACTGTTCCAGGACGTTCCATTTTACAAGGCGTGCTTGCCCTAAGGGACAATCAATTACTTTCGTCAATACAACACAGTAAAATGGCCATCTTGAGTATTGATATGGATAAGGCATTCGATAGAGTCGATCATAAATTTTTACTTCATGTTATGCATCATTTCGATTTTCCAGCGAATGCAGTACAGTGGGTGCGGATGGTGTGTACCGGAATTTGGTCACGGCTATTGGTTAACGGATTCCTTACCCCACCAATTAAGATCGAGAGTTCAGTTCGGCAAGGATGCCCGCTATCCATGATTTTATTTACTATCGCCATTGAATCTCTGTGCAGAACGCTCAGTGCCCGCTTGCAAGGATTCCCCGTAGCGAACCTGTCCTTTAAATTAAATGCCTATGCTGATGACATCACATGTGTCGTTCGTTCAGAGCGGGAAATTACAGAGACGGCAGAATGCCTGGACCTTTTTCGCAGTGTCTTTAATCTGCGAGCGAATGTTAACAAAACTGCCGTACTGGAGCTCAGTGCAACCAGCGAGCCATTTGACGACGTTTTTCCCTTTCGGAGGGCCGAAACGGTGAAAATATTGGGCATATACTTCCACGCAGACGCCACTCTTATGTTGCATTATAATTGGAACATGACAATAAATAAACTCCGCGCTCGTCAAATAGAAATGAATTATCGCCGTACAAATATTATACAGAGGGTTACTTTAATAAATGTATTCTTACTTGCGAAGCTGTGGTATGTGTCACATATATTCCCACTACCACGTCAACAAAGTGCACAAATACTACAGATTGTTAGCCGCATGTTGTGGAAATCTTATATACTTAAATTATCTAGGCCGCAAATTTATCTTTCCTTGCAAGACGGAGGCCTGAGTCTAATTAATCACGTTTTGAAGCGTGAGGCCTTATATAAGTCTTCAGCAATTGCAACAATTTTGCGCCCAAAGGACATTTACGCAGCATTACAGAAAATGATGTGGTCTGAAGTTAGACGCATGCCACTTACATACCGTCAGGCAAAGGAAGCATTCGCATCTCTAGTAGTACACATACCGGAAGGGACAGTCGCATCAGCGAGATATGTGTACATTCAGGCTTCCAAAACGTCGGCTGTCATACCATCTGTTGTGAATCGCACCCCAACCATCCGCTGGAGGCGCCCATGGAAAATACTTGCCCATCCTAACCTTTCCTCGGATCTTCGAGCTGCAGCATTCGGCTTCTACAATAATATCGTGACAACTCAGCAGCGTAAATACAACATTCACCTGACAACTGACCCTGCATGCCCGCTGTGTGGCAACACCGACACGGCCCTTCATAGGGTAATTTCCTGTGTTTATGCAGCTCGCATCTGGCAGTGGTGTCGCGTACGAGTACGAAAAATTATTCGCGATGAAGGTGGAGATGTCAGCGACACGCACATATTTCATTGCGATTTCTTCACCTTCCCCTCAGTTCGACGAAGAGCTGCGGCCTGGTTTATACTTCATGCGATCGGATTTTTGGTGGACCGTTCAACACCGGTGGCAGTTCAAGACTTTGTCCAGCTTCTTCGTCAAGATAGGTGGAACATGGTGCGGCGTGGCACATTGCGTCAGTGGTACGGCAATTTTTTATTTTCATTCTGACGTTCACGCCTACAGGAAATGCGTGTATATTACCGAGGTTGAGTGTATGCTGTGCGCTGCCCACCCCCCGTTACAAGTGTACAATTTAATATTCCAGTAGTAATCGTCGATAGGTGGCAGTGTTATAAGTCAGTGTCACGTGTCGGGGTGTACGTCGTGCGCCGCCCTTCACGTTGAATAATTTTTGATGTGTTCATCGACTTTGTCAATAAAACCAGTTCACCAAAAGTTCATATCGTTTTGTGCCCCTATGTAAGAATTGTGTAGATATTTTATTGAGTATTTTGTTATTGTTTATATTGTGGGTTGAATGTATACTGCATATAATAGGTTGAGGGTAAACGCCTCTGTGTATCGTGTGTGATAATAAATCTATAAAAAAAAAAGTAGCTCAGTGGGGTGGTGCGAGGATTCGCACCGCAAAATTTTAGGTGTTAAGAGTTCAAATCTCCGTGTCGCGAAACTGTTTTAGAAATTTTATGTGATACATTATTGCTGTTTATAATTTCAGTTATTGCCAGAAAACGCTTATTTCTGCAATATCTTCGTCTAAAAGCAATAATACAAACCAAAGCTAAATCAATAAACCACAGGCAGCCGATTGCACTGTGCACTTACTTGTGTATTATTGCTTTTATCCAAAGAAATAATAGAAATAACGTTTTCTGACAATAACACAAATTATAAACGACAACAATGTATCACATAAAATAACTTAAAATTTCGTAACGTGATGGAGATTTGAACAATAAAACTAAACGCTTTATGATACAAACCCGTGCACTAACCCACTGTGCTACACACACAACATGGCAACAGATTGTGTAAATGTGTATTTTAATGAATGTAGCAGGAGTGATGATAACCCCCACACATAAAAGCTTTATTTTTAGTATTGTAATATTTTCCCCTTATTTTAGTCTCTTAACGTATAAACTTGTTTAATTACGGAAAGCACAACAATGATTACTATGCTTGTTAAAGCTAAATATTTAAATAATTAAATCATGTTTTAATTGGTCTCGTAAACGTCCGTTGTTCATAAATGTTAAAACATTACCTTGTTTTTTACACATAAGCAGCCGTTACTAACATTATTTTCCATACATTAATAGCCTAGTACTTGTACTCAGAAACTTAAATAAATGCAGCTTTCAGAAATAAAAAATAGTCTTCGTACTTTTGGATGTACCACAAAGCTCCTTCGTATAATATTTGATTGCATTTGTAGCCCTGACATCTGCGGAATGTCTGTCATTTGCGAGTTGTTTTTTCCTGCCATTTACAATTTCCTGTTAGCACTTTAGGTAACATGTGGGTATGAACTGATGCATTCTTTCTTCTCTTCTGCTATAGAAAATTGTATGCCTTCTGTTGTGCCCATGTGTATAACAAAAGGTAGCAGAAATTGGGTGTCGTGTAGGGACGGCTTAGTGCCCCTACTTTCCACAGTTCCAGCATGCTCTGTGCCCCCGTCGACAAGGGACAGGTGTCGCAGCTTCTACGGATATAAAAAGTTCCTCTACCGCCGTCTCCAGGCTTCGTAACAAGCTCTCGGTCGTCCTCACGCCTGGCTGTCGGGTCCTGCAGTTCCTCTGCGGGCACTGGATTCTCAAGTGTTCTGTCTGGCTATATTCCCAACATTCCCGACGCTTAAGTGGACAAAACTGGGTTTCATAGCACAGACACTGGCAGCAATGTCTTTCATTGTTGTCTCCAACTTCTTCAAGACGTCCAGGATGCTATCTAGGTCGTCGTCACTGCAGGGGGTAACTGCCTGTACTACATGCCGGAACAGTGGCTCCTGCTTCGCTGATTCCACCTTCAATGTTTGAGCCAGGACATCCTGCATGCTATGTGGTGATGCCAGGGGTACAGATTGGTGCAAATCCGCATTGTTAATAGCATACACGAAAAGTCGATTGAGATGACGTCGCATGCCTCTTCGGGGCACCCCTCCAGAGACAGGTGGGAGAGCCGCATAATGTCCTGCCACAGCTCCTGCAGTGGTTTCCCTGGTCTCTGGATGCGGCTTCGCGGTTGGGTATGATGGGTGTGTCGCTGGTATCTCTGGTCGAATCGCAGCTCCAAGGCCGAAACCAATGTGGAGTATTCCAGTCGATGTCATTCTGGCAGGGACTGCAGTATGCTCAGTGCAGGTCCCCGCAGTACAGTCATCAAGTATTAAGCCCTCTGCTCTTCCGTTCAGCCATTCAGGGAGGCAACAATCTCGAACTGGTGCCGGTATTCACGCCAGATGTATGTCCATCATAGGGCGCGGGCTTTATTGTGATGCCTTTACTCACCCCTGCCTGAGGCGCACCCACACTGCAGAACTGCTGGTCTTCTCTTGCAATGGCTGTATTAGCGGCGGCCTCTATCTTATCCTCGCTGCCCACATTTTTGTCCACTGTGTGTGTGTGTGTGTGTGGGGGGGGGGGGAGGGGGGTTTATATCATCTCTTCCTCAGTCGCTACATGTTTTCTTTGCCTGCTGCTACAGGAATTCCTGCCGTTTCTTCTTGAGGGCGCTTACTTCTTCTTCTACATTACCTTACACACAGTGCAACCTCTCGTTAACAGTGTCAATCCTTTCGTTCACACTGGCCATTGTCTAGTTCAATTGCCAATTTTCTGGTCCACACAGTATATTTGATTGTTTACGAAATTGCTTACACCTTCTATCTTTCGATCTACATTCTCGTTCACACTGTATGTTTTCTTATCCAGTCTGTCTACCACTTCGCTAACACCGTCTATTTTCTTGTCCATTACTTCGCTAACAAAGTCTATTTTATTTTCTACCGATTCGCTTACACTAATAATTAGGCTATTTACAGATTCACTATCGCTATCTATTTAAATATTTTAATTTTTCTAACATTGCTAATATGGCTATTTACAGATACCCTAGTACTACTTATTTGGCTACTCAGCACTTCCATTAAAGAGCGAAGTGCTTCCATGTCTGTCATTTTCCTAGGTTACATTCTCAATTTTCTTAGTAATTACTGGACTTAATACTACAGATATATATTATTTTCAAAATCATGCTACCTGTTAATGTCTAACTGTGATCTTAATTTAAAAAAATAATGTTTTTTTAATTTTAAATGAAATACCTCCTTCGCAGTTCTGACACCATTTTCTCAAAATTCAGTGGGCTAAACTAAGTTTGTTAAGGGATGGAGGTCAGTCCTAATAGACATTGTAACAAACTAGAGTTTAAATATTTACAATAAAGTTCGTGTAAACTATTCACGCTAAAGTGAGCACTTTTGAAAGCTCTCTTATTTGGAATAATAGTCAATAAAAGTATTTCATTATAAATTTAGACGTTAACTTCCGAGTGCGGTAGAATATACACACCGTGTTTATTACTTACACAGCAATATCAAAAAAAAAAAAAGACATGGGTAAAGGATAAAAAATGGCTGAAAGAAAAAGTTACTAGGGCTTCAAAAATGCTCACTTTACCATGAACAGCCTATAGCAAATGTTATTCAATCCCAGCTCAGTTTAGTCCAGGTTCCACCAGTTCGCAATGTTCTAAAGTTCTCCGAGTGCCCTCATGAACACTAGCCTTCATTCGTCGGGTTTAACGTCCTCTCGTCCATTCACAACCACCAACTCCTCGCCCGCCGTGTTATCTCGCAGACTCCCGTTGTCGTCCATCTTCTTCAGCGATCTCCCTCGCCGCATTCGACCACACCCTCATACTGAAGACTTCTAATAAGACTGCCAACAGTCCAGCTGTGAGGATCGTTGGCCATCGCACAGAGATATATATTTTAAAGTCTGCCTTGTGCTTTGAGTCCTAGTTCCTAGAATATTCTTGCCCAACCTCTGCACTCATTGGCTTCTCCATCAAGGGGAGGAGGAGAGCTCTGACACCAGCTAGGTCACAGCTGTCAATCATTCGCCGGCTGTCAGGGGGGAAGGAGGTGACGAGGCAGCTAGCGTTTCTGCCTTGGGGAGGGGAGGTTCGAGGAGAGTCCCCCCCCCCCCCCAACATCCTAAGAGACGGACCTCGCGTATCGGGAGCTCGCAGCCGGTGCGAGCTACATTGCCTAACACTATATAATCAATAAGAAATAGATTCTTGCCACTTTTAATGTAAATGTGATCCAATATTTTAATGGATATTTTTCTGTGCAATTACGATAGTTGAGATAAAAATATAGTTTAATCTTAAATCTATTATTTGGTTTCACTGAAATTCACTATCTAAAATTTTAGCCCCTAATCTGCTGTTCATACTCTTTTAAAGACGATTTTCAAAATACTTCAAACAACTACGAAATTTATGTCTATGAGTTTTTTTTATATCATTCACAATCGAAGATTCTGTTGTTACGAGCAGTCCATACATCTCCTCTCCGTTCCATTCAGTTTCCTTTGCATCATCACGAAGCAGCTTCATTTTTTACTCGAGAACGTTGCGGTCTCTGCCGTTTTGTGCTTTTTTGGTATTGTGAAATTACAAATTTATCGAAATGTGCAATTTAAATCACATCATATTTTAAAATAAATACGCAGAATATTTTTTTGCAGAAGCGCGCATTTTCTCTTTAATACGGCTCTGAAGATTCAGTTTCGTTTCGGCATTTGTAACTGTTTCAAATTCACGGGAAAAAGCAGTAAATTCGTTTATCAAAAGTTACTTCGTTATGACTATTACCAGCGATATTGTGAGGCTTATAAACTAACGATGCAATGTCTAACGTAATGTAATCACTCGAAGAAAATTTGAATAGTATTCTATTTTGAGATTGTTTAAGTAAAGCATATAAACAAAAGGGTGCGTACAATGGGGAAAAATATTGTTTCAGTATACCATGGCGTTTGTTTAAAGTAAACGATATCTTGTCGTTACAACCAAGCCTCAGTTTCTCAAAATGGAGGAAAAAGAAATCAGATTTTCTTTATAACGGTTAAGGATTCATTAAAAACAATATTTCATTGTTTCAGTATGTTAAACAAATATTTAACTTAAGAAAACATATCGTTGCAATTTATCAACAAAATAATATGTTTGGTTATGTGCGATATATTTTGAACAAAAAATTTAGTTGCAGCGAACAAAGAGTTTGCTGGCGACACTAATTCTACTGAGAGAAAAGCAAAAAGTAATATTTGTTTGCATATGCAAAAAAAATATATTTTGTTTCCCTAACTAAATATTTTGCTGATTAAAAAAACTTGAAAAGGCAACAAAATTAATTTTGTTTTTCTAGATAAATACACGCTTGAATGAACAAAACCTTTGTGTTGGGCCAAAAGTAAGTAGACTCCAAAAGATAGTTAGTTGAATCAACCATGTATATTTAGTTCGGTCACTAATTTGATTTGCGTCGTTTGAAAATACAGCTCGAGAGTCTATTTGTTTTTTTTTGTGACAATTAGGATAGTAACAGTGTTTTTTAGTGCAGTTATTGATAATTAATAATTGTATAATCATCCTAATAAAACAGGTCTTACAGGAAACTAAAACGTTAAGCTGTAAAACTTGAGATTTTTATTTATTCATGTGCGAATTATTCGAAATTTATGTATTTAAAATTTTTCCCACTTTAACATCGATAAATTTAGTTGAGATTGCTACGGCGTAACGCTCGCGTGTAAAGGAACTAGGTTGGAATCCTGGTTGAGCGCCAATTTTTTTACATTCACAGAAATTGTTTCATTTACGTAGAGACAAACAAATCTTAAGTTGCACCAACCAAATCTTTGTTAACGACAACTGAGTAAGAACAAACGAAATAATTTGGTTTCAAAAACCAAATATTTATTTTCTCTTATACAAACAATCAATTTGGTTGCACCAAAAAAAATTTGTTAGACTCAACAAAACATTTTCCTCATTGTACCTACGATATTGCACTGGGCCCAAATATGTGATTACGATGCGAAATTTAAAGGCAATATAAAAATATGTTATATTTAAAGTTTGCATAGCTACAAGGAAAATTACTTTAGAAAATTATTTTTAATCCTTTTAGAATCCGTTTAAAACTGGACATTTGGTCACTTTATGTTAAAAGTCTAAGAACATGCCTAATTACATAAAAAGTTAGTGTTAGAGATTTTGCCAGGATCTCGCGCTCTGAACCAGGGATGGTTATAGACATTTTTTCACATACTGTAAAACACTTTGAATACATAAGTTTCCTACTGCAGTTACACCCGTATGATGGCGTATACGTAAAAATTTACGTTGGCGTTGTTTATTGTTAATGTGCATTCGTCTTTCTTTCACACGAAAATGATTATGGAAATATTTTCAGTTAATGATTTGACTGTGTTGTTTGACAGCTGATGACTGTATATTAATTTGTTTCAGATAATGGCACTAAAATTACTCAGGAAGTCATGTTGAACGAATCGTATTACTGAAGATTGACGTCCAGTATAATAGAGAAAATTACACATAATGTGAAGGCAAATTTTGTGTTTTGTTTGTGTATATTTTGGACATTTATTTATGTAAACGAATGCTGCATATCTTCATTAGGTGAAACACTTCTTTGAGCAAAAAATTATTTTCCGTATATAGTCAAACAAATATACAAATTTGACTCAAGTAAGTAATTCTTGGCAAATTTTTATTACCCAAAAATGACTTGATTAACTTAAATATAAATCTCGTTACATGAACGAGAGCTCTTTATACTATCTTTAATTTAAAATTTGTTTGGCAAAAAGCATTTCGCGAGAGTAGCCAAACTTCCCTTTGATCATACAGGCCTATAGTATAAAACATATTTTGCTGGTTAAAACAATTCTATGAATACATGGGCTGTTGGCGTGGAAACAGAACTTGGATATCTTCTACGGCACGTACAGAAACAGAGCATTTACTTAAGCTTAGAATTTGCAAGATCTAATTTATTCCCATAGCTACTGGAATAAAAATTATAGACTTTTTGATAACATTAACTAATTAATTATGTGGTTTGAACATATTATGTTTCGAAATTAGCATTCATTGGCCAAGAACGTAAGTTTATAAATTTATTTTCCATCATACACAGATTTCAGTTATAAAGTCTACTCAAAATTATTGCAGTGCACGGATGGTAATTATGAGATATATTCAAATATGAAAATCTTCAGTCGATCACCTGTTTGTGAGAATGAAACAATTTTTTTTTTCTTGAATAATATTATAATTCTATTTGCAAGAAGTCAACAAGTTTAAACAGCATTCGAACCTGTGCTTTTTCATTCTGAAAATATATTTTTTCCCAGTCACTGAAGTTATGTTGTGGCGCGTATAAATTGAGGGGAACTTATTCTGCCAACTTGCGATCGCTGCTACCTTCTACAATCGCAGATGTCCCCGTATTTTGTGCACGACGCTGATTTGTGGGAACTGATACGTATCTGCAGTTTGCTGTGTTGGTAAAGGAATGAATTCCTTGACAAGGGCACTCAACTCAAGAACATACGACTATCTTCGCCGGCTCCACGCCTTGCCGAATGGGGAATTTCGGACGAGTCTACGAAACGAAGAATTACGACCCGGTAGCCATTTCTTATTAACCGTATACAAACACGGATCGCCGTATATTATTTAATCTACGGCTTGAAATTGACCGGGTGACGCAACGAGCCCACGTGTTTCTACGGCCGACAGCATGACTGCTGTTGTGTCATTGAAAATCTTTATTTACTGCCTCTTCCGAACGAACGTATTTAAGCGTGCACAGCTCGTACCTTCCTGTAAATGAATTTATTACCAGACGCTGCTAAGTTCGTACTTCACCGTTGAATGGTGTATACAAGACATGTGGTCAAAATACTGCGTGTTAAGTTATTGAAGACTTCATTGATATTTTTAGCCCCGGTTACCAAACTAAGTGTCTTGCTCGTCCTTAACTTATTTGGTAGCCGGTTCAAGCGTCAGATTACTGAAAGTGAAATAATAGGCCTACAGGGTGGTTGCTGGCATGTTTTCACAGTATGTTTGAAATCTCCACGCGATTGTAATGTGAAAACTGATTTCAACCCTTCGTCAATTAACTTGTCCATTTACGGTAAAAACGTGCCCTTCTGTTCTAACTAGTATGCAATCGCAGATGGTAAACGAGTAAGCTCTGATTTCACAAAATCAATTTATCCTAACCAAATTTAAACCATTAAATATTTTGTTTACTTCTCTTGCAGTTAGAGTGTCTGCGGGTGATCGGGAAGTTATGCGGAGGGCCAAAGCTAAACAGGCATTTGTTCGAGACCCACTCACGGAGTAGTTTGTAATGTGTTAAGTAGATTACAAAAATGCTTGTAACCGAACGTAATCAATGGTGTAAACCTCCATGGTGTAGAAGGTAAAATTTCGTTGTGAAAAGTAGTGTATTTCAATCTCGGCTAAGTCATTTATGTAATACCAAGTGTTACTTAAGTCTAAATACGTAAGACGTCTTCTATTAACCTACCAGAGTTGAACGGAATATTAAAAAAAAACCCTATTTTATAAATATCTTCATTATCATTACGTCAGATTTTCTGCCATTTTAAAGATATATTTCATTTGTGCTGTTTGTATTATTCCTATTTCCTGGAGGTATTCTCTCACCGTTTCCTTTATTATGCAATCTGAGCTTATTCTTGTTGTGCTTGAATTCTCCTGAAGAACGTTTGAAGTCCGCCTTTTTGCTTTTATGAAACTGTTCAAACTCTTTTCAGTTAACTGATCTGCGCAAATAACACACACGTTACGTAATGTAGGAACAGGTACTATCAAGACAAATCACTATTTCGGAGCTTTTCATCATAGTTATAGACGGGCTGCTGTCTCAAATTATACGATGCAAATGTTTGCGAAAATTATAGAACGGTACTTGAATTGATGTTTGCTATAAACACTGTACCGATAAACTCATAGGGTCACTTCTAAAATGTTCGGTCTCTGTAAATAAGTAACTGTTCAATATTTGAAACGTAGATCTGGGTGCGACTGACTACGAATGTGAAAACATGTATAAATAATAATATTTGATGGATTTTCTTATACGTCCCTGAAGCTATTATGTAGGGGTGTAATAAAGAAAAGTTTTAACTTTATCTGCGGGAAGATATTATTCAAACCTACGGTCTCAGCGAAAGTGCGCAGAACTACCGAAGTGCACCGTAAAATGTTGCCCGGAAATACGCCACAAACGCCTAATGGCGTTGGTAACGGAAAATTTCGTTATTTCATATTTGTATTATATATTGTTTAACTCGTGGGCTTTATCTGCGAGTGCCTTTACCTCAGGTGAAATTTCTTTTATATATCGCATGGTTGTTGCAAAATTACATGTCAAAGTCAGAATTTTACTGTTTTTGCAATATGCAAATAAAATGAACCAAACTATTTGCAGAAATATTTTAAAAAAAGGCGATTGAATTATCTTGTCTAAATTCATGTTAAGGTATGTTTAACTAAAGTTATTTTCTTAAAGTTTACGGGCACTCACAAATAAAAATCGTGGAAGAATTACCTTATTGTCAGCGATTTTTGTTTTGGAAATCGCAAGATATTATCCTTATACAATTTTATAGACGTCTTGAAGTAGCTATGGACATCTAAAGCGTAAATTGTCTCATTTCTGTATGTAAGATGGTTTTCTTTATTTGTACATTTCTGAAACAGTAAAATTATGATTCTGACATGTATTTATGGGAAAACAATGCGTTCAATTTTTTTTTGCGAGGAAAGCGTACTCACTGATAATAATAGGGTAGGAATGATCCTTCGGGCACATCCATCATGCATCAGGATTCAGGATTCGTCCGCCATCTTGAATGATTTAACCTCCGGTTCTGTCATTCCGGTTGGCTGGCGGCCATATTTTCAGACAAAACTGTCTGTTTTATCCCAATAATAAATTCCTAAATCAATTATTTTACCAAAAAATCACTTTTTTTTCACCAAAAAATTTCAAAAAAAAAAAAAAAAAAAATTATGAATGCGTATCACAAGCTTCTCGAAGCAAGATCCGGAAAGTAGTCAGGCGAGCAAGAGGATTCGAGGCTCTTAGCGGAATGAGACACTTGATCCTCAAATGAGTAAAAGAGGATTCGAGACTCCAAGTCAGGTCCAGCGGACCGGGGAGGATCAGAGGACCTGACTCCCTCTCCCGACCAACATCCGGCACCTACCACATACACACCACTACACCTACACCTATCTTCCTCACCCACCATTCTTCACCCTCACCACACCCTCTAGCGCCCTACTTACTGGCAATTATTATTAAAAAAATCGCTAAACATTCCATGTTTTAGATAGAAAATGTAACTTTTTTTTCATGCCTAGCGTAGGTGTCGTCCGAGATAGTGTCCAAAGGTCAACGTCAAAGTCGCATTTCATCACGGAGCAAATGGGTTTCGTCAGTGTTCGCATGTTTTCTCTTCATCCCTAAAAACGAGTACATGTATTGTACGTGAACAGTACCACGTCTGAATACTTTAAATAAGCATTACTTTATATATCCCAATGATATTACGTTATTTAATATGTATTTCCTAAATGTAATTTTAATCAGAATTCTAGAATTTTGTTCAACTCAGATGTATGATTGCACAGGTAGGTACTTAAATAATTAATTAAGCTCCCGCTAGATTTAATTCAAAAGTATTATTTTTTCATACCTCTGAGGTGAATTTGGACACAAAGTACGAAAGAATTCCTAGTTTTTAATATTATTTATTCACGTTACCAACCATGTGGCAGAGATGTCGGTGTAAAATACCATTTATACATATTAATTCAAGTACAATAATTTATCAGACTGGAGTATGTCATGAACTTTAAAATAAAAATTAATTTACATTTAGTGAAAATAAACTGCTGCCTTCCAAAATCAACAAACTCCATGGCAACCTATACAGCGAGGTTGACTCACAGAATAAAAATTAATGAAATATCACACATAATTGAAATAATAATTGACTGGTTAAAGTGGCACTGCATATAAAAATGTGTAAAGTTAACCTGCGAATATAAGCTTACAAAAACTACTAATTTACTTAAAGTACGTTACAATGATCACCACAGGACGCGAAAATGGCGCATCACAGCATATACTATTTAAAACTAAATAACTTTTTACCTTCCCCATATGACTGAATTACTCACGTAATGGGAAGTGCATGTGTGACTCGGCTGGTTTGTCAACCTGGAATCTGAAATAATGACAGCAGAATTAAAAGTTCATGTATGGCATTTCAGTACAAACTCTGGCAGAGGTAGTTTACACGGAGTGGTATTTTGAAGAGATATTCTAAAACTTGTGGCACTTGTTCTGTGCAACCACAACCACTGCACACTCTGCAGTCAGCTCCGCAATCCGCTTCGCACGCACCACAATCCACTCTGTATGTTCTGCAATCGTCTCCGCATTCTCTGCACACTCCGCAAACAGCTCCACGCGCTCCGCAATTAGGGATCATTTAGGGGTCATTTGCGGAGCAAGAGAGGTCGTTTGCGAAGCAAGAAGGGTTGATTTCGGTGCAGAAGGGGTCATTTGCGGAGCATACAGGGTTATTTAGGGGTTATTTGCAGAACAGGAGTCATTTAGGGGTCATTTGGGGTTATTTAGATGTTATTTAGGAGATAGGTCCTGTGAGGTGTCGGTCTGGTAGTATTTAGTTGTCTGCTTTAAGTGTGACTATGAGTTCAAGCGGAGCAATTAACTTATCTGGAAGGAACTGTTGAAGATAATCTGCATGGTAATGTGATTAAGAAACTAGATAAAATGTCTGGTTAAATGGAGTCATAAAAATTCTCAAATCTTACTGATGATATGTGATAATAATTATATATAGAGCAATAGTTAAGCCAAGTAGATACACATTTAGCCACTGTGGAAATGAGTTAGGTTTTTTTTTTTTCGTGAAGATGACACAAACTAATGACCATAAATGACCTTGAAAACAAAAACACTAAAAAATTACATAAAATTCAGCAAGCAGATGACATTACAGACTAATAACACCATATTAAATGCAGAATACCTTGACCTTTACCCCATGACTTTGATGACCAGCGCGTGGACCGGAAGTTTACCTCCGTCAGGTGTTCTGCGAAAACTGCTTGCGATGCAAATACCTCCAGCCGTCAAAGTCTAGAGAGGCTACTACCTTGAGCTGCGAACTTCCTTTGTTTTAAAATTATATTACGTTTATACGTTCAGTATATATGTATTTGTGGTGGCTTAAGTTTCTAGTACTTTAAAATGTACCTATGCTAACTTTAACAAAACTGATACACTAAATACCTATTTATCAGGTGTGTTTTTTTACACCGATTTAAACATTTTTCATTACAGACAGTGATGTGTATGTGGAAGGCATGACTCGAGGCGAAAAAACAGTTTTTAAACAAATTTATTTATTTACACAAATACAATTATGTTCTGCATAAGCTTCTTTTACGAGTCTTTATTACACACGGAATGTATTTTTCCTCGTAGTATTTTGTTAATGCCTGCACGTGACTGGCCAGCTGCAATCATGTGGCAACTCGGTAATTGGCTTGTCGGTGTTCACACAATGGTGCAATACGATTTGTTCAACATCAATATGACGTCATAGGTGTTACTTACTCGTATATTATAAGCAGTAGAGATGTCATCTGAGAGGCTTAGTTGGACAGCAGCTCCAATGAAAGGTAAATCGTCTCGACTAGCTTCCACATCTTTGCATCTAAGTCCTATTCTACATCTGCGAAGTCTTCGGGTACTCCAGAGCTAATGGTAGCTACGGCAGTGCCATCGGCTTCTTCAGGAGTGGTACCAGCAGTGCCATCGACTTCCTCAGCCACGGGGCCGACATCATGATCGAATTCTTCTGGTGGGTCACCTACAACAGTGCAGTCATCGACGACTTCAGGAATGATGTCGACAGTGCCATCGACCTCTTCGGTAGGGCTACCTACAGCAGCTCCATTGGCATAGCGACCCAAGCCAACAGTGTCAAGACTTTGATGCATGTACTGTGATGATGCCTTTGCGAATAGCAGAAATGTTAGACGACGGAAAGCATCAATGTAAGATGAACCCGCTCCTCGTAAAATATAAGTGTGAGACATGCCTTAATCTGTTTGCTCGTACAATATGCAAAGATCTTCTTCCTCCGCCAGCAAAACAAAAATACGTATTGTCGATGTCACAAACCTGTGATGGACTTACAAGTACTGATTTGTGCAATGATGATATAAACATGTCATTGCTAACTTGTACAATAAGTGATGATGCAATGATGCTACCATCGTTAAGTGGGGATGTGCATGTGGACGGTCTGAACAATTCGCTGCGAAGTAGGGTCAATCGTGTCACTACTGTGGTAAGACGTACGGTGAAAGCTGTCACACGCGTAGGCACAAGAAGAGTGGTAAATGCATGAAGAAGAAAATGATCTCATTTGATTATTAGCTGCCACAAGTGTGGTCGCAAATTCATGTGTTACGGAGTAAAAAACGTTCCAGACAACGTGCGGCTTGAAATACATAACCATCAGAGAAAACAATGATATGAGTTGTATAACAACCATGACAAACAGTGTAAACCTCATGACCGAAAACCTGTCCATGTTCTAGGCAAACATAATGTCAATGGATTTCTTCTGGAGCAATCTGTGTTCAGGGGCATGTTGAAAGATTGTATTGCTCCAATTCTGACAGTTTCGTTGAAAGATGTTTGCTCGTTCCTGTCAGGTATGAAACAAAATTTAATAAACCAACTTACAGACGAGATTGAAAAATATAATACATGGCTAGAATGCAATTACGCAAAACGAGAACCGATGGCCGCAGGTATCAAAAAGAGGGCATTCAATATTTCTATTGTACTTGTCTATAATGTATATTACATCGAAAAGAGTGTAGATTATAATATACAAAAGGTATTTTGCGAGGAAGAAGAAATGATAATGAAGGGTTCGAGCTGGACACTCGATTCGGCAAATCATCTGCAGCTGAGGACGAGTGCATAACAACCTCTTACGAAATAATGTGATGTACTCCTTTTGCCTTCGAAAAAATCAATGTAAATTAATGGTTGTATGTAAAATTTTGTAAATAAAAAGATATTTATATAGTATGTTGTATTTTATTTATTTTATATGAAACACTTTAAATTATAACATTTCAAATAAAAATACCAACACTTAAGAATACAAAAAAATTATATATTTAATATAGTAATTTTTGTACTTTACAGGAAAGGTCAATGTTACTATTCGGTACATGCCGAAAGCAGGTTGCCTAATCGATACTACCTATGTGTTAAGAAATATAAACCAATATGGAAGGAGTCGAACTAAAGTGAGTAATTGATCAAACTAATGTGATGACGGCTTTTTGACAGTCCAGCGAACATGAGTAATTAACCAATGAGAAGCGTTGGCGGGATGGAGGCTTGTCGACTAAACAGTAATTAGAAAATGAAAAACGTCCGGGGTAATCAGTGCAACCTATACTTTAAACACATAAACAAATATGGCTGTAGCCTGGTGGTACACAGGTGATGAAAACATATGGAATCTAATATGGCAATCGAGCGAAAGTTAGAGACAAACTCTAATGCAAATGATGCTCACCAACATGGAGGATTGCACCTAGCAAGATGATAGCCTCCTAACATGGCAGCCTCCAGTAACATGTATAAACAATTGACGAACGAAAAAAATGGAAACAAATGATGAACGAAAAAAAAAAAAACAAATATGATGGAATGAGTATAGTAAAGGGGGTTCGAACGAATGCAAATAATTAGTGGGGGTAAAGGGATGGAGGACTGCCGACTGAACTGCTAATAGCATTTAGAAACATTCGTCTACTGAGGATGGAACAAATGTGACTAATGGCAGAGCTGCGGGGACCTCTGAAAGTGCAAGTTTTTTTTATAAATTTTTAGTAATTTAAAAAAGTAAATTTTTTACAATTTTTAAATAAATTTTTGGTATTTTGAAGTATTCTATTTTAATTTTTAGAATTTTTTGGGAATTTTTTGTTTTCAAGGTCATTCAAGGTTATGTGGTGAAGTTCGATGTAGTCTGCATCTAATATGGTGGTGGTAGTCTGTAATTTATTATGATTGTTGACATTTATGTATTTTTTCTCGAGTTTTTGTTTTTAAGGTCATTCAAGGTCATGGGGTAAAGGTCAAGTTGGTATGCATCTAATATGGAAGCGGTAGTCTGTAATGTATTATGCTTGCTGACTGGGTAATGGCGAAGGGGAAGCGGGTGTGGGGAAGCCCTGCCGACAAATTTGTTCCATTGAGGGGGTAAAGTGGAACCTTAAGAAATCAATTTTTTTAACTCACATTTTAAAAATAAATTTTTATTAATTTTTTAAATAATATTTAATAATAATTTTTGGGGGATTTTTTGGAATATATTTATTTTTATTTTTTCATCTTCAAAAGTCAAAGATCATAGGACCTGCTCTTCTGTCTGGGAGTCAGTTATCCACCTCGCCGAAGTCACGAGTCCACATCGCCTGTTTCGATAAAATTTGAATTTTAAAGGGATTTGTTAAGGAAAAAAGTAAAATGTTTAGGGAAAAAGGGAAATTTTTTGGGTATTCTAGTCGATTTTGAAGGGAAAAAAATTTAGAGGGAAAAAAATTTAGAGGGAAAAAGGGGGAAAAAAAAAGCGCACGGTGACGAAACAACATGGCGGGCGGCCGTGTCCCGCCCTTTCCCCGATCCCCTTGCACCAGGGTTCTCTATTTCCTACTACTATTACCAATTTTAATGTAGCCCTGCAAGCATTTACTCACAGTGGTAGGATGACCACTAACTCTTTACAAGGAGAATTCAATAACGACAAGGAACAGCTGTTAAGAATTTGTTGTGCAGATCTAGCATTGGCTATGTAAGCAGGAGTTATCAAGAAGATAGAAGTGTTACTTTTCCAATATAATTGTTCTTTTACGTTTAACGTACTACAAAGTACCAAATATTTTAAAGTAGATATGTGAAGGAGTAAAGGGAAGGCGCAATAATAAGTTAACAAAATTGGCTCCAGTTCATATCTTATCATTACTTTAAATAATTGGTATGTGCATGATAGCTATAAAAAAAGTAAATGTAATGATATTCTGTCTAGTTATAAACTCATATGAAGTATTTAAGTAGTTATTGCAGCTTGAAAATAACGAGAAAAACGTATTTTCAAATGTAAATTATAATTCAGAGAACGAGTGAATAAAAATATAAATGTGCTTAACTATACTCAGCAGTACATATACATTTCTATACACTTATATACATAATATTTCTTTATATAATAAATATGCACACAAAATTGTGGTTAAATAATCATTTTAAGTGTAAATACTGAATTAACATCCCATTCCTTAGTTTTTCTGAAGTTATTTGCGTATAAATATACATGTTTTCGGATATAACTAAATTTTAAGAAGAAAAAAATTGGTAAATGAAAGCCGATTAGCTAGTTTTTGAAGGTTCGCTTTTAATTTAGTAAAAAGTCTCATTTTGTTCGATAACTGCTATGTGCAATAAAGTGTTAGACATTGATACGCCCTAAAACAATCCTTATTTTATTTGAGAAAATCATATGTGACATCTGATTGTATAACTGTATAGGAATGTATTTTTTTTTTTTTTTTTTTTTTTTTTTTCCACATTTACCAATTTTGCTATCGAGTAGTTAACACATAAGCCATAAATCCAGAAATAATCAAACGGAGTAATTTATTAATTCTGGACGTGTAAGTAAACGGCAAAGAAAAGTATTAGTGTTTTTAATTGTAACGCACCGAAGTAATTTCTAAGTAATTTCATATGAAAAGTAAAAACTTAATTTTACTCAAATAGATGTCTGCAGTATCAATATGCAAATAAGTTTTATAAGTTCAACCTTTCCGGGATGCAACAGTTTCTGCAAGTGTGTACTGTTAATTAATTCATTTTGTTTCGAGTACAAAAAGTTTACATTTGTGCTTATGTTTAACTTTTCAATTTCTTTTAACATTGATGTTGTTATTCTTTCAGGGAGCTTTTGGAAGAAATCCAACATAATTTTCAGAAGGAGGATGCGAATACAAACCAGATAGCGGAAGAAAGAAAAACTGCAGATCTGCTTCAGGAAATGAATCTACCTTTGAACAATTTAAATTTCTGTGTAATAAATAACTTTACCAAAATTCTGAATATGTTTCAGGTCATATTGCGAACATACAACTAAATATGCCATCTAACGTCAATATGCTACTATGTATTTCTTGTACTGATAAACTAGAGGATTTCATTTATATTTCAGACATAGGTGAGTATAATTTCAGAAATAAATATTTAACGATTCATTGCAAATAAAAAAAACTAATTAAGTCATTTTATATAAGTGGATTATAAAGAGGTGAACAGATATTCAAAACTTGAGTGATGGATATTTTTTTAAAAATTCAACAAGTACAGTTAAAATTGAACTTCGTAAAATATCTTTCTTGCATCATAATTACTCAAAAACACTATGTAGTACAGCTTATTTATATCTTGTTATGTTTATAATTTTGGTTATTACTATATTAATTAAAGCTGTACTAAACAAAACATTATTTTTCAATGTAAAAAATTGTATTGAGAACGTCCTTCTTCCCACTAAGTAAACATGGTACACCTCTAATAAATATAGCAAGAGGACTGTTTCACCAGGTTAAGTAGACTTATTTGGAACGAAATTTACATAGTACGGGAATTTTTAGTGAAAAGTGCATTTTCAGATAAATGCAATACAGGGCCGTTTTTCAGTACATAGGTACCTAAAACACTTTTTTGCCACCAAACGCTTTTATAAATGGCCCGCTTCACTAACTTTCTAACTATTTTCGAAGTTTCCTGTCTTTTTTTTTCACTGAGATTACTATTTTACTCGCTTGCTATCAGTCAAAAACCAGTTTATGCTCTTCTTTTCCCATTTTTATATTAATTCAATCAAATAATAATGTTAGTAATAGTGATCATCCGCTTATTCACATTTTCAAAAAATAGTTACTAATTAGCCGGTATTTATGCAGTTCTCAAAGTAGTGAATAGTAAAATAAAATATGTTGAAGTGTCTAGGAAGATGTAATAATAATTTTCTATCGTATTGACAGTAGTCGATCGAGTTGACCCTGGATTATGACGTAAGCCTTCAAGATAAAGTTTGGTAGCTCTGCCTTCGAAAATGGCAGATGATTGCAGTGACTAGTGCATGTAGAAGTTGCTTCAGCTAACCAAGTTGTTAAAAAAAATTTTTAATATTACTTAAGAAGACGTCATTTCACATTACAAGAATAACAAAACTGCTTTGTTTATAAAAGACTGGGTTATAAAGATTGTAAGTGGCCTTTCATACCTCTGTGTTAATGTAGTCTGCAATTGTGTATCTAGCGACACATAGGAAATACTACGAGTGTACCTTGTCACATTCAAGTGAATTTGATTGCTTCAGAGCTATGATATTAAACTCGAAATGTAACAGGATAGTTATTATAAAAATTAATTACTTATTCCTTTATATGATTAATTCATTACTTCGGAATTCTTCGAATTCATTTCGGATGTTTCTGAAATACGATACAAAATCGTTTTATATTTTAGATTCCTTCATCTAAACAAATTAGCACTCTAAAATTCGAACAAATGATATTTTAGGATTATGAACGTTAAACCTGAAACAAAAATACACAATATATATCTTGTAACTAATAGGAAGCAAAGTTGTTGTTATATTTACAACACATAATATGAATATGAATATATATATATATATATATATATATATATATATATATATATATATATATATATATATATATATATATATACACACACACACACACACACACACACACAGGGTGGGGCTGAATTAGACCGATAAACTTCGTGAGGTGATTCCTTATGCAAAATTAAGTGACAAATATATAGGACAATTTGAACCCTAAAATAAATATATTGGGCGACATAAGTTCCGAAAATGGAAATTTTGGAATATATTTTTGCAAAATATCGAAAACCACGTGAGATTAAAGTACAGTTCGTGGAACATTGTTTTATGTTATCGGGATCTTCTACCTAAGAGAAAATTCACATTAATTACACTCTCCGTTACGAAAATAGCAAGGTTGGCCTGCCTCTTATCGCTGGCAACTTCGTTACCGTGGGGAATTATGAACATTTGATGGTAGTTTATTGAGCAGTATGACCTACGAAACAAAAATGGTTCCCTAGTTGAAACTGCCTAGGACCCACCGTTTTCGTATAAAACGCACACAAATATTCCGTTAGATTCCGCTATCGAGATACAGTGCCTCGTACGTAGTCAATACGCAATCCATGCGTGTATGGCCACAGCAAAGCCGATGGTGGCGGACAAGGTTGACACCTACTGTAAACAATGCTTACCATACATTAATAAGCATACACAACTGTTCCACTGTGGCGACAGTCGGTGTTTGATTCCATACAGGACGTAAAGATATTGGTATTGCCTACGCACCTGGAACTGAATCGCTGCTACTGTATGCTGTGGAGGCTTTTGAAACATTTGGTGCAGCAGTGTACAGCAATGCCATTAAAACGCATCTCATTTAAGTAGTATCAGGTAAAACATTTCATTTGACAACAAAATCTGTGGCATATCATAGGTGTTATTGTTGAAACAGGTATCACAAACAGTTTTATGGGAAAGGCTCGATGATACTGCCACCATGTTCGACGCACAGTTCACATCGCCGCACCAACGATTGTCGGACACGTTTGAAAACACCATGATTGTCCCGAATAATCCCGGCAGCTGAAACGATGTGGGCGACGAGGTCCTCTTCGAATTCCATCGCGGTTTCATACACCAGGCTGCGCATGTGACCCCAGAAGGAATAGTCCAATGGATTCATATCTGGGGATCGTGGAGACCATGGAACAGGACCTCCACGGTATATCCATCGTCCAGGGAATACGAAATTCAGGTGATCGCGCGCACGTCGCGAACTGTGGGCTGGGGCGCCATCGCGCTGGAACCACATGGCTGCTCGTGTTTGTAACAGGATATCTTCGAGTAATGTCGGCAGTGTTTCCCGCAGAAATTCAGCGTACACATTGCCAGGGAGACGACGTGGTAACAGGTAGGGGCCAACTAACATGATATGTGTTAAGGCCGCCCAGACGATGGCACTGGATAGCTTTTGATCCCCGTGGACGAATGGGGTGTGAGGATTGACATCAGCCCACTCATGGATATTTCGACAATTCTGTATGCCATCACGTTGAAAGAAAGCCTCGTCAGTGAATAGAATGTATCTGTCAAAGTCAGGGTGTGATCTACGTTTTTCCAGAAACCATGCTGCAAACTCCGCGCATCGATAATAATCCGCAGGACCCACGGCATGCACTCGTTGTACATGGAACGGATGCAGTAATTTCCCATGAAGCACTCGACCAATGGCGCGAGGGCTTCTGTTGAGTACTCTTGCAATAGTACGCGTACTCACACGTGGGTTATTCTCAACATGACTCAACACATCCTCTTCAGACCTGGCTGTGCTCGTTGTCTGTCTGCGCCCTGCATTCGGTCGTGTCACCTCCAAACTTCCACTTTCTCTCAAACGTCGCTCCACAGATGCAAATGTTGGTGTGGCTGATGCCTGCGCGGAATTCGATTCCTGTACATTCTTTGCGCTTTTCGTTAATTTCCTTCTGCCGCACCGTAGACGAGTAGCATATCTGTCAGTTTGGTCAACGTAAAGTGTTCCATTTTGTAGACACAACATGCACCTTGACTAACAGGAATGTAAATAATACGTTATGGTGTGCTCAGATATTTTATACAATTCTTCTCTGAGTTTAATGGGTCGCATTCACTATAGCGCCTTTGGTGTCGCGATAAAAGTCATGCCAGGTGTGGAATTGAACACGTAAAACTGTACAGAGCTGCCTAGTATGGTATTAGTGCCAGACATGTAGACCACTCGCACAGCCTGTACACACATATTTTATACCACATGCTGTATCTGACGCCTAGTTAGATGTTTGCTCGTAAACGAATGGCCTGACAGTGTTGTATTATGGGAACGTTACATTCAACTGTCGACATGTCGTTGGTCAAAAGTAACATTTATTTACGCGCTAATAATACAGTACGGCTACCTGTACGTGTTTAGTTTGTGCCTTTACTGTCTCGTCGCAAGCGAGGTCATTAGACACAGGAACATACAACTATGCACTCGAAGGAAAATGAGGAAGAATTCGGCCATGGCCTTTATTACAGAACCACCCTAGCGTTTGCCTGGAGTGACTTCAGGAAACCATGGTAAACAAAATTCTGGATGGCCTGACCAGGATTCGAACCCGCATACTCCCGAATGCGAGTCCAACATGATACTGTTGCCCAACTTCGCTCGGTCCCTGATCTAATAATGACGGGAGATGTTTATACGAAAAGTCAAGACTCAGTCACATTTGATGATTGTTTATTTAACACTATGACCTAGGTTACACACAGGGCCTCTAGTCGCAACGGTCTAGGACCACCGCTTTCGTACAAAACGCACATACATAGAGGTTCGGCTGCAGCGATACATGTCCAGGTGCATAAACAATAGTATTTACAGTACACGGCAGTGACAGCAATACGGTTCCAGGCACGTAGGCAATACGAATACTTCATGTAGGGATTCTTACACCGACTGTTGCCTGGAATACATTGTCGGATGCCATATCGTAGGCTTCTTAATGCAAGGTAATGGTTATATACAGTAAGTAATAAATGTCCTTCACCATTGTTTGTACAGCGGGAACAGCAGCTTACCTTACACAGATGTACGGCGTATTGCCTACGTACGAAACCTGTATCGCGCTAGAGGAATCTAACGGAATATTTGTGTGCATTTTAAACGAAAACGGTGGGTCCTAGACAGTTACAACAAGGGAACCATTTTTGTTTCATAAGTTATACTGCTCAATAAACCAGCATCAACTGTCAATAATTCCCTACAGTAACGAAGTTGCCGGCAATAATATGGTGGCCACCCATTTTATTTTCTTAACCGGGAGTGTTATTATTGTGAATTTGCTCTTAGGCTGAAGATCCCGATAACATAAATCGATATTCCGCGAATTGAACTTTCATCTCATCTGATTTCCGATATTTCGCAAAAAAATATATTCCAAAATCTCCATTTTCGGAGACTTATTTCACCCTTAATATTAAGTTTAGATGCAAAGGGTCCTGCATATTTGCCACTTGATTTTGCACAAGGAATCACCTCACGAAGTTTGTCGGTCGAATTCAGCCCCATCCTCTATACTGCTTCTCTCCCAACTTTACCTACCATTTATATTTCTTCCTCTATATCACCAAATAATATTATATAACACAAATATATAATGGCGTATTAAAATAAGTAATATGTAAGAATATTCTACCTCTAAGATAGGCTGGCTTATTAGTTTCATTTATCCGTTTAATGTAAGATAATAGATTTTGCCATTCACAAATATTAAATCGGACATATCAGTCTGTTTTTATATCTATAAAGTAATTAAATTGCAAAATTATAATCCATAAAGGGACTATACTCTGCTATTATTAGTATCAATAATTAAAAATTTTAATATTTCATTATTTTTATTTTTTCTATTTCATATTTCAGATAGTTTTACAAGAATTGATTAACTAGTTACATATTGGACTATTTTTTGTTGTTTATTGGAAATAAAGTTTAAGTTAACGTGGTATTTTTATAACTACGTGTACAATTCAATATAAAATAAAGTTAACTAACTACCCGAATCTGAAAACTATAATACAGTACAGTGTACGATATTGGAAATACGGAAGTTAATTTTATTTCTATATTTAATTAATACATCTGCCTACTCATATATAAGACAACTATTAATTTTAAATATAGAATTTCAAAGTTTTCTATGATCTTGGTGCAATATTATTATACATATTGTCTCTAGATATGTAAACATTTCTAATCACGATGAAATAGTCTCCAATAAAAATTTTACAAAGATACAGCATTGTCATGAAAACTGAGATTGAAATACTATTTCAGTTCTTCGTAATACTGAAGACAAACATTTATGTATTCGTGTGTGTAATAAAATGCACTTCAAAAATTATTAAGGCGGATGTGGTAATAAGAAAGAAAATATTCTTTAAAATAGTGTTTTCCGAGTGCGGTAAATATGTGTGTGAATACATTTAAAAAACATTATATGCTACCAGCACATGATAAAACAAATAAATTTTTTTTTGAAAACAGTCAATTGCCAATAGAAACTATATGTAATAATTAATTTTCTCAACATTATAAAATCAATTGAAATATTATTCCATGAATAAACAATGTAAAAGTAAATATTTAAAGATAATTTTGTGTAGGAAACTGAAATAGGAAAATGACAACAAGCGATCTAGTTTTAATATCATATATTATATTATAAAGTATATAAATTGGCGTTTAATAAATGCTTCAAGAATATTATAATAGAAAAATATCCATGCAATATACTTATGTATATACAATTTCATAAAACTGGTAAAATAGTTGATATTAGAAAATATATTTTAATCGTTAATTGTAGCAACAAAAAGGTAAATGTTTATATTTAACATAAATATGCCACACACAATTTATCAAAATTCATTTGAATTTATTCTCTGATAAAAGCGAAAAAATGTCGACAACAAATTTGAGTAATATAACTATTAATTAACTAAGAAATACAACAAATTTAATATGTATAAATTATTTTTCAAATGAAGAGAGTGTCATTAAAACTTATTTCAACCAATTATTATGATATAATTAGGTAGGGACTCATAATAGTTATTATTGTAAAATAGAAATTGAAGGACAGGCGAAACCATAGCTTTTAAAATTTGTGCTAGGAATATTCATTATATAACACTATTAAAACAATAAAAATGTATTAATCATAAAGTTCTTTTAAAAAAATTGGTTTAATATTGCAAAAGCTATTTTAGTTAAACAAAGGTGTATAAAAATCAGAAGTTAATATATCAGCTTACATAAAAAGAATACCTCTCATATAATATATAATGTAAGCTTTCACATAATGAGATACAAAGTCTCTCAGAATGATGTGGTCGTTCATTATTCTCTCTATTGTGATTCAGCAGAAAAATTGTAATAAAAAACTAATTTTAAATATTATAAAACTAATTGATTTAATACATAAGAAGTTTTGGAAAGGAAACATGAAACCATAATATTCATAGCAGTAGTATAATGCAATGAATTAAATAAAATAGGAAACAAAATTTAATTATAAAGAGATTACTTTCATTGCAACAAAAATGCTGCTGTAATTAAAAAGAAAAATGTATGTAACTAGAAAATACAATGAATTTAGTGTGAAAATACTAAGTGTATTATTTTTATACAATATAATTTTAGGTAAGCATATTACGCTTAGAAGTAAAACTTATGAATTGTTTACAATTTTTTTTATTTGAAAAGCTGTATTATAATATTTATGTATAAATGAGCAAATCAAAAATTTTCAATCATAAAACAGATTACCAGTATTAAAAAAAAAAAAACTATATTCAGTAATAAACTGTGAAGTATTAAAGTGAACTATCCAGTTGAAATGACTTCTGAAATGGGAAGCTTTTGTGAAGAATTTTTACACGTAACAAAAATTCTGTATATGTTTGAAGACACCAAATTTTAATCAGTACCTTACGCGATGAATATGAAAAAGTAGAAAAATATTTCAATTTATTATTATATTAAAATCAGGTTGCTGTGCATTATTACACGTATTCACATATTTGTTTAAGGATTTATTTTAGAATTTCAGCTCTATATAGTTGGTGTCATAAAGAATGAATCCTGCATTATACATGACAGCTGATTTGCTTCCTTGTAATGGGGTGTACGTAAACTCAGGTGTATGCCTTCAGCTTTTAATAGATTCTACAATAGTATGTATATTTTTCTTTATAGCAGTATGACTCAGGTTTACCCCGGTTATGCACTCAGTATTACCCTGGTTATGCACCAAAAAATCTCATTGGCATCAAATATTCTCACACATAATGAATCATCCACAAAAGGTGAAAGTATATGTACAGCACTATAATGGGTAGTATTGAAACTGATACCACTTTAGCTGCGATTGGTCATATAAAACAGCCAGCAGGGGCTGCTAATGCTGTATTACACATAATAAAGTGAACGGTAGTAGGGCGATGCCCAGCAAAGTATGTATAATCAGTGTGAACGTGGAATTAACTGTATTAGTAACTGGTTTGCCTCGGCGATGTATTCGACACGTGTATGAAATACTTATATTTTAAGGAAAGGCGAATTGTTGAAGTCTGGAAAGCAGATTGGTAGTTCCATCGAAATTCCACCATGTGGATCACAACAACCAAGCTTTACGATTATGTTTGGAAGATATATAGCATGAGGAATGTACTCATATGCCCCAGGAAGACTCTGAATAACCCGGAATAAGAAGGCAAGATTTTATCGTCCGAAAGGCTCAAACTGAACCGAAAATGAGTCTTTCCATCATCCCAAAACAATGCGATGTTAGTGGCCAATATTCTCCTTGCACTATTGCGGGTGATTTTCAGAAGAAGATTCCAATCTCATTGTCCCTTATGCAGCCACCCACTTACACATCAACAATGACCCATTCGTTTGCAGTTTTTCGGCTTGGTACCATTCTGCACGATTTTCATCGCATACTGAGCTTCGTTCAGAAAAGGAGGTCAAGTCGCGCATTAAGATAAACACTGAGTACTGTGCTCAGGCCGGAAATGCTTTCGAGAATTCTTTTTAATTAATTGATTATGAGCAGCTCAGTGAGCTGAAAGAAAAGAAGAAATTCGTCGGAATACTGATATTAGTTTAATTTCGCAGTACATCACGCCCTGTGCTCAAAGGAAAAAAATTCTCAATTACAGTCCAGTGTTGGTGAAAAAGTAGACATTCTCTGATATGTTAAACAGACGTTTGTTTGCATGTGTTGTGTTTGACGATCTTTCAGATTCATAACCTTGTGATTTTCATTGAAACCGTGGGCATAAAAGCTTCCTTCCCCTTATCTATGCCTGCTATAACTACAACATAGACAGTCTGAATTAAAAAATTAAGTGTTACAACATGTAAGCAAGTATTTACATGTAATTTGGCTAAACGATTTAACACATAAGCTATTCATTACAAAATTCACATAAGTTAGCTAATATTAAAATATTTATAACAGGTGTATGGAATCATAATATTTAGGTCAGGTATTCTTGAATTTTGTTTGCCTTCGACTCAAATTTTATGCATAAATCCGGCTGGATGTTAATTTTGCGCATAAAGTGAAGGGCGTGGAGGCTAATATGCTGCAGTTGCACACGTTCTGGAATTATCTGGAGTGGCTGATGCAAAATTCAGATGATTAGAGGAACCAATATATTTTCAGTGTGCATTACGACACAATGAAGGCCTACGCCGAATGCAAATCTAAATCCGTACTGTCGTGGGATGCTGATAACAATTGTCTAGTCAGTAAACGTCTATACTCTGCCATGAGGACATGTTCACATCACTCCCCGAATCAACCACCACCAAGAAATTCGTAGACTGCCTTCAGCTTGCTACTCTCATTAGTCTGCAATCATCACTACTCTACAATTCTCATCTTACTGCCACTTTTGTATACATTTGCCAATTTTGAAATTAGAAAATCTTTGTATCTGAAGAGAAAAATTTTGTGTAAATAAATAATGCAAACGAAGGAAATCTCTATTACTATAATGTAAATATGACAGTTATTTATTGTAAAAAATAAGGTATTTTTTTTACTTTGCCCAAATCTTACAAATTGTACACTAACAATCTATGAATATGCAATATTTGAAATACTTTTTTTGTAATCTACAGGAGAGTCTAACTGGCACTGAAGAGACAAGATGAACACCAAGTCTGCAAGACGGCTGACTTCTCAACCTACAGCGTTCTGTAGATTGATTTTAAAAATATATTTTCGTCTCTTACAAAATAATGGAAAAAGAGAATAATAATACTAATAAAATTAAATGTTACGGATAAGAACCTAAAATTATGGGAATGAGGTAAGGGAAAACGTTCGAACCTACATGAATCATGGGAGACATTTCGGTATAGGAAAAGGAATAGAATCCTATATGCATATTTATTGGTAATTCTGGAGTAGACGACAATCTTCCCTCTGCAGGGATACGATACTGGTATTACAAAAATTATATTTAAGTCAGATGTAACTTTTTAACATGTTCTGAGTTCTAACCTGGTTTAATATTTGCTTCTCCTCTAGACAGCATTCTTATGTACACATGCCTATAGCTAACAAAAATGGAGGCTTTGTGTAATAGTTTACAATACTAAATTATTTTTGCTTGCAAAAGTCTATTTCAAAAAGGTTTTGACTATATATATATATATATATATATATATATATATATATATATATATATATAAAATTAATTAATGACAGCCAACTAACCAACAAACAAAAATTGAAGCACTCTTTATAAACATAGGGACTATGAGGCGGTAGATTTTGATATAATATAAATTTTTCATAGAGTGTAAAATGTTTATAACTCATGGACTGGCATTGGTCAAAATATTGATAGTAAATGCTTAGATTTAATCTAAGTACTTTATTACACTGTTAGTCAAAATTATGTTAAAACATGCATTGTAGAAACTTTTTATCCACATGTCTCTGATGTCATCGCATTAGTAATCTTCATCGATGATATAGACGATAATGAGGTACAGCAAGCTGTACAGCTGGGAGAACCTCATACCATGCGGGACATCCTGGCCCGAGCATTAGAGGTTGGAGTTAACAAGACATGCATCAGTGCTCCAATGTCTAATGTGGGAAATTAAGCTGAGCAAAGACGATGACGATAGCATCAAGAATACACTTAAGAATTTGGAGACGACCATGAGGTACATCGCTTCCAGGATCCATGCAACAGAGCTTCGACACCTTTACATAAACTGTGAAGTATTTGTCACTTGGAGAGCTGGGGTATCTGGACAGCTGGGGCACCTGAAAAGTCAACTGTCCTCAACAGCAGCAACAGTAACCAGAAATCAGACATTGAGGGGCAGATGAGAATGCATTATCTTGAGGAAACTGAAGGTCGGTGATTGCCGAAGAAAAGGCCCCAGTGTGCATGCAGGTGCAGTCGGTAAGACAGAGCTCGGTTGCCACATTGTTGGAGCGGAGTCCGAATAATGTTTCTTGTCAGATAGCTGAGCACAGGGGTCACTATAACCGTGGTAAGACTTGCCATCTTCGGACCCTCCCCCCCCCCCCAACCCAGCAATCGTTAGACAATAGCATGTAACAGCGCTGTTTGACTTCATTAATGGGCAAAAGACTACCCCAGTTAGAAGTAAGAACAGGGTTCAATTTAGGCTAGTTATTTACGAAATTTATGTATCATAAATAAGGGACAAATGGCTTTTTGAGACTCGACATGTTATGTAAGCTAGAGCACAACTGTGGGTGCTACGAACATGCCATAGAGAGTTGATAATGTTAACAAGACAAGATTTGTCTTTGCCAAAGTGCTGCCAGGTAGTGTGTAGTCAGCCCACTGTATTCTATGGATATAGAAAAAACTATTAATCCAGGCAGATGCCAGGGAAAATCTATCAGACCGTTCACAATTATCTAAGTAATGCAGAAAGGTGGCAATTTGCCATAGTGTTTCACTGTAGCAAGGACTTGGTCGCTTAAATCTCAGGCAGTTTGACAGTAAAGATAAATAATACATTCGGCAGTGCTCTTCTTCTTGAGGGAAGAATTTGTGATAGGTGTTTGCAAACAGGTTTACAAAGGCTTCCAAATATACCTGAAGCATCGATGCCACAAAATATCGAAAATCCTTTACCAGATAATCTATGGGAACAGCTAGCAATAACAAGAGAAAATATCAACTGGCGACAGGAGTAGGCTGTCTATGAATTACTCCAAAGAAATTGGGGCGCTTTCTCCTGAGAGCCAAATGGCCTTGGGAAAACTAACATTGCACGCCATCACATAGACAAAGGGATGCCAGGCCCACAATGCAGCCACCAAGGAGACTATCGCTAGCATCATATGAGGTGTTTGAGGATACACTGAAGTAGATGGAGTTAACTGTGATAGAACCATTGTGCAGTCTATGGTATTACACTTTGATAGTTAAAAGAAATATGGCTTTATGATATTGTATGTGGATTACTGCCAGCCTAATAATGTGACAAAGACAGATTATTATCAACTTCCAAGGATAGATGACAGACTCTACAGTGTGACGTGATCGCAATGGTTTTCTACATTGGACATGACGATATGGTACTGGCTAAATGAGGTGAATCCAGAAGACAAATAAAATATTGTCTCTTTGTGTCCATGGGTAAAGGGACTTGACAATTTGAGGTTTTGTCCTTTGAGCTGTGCAGTGCCCCTGCCACCATTGAATGCCGAATGGAAAAGTTCTGCCAGTAGACATTTGTTAGGTTTACAGGAATGACGTCTAAACCACACCTAAATTTCCTAGACTTTTTTTTAGAAAGTGGCCACTGCCAACTTGTTATTAGTTCCGAATAAATGCCACCAGTGTCAAAAGAGAACCAATTTATTGGGACATTGGATTGAATTATACCTTGAGAAAACCATAGCAATAAAAACCAACTGACAACTGAAGTGTTGAATTTCCTTGTCTAATTATTTTACTACTCTCGATTTATGTGCAGGTTCACCAGTATCCCTAGAACACTGCATGAACTTATCAATGCAAAAATAAAGTTTCATTGGAACACTGAGTTGGAAGTTTCTTTTAATAAACTGAAAGAAATTCTCATATCCCACCCCTCTCAGTCCTAGGCTTCCTTAGTTCTGAGGGTGAACTCATTCTTGATACTGATGCTTGTGATGTAGTCATCAGAGCTGTGTTATTTCAGATTCAGGATGGAAAGGAGAGGCCACTGGAACACTTAAGCAAAGTTCTGCACAAGACTAAGCGAAATTGTTGTGCGATGTGCAGGGAGCATCTGGCTGTGGTAATGTCAATTATACACTTTCACCACTACCTTTATCCTAATAACTGCTCGTGCTTTCATATGTTGCCTAGCAATAATTCCGAAGGTCAAATAACCTGGTTAATTTAGCACCTGCAAGAATATGACTTTGAAAAACATCACAAGCATTGATGCCTTACCAACAATGCAAAAGCACTTTCCAGGATCCCGTTCTAATCATTCTGTCTCTACTGTGAATCAGGAGGTAAATGCAATATTTTAAGCATCTTGTGATGGCTCACCTACATGGGATAATGAGGGCATTGGAAAAGTTAAGTGGCCCCACTTTACATCCAATACTAAAGTGGAAAGAAGCTGGATGTCCACGAAATAGGAGTATACATTCAAGGCGTACTGGCCACAATGGAATTACCTTGTATAGTCCACGCATAGTTACTTACAACTTTTCTAAAGCCCTGCTAAAGTTATACTTTCAGGCTATTCATTTGCCCCATGCAAATAAACCTTAACAAAGTCTAGAAAATTACACCGAAGGGACAATGCACAGCATTTGTGCGCACTCTGTGTAATAACATTTTTTAAAATAACTATTTATTACTATGCATTACTAACACGCCTATTTTCTTTGTGTTTTTATAATATTAATTATAAACGAAATATTAAAATTTATAGATAAAATGTAAATAAAATTTCAATTCAACCAAACAGGAGGTATTTTTATTTTAACAGAAGTATAAAACGCTTGTGATACATGCCGCATTTAGAAAACAACCAGGAAGGCATGATTTTTCAAATGTTTGATTCAAAAAGTGTAAAGGTACTGCGGGCAGGCTACTGAAGAATGATGTGCTTACAGAAACTGGGATAGTAATATCAGGAAAAACATTCATTTACTATTGGTCCTACCAGAGTGCATAATTGTATAATAGATCAGCATTTGTACACTTAGGTGTAAATAAGACACTCAATAGAGTTATACTGAGGTTCTATTGGCTCTATTTTCGAAGGATATTGAGAAGTGATGTCATCTGTGTGATGCCGCATTGCAAGGAAGGGTCTGAGGTTTGAAGGAGGAGGCCCCATTCATAAATTAAATGTTGGGGTTCCATTTGAAAGTATGGCTGTTGATATTCTCGAAACATTACAAGGCACTAAGTGTGGTACTTTTTACCTTCTAGTACTGCAAGATTAATTCACAAAGCGGCCTGAGGCCATGCCAAATACAAATGAAGAGACTGCCAATGTAGCTTATGCACGCTTAGAGAATGTATTCTCCAAATTTTGAATACTACTCTAGCTTCAGTCCGATGAATGCGACATTTTTAAGCCATTCTTTTCCCGGAGGTAATGAGGATTTTAGGAATAATTAAACAAAACCATATATATAATTACTTCCTCAGCTGGACTGGATGGTAGAGAGGCTAAACCCTACAATGGAACAGTATGTAGCGATCTTCGTGGAAGACAAACAAAAGGATCGGTACCTTATTTTTTCTGACATATCATTCGGCTGTCCACAACTCAACAAATGTAAAACATTTATAGGTACTTTTTTTGGAGAGAGCTCCTCTTCTCTGGTGACCTGCTGTTCGGACATCCAGCAAAAGACGAAGCCACCCCATAATATGCCAGTAAACTACATCAGAGGTTAGTCTGCCTGGAGGCAGCTTAAAATCGACAGTGACAGAATGAAAACCAAGTATGACCAGAGAATGTTAGAAGAGGTTTTTTTTTTTAAGTAGGACAGCTTATGTGTTTACGCATTCCTCAAAGGCAGAAGATATAACGCCCGAATATACGGTAATATTGGGATGGCCTGTGAAGTACTCTGAAGAAGGTCAATGATGTGTTCTACTGGATTTGACGACAGGCTCTCAGGTGAAACCTAAGGTTGTCACAAAAACCAACTGATATTCTACGAATGTCCAGATGTTGGAGAGTCTGTTCAAGATGAATAAAACTGTGGAGGGGGCAGTGTAATGTGCGAAGCCCTATGCTAGGCACACTGTTATGCATGGCCATTATTGGCTCAGTTATATCACTAGACCAGTGGGAGGAATGATTGACAGATGACCTGGACTACCGCCACTACACCCTGCCACCCATAGGTGTCGACGACTTGAGAGCATGTGCAATAGCTCTCTGGTAATCGCCTCCCTCGGCTCAACCCATCATGAGAAGATGGTTCTGGGCCAGGGCGCTAAATCTATTGGCTTCAGTTTAAAGGCCATATTACATGGTACAAAATTCCATAGAAGCGTGTGCAAGGTACGTCATAGCGGCCGTTATACCGGCTAGCATGGCATCCGCTGTGGCATTTGCGCCTTGTACCGCCAGATTTCGTACCAGGTTTGGTAATAGGACATGTCTTATTTTTTGTGGCAAGTTCCATACCGACATTCGTACCTGGCCAACCACAACACAGTTTCAGAATGTACTTGGGTACTACTTAAAACAAGTTGATGAAGAAACCAAAAAGGACGCCTCCATCTTGATTATACCTACGTGAGGTTGAGATGCTTTCAAATAGATTTAAAATACGAGAAAGGCCTATCATAGCATTACTTACTTGCAAAATTTGAAGAAAATTGGCTGAGTAGTTTTCGAGATATAATATAAATCTTAATTTTTTATTTGGAACTATCTTCCAAAATGGTGGACCAACAACACTATTCATCTCTGAATTTAATGCTAAGAACTTGCGCTACAAGCGTAGAAAATATGGTTTCCGAAATATGACATATCACCCTAGAATTAAAAATATCCGCCATTTAGAAAATAATTGCCCGGCGTGGTCGAAAACTATAAAAGTCAGGTGTCCTTACCTAGTACTATATGTGTACCGAGTTTGGTGAAATTCACTTTACGTGTTCAAAAACTGAAAGGGGGATAGACACCCACAGGCTCACACCTATACACTCATGCACACACATTCACACACAGACACACAGATAAGAAAGTTATCTCATAAACCTTTATTTCCTTCGGAAATTAGGCTAAAGTTGGACATTCCTACAGCCATCATGGATTCCAAACGTTATAAAACAACACCACACCTTTTTATAGATAAGCACCCAATACGAAAACACTGTGTAAAATATAAATGAAGCATCGCTCATAACCACACATCCCGTTCACAAAAATCCCACCGATTACAATATACACTTCAACTATGTGCTGCTAGCCCTTGGATGTCATGTATACCGAGTTCTAAAGCGACTGGTTCCAGTGCAGTCACAAGTGAAAGATAAGTACAAAATGTACTAATTTTTCTGCCTGTGGTAAAGCTGAGGGCAAGAAGAGCTGCAATGTTATCTGAACAGCACAACTATTTATTTTATGTAGCATTTATGTTCGTAAATGTTTCCGAATTTTTTTGGCACACGCGTAATTTCATGCATATTTTATGTTTTAATTTTTTCTTGGTGTATTTTCAATTTGAGCGAATATGACATTCTTTTGTGCATGTGGAAGTGGAGAAAAATTCCTTTTATTTACTATTCCTGCAAACGTTTCTCTGTAAAATACACAGGGAAATGGTTCTTTTATCCCTTTTCATATTTAGCTTAGTTTAGTTATCACTTGTCGATTGTTACATGTCCTGTAAAATGTTAAGGAAAATAACAACTTTGTTTAGGTATTGTGTTGTAAGAAATAATATATAATGTTGAGTTCATTTAATAATAAAAATGTAGGAAGAGTAAAATCATTTTGAGCAATTTATTATTTCTTGTTACACACGATACAGTTATATTTATGTCCTTAATGTTATTTACTCTGGCGTTCTTTTAATAGATTAAACAGGCGAAATGTGGTCTTACAGAAACTTTCACACCTATAATGGAGAGAGTAAAATAATTTATAAGAACAATAAAACCCATGAGATTAAACTTCACGAGTACTTACGAATAGTCAATGTAGGAGTTTGGCAATGACACCAAAGACATTGAAGAAGTCTTTTAGTAACTGCTAAACAACATGGAATGGCTGGAACCTGAATTGCACTTACTGGGCGAGAGGATACCACACATGTTGCTTGAAGAGGATTCTAAAACATATGGCAGCGGGTATGAAACCATTGACAGTTACATAAATAAGCTAGACAGTAAAAGGTTGCAATTTTCAAGAAGATTGAAGTCGTAACGCAGTGGACGATTATTATTCAATGTCCTGTAAAAGTAAGATATTACTGAAATTACCTAAAATGAGCTCGTTATGTTTAGAGGCCGATATTATGAATTATATTCAAAACGTTGACAAATTTAAGCATTTGATACAATCCACGAAATTTGGCAGTCGTGCTAGAGATTCGGTGAGTAGTTTTGAATTCCTTACTAATAGGTTAAGAAGAAAAATATATGGAGTTCTGTGTTAGGAAGCTGATAAGTCTTGTTGTACAAAATGTTGCTATCAGGAAAGAAATTGATGGTTTTTCAGTTTTATACTAGAGGCTAGAGATAAAACTAAGAACTCTTGAACCATTAGAGTTACAAGGGATACATATAGATCGATGCTGTTTCCTCTTGTAACTCCTGTCTGACAAAAATATTTATGTGAACTTGAATGAGAAACCTGTCTTCTACGGCGAAAGATCTAGTAAGTAAACATGGTAACAAATTAGAAACTTTGATGATATTCTTTAAAGGAGTGATGGAGAATGGAGAAAGGAATACATTTGCCCAGGTTGGATTCTGATTGTCTACAAGGAGAAAGAGTAATAAAGTTGACGTAATTAAGTCTGAGGATGAGTAAACTTTACCAGTGTTCTGTTTGTCAGCAAGTGTGTAAGGAGTAGGTTAAGTTGTGCTTTCTGTAAGAAAGTAAGGGACTCTTTCTTAGTGTAAGAACAAACGAATGGGATTAGTAAAATATATATGTGGTTTTGTCGGTTTAAATTTAGGTTACATGATTGTTAAGTGTATAATAAAGCTGCTGTGTCATGGATGTAAACGTAGACAAGACACAATTATATGTCCTTAACTAAAAGCGAATAAGGTGAATGACAGAGTCGTAAAGCCCACAGAGAGGAAACGATCCATGGAAATCGAAAATTATTTTGTGGTGATACTAAATACACAAAAATTATCTGTCTCAGAGGTTTCGTTGCGAACAATTATTATAATAAAATGCGACAGAAAGAAATATTCGTACTTTGTTGGATACTGGTTAACAAAGTTCTTACCTTCTCGAAAAAAAAAACTGCAAATTAATGGGGGTTACTACACTAAAAATATAAATTATTGAACACAAGCTGTATGGGGTTCCTTCAATCTGCAGGGGTGAACATAACTTTTACGGAATTGCCATACACAGCAATCATGACCTCTGGATACAAAACATATAAACCTTGAATCAAAGGGTAATTTTAGGTGATATCCCAAGGTTGGAGTATGTCCTTTGATGAAAGAAATCAAGGAGAAAACATCGGGATATCTGATTTGGCGACAGATTCTTCGAAGATAGGAATGATAATTGGAACTGATGCTGCTCACTGGAGAGATTGTCAAGTTAACGTCAAGACTGGTTGCAATCAGAACCAGTTTTTTATGGACTGAAATGGGCAAACTTTGGAAAGCCACAGAAAATGAGAATGTTGTTGCGATGGTAACTTATTTGTTTGTGTAAAATGCATCCTTGAATAAACTATGAGGATTATAAAATGTTGGCATTTACGATCCTGCTGAATCATTGAACGGAAGTGAGAAAGATAGCCAATTTAAAACATTTTTAAGATAATGTGAAAATAAATAAATAAGAGTTATATGAAGTGGCACTTACTGGGAAAAAGAGTCAGCACTTTGTGAAAGGTAATGAAACTGTAGCACAACCTATTGGTTTAAGCTACCTGTCGCTTTATCATTGAAGGGAATTTCGAGAGGTACCAAGAAGTGTTCAAGGAGTGGAAGAAAGAGGCATTTATAGAGGAAATCTATGAGAAGGAAGTGAAAAACGATGGATACTATTTACAGCATAGAGGAATTTTCAAGGATAATTCGACGACTGCATTGAGACCCGTATTCTATTCATCGTGTAAGACAAGACGAGACCCTTCACTCAAAAGTTGTTTGGAACAAGGACTAAATTTGCTTGAAGTCACCCCATTTGTACTGAACAGGTTCCGATTAAACAGAATTGGTGCGGTATCAGACATAAAAAAAGACATTTCTACAAATTTTCATTCCAGAAGAAGATCGTTGATTTCTGGAGTTCCGATGAGGGAAGGACTATAATACTCTTTGAAAACTGAAAGTTTATCGACACATCGGGCAGTATGTGGAATTAATTTCAGCCTATTTCTTCTGGGAATTGTACTTGATGTGCATTAAAAATATTATTCAGATTTCCACACAATTATCGACAAATTAAAACAATCTTTATATGTCGATAAATGAGCGACTTCTGTAGGAACAGAACAGGAGTACCGCCTATTTATAAACGAGTTGAGGAAAATTTACATACAAGCTAAGTTAGACCTACGATGTAGGGAGTACACATGACTTAGTTGCGGGGAAAATGAGGTGCCAAATATTACACCTGTATTGCGATTGTCTGCACTGCAAAAGTGTAGACGCCAGAAGAGTTGAAGGAAAGATCACAAGAAGTTATATTTTGTCAGTCGCGCATAGCAATGTTGATACAAATGATCTTACATTCCTTGTTTCAACTACGCCAACAATATTGTTGCGGGAATGTTGGCAAAGGAAAATTAATTTTGGATGATGTAATGACAGAGTAAGAAAATATAATTTTGAAAATAGTTTAGAGTTACAAACAAGATTTGCGTGGCAATATTAATCAGACAACTGTCAAGCGATCATTGTAAGTCTTCCTGGAGTTTACATATTTTTATGCAAGTCAGGTATCATATGGGTCTACCATATTTCTAAGGTGTTTTGATGAATTGATAAGATAAATTCCAACCAGTAATTAATAATTCCAGAGTAACGTCGCTAAACAAGGTAACAAAGTGAATTTATCTACCGGCTGTTCACGGACATATATAATAAACACCAGAATGGGGTAGATAAGTACAAATTGAGCATATTTTATCAAAGAACCAATAGTCTAACGTCCATAGTGGCAGTGGCAATGTGCAGGTGCGGGTAGGCAATCACAATAACAATGCTACTGGTAGTCCAATGAAATTACACTTTATTTACACATGTGGGCCCAAGGCATGGGGACAGAGTGTCTGTTCGATGTCTCTGTTCACAGTGCCTGTTCAAACTGTCCACAACCGTCGGCCACACAGGCGGTGGAACGCTGATGCGTGTTGCGGCCCACAAGTGCAAAGGTTTCCCGGTGTAATGATCTCATCTCTTGTGCCAAGTGGTGCGGCATACACAATCAATTTGACATGACCCCAGAGCCAGAAGTCAGATGATGTGATGTCAGGGGAGCGTGATGGCCAATACAATCAATGTAAATAAAAAATATAAAACTAATAATAATGCTCTTAAGTTAATAGCTATATTGCTATGGGGCCTCTCCTACCTATCCACCGGTTCAGGGAGTCCATGTCGAGTTGTCGGTGAACCGCAATGGTGAAATGAGGCGGGGCCGCGTCCTGCTGAGACCACATCGCCTCACGAGCATCTGAAGTAACTTCCTCCAAGTATTATGGTAACACGTCCTGCAGGAACTGTAGATACGTAGCACCCCTGAGACTGCCACCGTGCGGTACTGTGCGGTGTTATCAGGTACGCAGACCTGCGCACAGGCTGGTGGCAAAGCCACGTACACGAGGTTGCATACCCACCCCTGCACATTGCCACTGCCATTAGCAGGTTAACTCTGGGCGTCGTTCCTGGATTAAATATGCTCAATTTGTACTTATATACCCAACTCTGTTGTTTACTATCATTTGTTCGTGAACATCCGATAGAATATTACAATATTTACAATAGCTGAGATGTGAGCTGCAGAGAATATTTCGTATGGAGTACGTTTCTGTAACATCTAGAATATAAAAATCATATTATCAAGGGCTAAAAAGAGGCGATGTTGTTATTGTTGGTAATGAAGACAAAAGAATTGACTGCCATCTTGTAAGAGGTAAGGTAATTTATCACGATAAAGATGGAATAGTCAGAGTTATAAAGGTAAAAACGTCATCTGGGGAGTTTATGAGACCTGCTAGAAATGAATATTATTCCTTGGAAGTGATTCCTATGGGTGATCAAAAAGAGCGTCCAACATCACTAAAACAACACATTCCATCCTTCAATGCCTAGAAGCAAAATTACTAATGTGAAAAAAATGATAAAATTCATTTTCGTCTTTGTTTATGAATATACTGCGAAATTATGATGTGTCATCAAAAATAGGGGATGATGAAATATTTAAGTTGTCGCTTGTTTCTTAAAAAGGTAAATTAAAACCACAGTATGGTTTATGTTTTGTGTTGTAAGACACAAAAAACTTTTTGAGTTCATAAAAAGCTATAACTGTATAAAGATTTGATTACTTGTAATTCATTTATAATTTCTGGTTTTTACACGATTCGTTTAGATTCGTGTCGCTAACCTCTTATGTAATACATGCAGCAATTAGTTTCGATAGAGCAACGCTCAAGGTAAATGTTTATTATTTTTCTCTAATGTATACATGTGGGGTTATGCCAAATACAGTGCTACAAAAAAATAATGAAGTCTATGAAACAAAAGTGTTAATCAATGGTATTTACACATGAAGTTGATTTGTTGAAGAAAAGTAGCAGGTTTTCTTACTTCCAGAAACAGAGCAGAATAGTAATATGTTTCTACAACTTATTACCGCAAATGTTATCAAAATGAATTGCTTCTTTTAAAAGCATAAGGAACTAACTGTGTTCAATTGGCTGTTTATATTTATAAACTCATGCTAAGAATGACGACACATTCAAATTTATGTATCCTTACATGGCGATGTGTTACTCCCTTACATGAACAAAATGCATCACAGTTTTCACTATTAGACCAACTGAATTCTACGTTACTTCCGATAGAAAACACATATCCTACTAGAGTATGTTCAACGAAAATAACATGCTAAATATGGGATAAATAATTTTATGGGTTACCCCATAAAATTTTAAATATTATAGTTAGTTTTAAGATGTGGCAATATTTTACGAGATTGATAAATAACATTTACAATTGTCTTATATATGATGTGATATCGAAGTGCACTTAATATATTTCAAATGTATCTAATGAACCGTATGAAATTATACCCATCTCTCGTGGATTATTACTAAGTTCAAAAATGGTTGAATTTCGCAAAATAATAGTATATTCATTGGCATTAAAATTCTGCGTTTGCATTAAATTAGTATCCAACGTCAGTCCTTCGAATTTGACTTAATTTTTTTTCAAATTTGTTGATTTTAGCTTTAGATTTAAACAAATAAATTGCATGTTAAATAATTTATATTTATATGCTGGGCCAATTCAAGCAAATTTTGATTAACTTTCACCAGTCCAAAGAAACAATTACATTACTTTGCCTGATTAATGTTTCGCTATAACCTCTCTTCGTGTTTGTTCAGCAACTGAAAGTGAAGAGTGCCCCTTCATTCTCTGAACACATTCTGATAACACCGTTACATTGGTTGCCTGACCCACATCTCTTCTGATTCTCGTGTTCACGTGTGTTCTTAAAACGTACACCGTCACAAAATAGCTTCATCCCCAAGGAAGCGTTGGATTATAAACTTACTTGGAAGAAAGCAAAAGTCGTATAGAACAAGAATTTATTACAAACTAAGCCTGTCACGAGCAAATTTATTGCGCTTCACATACGTCTCTCACAATAATGCTGAGCCTCAATGTTGGCGAACACATTCTGTCAGATGTCGCGGTATGGAGTTGTAGAGGTCCCTGATAGTGTCCTGCGATAATCCAGCCCGCGCAGCTTGAATACTTGCTCCTAGTTCCTGCATATTTTGCAGTGGGATTAAAGTTGTGATAGAATAACATAGTGACATCCCACACATTTGCAAATTGAGGTAGGTGAGGTGATTCGGCTGGCCATAACACAGTACCGTGGCGTCAAGGCACGCTCTTGAGTCGGCAGTGGCATCAGGACAAGCATTGTCATTTCGGAATAAAGCACTGGCGTGGACATTTACAAATGGCAAGGCCGCTGGTTGCATGACCTCATGATCATACCGTTCGACTGTCAAAGTTCCTATGATGAAGACCAACAGTGAGTGGGCATCTTACACCTTGAAACCAGGTACTCTGAACGAGGTACAGCTATGTGAAACTGACAGGATTGGGAACGGTACAGGTGATAGTAAATAAAAAGATCGTTACGTGTTGGGTTTAATTGTCTACACTCCCTTTACAACACATTTTCAAACATGCCACCACAAACTTTATGAATTTTGCCGGTCGCGTAGTCAAGAGCTGTGTTGCTAATCGGAGCGGGTGACCGCATTCCTCTTTAACGCACGCGCAGGCATTTAACACGTGAGCAAGCAATTCCTACCTTGTTTGTGCTTTTTGCCTGTAGGGTTTGGTCTTCAACAAACCCCGCAAACAATAACCTAGTGGAGTAAGGTCGGGTGACTGTGGTGGCCAAGCGAATGCAGCACCGCGGTCGATCTAACGGCCAGGACAGGTTTCATTCAATGAGGCACTGTACCACTGGTCGTGTGGAATCTGCAGCGGCTCCATCCTGTTGTATGTACATTCCAGCCCTTTTCGTCAATGGGACGCCCTTCAAGTACTCCGGCAACGGATTCGGCAGTAAGTGCAGATTATACCGTTCTCCGTTAATACGGTTGTCTGCAATAACCGGACCAATGAGTTGGTTATCAATGATATCGCAGAACATGTTCACTAAGAAACGACGTCGTGAGTGTCAAATAGCTGTATCTCGGACACCATTACGAATAGAGCATATGTTTACCCTTCAGAGAAGGCAATACTATCACCTCTTAACGTATCCGTTTTCCCCTGAAACATTTTATATAGTCAGAAATGCAGTAAATACCTATCTAATTTTTTGTTTCAACCAAATATTCATTATTGCATAGGGAGGAAAACCTCGGTTCTCACCTAATAAATATCAGTTTAAAACATGCCAGGCAATACGAAAATATGAATTCTGAAATAAAACAGTTTTACTTATATTAAAATATTTATGCAGTACGTGGGGGGACAGTACATTAAACAGGAAAGAGCCTCATTTACTTTCAATATTTGTTATGTTATGACTTTTGTGGTGGGTGCAACCAGTCAGCAATAAGATTCTGTTATTTTAGTACAGAAAATTAATTGGTGCATGGAGTAACTAATAACGAATTAGATCAACAGTATTTTAAAACACGTGGACATGAGTACAATCCTCGTGTTTGATGACTTTCGTGATTGTGAAACGTTCTGTTTCTTCACACTGACTGCCATGGGCACCTAATCTCCGTTAAATATTTTCTATTCTAATTTATTTGTGATAGAATCACGGTTGCAAATTTGTAACCTAAAATTCAATTAGACTCCACGATCCGCAAGCATGACATTTACCAACATCGCAATTAGCATATCAAACAGTAGAGAAAACTACCTTAAAAAAAATACCGTACAAATGGAAATATACATATGAACACCAGGTGTAGTTGTGATAAGCAAACATGACTATGAAGAAGAGAACAGATATTGTAATTTTTGGAGAATTTTCTTTGGAGCCCTTTACTATCTTTCAGTTAATCTCTTGTATTTATAAACAATATATTTCAATTTACTTTGACATAATTTTGGACACTAAATCTTTATATCCCCATACACGACCAAAAATAATAATGTGCGAATGAAGAGAATTGGGTGGCCCTTAACAGCGAGATCTTGAGAGCCACTGAAGGTGATTGGGGTGAGTATGGAGCGGCGCCGGAATGAAAGGGCGGGGGGAACGGGAGACTCCCGAGAAGGCCCGTCGACCAGCGGCATCGTCCATCACGATTCCCAGATGCGAAAATCCAGGAGTGACCCGCCTGGGGGTTTGAACCCGGTTCGCCTTGGTGGGAGGTGAGCAGGCTAACCGCTCAGTCATCGCGGTCCCTACGAACAATAAGAGTAATTAAGTTCTATAACAAGGCAACATCTTATAGGACATATCCTCACATGCAATGTGTGATTTCTTAAATACTTTAAAACTACTTTTTTTTTTTTTTTTCCACCAAACTTCAATAATAAATCAAAGTGTAACTAAATTTGTAGTACATATTTTGTTATTTTGCACTGAAACATTAATTAAACTGCTCTTAATCATCTCACAGTCGTTAAGACTTCGATGAAATTTCCTCACGAATAATAAATATGATACAACCCCTGTCCAAGTTATTCAAAATTTATCCTAATCCAATGACTTTTGATATGCAAATTTTTAACGTTCCTAGCTACCGACTAGCTGACTTGAACATGTTCTTGCGTTTTTTCTTCACGCTGAGATTATGTGGTGTTATCGGTCGTAAGAGTGTACGTGCATTAATTTGAATATCAAAGTACCCGTTAGTGAGAGATAAAAATTCAGTTACTGAACTTATATTCAATTTTCTGGACTTGTTAATGTAAAATTTTCAAGCGCTCATTTTATAAACAGTTTCCTCCCGCTCTCCCACTTTACGACGTTGGGGATAAATACACTTTACAAATTAAATCACAAAATCTGGTGGCAAGTTTTAAATAAGTTACGACGTCGCATCTTATAAATGCATTAATCACAGTGACAGCCGTACGTAAATTTTAAATGAAGAATGCCGAGAAACTCTCAGGAACTGTTACCTAAGCGGGTTTTTCTCAACTTGCACTTCGCAAGAGCATCGAAGATCTTTACTATTTCACGGAGTGACAACGTGACGTCAGAGGAAGAGACGCCAGACATTTTGGCCAACAAACCTTAGATTGTGAATGAGAGACTTAGAGAGAGCTTTACAAATACGTAGACGGTTATCTCCAATAGGCGAGAAGTGTGATGGAGATGCAGCAGTGATGAAACAGAAGGACGAGGAAAAAAGATAAGTAGTCAATAAGACAAAAATAACATCGAAGAACGACAAAATTTCGTATAGTTCTCACGAGTGAGAATCGGGTCCCACCACGTCTGGAATCGAACTGAGATCTCCTCGGTGGCCAAGAAACTGTATAAAATGCTCACGATTTGGTAACCTTGCCTTCATTTCAGCATCTGCCGCAGGGACGGAGGATACCTTCGGCCTTTGCACTGCAATTGCAAAAAAAAAAAAAAATGTTCTTATCCATCAAACGACAGAAGAGCGCACATTTTTATTTCTGCTGTTGTTCTGCAAGTTCTGAATTTAATACATAACAAAGGCGAAAACTCTGAGATGGGCTTTCGTGTTCGTATTTTGGGACGACATCCTGCACTTATTATTTTCACGATTTTCATGCGAAATTATAAACGTGGAATTTTATGACGAGCAGGCAATACAACATGCGTAATCTCATTTAATATGGTTAATTATTTAATACATAAATATATTCATGTTTCAAGGATCGAATACGGATGTGTGTCATAATTCCTCTTACATTTTAAAATAGTTCTTTTTCAGCCGCTTCTCTAAACAATGTTGCTGAGTTTCCGCGTTGAAAACCTAAGTTTCTCCGGATTAGCAGACTGTGTGAAGACAAATGGGCTAATAATTATCCCACGTTACACCTCCTCATATGCCAAGTAATCCGCCACTGAAATGGGAAAGCCAACTGCAAAGCGGCCAGAATCAGGCTGTTTTCAGTGTGTTCAACTGCACCGAATTCTTGGTTTGAATAGCTTTTGTAAATTTTAAGCGATTTTAATGGTGCCACTGAGCATTTATGTAATAATGTGTGTCGATACGAGTGAGTTCAGTTATGTAGGCCAAGAATCTGTGAGAATGTAAGCTATTTTAATAGTCGGAAGGAAGCTGTGTGCTTCCCGTAGACCGAGAGCCATAAACTCACTGTTCGGAAGGGCTTATACAGAAAATTGACATTCTGACACTGTGTGAAGAGTAATTTGTTAATGGGTGAGCACTATTGGCCTTGGCTTTTTTTTCTTCTTGGCTTGAGATGTTTTTTTTGTAGTCTCTTAAAACATGAAATTTTGCACTCTTTAATTCACACAAATTGTAAGCAAAAAGCCAAATTTTTTTATCCCGTGAACAAATTTTGCCTTTTCAGGGAAGTGTATTTAAACCCCATTTAAAGTCCTATAAATTGTATTTTGTGACAGAATGAGTTTAGTTGAGGGATTTGGGTGTCTCCTTAAAATGAGGTCTTAATAGTCATCGAGGGTGAAATGAGGTGAGAATGAAGCAGCGCCGATATGAAAGGGCGTGGGAAACGGAAGATCCCCGAGAAAACCCGTCTACCAGCGGCATCGTCCGGCACGATTCCCACTTGCAAAAATCCGGGAGTGACCCGGCCGAGAATTGAACCAAGTTCGCCTTGGTGGGAGGCGAGCAGGCTAACAACGAAGGCAAGGAAACAAATCCTAGGCGCAGTAAACCCTTGCGAAGATGGGGATGAAATAATGAACTTTTTTGAATTACACGGAACCCATCTAAACTTAAGGGATGATTTGTTGTAGGCATGTGAAATAATCAAATATCTTGAACACGCAAATGTCATTGTTGGCATAACGCATTCCCTACATGGTAAGATAGGGGTTACCACCCCTTCTAATAAAGAAAAAAGCGTCATCGTTAATCTTTACGTCAAGTGTGATCACCGGTTTTGAATAAAAATGGCAAGGCGTAAAAAAAAAGTCCTCATGGTGACAAAGCCTCCGACCAATGGTATGTGAGAAATCAGACGTTAAAAATTACAAACCCCATGTTATGTTTATGAGGTTGGATAAATGGTTGATACCGACGGACATGCATGGCTGTTACATGGTAACGCGTTTTTAACACCAGTTTTGTTGTTGTATTTGAAATGGTGGAATAAATGTATGTTATAATTATTGTTAAATAATAACATATTATAAATTAAATGAAACAAACAAATAACATATAAAGGAAGTGAAATCATGAACAAAATTAGATTGTAAATATGCATAAAACTTTGAACAAATGAAAAATAATCAAGTAAGACCAAACATAAACACCCGCTTAATGGAATAATTAAACACAACATAAAATAAACAAAGATCATTATAAATAAAAACATTTAATAAAACACTTCAAATAAAACCACAACATGTGTTAAACAAATATGTGACTATGCTAAAGAAGAACGTGTAGGTCTGTTACAACTAAATCCTAAGCATTATATGGCATTTGTAATTTTCTACGTCCGTTTTCTCGTATGCCATCTGTCGGAGGCTTTCTCACCAACAGGACTTGTTTGTATGTGTGTAGTTATAATTCATAATTCGTGATCACACTTTACGTAACAATTTACGGAGAACTTTTTTTTATATTATTTAAACGTGTATCAAACTCCATTTTACTATGTAGGAAATACGGCAGGCCAACAATGGTATTTGTGTGTTAATATTATTGCATTGTTTGACATTTATACAAGTAATCATCCCTTAATATCAGATAGTTTCTGTGTATTTAAATAAAGTTCATTATTTCAACTCCATTTTCACGAGAGTGGTTTCCTGGCGTTCCTTGTTAAACATTTTCTAACTGACATTTTGCAAGGAACATCCTCACGAAGTTTGTCGCAGAAGTGCTGACTCACACACACACACACACACCTACACACACATATTATGTGTGTGTGGAGTTGCTGACTTACCCTGTCTACATATAAATATAAATGACGAACTTCTTTCCGTAAGTTACTTATGTGCTCCTGCTTCTTACCCAAGGTTTTCGAGCTTCCGAGGTGTAAGCTACGTTTAAGCCAGAAGCCTCCAAAGCGTAATTTTAAGGTTAGCTGTAATACGATTTAATCACTGACAAAAATGTGTAATAATTTTTGCGACCTTTCAGAGTAGCTTACTTCGAGAGACTTTTCCAGTATAAATACGGAACTATGCAGTAAGGTCTGAAGGCTCAGCTGTTTCGCGCCGATCGTCAGCGTGGTCAACCATTTCAGCCATTCTGTTTGACGACAAAGACGTCTGACAGATGGTAGGTCCTCGTTATGTTCTGTTTTGTTATTTGTCGGCCACTGGAGCTACAAAATAGCTCCGGTCTAATGCAGCATAATATTCATATATAGTAAACACCAAAATATTGTACCACACCGAGCAAGTATCGCAGAGGCGACCAACACTTACTGGATGCACTAGGATAGCGTTGGACCACCCGTAGCACGGATATAGGTGGAAATGCGGTCGGGCATTGAGGCATACAGACGTCGGATGTTCTCCTGAGGAAGATCCCAAGTAGCAAACGTCAGTTGGCCCCCCTGGTGCAAATATGCTTGTGCACGAGCAGCATACAAACAGTTCCCATAATCAGTCAACGAATGCAGATGATTGCGGCCCACATGATGCCTCTTACTGTTCAGACAACGCCCGTGTAGCAAAATACAGTCTACACACAGGCGGCCCGCTTCTGCGTAACCAATTGTACCTCAGCCATGAGCGGCAGTAGTGGCCCACTGGCTTACTGCTCCTGGCCTACAATAAGTTAACCATATGTCGTCAGCCAACTGTCGGCAAGCCACTTGTGGCCCAGCCATTGACCCCTTGTGGCCTACTTGAAAGCAGCTTGACATGCAATTTCAAAGCTAAAAATTAATAACTTTCTTTCACACAATTAAAACTTTATATGTGTTATCTTCAGCATTATTCAATTTCTCTGTAAGAACCCATAACCGAACATATAACCGTTTGGTTCACAGTCTAAGAATGCTAGCAAATACTCCACCATGTATTCATTAAAAACCTTTTGAGTAAATCTGACTACTTTCTATATGTAAAAGTTCCATTATTAGCTTTGCTGTAGACACAATTTATGTTTGTATATGAAGTCAATACTAGGATTTCTGTGTTTTGTATAAAACACTAGTATTTTAGTTTCGGGCAACATTCAGGTGGTATTTTAAATGCAAATTTCGAAGGTTTTTATATTTTATGCTTTGTAATTTACAGTCCAGAAACTATTTTCCCCTTTTACTAATAATATCACATGATCTTACTTAATTTATGCACGAAATAAAAAAATGAGTCAATTCACATATGATATTTGCTATTTCACAACAACATATAGTCGACATGCCATAAAATGCCCATGGAATTATCAGTAATATATCTCCAGCAGTAACCGTTGGTACACCATAAATGGCACGTAAGTTTGTTGATCATGTTTATTTAGTTGTAAACAACCGTTAGGATACCACAAAAGGCCACTAACCACGCTGTTATAATATCCCCATCAGAAACAAGAATTAGCATTCCATACGTGGTCCATTTGCATGCTAATAATACATCCGCGGCAGAAAGTAACAGTTGGCAGGCATGCCATGGGTGGACCATGATTTTGCTGCTTGTATGTCCCTAGCAGTAAACAAAAATTTGCATGTCTTAAATGGCCCATGAACTTGCTGCAAAAATTTTCACAGCAGTAAGTAACATCTTGTATTTCGTTTATCGTCTGCTTATGGATCGTCTGTTGAATCATAACATTCATTGTGAGAGCATTGGCCCAAATAACGATTATTTGAAAGATATGTAATTTCAAAGTTGTGTATATGACCTGATTATAAACCATATAAGAAATGCTGTCAGTCATAAATGCGAATATTTGCCACCACTGCTAACAGTTGGTCAACTCTTAACTGCTTGTTGTTCGCTACTTGAGATATTGCCGCAGCTTGCGCAATTGGCCCTCCAAGTTTGGACGAGAGGTCTGAGTACCTTGCTGGCCTAGGAAGCAAGTTGACATAACGATGACAAGCGAGATATACCCGTGCTGCGTGAGTCCGGACATTATCCTGCTCTAAAATGGGGTTGTCGTGCTTTACCAGGAAGGGACACACGCATGGTCGCAGAATATCTTCAACGTATCGTCGCGTCGTCAGGGTTCCTTTAATCACCACCAGTGGGGTGCGGGAATAGTATAACAACCATTCCGCAAGCTGCCATGCTGCCCGTTCCCAGTAGAATCTCACACATGCTTGGCAATGCTCACGTCGTATTGGTATAGGCCGTTCACGGTAAAGTGAGCGCTTTTGAAGACCTAGTTACTTTTTCATTCAATCTATTTATATCCTTCCACCACTTGTAAATTTAAACCCTGCCATGCGAGTAATAAACAGACTGCATACATTCACCATATCCAAAACCAAAAGTCTGAGGCCACAATGTATTTATTGATTACTATGTGTTATGAAACAGCTTTGAAAAGTGCTCACTTTACCGTGAACGGCCTATAGACATCGTAAAGGACGCCACGACGACTTATCCCGCTCTGCTGTACGCCTATATATAATACTAGTGGGCACAGGTGTATCCTTAGTTGCCATGACGTGTCCCTGGATGGTATGCAGCGACGCTCGTGGAGTCCTTGCGGCCTGTCGCACGATGAAACGATCCCTGCTGGTGGTCCACCGGGGTCGACCTAGGCCTTCTCGACCGGTGTTAACTCTCCTGTTTCCACTGCGTCCAACACCGACTCACAGTGCAGGCGGAAAGGTGTTGAAGTGGCGAGCAATGCGCCGAAACTTCCAACCTGCCTCTCGGAGGACGAAGATTCTACCTCTCTCAAACTCTCATCCAGCCGGGAAAAGTCTTGTCGAATGCGCCGTCGGGGGAAGCTGTGTGTTCACTGAACTTGGCTCTGTGTCCCACACTGCTACTAAGATCTTATTTGGTGTCTTGCAGCTATGGATGATGGGGATACATATATGGCCCCCAGTAGCACATTAGCGCAAGCAAACCGCCTTAAAAGTAAACGAGACACCTATCGGGCAATGAAGATACTGCGTGGCAATCTTCGTCGTACTCGCGCGATTAGTTCATTGTGATCAACGTTTTTTTTTTGCAAATGAGTGTATTTGTGTTCGGTTCAAAAGTAACATAAAACGTCTTCATGAAGTGGTGCAGCTCATGTTTTCTCACTCCCTCTCATATCAGAAACGTGACGGACGTTGTCGTTGGCCGGCGGGTTTTCTCGGGTTATTCACTTTTTTCCCGCCCTTGAATTCCGCCGCTAATCCATGTTTACCTTTTTCAACTCTCACTGGCACTCACTGTCTCACTGTTAAATGCCGTCCAAAAAATTTCAACTCGACTACCTCAACTTTCCCAATCCAGTTTGGCGATTGCCATTTTGAAATCGGCCGACCTTGGTACAGAAATTTGGACACGCAATTGAGTGTGGTCAATGAACTTGGAATTTGATTTTGACCTCCATCATTGCGTCGAGACCATCCGCATGTTTATTTTTCGCCTGAAATTCCACATGAGCCCGAGAACTTCCTGCAATATCTTATCACTTGTCAGCCCTACGTGTACAAAAGTAATGCAATAAATTGCCTGTTTCGACCACCGAATTCCTGGTTGTAGGACTGAAGATTACGCCGGAAATTGTTGACACGCCAAAATGTAAGCTAGACGCTACGCCTCTGTTCTGTTCATAGTCAAAATGTAAGCTAGACGCTACGTCTCTCTAGTATTCATAGTCAAAATGTAAGCTATGAGTGAGCAAATGAGTTTAGCGCTATCATAACTGTGGGTGAAAGAGCTGCAGCATTAAACCTCGTGTTAGTGATACGTGATGGGTTATTTCGTAAAAACGACGGCCTCTGTTGGAATAAAAATTAAAATGAAAGAACAACCAATCCAACGAAAAACACAATAAATTATAGCACGCAACTCGGGTCACTTATTTTATGTACGTAGCAATGACAAATTCAAAATATAGTCGTGAACATGCACACAAATATGCCTAACGTAACTTTTATTCCGCTCATATTTATATGCATTGGTTCTTACTGTTTTCTAGGTTTATTTTATTCTTTATTTAAATTTATCTGGCAGGGCTTAGTATTTTGTTGGGGTTGTGGCAAACACTCAAATCACGTAAGCATGTTACACAATTGTGTTTCAAACACATATGACAAGGTTACAACGTTGTGATAAACAGGCGTGACTTACAAACAATTAATTTCGTATTAAAAACAGTCCAAAGTTAAAATGTATAAATTTCGCATGTCCGTTATTTGCAATCACATACAAAGTGGTCCAACGTAACGTAATGGAAACAATACTCTTTCCCACACACAGTGGCCACGACGCACTATATTTATTCCTGCCATCGAAAAACGGATTTATCACAACAGCGTATGTTGCCTTTTAAGGTTTAAAATCACAACGAGTACGAACTTAACGCTTCGTTCAGAAACATACCATGTCATGTCGGCGTCGCCAGTTGCCACTTCTGCCAACTTTGGATTTGTAACCGTCCCGCCTTCACATCCAAATATATTATAATAAGTATTCAGAAAATAAAATCTTGTTTCAGCAATAAATAACTTACTAAAATATCTTCTTTTTTTGCCGTAGTAAGTATGAAATATGCTAAAATTGGAAAGATGTATAATTTTCCTGCTATTAAAGCCAGTGGGAAACTTCCCGAGTGAGAGAAAGATATAGATAGAGAGAGATCGACGAGCTCCACTCCGATTTTTGAATTTTTTCCTCGGATGAAAAAAAAACACCATTTCACTACGGCCTACTCATGATAATTGCGCCGATATTTTAACTGTAAGAATTAAATATGTTTCCTTCAGTGCTACCTAAAAATTCATTCAACATTTAATTTACAAAGAGCATACCAAAAAAAACTAGGTTAAAACGATATTGTAACTGTGAACTATTTCTTAGTACCCGTTGCCAACACATCGCTGCTCTCAGTGTTTTTAACTCGTATTTAATGCGATATAAATATTAAAAGTTATAAAAGATACTGAGTTTAAGATTCATTTATTCAAGAATACATTACTTTAAAGTTATTCACAGTGTTATATAGTTATGGCATATAAGTTACTGAAAAACCAGGTTGACTTGTTACTCCTAAGGTAATTTTTCAAAGGTTCGTTTCAAAACATCCAAAGAAACCGTGAATGGACTATAAAGTCTGATCACGATAATGTGAGCACTTTTGAAATCAACCTCAGAAAAAAATCACTGCCCCTGACTGCACGTATCTTAACGGGCACGCTGATAAGTGACATGCGCCCAGTAAAGTTGGTGACGATGGATGGAAAGTAGTTCCATTTCTAAACGACAAAATAAAAAACTGTTAGGTAACAATTTTTACTAACTTAAATTTTTCCTTTCGTTTCAGTTTTGTAAATCATCGAAGTGTAAACATGGGTATATTTCTAAGATATTTACTTTTCTAATACTATCACAGTTTCACTTTATCGACGGCATGAATAAATTGAGGAGGTCCATGATAATATTAATTTTACACATGACGGAAGAATACACAACGGACATGCCAGTAGATCTTAAGCAGGGCTTTCAAAAGTGCACATATTACCGCTAACAGTCTATATATGGATGGTATATACGGGTTATAAGTACGCAGTTTTTTTATTTTATGTGTTTGCTAGAGGTAGAATTTTAGGTATCATTCCAAAACTCGCCATGCCCACTTAACTTGTATTCTCAGGAAACACGGAAAACGGTTTTCAGCTCGCCCATCATTTACCAGAACCATAAATTGTTTCGGACTGTGAAGATTATATCGCTATTGGGTCTACACGCATCTTAAGCAAGTAAATTTACGGAGGTATGTGAAAAATGAGAAATAAATAATGGAGCTAGCCAGTTTGGGGATGTTTGACGAAGATGGCAAGTGGAAAAGGTAGAGAAGGCGAGTTTTGGAGTTACAGCACAAGATACGACAAAAATAAGGATCTTCGATAGGAATCGTTCGCCACTTGTAGGCAAATTGCAAAGCGCATACTATCAGGATGATGAGTCGTAAAGGGACATTATATTTTATTTGGAAAAAAAACGTATTTATGCACATAGCAGCACTTATATTATGTATAATGATCTGTTGTAGTAATTTAGACGTAATTTTGACACCACGCTGAAAGATTACGTTTCAACTACCAAACAAGTTTATTTGAAGAGTCTCCTTATTTGTTTACTTTTAACTACATTTCGTTCATTGAACTAATCTGCTCTTACTTCAAACATCTGTGTTCGTTCCCTTGAACCAAATAAAGTATTTAAAAATAATTTGTTGAGCCGAACTTTCATTTGGTTTCTCCGAAATCATGTACAGCAATGTTACAAGTACGTTCAACTAATCTGCTTGGTTGCCGTAAACATAAATATTTTTGCAATTTTCTGAAAAATCATTGGGCTGAACCAGGTTCGTTAAGGTATTGAGGTCGTAATTAAATAAAAGAGTTAATTATAATTTTCAAATTTTATTTAACAGCAACTGCAAACGAAATTCTATCGACACAACATCTCACAATGGATTGATATCACTTGCTGTTTACAATTAATGAATTCATTTTTTAATAATCTCAAAAAATTAATGTAATTATATAATTTAAAATCAGTCTTAATAAACAGTGTATCAAAACATATTCAATTATATTATAAATCATATGTCCATATTTTACAGTTCCACTATTTACAATAAAGTACGTATCGCATGTTGATTAAGTTCCATTTCAACGTAGTCCAGATCCCACCAGTCCGCTAAATTCTAGAGTTCTCCGAGCACCTTCATGTACAGTAGCCTTCACTCGTCGGGTTTCACGCCTTCTCGTCCATTCACACCACGAACACCTCGTCCGCCGTCGTCTCGCAATCTCCCGTCGTCGTCCGCCCTTCGCCGCAGTTGACTTCGTCCACCGCACTCAGCCGGATGGCCTCCGCAAGAGACTGTCGACCCTTGAACCACTGAAATATTTACTGTATAGGGTAGTTGGCCATCGCCCAGAAATTTCTCAAAATGCCGCGTTGCGCCGATGGTCCTAGTTCACAGAATATTCCTGCCTGTCCTCTAAACTCCTCGGCTTCTCCAGCCGGGTGTTGAGGGGCTGTGCCACCAGTCAGGTCTCCGCTGTCAATCATTTCCCCGGCTACCCGTAGGAGCGACCGGGCAGTGAGCAGGCCTGCCTAAGAGGAGGAGAGGTTACCCCCACAGAACCGGACAGCGCATTGATCTCGCGTCTAGTGCGAGAGTCAGCATGTATCACTATCATGGTAGAATCAAATGAATATTTAGTTTGGAATGAATAAGAATTTGGTTAGATGGAACTCTCTGATATATCTAATACTACAGAATCTGTGGTGGCAACATCAGCTTGGTCCAGTACCAGTGTATATTTAGTTAATTGTAAGATTATTGGGTCATGTGATTGTCTTGGTTTTGATTCACAGTTTGAGAAATTTTTTCATAATTTCTATTACGATTAGAAAAGTAACGGTGTTTATTTGTTTATTTGTTGATGTTTAAGAATGACACAAACATTCCCAATTAAACTTTTAAAACAGAAAACCGAAAAATATTTTAGTACAACTTGAAAATATTTTACGTAATTGTCACACATAAGATATATATAAAAATTAAAATGTACCGATTACGTTAAACTGAATTGTAGTCGACGTCACTAAGGCGTAACTTTGGATGTAAATATTCTGGCTTCGAATATCGTGTTTCTTTTTATTTCCTTTATAATAACAGAGACTTTAAAATACGTACAGCAATCCAAAACTCCCAAGTAGCGAAATATAGTTGGCTCACAAGTGCAGATCTGATTATGAACAACCAGCCCACATGCGTCATCCACAGACATTTAAGAAGCGGGATGCACCCTCAGATGCATGTGGCACATATGATGAATGATGATCGTAGTATCATGTGTTTACGCGAGGGGCCACATACGGTTATTTAACTGTCAGCAGATGTCTGGCAAAACCTGAGTTCCCCGTAAGTTAATCACAAGCGGGCAACTTCTGGATGTACTGTCTGCTGATGTCTGGCTAACCAAGAGGTGCCCATAAGTCAGCCTCAAGCGCGCTACTTCCGGCTTTCTGCTTCTGGCCTGCCGTAAGTAAACCACATGTCGTTAGCCAACTGTTGGTAAGCCACTTGTGGCCCAGCTATTGGCCACTTGCGGCCCACATAGACGCAGCTTGCCATACATTTTCAAAAACAAAAAAAATTGTGTCTAACCCAAATATAATTGATGTATATACGATATTAACTTGTGTTGTCTTTAGCTTTATATCACAATTACTTAATGTTTTTGGCAATACCTGGTATCGAACGCACAATCCCGCCGCCTACAGGAACGTATGCTATCAATTACTCTACTACGAACTTCTAAATAAATATGGATACTTACTTCATATACATAATGCTTTATTCGCTTTGCTATATAGACAATGTTAGTATCACAATATATGTATAATGCGGGTCCTGGGGCAGCACATTTTTTGGGGTCATTTCTTCTAAAATTATAACAAAAAACGAAGTGCACTAAATAGGGCTATTTCGGCAAAAGTACGGGAAGAAATTAAAAATTCAAAATCTGAAATGAGATGAAAAACGATGAAAATAAAGCAAATTAAAGCTAAAATTAAGTCATTTTTGGGGGTTAAATTTAAGCTCTAAAAGTTTTTAGAAAAAGAGCTCTCAAAAACAAGCAATTTAAAGCACAAAAAAAAAAAACCAGAAAATTTTAGCATTTTTTCAAAAATGAGCGTGCAGGACATAACACAGGGTAAAACATGCAATATTATACAAAAATCAAATGAAATATAAAAAATAATTAAGTTAATAGAATTTATTAATTTTTAAGAGAATTCAATATCATGTGCAGATGTTCCATTTTTTAGTTCTTTTAAACCTTTATACATATAAAAACTTTTTTATCGAACAGGTTTGCATATCGATCTCGGAAAGTGATTTCATACTTTCCATCTAGAATGCAATTAATATTTTTTACCAAACTTAGAATCATAAATTTGAAATTCTGTAGCAAAATATTTTTTTAATTAATTTCAAGGTCCTATAGTTTTGCGAATTCATACGAATTGTTTAACTTAGCGAGCAGTGATTCCATTTTTTTTATTTATAAAGAAAAAAAAATATTAAGAAAATAAAAAAAGTAAAATATAAAATATTGTATTATTTTAATAATGTTATTTTTAATTTTATAAGTATTAACTTTAATATATTAAAATTATTAATTTGCAGGCAGGGAAATTTTCCCCTGCCTGGAATATTATCATAATTTTATTAATTTAATATTAAAATAATACAATTTTTTTTATTTTAATTTTTTATTTTCTAAATAAAATGTTTTTCTTATAATAAACAAAAATTGAATCACTGCGCAAATTGGAAAATACCAAAATTTCTAAAAAGTGTAAAAAATTATTAAATAAAGAAGGTTTTTACTTTAATCAAAACACAAAAGATGAGCTTTATACCATCTGTAAAAAATGTTGCATCAAAAAAGGTACAAAATATTATGAATTAAATAAAGAGAATGTAATGTGTGAATGTGGAAAATGTGTATATAATACATCTCTCAAAAACCATAAAAATTCTAAATTACACAATACGGCACTAGATAATCTAAACGAAACCCAAAACGGTGATTATCTAACAAAAACATCTGAAGTGTGTAATGAGACTAAATTATTAAAATTATTTTATCGTCATAAAAATACTGAGGACAAAAATATGTCAACATGTGAAACTTGTTATAATTCTATGTATGTTTTTAATGCATTTTTTGTTGATACATAATAAGAAGTAATATTTTCGTATTTTGATTCTATATATTATTTTAAAGTGTAAGCACTATTGTCAACGTTTTTAATGAAAGATTTGATTGATGGTTTCCCAAATATATCCATCATTTAAAAATATAGAAATTAAAACATTAAACTTAATTCCTCTCAAAAAAAGGTGTAAAACAATTAAGCGTAGAAGTCCACATACAACTGAATTAAAATTCTGAATTAGATCGTCATTGTAATTAATATTTCTGTTTCTGAAGTAATTAGTTAAATTAGTAGGAATGTTGCCTCTAAATGAATCAAATCAGTAAACGTCGTTGTTTTTTTTTTTTTAATAAACCCATTGAGTCCCCGGATTCGCTGAAATATCCAAATTTACCACAGTGCATTAATTTTTGTACATACTTTTCGGTAATTTATCAATAATATAAACACTTCTGAAATGCTTAATACTTAATAGTTTTACATATTTTTCAGTATCGATATTATCGATATCAGTATCGATACAATTTTTTTTTGGTCTTCCTCTTTTCGCATCTAATCCTTTTCCAGCGTTGTTTTCCATTGCTAAATAATGTATTTTTTATTCTTCCAATTCTTTTTCATTTTTGTTAGTTTGTTCAACAGAATTATAAATTGCAGCCAAACCACCAGCTCAACCACCAAGTGCACCAAAAGCAGCAAGTACGAGGGGAATAATTCCTCCATGATGTAAACCACTTACAGATTTTTCTTTGCTCATCTTTTTAACTGTTGGTATTGAATAAGTTAATTTGAAAATTTTTCCTTCTTTAATTCTTTTTATTTTTTCTCCCAGTTTGATTATTTGATAAAAATTGATCTATACCAAATTTTTTTCAATCTGCAAAGGGAATATCGAAAGTTATATATGTCATCTTCATTTATAAGTAAACAAGTATATACATATTCAATAAAACATTCTAATTCCCCAACCTAATTTTCTTTTTGTAAACAAAGTTGTGGCAACAGCAGCAGAAGCAATTTTTTTTCACCAATTCGTGTATCTTTATATAACATGATTTCTTTTAGTGAAATTTTATCAGCATTATGTCTAGATTTTAAATCTTTGCGACCTCTATAAACAACATCGTGGTATTTGGATGCTTCATCTAGTTTATTTACTCCTGTGTCACCTCTTCCTAACCTTTAATTTCCTTTTGTAAATGGGCCACAATAATTATAGCCTGGTAAATGAATTTCAGGCAGATTAAAATTTTTTGATGCCCAATTTATTATACCTTTGCCACTATGTTGAGAACTCCAAAATGATTGTGGAATTTAAAACTGTTATTAGATATGGTATTTCATTCGGATTGTTTAAAAGAAAATCAGAAAATGTATTGATTAACATATTTATTATTCTCACGTTTTCATTGTAATAATTGTTATTTCCAGCATTTTCTTCGCCATGAATAATTAATAATCCATCAACCAATTTTCTAACATCATCCATCCAAACATATTCTTATGGAAAATTATTGTATTTTTTTATGCTATTATCAGTTCTAGGAGAATTTGTAGAACTTGTTCTTTTTGGTGTGATCGGTTCTGATTTTAATTCACTTAAATGTGGTCTTATATAGTCATCAAAAATTGGTTTAATTATACGATTATACTTCCATCCTACACTCGAAGCCAGATTTTTGTAAGGATCATATTGTTGGAATGCAGCATTATTTGTTTTATCAATTTCCGTGTAATTTTCATAGTCATTAACAGTGTATTTACACTCAAGAGCTTCTTGTGCATTTTCTGTTAACAAATTACAAAGTCCTGGTGTTAATTCATATTCGTTATCCTTAACAGATAGTGTATCCATATTTATCGCTACTTTTGTATCACCAATGTAAAAATCTTGCCAAACACTACGTAAACCAAATTTTTCAATAATAACCTTTATTCTTTTTGCAATTTCTGCTCCTAGATTTATAGTAGAAACACCTGCTAAAGGGGGCAAATCTTTTAATGGAATAATACTCATTTGCTCTTCAAAATTAGGAGATTCTTGTTCTGCAAATAATTATCTTTCAAATGATGTTTTCAAATCTAGAATTTTTACTGCAGCAGGAACTAGTGCTGTTATCAAATTATGTTTTCAAATCTAGAATTTTTACTGCAGCAGGAACTAGTGCTGTTATCAAATTATGTTTTCAAATCTAGAATTTTTACTGCAGCAGGAACAAGTGCTGTTATCAAATTATTGTTTTCTTCACTTACTTTTTCTACTTTTTTACCAATATTTCATAATTCGTCAATTAATGGTGATTCTTTCTTCTTATTTTTTTTCGTATTCTTTTTCGTAATGCTTTATATATTTTTTTATAGTTTCGATGAGTAATTCTGCCATTTATATATATATATAACTTATAAATGGGTTGTAAAAGTATTGAGAGCTTCGAGAGGCAGACTAGTAAAAATTTAAATGTTTACAATAATAGAATCGAGTTTGATATTCCTATAGGAGATAGCTTTTCTTTTCCAAATGATGCTTATGTTTATGAAAAATTTAGTTTACTAAAGAGAGATAAGGTTGGAGATGAGGCAAAATATGTTGAAGAAGACAATATTTATGTTTGTTCAAACCTTTTTCCTTTTAAATTTCTAGAGTGGAAAGCTCAATACATGGAAATATTATTGAAGCTTTCAATAATCCGGGTATAACAACAACAATAATGAATGCTTTATTAAGATCGCCATGTGAACAAAATTATTTAGAATTTACTGGTGTTGATAATCTATATTGAGATAAATCTGTTTCTTATAAAATAACAAAAGATGTTAAAACTGTTTATTGTGTTAAAACAAATGAAATTATCTATCCTCTTATATAGCTGTTTGGTTTTATTCGAGATAACTATGAAATTTACTGGACAGGTGGCTATAAATTACTTTTTCGTAATTCATCTGATAACAACTGTTTATTTCTTTATGAAACTTTAGATAAAGATAATCAAGTTACGAAACATCGCCCTGATCCTGGTAAAACTGTTATTGAAAAATTATAAATTATGTGGCCTATTGTTGAATATGAATCGAACACAGCCATTGCAATTAAAGAAAAAATTACACAAAGAACCTAAAATGCCTATTAGTTTTGATTATTGGCAATTTTTAGAAAAATAAATCCCTATAGGTACAACTTTTAACTTCGATATAAAAGATCAATTTTATAATTAAAGTTTTGTTATGTCTGATTTTGTAATTGCATGTTTTCACTATCATAGAAAAAAATCGGGCTGAACAGTATAAACTCGCTACTGTGTTTGATCATTGTAATGTGAGAAACTTATGTTAAAAAGGGTAGAAATGAAATTTTTCCTAAAAAAAAACTGGAATATAGACATTGCAAACGGTGTTTGTCTTAAACAATTTCTTGCTTATAATGATTTTAGAAATCCAAAAACTGAACTAAATACCGACTTTAGAAATAATGATCTTTATTAAAAACCAACTGTCAATTTTGATGGTGATATTAATAACTATTCATTTTGGGGCGAAGACCTTTATATGTTATTGATTGTTCATACAGAAAAACTACTGTAGTTAAAGAAAAACCAATCATTAAACTTGTGTTGATGTTGAAGCAGATACCATTTGTAATGTTGTTTTAATTAGTCGAAGGAGTCTTACTTACGATTATTTGAAATAAAGTATTACTGAAGATTTATAAATTTTTAATATTATGAAATGTTGGAATCAAGAAATTGTTCCGATAATTTAAAAAAATTCTTAGAGCTTATAGTCGAGTGGTTACATTTAAAAGTTTTACGAATACTTGATCAAATAAAATATCAGTTTCATAATTCTAAATGGGTTTTTTCTTTATCTTAATAAAACTATTTTCTTTATAAATAAGAATGCCCTTGTTTCCATGCAGTTTGACTAACATTTTAAAAGTTGGTAGTGGTTCAGGACCGCTTTCCTATAGATTAGATAATTATGCATCTGAAGATCTTAAAAATATGGTTCGCAAATTTCATTCAAATTTACAAAGCTTACAATTATCAATTTTAGATAACATTGATTGTAAATATGAACTTCGAGAAATTGGTGAAAATCCAGAGCAAATAGAACAAGTTTTTAAACAATTAGTAGAACTTCGTTAATGATGATTTAGATTGTTCGTTTGCAAAATTAGCGTTTCTGGAAAACGATAAATTTGCTTGTTTTTTATATAATTTAGCATGTTTTATCATACGTCACATACTGCACGCTCATTTTTGAAAAAAATTGCCCAAATTTTATCGTTTTTTTGCTTAAAATTGCTTGTTTTTTAGAGCTTTTTTTTCCTTAAGTTTGGCTTTAATTTGCTTGATTTTCATAGTTTTTCATTAAAGTTCAGATTTTGAGTTTTTAATTTTTTCCCGTACTTTTAGACGAAATAGCCCCATTTAGTGTACTGCGTTTTTGTTGTAATTTTAGAAGAAATAACCCCAAAAAGTGTGCTGCACCAGGACACGCATTATACATTTATTTATCACGAGTCATTACTGGGATTGATGTGTTTTGTTTAAAAGACTAGTATTTTAGTTTTGGACTATTTTCAGGTAAAATTTAAAATGCAAAATAATGAATTTTTCTTTGCGTGTTATGTTTTGCAGGTTTATGGTCCAAAAACTATATATTTACTATTACTAGCAATGCGACGTGATAATTCTACTTCATATATAAATGAAATAAAAAATCATTTAAATACTCATATGCTATTTGCAACTCCACAACATCATATAGTCGGCATGCCATAAATGGAACATAAGCTCGCTGATCATGTTTCCTCAGTAATAAGGAACAGTTGGCATACCACAAAAGGCGGTACATACTCTTTGGCAAACATCACCAACACATTCTCTACATACTCGAAGATGCCTGTGGGTGTTTCGCAAACATTTTCTTGTGCGCCTTATATGAAATTACGGCAGACATTTTGGTTTAAACGGTCCACAATTTCTCACATGATGATCCCCAACTATCAGCAATGAACCTTTCCATCACGCGAGGACTTTATGCGCAAACATGATCTTATAATCATTCTTTTTAGCATACATCAGCCACACGTTGTTTACATATTCAAATATGCCTGTGGGTATTTCATTGATGTTTGCTTGTGGGCCACATATGAAATTCTGTCAGTCATTTTGTGATAAGTGACCCATAATTGGCCTCATGATGATGTCCAACTATCATAATTGAACCTGTCTACCACATGGGGGTTTCATATGGAAAAATGATCTTATTTTCATACTCTTTGTCATACATGAGCCACATGTTTTCTACGTGTTCTAAGATGCGAGTGAGCGATTCCTTTGTTTTTCTTGTGGGCCATACATAAAATCCTATCAATCATTTTGTGTTTAATAGCCCACATCAAAAATACTTCCCAAGCAAATGCAGTCAGTATTGTTCACGTGGTCTTATTGTGTAACACACAAGAAAACAGTTAGAGTCATGTGGGCGAACATGTACCACCTGCCAACTATCAATTGCTTGTTGTTTGCACTTGGGCTATATCTATACCAAGGAAACCCCGTTCGGGTCGCTCCCGGATTTTAGCATGTGGCAATCAGGCCGGACGATGACACTGGTCGGCGGGTTTTTCTGGGGGTATGATATCCCGTTTCCCCCGCCCTTTTATTGCGGCACTGCTCCATTCTCGATGTTAAGAGCCGCCAAATTCTCTCAACTCAACCAAGGAAATCTTGCATTTCTGGGACAACCAAATAAGAACGAAACATGTCTGTTAGAGCAACACAATATCTAACCTCTCCGAAACTAACAATTAATTTGTTTGCACTAAAAAAGTTTTGTTTAATTTAACAAAACATTTTTCTCATTGTAATAGAGTCTGTAATTTATTGATGGAAAAATATCATTTTGAAAATACAGTACACATAAATGATAACACTTACCGTTTGCCACTCTGATATCAATTGCAATATGATACCGTTTTTATTTATCTAAAACAATTTCAAGATGAAAAATGCATTGAGTGAACGTCGTGAATTTCAGATTAATAATTTCTTGCCATGAGTCTCGTCATAACATTCACAATACGAAGGTTTTCCAATGTTAAAATGTTCACTGATAGTTGAACCTCCATTTTCAATAGGTTTTTGGAAAAGTGCATCGTTCATATTCAACCCCCTACGCACCAAAATGACTGACCAGTAAAGACTTAATATCCGTAATTTATGTTGAATTCAGCACCATATCTCGTATTCAATATCCAGGAGTACAGCCAGCAAACCATTTCTCTCACTTCAACACAGACTTTTTCTGTCCAACATTTGCACTGTAGTCGGGAACTCTAATGACGAATTAGATTGCTGGGTGATGTCTTTTCAATAATGAATCTCTTAGCCGAAGCCTATTTTTAATGCCAATTTAAAGTTAACTTAAACTCTTCGCATTGTAGTTGTGAAATTCACGCTGGGTTGTGTGAAACAGAAATAATAGAAAATAAGTACTATAATATATTCACGAATACTCCAACTTTTCTGAAGCCCTGTAAAAGTTCCACTTTCAGGATATTCCTCCGCCTCATGCAAACAATGCAGAACCATGTCTAGGGGATTACACCAAAAGGACAACGCACCGTATTCGTGGGCGTTCAGTTTGACAACATTTTGCATAAGAACTATTTCTTACCAGGCATTGCCAACAACCATATTTTCTCTCTGGTTTTATTAATAATAATTTTGAATGAAATATTATAATTCGTATATAAAATGTAAGTGAAAGTTCAATGTAACAGAAAATAAGGTAGTGTTAACACAGGTATAAAACGTTTGCGATACATGACAAATTTAGGAAACACTAAACACGTCATACATAAGGTAACTTGGAAGGTTTGATGGTATGGGCATTCATAGACGGCAAGGCCACCGGTTGAATGACCTCGTGAACTTACCGTTGTATTGTCAAAGTGCCCGTGATGAAGACCAACAGTGAGCGGGCATCGTACGAAAATCGCAAACCACGCCCTCGAAACTACGTTGTCTGAACGTGTGGCGTATCATCTTGGCGTCGTCGACATTGCCTCCACGCACGAATGTGTTGAACTTGTGCACTGAGACAAAAGCGGGGCTCATCACTGGAGATTGCGTGCAGGCATTCTGCGTGGTTCCGTGACAGTCGTGCACACGCGCCATTCCAGTGTCTGTGGCGACACTGTCAGTGGGGGCAGTCGTGACGGTCTGCGTGCATTTAGTCGTGCGGCGCGCGACTATCTGCAAATTGCCCTGGGCGCTCGCTGAATGCTGCAGTGGTGGGCATCGCTGTTCGCTGAGTATTTGCCATTGTGACGGGTGGATCACTCTGCGCATGTAGGACAATCTGCAGGTTGTCCTTCGGTGTGTTTCGTGGTTGCCTCTTTGATCCCGCGTGTCATGTGTGCGTGCACTCTTAGACATATTTTTGTACTTTTACAACGAAAATTCTTTCAAATCCAGTTGCCAAGAAAATCCTCTGTAAAACTAAAAACAGTTTTCTTGTAAAATCCGCAAAAAAAAAAAACGTTTTATTACAACTGATATCATTGAGAAGTGAACATATAATAATATTTTTTCTAGAAAACAAATGTGATAAACTAATGATACAGAATAATTAAAAAAAAATTTCAAAATACAGTTTACGAAAAAAAAAAATTACACTTTACCTGCACGGGGACTAGAACCCACACAATTTATTTTATTAACCAGCACCCTTAACCACAAGTCAAAATTAACTTACAGCTTATCTTAACATGAAATATAGCTGCAAGTACCTACAAAATATTAATGACGTTATTTCGTTTAGAAGAATTGGTACATTTATTTCATTTTAAGAGTTATGTTGTTAAGTTAAGAGATTTGGACGGCTCTTAGGTAATAACGAGGTATCAAGAACTGATTTAAGAGTTCTGTGTATCTAGAAAATATTAAGAGTTAATTAAAAATACGGTCAGTTTTATTCAACTTGTCGTTTTATTATGATTGTTTGAGTTGTTTTAAGTGTTTTACGTTATTAAAACTTGCAATACATTTTTTCTTGCACGCAGCTACGCTTTACATCACCCATAGTTTTTGCACAAACAGCTATATACGGTTTTACGTTGTTGAGTGCCCGCCATTTTCCTGAAGAACGTGGAAACGGGTCAGTATACCACCAACATTTCTTGCGGTGTATCAAAAACAAGGCCCTTGTTGTCTTAAAAACGAATAGTTTTTACAAGAGAAATCTTTGTACTGTTACAAGCATTTGTAAAATTACAAACACTTTTCCAGTAAAATTTCCAGTTTTTTTTTTCTTCCACAGTTGGCGTACAGTACGGCGGAAAGACCACCGCCCTGCTACCCGCAGCCCTGTGATGCGGCCACTCCCGAACGCGTACAGCTGTTGGAAGTGCTGCCGAACTCACCTTCGAGGCACAATACACTTTGGAGGGGTGCTGCCGACACAGCAGCACGAGGCAAAACGGGAAGCATGTGCACCAGGACGATCTCATAGAGTCTGGGAAAGACAGCGATAAGGCCCGCCATTGCTGATTTCACTTGCGCAGCCCAATGTGAAACGTGAATTGCTGCACGCCTCGCATTGTCAAACCTATCCACCATGTGTAATTCCAGTAGGTTGCTTCCTTGTGGGTGCAAGTATTTTTTGACCATGAGTTAGGTGTCTCTATAGTAATAAAGGTATTGTACGATTTCCATGTATTTCCGAATGTTAATAAAGGGCAATTAATCACCAGTAACGTCACAAATGATGTCGGAAAACACGAGAGCATCGACAAGAGTAGTGGGTTTTAGGTAAACACACCACAATAATCTATAACAACCTACCGAAGGGAAGCGGGATGAATTGGCCAACTGGAAGATATAACAGGTTGGCATAACGGAAATTATAAACATTTGAAACATTTTTCATTTTTTGCCCGATTTAGTTCTTCCAAAAAAAATGGAGAAGAATGATAATTTTAAATGAATGGATATCAATTAAACTGGTTTGGTATTTCATAATAGCTATCAAGTGCAAAATATAAGTGTTTTAAACTGGCGTGATAATCTTCGAAAAGAACACATACTTAAACGAGGTCTGCCGAGTGATTTCTAGACGTTACGCACTTTCGAATCGCCATTTCAGAAGCCAACCTCTTGCGGCGCAGTCGGTTCGTGCACCGCCAATCTGAGGTGCGGGAGGTTCTGGGTTTGAATCCCTGGTAACGCATGGGTATTAGTTAAAGTTAGTTTGTAAGCAGTTTCCTGATAAACCTTCGAGCTTAACACCGGGGGACGTCGATGAGCCTTTTACAATACAATTTCAGATCACTCCAGCATATTTTATCTTTGAATTTTAATGGCAATGGTAAGTTCCCGTTATCATGTTGGTATTATTAGACTGCGCCCCTTTGTCGACCATAAGACAAAATGAAATAAAAATCCCACTCTCACAGTCTACTGCGATTGTTCATAGAGACAGGTGTCTCACCTGAAGAAAGGGGCAGATTCCAGGCCCCGAAACGTCGTGAAGACTTGTTTATTATTGTGTTAAAATTTATCATAGTTTTGTGTCCTCTCTGTTGGTTCATTTACTGTTTTGTCTGTTTTTTTTTTGTGGTTCCTGTGCTGTCCGCAATGTTGAATTATTCGGGTTCATGAGCTGACGAGGAATATTTTTCCCTTACTTGTGCTTCATTGTGTTTTTTGACCCATTTATGTTTGTTTATTGTTCATCTTTTTCCACTGATAATTTTTTCTTTTACGCTGCCTGTTAACTTGTGTCGTGTTATCGTTTTTGTCATCGTGTTGTCTTTTCTTTTGGTTTACTTTTGATGTCTGTCCTGTTCTATTATAACAAGCTGTTTGTCCGTCATTTTGTAGGTGTAATAATTTATTTATGGATTATATTGACAAGGAAACAGCTTTTCGTAACTATCTGTCTGTGGTGTTGTAGAACAGTTTTTTTTTTTTTTTTTTGCTGAGTTCTGTAAGTGCACGATTTTTATTTTATTTAGTCTCATGGTCGATAATGGGCAAAGTCCTGTCATACCAACATAACAATACTTCAACATATCTATAAATGGCCTTTTTTTTTAAACGATATATCTCAATACATAAGTGTCCGAGCACATAAAAATACTCGAGAACCTTGCACCGAACCTTTATACAGACGTTCCACCAGTATAATGATAGGTTCACCGCTGAAAGTCACATATAAATATAGGCTGTTCACGGTAAAGTGAGCACTTTTGACGCCCTAGTTACTTTTTTCCTTTCAGCCATATTGTATTATTTTAATATAGTTTTAAATAAATATTGCCATGCAAGTAATAAACACAGTGTATATATTTAACCGGACTCGAAATTTAACGTCTAAGGCTACAATAAAATATATTTAATGACTATTACTCCCAATGAAAAGGCTTTCAAAATTGCTGACTTTACCGTGAGCAACCTATACACACAACACGACGAGAGAACACCGCATGCCAGTTCAGAATCTTGCACTTAGGGGCGATGGCGCGCCAGACACGCGCAGCAGCGTCGTCCTTATCGCTTAAACGCTGGTAACGTCTCCAAGCAGGCAGTACCTTTAACGCCGGTGTTACGGCGACTTCACGTAACACGCATCACGCTACACTTTCACTTGTACGTGAAACGTTGTCTTTTCGGGTATAGGCTGTTCACGGTAAAGTGAGCACTTCTGAGGCTCTAGTTACTATTTCCTTACAGCCATTTCTTATCCTTTAACCACCTTTTTAAAATAAATATCGCCGTTTAAGTAATGAACGCTGTGTATATAGACCATCGCACCAGGAAGTTTACGTCTGAGGCTAAAATAAAATGTATTTAGTGACTATTATTCCATATGAGAGGGCTTTAGAAAGTGCTCATTTTACCGTGAATAGCCTATAGTATATTATGATGTTTCACGTTAGCACGTAAAATTTATGCACTGAATGGAAATGTCGCGAATAGGTTTTCTTGCCCTTCAAATTGAAGAGACTCAATATTCTTGTGATATGAGCTTATTTGTATTTTTAGTTGATTTCGTAAGAACGGGTTGCGAAAGTGTGGTGTTCGTGATTTATACAAACTTTGAAAACAACTTCGACATTGTAGTAACCTCTGAAAACATCATGTCCCTGGGAGATGTAGACACGTTTTTCGTAATAAATGAATAAATAGTATGCAATAAATTTGTGTGCAGATGAAATTTAAATTTCTTTTTAATAAAATAAGCTTACTACGAATTTAAAACTTAACGATAGAAATTCTTTATTTAGTGCATAATTTTTTTCACACCACTGACAAACATAATTATTAATCTGTGGGGCCTTAAATAAACCTAAATTTTAATGGATTAAAAAATTACTTTTATTTCACTTTCGTCGTAATTTAAGGGAGAAAGTTATATGAGAGGTACATGAATTAAAAACGTGAGCAGACGACATCGAGAAAATAAAACCGAATCCGTGAAAAGCAGAGAGATAACAAACAACGTCCCTATTGTGATTGGTCAGCGAGATCACGTGGTGCAGTGTCACGTACCACGCATCAGGTAAAAGCCAGACATTGACAAGCTTTTCCACCACGTGAAAGTTACGTGAAATAGGTTTCCTTGGAACACATTATTCAAGGTGTAGCCAGGGGCCCCAGTGGATGAGCGGTTAGACTGTCTGCCTCCCGCCATGGCGAACCGGGTTCAATTCCCTGCCGGTTCCCTCCGGATTATATCAAGTGGTAATCAATCGTGTCGGACGATGCCGCTAGTCGGCGGGTTTTCTCGGTGATCTCCCGTTTACCCCGCCCTCTCATTCCGGCGTTGCTCCATACTCACCTCGCCTCACCGTCGTTGGCACTGAAGACGTATTTGTCGAGAGCCGTCCAACTCTCCACTCACTCACTCAAGGTGTAGCCGGCTTCCGTGAACGTGTTGCTCGTTACGTGCTACGGAAAATGTTAAAGTCACCGTAATACCAGCTTACGTTCTCCCATCCGTTATCTGTTAAGGGATGCGATGCACTGGAGATTGTACGCGGATTGTTTTATATTGTCCGCGATAATTACCCGCGTCATTTTCATTGTAGAACGGGCCTCGGTATTTAACTCGCTTCCATACTTAATCAGAAATTTAAAAAAAAAATCTACTCATCTATCGGGAAACCAGCATAATAATATAGTCACAGGGTTAAGATTTTAACACGAATTTCGCATAAGCTATCAACAGAGATATAAAATGATACATTAGTTTTTTTCTGGAAAGTTGCTATTTTTAAAAAGGGGGAGAGTGGAAGTGGTAATACCAACATTCATAGCGTAAATTGTTGAAAGTACGGTATGATTATTATACACGCCTATGAAAAGGGCGCCTGTAAGGTTCTTGCACTATATAAACGTTTAAATACATTTTGAAATCTTTTTAATCTCTAAATTTGAAATTAATTTATGTTGTTCGGTTATAAAAAGGGTTGTGGGTACTTGAACTGCTGCTTACTTGTCGAAAGAGTTTTTCAACAATTGCTACGAAAACTAAAATACGAATTGCCGAGGGTCCTAACACTACAGCTTCATTTGAGTAAATACGGGAATTCTTTAAATTGTTTTAGTGATTTGTACCAGAAAATTCTTCAGCCTGCGCACGCCAACTCTCGTGACTAATTATTTTGAAGTTATTTATGCACGCAGTGCCGTGCAATCATATACGCGTCCTCGACCGCACCCTCCTGGCATCTAGCGGCCACAGCACGCACCAACTACAAGAGCGAAACGTTGTCTGACTTTGACCAGCTGCAGAACGGATCAAACGACGTCGATATCTGCGCTGCGACAAAAAAATTGTATTTCGGGCGCGAAATTATAACGCGATTAACGAAGGATGGAACAATCGAACACACGAACATAATTCTAGAGTAAAGTTGTTTTTATCAATTCGTTCCTTTTTACCCACTTTACTCTTCAATGTTTGCATCTCCACTGTAACTACTGGACGAAATATCTCTACTTCAGCATTGCTAAACTAAAACGTACTGTTATTATATAAAAAAATATACTCCTAGCTGCTGAATTTTCTCAATGTGAACTTAAGGAGATCCTATTCTTTGTGTTTTACCACCACAGATATAAAAATGTGTTAGTTATTATTGTTATCTTTGAATTTCGTGCCTAGGAATGCAGTAAAATTGGTCAGTCATTGGTAAAGAAATCCCACTACCGGCCGATTTCCGTCCAGTTAACTACCAGAGTAATTTAATAATGTAAGGTGTATAAATTGAAAAAGAATGTGAACTCAGAAGCCGGTTTTTAAAATATCCCACATTTAAGGAGGCGATAATATAGGGCGCATATTACTTCCCTCAGCCCTCTGCCAGCTTTTCTGCTAGTAATACTGGACTCATATAACCATCCGTCGCATCTGTCAGTTGCCCGTCGTCAATCAGTCATCTGTCTGTTTTTTTTTTTCGTCGGTCAGTTGAAAGCGATTCACAACAATCCATCGTCCGTCAATCCTTCTGTACAGCAAAATTTTGGTGTGACAACTTAACATCCCGATCTTTCTTTAGTTGGAGGTAAATTTTGGTTGGAAAAATATTTTCAATAGAGAAACAATTTGGGTAAATCATTTTTCACGTGATAAGAATTTACACTGTTTTATTTTTTATTATTTTATATTCCTTAATTTATCACCAAAGATATATAAACACAGATCTCCCGCCTTGCATTTTACTTCAAACTGGGTACTCACATCTACGGAATGTCTTCAGAAGGCGAGGGCCTATCCGTCCGTCCTTCGAATGTTAGAATTTGGGAAATATTTGACGGGATGGACGGATAGAAAAATAGTTGCCCTGCGATTGGTGGAAGATCAGGTGACCGCAGGACGGGCGGATCACTGACGGATTTAGACAAGATTCAGTTCCTCCAAATGAATTAAATATTCTAACAGAGCCATATAATTTATTTAAAACAATTTTTTTGTGCCAAACAAATTTTCTTTTTCAGTAGGTTAAAAAATATTTACTGTAAGGAAAAACACACAAATCGTTACAATTTGTCAACAACAGTGCTGTGAAATATACTTTGAACAAAAATTTATCTGCATCGACGAAAGATTTTGTTGGCGACAGTAATCCATAGTGAGATATATAAGATCGCTGAATTTTTCAATTTATGCTTCGTAATTAAACGAAGCCTACCGGTGCAGAAGCCATTCTTCTAAAGGATTGGTTAGATAACTATTGTTTATAAGTTCAAATTCTCCACAGCAAACTTAACGCAATGGAAAATTAATTATCTGGAAATGTTTGTAAAAAAAAAAAGGCAGGTGTCTCAACCAATTTTCACGTTAGGGAAACGTGGCGGAAGTTGCCATCTTCTACGGGTTTTCTTCAGGTCCTCCCTCTTACACCACTATAGCATTCCGTCACCATCTCATACTGTGCCCATATGCCACGATGAAAACGTTCTTCTTGAGCCCTCACTTCTATACATCACATATCATTTCAAACAATAACATAATTTCGTATATTGATGTCGTCCGACTCACAAAGCCATCAATATTACAGACGCACACAAGAACAAATAAACTAAAGGAACAACACCTACACTGTACAACACCTACACAAACAACATTACACTGACACCGTCACAGCACAGTCACAAACATCAAACACACGACGGACAACTCACGAAAACTACAACTATCGTCGGCCCCTCTGTCTCCGGACAGGATGGCGGGGTGAGGGTTCGAGGGTGGAGGCAGACGGAATTTTAACTTTTGGCATTTTAAAACTATAACGTAACCTTTTTCTTTAATATTGTAACAAAATGTAAATTTAAGCCTATGTAATTTTAAAATGTAACATTTTGTTAACTTTTAGCACGCGACAAATGTTAAGTTTCGATTATTTTCCAAATTTATTTTAAATTATAGTAGCTAAAACCAGTTATGGCCTTCAGCTGGGTACTGGTGCCATTTTAATATGTTCCGTTCTGTTCTGTGCCACGATGCAATGTTCAGTACAAGCTCCAGTGTAAGCTAGGGCGAGACCTCCTACCCGAGCCTGCACACAATAATGTATGGATATTTCTGTGGAACAGCCTGTGACACGATACTTGCCGCCAACAAGGGAGTGAGTGAGCGAGGAGATTTAGGCGGCTGTTAGCATCTAGGTCTTGAGAGCCGAAGAGGGAGAAGATAGGTGAGTATGGAGGATCACGGGAATGCAAGGGCGGGGGGAAACGGGAGATCCCCGAGAAAAACACGCCGACCAGCGTCATCGTCCGGCACGATTTCCACACGCGAAAATTTGGGGGAGACCCCGTCGGGAATTGAACCGGGTATGTCTTGGTGGAAGGCGACTAGACTAACCACTAACCCACCGCGGCCCCTCCAACGCAACGAAATGTGCTCACATTCGTTTTTATTTTACTGCTTCCCCTGAGTTGCAAGGACTGGCTTTTCTTACAGTTAATGCACGGAGTCTAAAAGTTTTGTTGTGATAGACCTAATTGGAACTTATTGTGCTAAACAAAGATGTTTGTTGTGATTCTCACATAATTTTGTTATAGTGTCAATAGACCAGGCTTTAGCGAATTTTTATTTACTACTAGCTGTTACCCGAGGCTCCACTCGCACTCAAAAAATAAAAAGCAGATCACCAACCAGCACCTACTCAAATGGTTGGTGGCATCTTTTATATATTCCCTACGCAAGTGTTCCTTTCTCAGGGATGAAAAATACCCAATGTGCTAATCCAGGATATAATCCATCGCTGTACCGAACCTCATCCAAATCCGTCGAGCCGTTATGACGTGATTGAGTAACAAATAAACATACAAACTTTCGCATTTATAATATTATCAAGATGTACTAAAATCTTTTTTAATGGCGATGTCGCTCTTTCTTAAAACAAAAGTAAACTAAACGACAACTTGTTGGAAATTTCTACCGAAAACAGCGCACATTCAATCATAAAAAAAAAACATGTATGAAAACAGCCAGCAGAACAGCCACTCCCCGATTTTTCGTTTTTTTTTTTTGTCATTGAGGTAACACAAATGTAACAAAACATGACCGACGTTAACTTTTATAAGATTCGGCTCTAATAGTTTATGTTGTTATAGGCTGTTCACGGTAAAATGAGCACTGTTGAAAGCCCTGCTAAGATCTACTTGTATGCACGTCGCGTATTATTTCGCCTTAAGTAAAATTAACGTTGCCATGAGCCTCATCAATTTATTCTTGCGCCGGTCAAGTGAAACTATGAAATTATTAAAAAATTAAATGCTTTACAGATCTGCTCATTTTTACACTCCGATACATTAAATAACCTTAAAGCTAAATAAATAATATAATATATCACAAATGGTTACTTAACACTCTTTAATTGACTATTATATGGAAATACTTGTCCTCCATCGTTACCAACTTTAATGGGTGCATGTCATTCACTGCGCCCGATAGGACATTTTTCTAAGGTTGATTTCAAAAGCGCTCACTTTATCGTGAACAGCCGTTAGTAGTAGGGTATGATTCGTCCGAAGGTATCAGCCGTCAGACAGTGGTTCGCTGGCCTTGACGTCACGCGACCTCCATGTTGGATACCGGACTGCCTGCTCTATCATTCCGTTCACGTGTACGCCATTTTGCCAGTACGCCATCATATTGGACCGCCATCTTTCTAGCCAGTATGACTCTATCTTGGACCGACATCTTGGTAACCAGTATTCCAATTTTTCATGCTCTTGCATTTCGAGGATTTTCTCCGAGTGCTCCCATGTTTTCTCTTTTGCATTCTTTCTTCTTTCTCTTTCTTCCTTTCCGCCTCCCTTCTTTTTTCCTTTCTCTCCAATTCTTTCCTTTCCTTCTCATTCTCTCTTTTTCTTTGCTTACATCGGCTGTTATTGGAGACCGCTATCTTAGTTTACATTAACATGGAGGCCGCCATATTTGTTTTTCGTTTGTCATTTGTTTCCCCCCATTAGTTCTGGCTTTGGACACTAGGGGCGCCGCCATATGTTCTGGCATTGACCACTACGAGTGTTAGTTTCGCTTGATTAGTCGATCTCGCATGTGCTCGCCTGTCATATTTGTTCTGGAATTGGCCGCTAGGGGCGCTGCTTTTTTTTATAACTCAAAATACCATCTGGACTAGTGCGGGACCCAACTGCCGGGCATTGGGTCGCCAGACATATGCCTTAGACCACTAGGCTATCGCGACATGCACTGGGACAAGAGTTTATAAGTAGTGTATAGCTTGGAGCCAAATAAATAATATCTTGCCCATTATTAAAGACATTACATTATTATTTTTATTATATAATTTTAATTGTACTTCAATTACATATCAATAATTATTTAAGTTTATATACAAATCAATACTTTTTTTAAATATAATTTTTATTTCTTATATAATTTTTTTAAGTATCTTAAATTAATTTTAAGTATTTTAAATCAATAATTTTTATTATGTTATTTTAATTTTTAATTATTTTACTATTTTGGTTTAACGTACATATATATTATTTAGATTTAACATATATAATTTTTTTTAAGAATCTTAAATTTATTTTAAGTACTTTTAATAAATAATTTTATTGTGTTATATTTAATTTAATTTCTAATTATTTTGGTTTAACTTACAATTTAATTTACATACTTTTAAAAGTATTTTATAAGTATTTTTATTAAATTTTAAACTGTATCGCCTGAGGAGTCTACGGATTGGTATTTTTCCGACAGATAAGAATATGTCATCAGAATATATGATTACGTGGCTATGACAAGCGCAATATTGTATTTTTTAAAAGCATATATAAAACTGTTTTAGTAAATATATGCCAAGTGTTTTATCATTTGAACGTTGGTTATTCGCAGTTTTTCGATTTTTATTTACATATAAGTATTTTTTTTTATATTCCAGGCTTAAGTATGTAGGGACTTCAATGTTGAACTTAGAAAAATATTTCCTACTCCTATGTAATATAATGCCTGTAAATTTCACACCATCCCATAAACTGTTCAGTATCCACTCAATATAACATAAGATAATTTAACACAATCATACTGTAAGAACTCTGAATACAATTTTTTATTTCTTTCGACATTCAAACGTCACACTCTAGTCATCGCCAGATCCATCTTCACCTCCCCTTCACAACCTTACTTAACAGCCATATCGAATTGTACTGAATACCAAAACAGATATAGTACCTCTTACCATGACATTAGCTTGCCTCATTCGTGCTATTAACAATACATTTCCATATCCACCACCGTACCTCAGACTTACTGATCCATAATAACAGTCAACTATATTGACTACCATTTCAGCTCATCTAACTTTGCTAGTTACACATATAAACAAGCCATACCAGGTGCCAAACCAATAAAATATTCCAACCATTCTACAATAAGATCAATAATATTAATTTAACCATCTACGAAACCCATATTGTCTTCATTACCATCAAACCATTCCGCTCTTATTAACCAACCATACCAGCTAAGCATTCTGACCATCTCATACAAACTAAACAAAAAAAGGAATCACACGATTGAACCATTCTCCCCACACCATCTAAGCTATACTTTTTTTCATACTGCCAAAATAACCGAACATGTGATCAGGTCATACCAATCAGTCATACAAGCAAACTAACTATACAACCAAGTCATACTTGTATGTGTTCAACCCCATATCAGCACTTTGAATAGGTTTTATTTCTCTCGACATACACTTAGCCTACCCACCAGCATATTTAGTCATGCACGTAAGAACTTAGAAAGTATTTTCGTATTGTGTAGGACACTGAATATTTTTACTTAGTCATGCCCATTCTATCCCATGGCAGGACTTCGAAAGACGCGTTTACCTAACCGAACCTAACCACCACACTCTAGTCATGTACGTTAGAACTTGGAATAATTTTAAAGTATATTTTTTTAAATATTATGGAAATTTGTACCTATGGAACTATTGAGCTATGGAGCGATTATGGAGCTATGGAGTGATTATGGAGCTATGGAGCGATTGTGCAGCTATGGAGTGATTATGGAGCTATGTAGCTATGGGTCGATAATGGAGCTATGGAGCGATAATGGAGCTATGGAGTTATGGAGTCAATTTGAAGTCATTTTGGAGTCTTTTTGGGGTCATGTTGGGGTCATTCAGAGTCAAAGGGTCAAAGGGTCAAGTGTCAAGGGTCAAATAATCAGTCTTGTGAGTGGCCGGTCTGACAGTAGTCTGATTTACGAGTTCAAGCTGAGCGAAATATATTTTGACATTAAAAAGAACTTATTCTCTGGCAGGGCAATGATGATTAGTTAGCAGCTATCGTAGACCACTTTAGAACGAGTACTATAGCCCTCCTACGGCATGCACTCGCATAAATGTTGATTTAAACTGAATTAATAAGTGTTTCAGAGACGCAGATACACATATTACTATGAATTTGTATAAAATTGTTATTCACATATACATATTATATTCAATAGATAGATCACCACATTCTTTTGCAGGATATCAGCTCTACTAATTAACACCAGACTAAATTTACTCATACCTCAAACTAGAAGACCGCAGTCCACACATCTTTAACAAACCATTGCTAGATTTAAACTCGCCACGATGATGTCAGATAGCCTGCGTCGGAACATTGCATTTCTGCTCCCGCTTGTTGTCTGGTAACTGGAGTCTGTACGTGCTTACAAGTCGTTTTCACACCTGGATGGTGTCGGATGACCATGGGTGTGGGAATAGCTGTGTTAGCATTTCTGCAACTGCTCGGCGTCTGGTAAATAAAGAGAATGAGTCAGCAGGCTTCACATTCAAGTACAAGTCCGCAACTGAATTGACCCTTCAAAGACCCTTCCCAGGAGTAACGACTTACGGCAACTTCCTAAAAACTTGATTTTACTGGCGAGAAACTACTTCCGGTAAAACGAAACGGAAATAAAGTTAAAACATTATGTCTCTTTCGAAATAACAATGAAAAATTATGTTTTAAAGTAAAAGAAAATAACTATACAATCATGGGAAATAAACAAAAATATGTTGAAATTAACATATTCAGATAATAGCCTCTTATCTCAGAATTCATATCAGTATATCATAGAATAACAAAAAAAAAAAAAAAAAAAAAACTTTGGTTTGCTGGTTTACAAGTTGAAATATAACATGGTTTTAATAAAAGGAATCTTCGTACAGGGAGTTCTCTAAGTTGACAGGCATTTTGAACATAGGCGATAACCCGATTGCATAATCTACACTGGAGACAACCAGTTAGCGATAATGCAGGTCGTGGCTCCATGATCGTTGAGGTCAAAAGCAGGTATTCATATTCACAGGAAAGCAAGAGAGAATGTTTCCAAATCGATCTTCACTTCCCCTGATACTAAGGTATCAGCATGCATCACAATTATATATGTATACTATCCCATCGCTCGGAAAACCCCGTACGATATTTTCCAAGTTCGAAAAAGAAAACTTATGTTTTTTTTTATATTTTCGGGCTTCGAACTGAAGGCCCTACGCTACTCCTAACCAATGAATATTGCTTAAATGTTCATAGTTGGTGCGTATAAGTGCATAGTTAGTCTGAAAATCACATACAAAATTTCGTTAAAATTGATCTCAAACTCGGTTCGGTATTCGAACTGGGGTCTCTAAATCATGTAAAAAATTTTTCTAACAGCCTGTTTTATACACCACGCAATTATTATCAAAATGCATAGGGAAGTTCCCAGCTTTGTATACAAAACAATGCTAAACATTACTCAGTTTGATGTGTGATATTATTTCCATTCAGTGTATAAATTAAAAACTTCCATTAAAGTTTTGGAAGTTTACCGAAAATATTTTTACAGAAATTGGAATATTACATAATTTAATAAGTAGCGTAAACTTGGCCAGAAGTACAATTAGTATACCATATGTGTCAAATGCACCCAAGTAATCCATTTCAATTATGCTTAATTAACTGACTTCTTTTTTTCTTACCGAGAAGTATTTATGAAAAACAAAAATTAATTAGATCTGGTATTACATAGCTTCCGAACGAACTTTGTTACTCACTCATGGTGAAACAAGAAAGTGTAAGAATTTTGAAAGTGGGACATAAATATTTGTATAAATTATACTGTAAAATGTTATGTTATCACAACTAAATATTTCAGCCCATTAGTACATCTAGACCAGACAATCACGGAATCAAGCATCTAAGTGTGTGTTTTTTTTTACTATGAGCGCTTCTTTATTGACTATATTCTCCAGGAAAAATCACATTTGTAATTAATTTTCCCCAGTAGTCCTATTTAAATATTAGCTCTATCAAACATCCATACCAACAAAATATACTGACTGCTTTGGGGAGACGGCAGAAGGCTGTACGTAAACACGCCTGTGTTAACGGGGTAATATGTTTTCCGTTCATGGGAATAAAATGAAAGTTACGAAGTTGATACTTCAATTTTATTTTGTAAATCAAGCTATATAGGCAAGATGCTGCGTTTTGCACAGCAACCTAGTATATCGGAGTACTGAGATGTAAGTTACTGTCCGGAAATGTTTGCAATAATCGACCAATTGTTCCAGCTCGACCTTGGTTCCAGCTCAACATTGCGTCGAAAGAGAAGCTTGGCGTCCTCACGTAACGGAGATAGTCCAGACCATATGTTTCTAGGCACAGTTTCCTGAAGTTTTCAAATGCATCTGACAACAACAAAACATGAGTCTTCAAATAAATGTTTGAATAATCTTCCATTTTCTGACAGCGGAATTTTTCCCAGACATTAAGTAC